>CM075303.1:9672169-10272169 GCA_037672795.1 Lagerstroemia speciosa | reverse complement strand
GCACTAAATCCCAGGTGTGATTATCAAGTAACACCTGAAACTCCTCAAACATTGCCGTGCACCATCGGGGATCCGTCTGAGCTTGGGAGAAGGAGCGAGGCTCCTGAACAGCCATAGAAACATGAAGAGCAGTGGGATGTCGAGATTGAAAGAACCGATGAGGTAGAAGGGAACCATCCGAGACCGAGTAATCATCGGATGTTGCCGAGCCGGCACAATAGGAGTAGCAGAAGAAGTAGGAGAAGAGATTCGACTGATAGGGGCCATTGCAGTATCATTAGTAGTAGTCTGAATCTCAGAAGAAGAACCTATCTCTAGTGAGCCAACCTGTGATGGTGATAGAACAGAAGAAGGAATAGGTAAAGTAAGGGGTGGAGAGGAGATAGAACCTATAGGAGATGGAGTCATCGGGGCACCAAAGGATGGGTACCTGAGTGGAAGTAAGGAGGAGCGAGTCGGGGAAGAAGGAAAGGAAGTTTCATCAAAGGTGACTGTTCAAGTGATAATAGGATCAAAGCAACGATAACCAAGAAAGTTATGAGGATAGCCAAGGAAGATGCAAGGACGAGACCGGAAATCAAGCTTATGACTCCTATAAGGACGTAAGTATGTTAAACAAAGATAACCGAAGACTTGAAGGAAATTACAATATGGTGGATGACTGTGCAGGACCTCAAAAAGGGAAAGAAATGCAAGGGATTTGGTGGGAAGGCGGTTAATGAGAAAAACAACGGTTTCAAAGGCAAAGTCCCAAAATTGGGAGGCAAATGAGAATGCGCTAGAAGAGTAAGGCCCATATCAACAATGTGTCGATGTTTACATTCAGGGGACCCGTTCTACTATGGTGTATGAGGGCATGAGAGACGATGAAATATTCCATTATCATGAAGTTCTTTTTGGAATTCATGAGAGAGAAATTCTTTAGCACCATCGGACTGAAGAGTTTTAATTTTTCGACCAAAGAAATTTTTGACTTGAAGTTGAAACAGATGAAAGACTCTGGAAACATCGGCCCGAGTTTCATCACAAAGAACCACGAGAATTTACTGTAATCATCAAGGGAATGAATATAATATAAATGCCCAGTGTGAGAGGAGATAGGTGCAGGACCCCAGATATCCGTATGAATTAAGGCCAAAGGAATTGAACTTTTATTAAATGTTAAAGGAAAAGGAGACTGACTACTTTTGCCAAGTTAGCAAGATGCACATAAATGAGAGCCATGATCAGGACTAACTGAAATAGAAAAAGACGACAAAGACACTGATGCCAAAGAGAGCTTGAAGTGGAGGTGGTAAGGAATGCACGTGGTGAGGATGCACACTGAGAGATGAATGGCAGACAGTACAACTCATCCTTAAGTTGACCCCGAAGAAGCTCCTGATGTGTTTGACGGTCCTTCACAACAAAAAAATCAGGATGAAGTTCAAAGAAGCAACTATTGTCTCGGGTAAATCGAGGAATAGAGTGTAAATTCTTGGACATATGAGGAGCACATAAAATATTATGTAAGTGAAAAGAGCGATGTGGAGTAAGAAGGGAAGTGGAGCCCGAAGAAACAACTGGTAAACCTAAACCATCACCCATCAAAAGTTGCTCGGGACTAGATAGGTCCTCTCGAATATTGAGATTGGAGAAATCCGCAGTAACATGATGAGTAGCCTCGGAATCAATATACCAATCAACGTCCTGGATACCCAAGGAGTCACCCCTGTGAGCAAAATTAACTTGTGCCGTAGGAAAGGATTGCTGCAAACGACTAGAAGCCACAGTAGTATGTCCAGGGACGAAGCAGAGCTGACAAACAGGCGAGGAGCTAGAGCGGGCTGAGCCTGGACGTCCTAAGTGAGGCCCAGAAAAGGAAGCGGGCTGCTGGTAATAGCCCGGCCCGGAATGCTGCTGGCAAGCAGACCCAGCGGAATTATAAAGCCTAGACGTGTATTGTTGAGATGGGCCGCGGGCGGAAAAACCAGTGGAAGCCCAAGACTGAGAGCCCGAAGCATGGCCCGCATGTGGGAAGCCTGATCCAGACCAAGACTGTCGTCCTCGTCCAGTGGTCTGATTGAAGAAATTAGGGATTCCTGCTCTCCCTGTTCCACGACCACGAGTACCACCACTGGCACGGCCAAAGAAGCCACAGCTGCCATAGGAGCCACGACCACGAGCAAAATTGATCGACGGTGGCTGTCCCAATATTCTGGCTTCTACCACCGGTGAGTCTCTGGCCTGATGAAAATTTCTCTAAGCTTCCTATTGGAGTAATAGAGTAGAGAGATTGTCAATAGACATTGTAGGCAGTGTGGGAGCGAGGGACAGTATTAATGGCTCCCATTCCTCTCCAAGACCAGAGAGAATACGATGATTAATCTAGCCAACAGATTGTGGACAGCCAATAAGTGCAAGTTGCTGACTTAGTTGTGTGATCTACTTTAGGTATTCGGCCATTGAGAGGCTGCCCTTACGGAGATCGCACCACTACCGATCGATAAAGTCAAACCAGAATGTGGTTTCAACATCAAAAAGGTTCGCCAACTTTGTCCATTCACAAGCAGAGATAACCCCCACCAGATGGATACCTACTCCTGGATCAACACCTGCAAGAATATAGGTAAGAGCAAATTGATCACAAATAATCCATTCCTTGTACTCTAGATTGACTACTTCATGCGATTGATCTCCGTCATCCACTGTGGACTTCTCAAGTGGAGCTGGGATGTCACCATCAATGTAGCCGAGGAGGTTGTATGCTCGGAGCAATGGGGTCATGATAATCCTCCAAAGGTAGTAGTGATTGCTATTCAATTTTGTTTCTACTGTGGGCAGATTATTTGGTAGAGATGATCGAGAATTGGAAGCCACGATAAATAGGGAACTGAGAATACTAAGGAGAAAAGCAAAACGGGACGAAAGGCTACGTGACGTGTAGATCAGGGACGTGGAGATTGAAACGTAGAATATTGGTTTTCACCTTGTAGGCTCCAATACCATAATAGAACTAGAATGAGAAATAGAGAGAAAACCCACACTAAATCAATATGTGGGGTGTGTATCTTTATAGATGAGTTATATGGTCGATTACAAATATTAACAGAGAATCAATTGAAGATTACAGTATCTACTATATCGCTGACTATATCTGACTTGTTGACCAATCCTATCTATTAACATTGTAGAACTCGAAAAAATCGCAGCCAGTTGCAAATTGCCACCTCACTTATTCGACATATTAAATGCCCAATTAAATACAGTATTAAAGTCTCGGATAAATTACATTTCACAATTTTCCCAATACGTACATACACGAAAAGTGTCATCGGAAAATTACTGGTAATCTACAGTAAAATATCTGTGGTTAATCGATATATTTGATATTATCTGGAATTAACAAATAAAATTTCAGATAATACGTATAATATCTTGTATAGATAAATACATGATATTATAGAAAATCTAGAGAAATACAAAATATCTCCACAAATGGATATTATCTACAAATAAAATCAGATGATTATTCATAAAATCATAGTGGATGGTCAGGATCGATTCTGATCAACCAATCAGATTAAAGCACGGGGATTGACACATCAGCCCTCCTCCTCTATAAATAGAGGGCTCCTCTTCAGAAATGGACACACACACTGAACAGAAGAGAAGGTGCCAAAACCTGAAGAAGTTCTGCCGAAATCGAGACTCTTCAGAACTCGTCGAAGCTCTGCCAATTTAAAAAGATACTCGGAAGACTTCGCACGGACTCATCGGATCAAGCCTACAAGCCCGTCGGTACCAGCCCTCGACCGAGACTACGCTTCTCCAGCCCTCGCTCGAGCTACAAGCCGGACACAACACATCAAGCTCCCAGGCCCCGTTGATTCTACCACCAACTCTCGATTGAGACCAAGCCATTGAGGCTGCTCTCTCTCGGGATTTCATCGGACCCAGCTTTCGACTGAGACCAAGCCATTGAGGCTGATCTCTCTCGAGCTTTTGTCGGACTCGCCTCTCGATCAAGATTACACTTCTACAGCCCTCGCTTGAGGCCATTCAAGAAAGAGAATCAAAGGAGACCATTTCTATATTTTCTTTGCAGAATTTTATTACAGGAACTGTTCCTGCAAAATTAATACAAATCTACTTTGTCTGCTCATTTTTCTTGTCTAAAATTTATAGACTCAAAATTTGCTGCACACAAATTTCTGGCACGCCCGGTGGGACTTTCTCTACCTCTCATCTCTCTTTCCAAAGATCAAGCTTGAAGCTGCTATGGCCCCGAGGAAGTTTGTCGTTATCGACTCGAAGGACAAGAACCGTGGCGATGAAGCTGCTGTAGATTCCACTGTGGAGACCCAACAGAGGGTTCACACCAGGAGTAGAGCTAGGGAGATAATAGCGCAAGGTGGAGTGACGATGAAGACCAATCCTGTCTTTGGCTCTAGCCTACCCAGTGCCTCATCAACCCCGGCAAGACAGGGTGCGGACATTGATGTGCCCACCCTCTTTGAGCAAGTTCTGGCTCAACATTTCCTGTAGGAGGAGCAAATTGCTGAAAAGGAGGAGGCCACTACTAACATTGAAGACCCGCAGAGTAGTGATGACTCCACTCCTCCTTCACCTCGGATGTTGGCTACTGATGCCGAGAGCTCACGCAACACAGGAGTACTGCCGGTGATGATGACCAACACATCATCGCTTGAGGAGCAAGTCTCCATCATGGCCAAGACACTGGAAGGCTTGATGAAGACTATTCAGGAGCGCGATTCACAGATCGTATACCTAATGAATAGGCTTGAGAACATGGAAGAATCAAGCCAAGTACGCAACAACGCCTCAAGGCAAGTGCACGCATCAGGAGTTGTTGCAGCTGCCCCAAGAGTGCCGACTTCGGTGGAGACTCCACAGGCTGCTCCTACAGAAGGACAAACTACGGGCGTCACCACTGATGTCACAATGGCAATGTCATCTATGAAGACACTACATGTCGGTGCTGATGGTTCCATCCCTGCAGATCAGTTGCAGGAGATCATCAAAGAAGCCCTTAGGGGCCAAGTACAAGCGAGCTCTTCATCACTGACTGCATATGTCAAGCCCTACACTCATAGGATTGACATGATGAGGATGCCTGCCAATTACCAGCCACCGAAGTTCCAACAGTTCAACAGAAAGGGCAATCCAAGGCAACATGTTGCCCATTTCGTCGAGACTTGCAAGAACGCAGGAACTGAGGGAGACCTCCTAGTGAAGCAGTTTGTTTGCTCATTGAAGGGCAACGCGTTCGAGTGGTACACCGACCTCGAGCCTAGCTCCATTGATAGCTGGGACCAACTTGAGCGAGAATTTTTGAATAGGTTTTACAGTACCAAGCGCACGGTGAGTATGATAGAACTCATCGGCGCCCGCCAGCTGAAAGATGAGCTTGTCACAGACTACATCCAGAGGTGGAGGAACTTAAGCCTCAATTGCAGGGACCGTCTATCTGAGGCTTCGGCCATCGATATGTGCATTCAAGGGATGCACTGGGGCTTACACTACATCCTACAAGGGATTAAGCCCCACACGTTCGAAGAGCTTGCAACCCGTGCACACGGCATGGAGCTGAGCATTAGGACCAGCGGTGTGCAAGGGCCACCTATACTCGAGCCCGGCAAGATGAAGGAGCACCAGGATACGAAGAAGGGGGGCAAGTCCTCCTCCAAGACAGAGGGCAAGCAGGCTCTGACTATTGCTACTGCCGCCCCAGCTAAGATCTCTGGGAAGAAGAAGAAAGAAGAGAAGGCTCCTCCCGTTGAGCAGAAGGCAAAGCCAAAGCCTACGTTGGAGGAGTTGCAGAACAAGACCTACCCATTCCCAGACTCCGACGTTGCAAGTATGCTCGAGCACTTGCTCGAATTGAAGCGAATTGAGCTACCTCCAATGAAGCTTCCGCAGCAAGCGGGTCGTACGAACGACCCAAATTATTGCATGTACCATCGCCTGGTGAGTCATCCTGTGGAGAGGTGCTTTGTCCTGAAGGAAAAGATCATGGACTTGGCACGCCAAGGTAAGATCGCATTCGATGATGACGTGACCACCAGCAACACCATTTCCATGATGGAAGAACCTGAGGAGGTGTCTTTACCAACTATCAGGTTTGGCAGTCACGAGCCCGTCCCGATCGAAGCAACTTACTCCTACCCGTTGCGCATCTCGAGTCCCATGAGATGCTCAGCAATCGCAACAGTGACAACGACAGTCACTAAGCCCTCCACATGTGTTGTTGTGGATCATGTCGAGGTAGATGAGGAGGGTTGGACCCTTGTCACGAGATGAAGGAGCGCTTCGAAGCCCTCCCTGCACTTATCGTGAAACACTCGGGGGCATGCCTCACAAAAGTCGGCCATCCCTCGAAAGGCACGAAAGCATGCTTCATGCAAGGCAGCCAAGGAACCAAAAGTTCGGTCCAAAATAATTCAAAGAAAGAAGAAGCCGGCCTCCAAGGGAACACTTAAAATGCTCGTTGAAATCAAAGAGCCTTTCCATCAGAAGGCGAGAGTCCCAATTACATTATGGGACTTTCTTCCAAAGAAGCTGCGAGACGCAATGACTTCCTCATCCTCTTGCAACCAAATTGTTGGTGAAGAGGACAAGGAGAAAAGTGAGGCTGACGTCTCTCGTCCTACTCCCAAGGCAAATTGCCTTGAAGCAATCATGTTTACTGATGAAGAATTTGTCCTAGGAGTCGAATCACACAATCGGCCACTCTTTGTGGCCGGCTATGTTCGGGGACAACGAGTGAACCGGATATTGATAGACGGAGGCTTTGTGGTGAATATCATGCCCGCTCAAGTCATGAGGAATCTAGGAGTGACAGCTGACGAACTTTTAGACAGTCGGTTGATGATCCAAGGCTTCAACCAATGGGGGCAAAGGGCTATCAGCAAATTGAAAGTTAACTTGCTGATAGATGACATGGAGTCAAGTTCGCTCTTCCATGTGATAGATGCGAAGACGACCTATAACTTACTCCTAGGTCGACCTTGGATTCATGAGCATGAAGTAGTACCATCCACCCTCCACCAATGTTTTAAGTACATCAAGGATGGCTACCAGAAAACGGTTGTCGCAGATGACAAGCCATTTACAGAAGCTGAAGCTCACTTTGCTGATGCAAAATTTTATATCAAAAGCAAAGTGACAGGATGGGTACAACACACGTCGCCTTCGAAAGATAAGGAAAAGTTGCAACAACCTGATGTTGCTGAAGGCTTGAAACAAGGAGAGCCGGTAACGAAGAAGGCGATGACATTTGATGCTTCCTCAAGTAATAGCAAGGGAGACGAGCTAGGCATTAAGGAAAAAAGGCCAGTGCCTGTCTTGCGGTATGTCCCAAAGGGACAGAGGAAGGAAGGCGAGTCTCCCTTCGCATGCGGTAATGATTTGAAGGGTAAGGGCTTGGAAGGGCTAAACCTGCCCATCACAAAAATTGAAGCAGTCAAACCTTCCAGTCCTCCCTTAAAAGGGTTCAGACAGTCATCACAGGGACTACACATTATACAAGGGTCGCTACCTACGAAGCGTCAAGATGGATTCGATCCCAATGCTTACAAGCTACTTGCAAAGGCTGGGTATGACCAAGATATGAAATCATTATCAAGGTCTAACACAAGCACCAGCACATTCAGCACGAAAAGGTTGACCAAGACGCAAGTTACATTGAAGGAGCAGGGGTACGTTGTTGGAAGCTCGCGAGCTGGTTTGGGTTATACTCCATCCGAACCCATACGCTTCCCAATAAGGAAGGCCTCTACAAAGTATATCTCTGCAGAGGGTGAAGATGAGCCAGAGTGAGAACCTGAGCCAGTGCTATCTACACGGCCTTCCGTGTTTGATCGTTTAGGCAAGCGTTCTAAGAGGTCATCGGTCTTCGACAGACTAGGAGAGACCCCCAAGGAAACTGAAACTCGGGAAACCAAGAGGCCGATCAGGCAGAGGCTAGGGATGACTCCACGGGCTTGCCAAACTGCTGGAATGACAATGGGGCAAAGCGAGAGTGTAGAGCCTCTGTCCATTGGAACAAAGTCGCTTCGAAACACGATCCCTTCTCAGATGAAGAGGCGCCTGGAGGTAGATGTGACAGTCGACAAGACACTAAGGGCAAACACTCGAGTGGTAGTATTGACTAAACCAAATGAGGGGTGTAGTCAAGGCACCGATGATGAGGCCATGTCATCTTGTGATGTCACCATCCAAGACATTGATGAGGACAAGACTCAAGAAGCAGAAGTGGAGGAGGCCCCAAATGCCTTGGAAGAAGGAGGGCAAGCTATTGTCGACGAGTTGAAAGAGGTCAACTTGGGGACTGAGGAAGAGCAACGCCCGATCTTCCTCAGCACAAGCCTAAGTCCAGAAGAGGAAATGGCTTATGTCAAACTTTTGGCTGAGTACAGGGATGTCTTTGCCTGGTCCTACCAAGAGATGCCAGGGTTGGACCCAAAGATCGCAGTACATCGCCTCTCCGTCAAACATGGAGTGCGGCCAATCAAACAAGCACAGAGGCGATACCATCCCGGATTACTACCTCAAATAATGGCCGAGGTAGATAAGTTGATTGAAGCAAGGTTCATTCGAGAGGTTCCCTACCCCACTTGGATTGCAAACATCGTGCCGGTGAGAAAGAAGAACGGCCAAATTCGCATATTTGTGGACTTTCATGACCTCAATAATGCGTGTCCTAAGGATGACTTTCCGTTATCCATCACGGAGATCATGGTTGACGCAACGACCGGTCATGAAGCCCTGTCCTTTTTGGATGGGAAGTCTGGTTACAACCACATCTGCATGGATCCAAAAGATGAAGAGCTAACAACATTTCGGACTCCAAAAGGCATTTACTGCTACAAAGTCATGCCGTTTGGATTGAAAAATGCAGGGGCAACATATCAAAGGGCAATGCGGAAAATATTCAATGATATGCTTCACAAGCAGGTTGAGTGCTATGTTGATGACTTGGTTGTGAAATTCAAGAAAAGGGAAGAACATTTAACAGATCTTCGAAAAATATTCGACTGTTTGCGTCGTTACCAACTCAAGATGAACCCTTTGAAGTGAGCATTCGGGGTCACATCTGGCAAGTTTCTTGGGTTTATCGTTCGGCATCGTGGAATCGAGATTGATCCTTCAAAGATTGATGCAATCTTAAAAATGCCTGAGCCAAGGAACCTTCATGAGCTCAAAAGTCTACAAGGGAAGTTGGCATACATTCGTCGCTTTATTTCCAACCTTGTTAGACGTTGTCAACCTTTCAACCGACTCATGAAGAAGGATGTGGAGTTCGTCTGGGACAATGCTTGCAAGAATGCTTTCCAATGTATAAAGGAATATCTGCTTAAGCCACCTGTCTTACAAGCTTCGATACCGGGTCGACCACTCATACTCTACCTTTCAGCTCAAGAACGTTCCTTGGGCGTCCTCCTTGCACAAGAAAATGAGGATAAGAAGGAGAGTGCCCTTTATTACCTGAGTCGAACCTTGACTGTGGCAGAAATTAATTACACGTCGATCAAGAAAATATGTTCGGCCTTGATCTTCTCTGTCCAAAAGCTGCAACATTATTTCCAAGCGCATTCAGTTCGACTCATCTCAAGGGTGAACCCTCTCAAGTACATCATGTCCCGCTCTGACTTTTCAGGACGAGTAGGTAAGTGGGCATTGTTGTTGCAAGACCTCGAAATTGTCTACGTACCTCAAAAGGCAATTAAAGGGCAAGCTCTTGCGGACTTCCTTGCTGATCATCCGATTCCCGATACTTGGAACTTCTCAGATGACTTACCTGATGAGGATGTTATGCTCGTTGAGCCGACACCACCCTGGAGAATGTACTTCAACGGAGCAGCAAGCAGACATGGTGTAGGGGCAGGAGTCGTCTTTGTCACTTCGGAAGGTGATGTGTTGCCTTATGCTTTTGCCCTTACCGAAAGGTGCTCAGACAATGTTGCTAAGTACCAAGCATTAATTCTTGGACTCGAGATGGCAGTAGAGAAGAATATTGCTAAGTTTAAGATCTTCGGGGATTCCAAGCTAGTCGTGAATCAACTCCTCTCGACGTACGAGGTGAAAAAGCTCGAGTTGATCCCATTTGCTCAATATGCTGGCAAGCTCCTTCAACGATTTGAGCATTTCATGTTAGCACATGTTCCTAGGGAGTCGAATAAGCAAGCGGATGCACTTGCTTGCTTGGCATCTGCCCTCACTTTGACGGGAGAAGAAATGAAGGTCCCGATATGCCAAAGATGGGTTATTCCTCCAGTGAATGATGCTGAAGGTGATGATGAATGTAGAGTAACGTCAGTCTATGAAATCGAAAAGGAAGACTGGCGACAACCTCTAATCGATTACTTAGAGTAAGCAAGTTGCCAGACAACCCCAGGCGTAAAACTGACATAAAGTGTCGTGCGCCTCGGTTTATTTATTTTAAGGGGAACCTTTACCGGCGATCTTTTGATGGCATCTTCCTAAGGTGCCTTGATGATGATGAAGCTTCCAGGGCGTTAGAGGAGGTGCACTCTGGAGTTTGTGGTGCTCACCAATCAGGTCCGAAACTCTACTTCCAACTCAAGAGGATGGGATACTATTGGTCGACCATGGTGAAGGACTGCATGGACTATGCAAAGAGATGTCAAGAATGTCAGGTCCATGCAAACTTCATTCACCAACCACCGGAACCGCTGCATCCCACAGTAGCCTCATGGCCCTTTGATGCATGGGGCTTAGATGTCATCGAAGAGTTGACGCCAAAGTCGTCTGGTGGGCATGCATATATCCTGGCTGCTACTGACTACTTCTCCAGGTGGGCTGAAGCTGCCCCATTTCGTGTGGTGAAAAAGGAGATAGTGGTCAACCTCATACGTGGGAACATCATATTTAGATACGGTGTGCCTTGGTATATTGTCACCGACAATGGAAGGCCATTCTACAACAAGGCCATGGACAAACTTTGTGAAAACTTTGGCTTCAAGCAATACAACTCCTCCGCCTACAACGCAGCAGCAAATGGGCTTGCTGAAGCATTCAATAAGACTCTCTGTAGTCTCCTCAAGAAGATAGTTGATAAGTCAAAGAGAGACTGGCATGAGAAGATTGGTGAAGCTTTGTGGGCATATCGAACAACATTTCGAACCCCGACACAGTCCACTCCTTATTCGTTGGTATACGGGGTTGAAGCTGTTCTCCCATTAGAGCGCCAGATCCCATCTTCGAGAATAGCAGTGCAAGAAGGGCTCACGAGTGAAGAAAATGCAAAGTTAGGACTGAGGAGCTAGAGGCGTTAGACGAGAAAAGGCTCGATGCTCAACAACGTCTTGAATGCTACCAAGCTCTTATGTCTAAGTTGTTCAACAAACATCTTCGCATACGCTCATTTCAAGTTGGGGACTTAGTCCTCGCAGTGCTAAGACCCATTGTTGTCACGCACCTCACAAGGAATAAGTTTCTTCCTAAGTGGGATGGCCCCTATGTTGTAAAAGAGGCGTATACGAATGGAGCTTACAAGTTGGTCGACAAAGATGGCTTGCAGATTGGCCCAGTCAATGGCAAGTTCCTAAAGCGCTACTATGCCTAAAGAAGATCCCCTGTCCACTGAACTACGTCATGACTTGATCCCTCACGAGGGTAGGTAGGCAGCCTTGACTACACTGGTTAAGGTTCAGTCACATCATCAAAAAAAAAAACTCTTTCTTGAACTACGTCATGACTTGATCCCTCACAAAGGTACGTAGGCAGTCTTGGCCACACTGGTCAAGGTTTGGTCACATTATAAAAAAAATAAGGGTTGATGCTTGTCTTGATGCAAGCTCGAGCATTCATTGATGAGCAACTGATGGATAAAGTTGTAGATGAAAAATGCACTTTATTCAACTTGTCAAATCCAAAGTTACAAAAAAAAAAAAGGAAAGGCCTAGATATTTCTAAAAAAAAGGGGGGGAGACCTACGGCTGCCACTCGAGGCTCTTCAAAGCTTCCCTCTTCGCCCTCACCAGCTTGCGCAATTCCTGCAAAGAGTTCACCTCTACTTCAAAAATATGAGGCTCGGTCCTCACAGCTTCTGCCTCAGCCCTAATAGTAGAAGCATCGGCTTGCCTTGCCTCCAGCTCGTTGGAAGCCTCTTGGACGAGTGCATTGGCGTCTTCCAATTCCCTGGCCTTTTCCTCCATCTTTGCTTTGAGAATGGCATGTTCAGAAGATATATTATCATGTGCAATGATGAGGGCCTTCAAGTGTTTCGCCGCTTCTTCTTCTAATAATGTCGTCTAGGAAAGTCGAGCTCAACCGCTGTCATACGCTCAATGTGCTTGGCATTCGAGGGTTTAACACCTACTGAACCCTCTAAAGTCGCCAGACGACTCTCACAGTCTAAGTAGTTCTCCACATCCTTGCACACCAAAGCAAAGTCCACGGAGGAGATCTCTTGGATTCTCATCAACACCTTCGTAATTTCACCTCGGAGTAAATGGGCCTCATTAGGAGACAAGCGTTTTAGCTTCTTGTGAATGCTGTCCCACAAGATTGAAGCCAGAGCTCGTTCACCTGCTACTAAAACATCATCTGCCGAGAAGACCGAAAATTGCGAGGCATCACATGATATGGCAGGGGCAACTTGAGGCGAATATGAAATCACGATGGTGGCCTGTGTGCTGACGTCACGAATGGGTTGGGGATCTACGCTGTCGATACCTTCATCTGCTTCACGAGCAATAGCTACCCGTGACTTCACATCCCCATTCTCGTTGCTGTTAGCCCTCTCTTGTAAATTTTGGAGGTAAGGCTTGGAAACCGAAAACTCAGTGGTTTCCAAGATGTCGTCCACATCCAGATCTAAGCAAGCCTGAAGGGTATGCTCAGTTAGAATGTTGCAAGGTTCGAAAAAAGGGGAAAAGAAAAGAGATTAAAAAAATGAATACCAAAGTTGCAAGGTCGTGGGGGACAGGAGGAAACGAGTGATGCGAATCTGCATTATCTCCTTCGGAACCATGAAGTTTCCGCTACTTCCTTTTGAAGTGGCTATTCCCACTGTCGCTATTATCCTCATCCTCGACTATCCCTACAAAATTGGGAAAGATAAGTACAATTTCATTATGAGGGATGTACTGCAAAAAGAGTGACATGAATACCGTACTTGATGTCGTCTTAGAGGCTTGACCTTCCCAGTCAAACCCTTTACTTGGGTCGAGAGTATCATCGTGAGGAGTTGGAGCATTGCTAGAAGATCTAGTGCTGGTGATGAGAACAGGTCTCTTATCTCCTGATGTGTTTGCATCTCCTTTACCAGTGGACACTTAGGATGATACGCTAGCAATTAATGTGTCTATCCCATCCAAGATAGGCAGGCTAAAACGGTGTGTCCAACCTTCGTACCTTGCACTAGTATAGTTTTTGAGATCTTCGAAAATTTCTAGGAAATATGCCACAGAGAATGTCTCAAGCTTGGTAGATCTCATCCACAGGAGAACACCATCTTCAAGAGATGCAGAGCGAATGTCTTCCTTCAAATTGCCTGTCATGTCTTGACAAAGCCCAAGCTGGCGAGCAAAGTACCATGGGCTATAAGGTTC
The DNA here is from genome assembly GCA_037672795.1 of Lagerstroemia speciosa. Classification (NCBI taxonomy): domain Eukaryota; kingdom Viridiplantae; phylum Streptophyta; class Magnoliopsida; order Myrtales; family Lythraceae; genus Lagerstroemia; species Lagerstroemia speciosa. The sequence continues at coordinate 10,258,589 of CM075303.1, read as the reverse complement.
CACGATGAAATGATCACCATTCCTCAAAGTCAAGTAGCATGAACGTATGCCCATGAAAAGATGCTGGCGATACGAGGGCATTTTCTTGTCTGCAACACGAAGTGGTCTCTTAACCTTATAAGGGAACCACTGGATAGCCGACCCTCCATGAATCAACTCCCAAGCACCACATTCAGAATAGCACCTTGCGCCACCCTCACCCGAGTACTGGCACAGTAAGGGGCCACGAATCTTGCTTGGGAGAGGGAAGTGGGTTGAGAAGTAATACGCCAACCATCCATAAATAAAATGGAAAGGAAGACATGCCTCAGCTTTTCCCGCAATGGGAGCTCGAGCTATAGTACCCAGCCTGTGATAAATTTGGGCCAACACAGGGACAGCAAGGCAAAAAGATCTACCATGTGCAAGCAAGCTAGCAACCTTGAAAGTCCCGGGGCGGATGACTCCAACAGGCTTTTGAGGGAAGACGAAGATAGAAAGCCAACAAGCGAGGAAGGCGACAAGATATGTCTCCGAGCGCAAGTGTGTCTCAACACTTAACTTGCAGAAAGCATCTTCTTCTTCACGAGTCCAGTCCCCCACGTCTAGAAGACGGCCAGAGAGGTTGTATGTTTCCTCAGAACGAAACTTGCGTACTCTCCGAGGAGGAGGCTTCGCATAACGTGTTCTTCCTCGATACCAGAAATTTATCCACCCGATGGCCGAGAAATGTGGATTTTTGTTTTTGCTCCTGCAAAGTTTATGAAAGGCAGCAAACAAGTATTCACAAGTTTCTGGGAAGAGCCTGTGACCCCTGTCATCACTAGTTAGCTCACGATGCCCAGGTACCGTTTCCTCGTACATCTGGCCAATTATGGGGAGTTTTCCAAGCAGCCCGATGTCATAAAGAGATATTGATAATGACCCTTGTGAAGTCTCTACGGTGTTGGTGTCCGGACACCATGCTTCACAAAATGCACGGATTATGTCGATGCTGCGATCATACGTACACAATGAGCATGTGATTGCATGTTGAAGCTCCGTTTTGTTTAATAGCTCACCGCAACGAACCAAAACACATTCGAACCATTCCCAGTAGTTGGGAGTATAAGTGAATTCGCCAGTTGGCCTGAATTGTGAACCCAACAAGGCTTCTCCGGAGATTATCCGCTGTCTCAAAGTGGTCCGAGAACTTGGCTCAGGTGATAACTTATGCAGAGGTGAGCGCAAGAACCAGCCTTTTGAGGACTTGTCAGCACCCATTGACGCTTCATAAGTCCATTGAGATTGGTGGCCAAGTTCCTCAAGAGTAATGGAGCTGTATGAAAGATTGCTCCCGAGCGCTCGATCAACAAGCAGGTTAAGGCAACCCTCCGGCTTGTCTCCAGGATGGTTCGCAATGGCAAGATATTGCCCATCACGCTTTGTAAAATTCTTGAAAGTCACCATTAGTACCTAAAAAAAAAAGAGAATGGAAAAATAAGTGTGACATACATTAAAAAAAAAAAAGGGAGTGCACAATCAAGGCATGGTTAAAAAAAAGGGGGATCATCATGGAATTTTGTTTCAACTCCCATGCACTAAGACGATGCGAGCATTTGTGCTTCTCATAATGATGATGAGCGCGTTGACACCAGGTTAACCGTAAGTAGACCGTCAGATCAAGTCAACTAAAAGTAATGTTGATCCCGAACAGGCCTACAGGCTAAGCTGGCGTGAACACTTTTTCTCCTCATAGAGGCAACGGAGGGTGGTCCTCACGAATAATGGGGAAGCATGTCGATGCCAAGTTAGCCGTAAGTAAGCCATAGGGTCAAGTCAACCTAAGTCGAGTTGCCCCTGAATGACTTACGAGCTAAGTTGGGCATGAGTGCTTATCCTCTTTGAAGTAATGATAGAATGAAGTCCTCAAGGTGATGGTGAAGCGCGTTGGCACCAAGTTAACCGTGAGTAGGCCATAGGGTCAAGTCAACCTAAGTCGAGTTGCCCCCGAATGACTAACGGGCTAAGTCGGGCACGGGTGCTTATCCTATTTGCGGTGATGACAAAATGAAGGTGATGGTGAAGCGCGTCGGCACCAAGTTAACCGTGAGTAGGCCGTGGGGTCAAGTCAACATAGGTCGAGTTGCCCCCGAACTAACCTACAGGTTAAGTCGGCCCGAAACACTTGTCCTCTCGATGATGATGCTCAAACGAAGTCACACCTAAAACAAAGGGTTTCTTGACATAATAAAAAAAAATATTTGCACGAGTTCCATAGTTTGCAATTAAACCCATGCACGTGCATGTGCACTAGACAATAGGAAAAAAAAGGGGGGGGAACAGGCCCCAGGAAAGAAATTAAAACAAATAAAAAGGGGAAAGTAAGTCTTCTCCGTCCAGTGCCTTACTGTCTGTGTTGCCTCCTTCTTAGATCAAAGGCTGAAAAAGTAACTCGCAGGATATGACGACAATCAAGTGAGCCAACACAAAGTACAGTGAAAATTATCTAGACGACCAAGCTTTTGTCGAAAGTGTTGATGATTTCAACCTGAATTCTGAAGACAACATACGGAGAACTGAGATCCCTGTTTGCCACTGAACAAGTCATAAATGAGGCGATAATTTACATAGAGAACGCTTACAATCTCGAGAAGTTGAAGACAGTGTTCTTGAGATGGTCTCGGGTAAGGTAGAATCGTCAAAACATCGGGGCGCAGCAGCTTCAAGGTAAACTGGGATAGAATGACATGATCAAGTAAATCTACAAAAAGAGTGACTCATGAAGATCTTGAGATTTATGTGTATTGAAAAAAAAAAAAAAGAATCCGAGAGAAAGATAGAGAGCCATGAAAGGGTTTAGTAATTGCCATCAAGAATTGCTGGAACGGGAAACACTACGTGCATTTAGCTTGATTTGGGAACAAAGAGTTCGACATGGCATTCAATTGTGCATACATAAAATCTCATGCAAGATGATCAAGTGAGCCGTTAGAACAAGCCATGTCACTTCGCTTTATGTGATTGCAAAAGCACGTGCAAGGGGAGTCAACTTTGATGACAATTACTTACAATATCAATTGGTGGCAAGGGCGATCATTCTCAATCCCACAGACTCGGTTCTGAACACCAACAAAGCCAATATATCTGTGAATTGGAGAATAAGGGAGTCTTTTCAGAAACACAAAAAAAAAATCCAATTAACAGCTTTGATCCTGACGAGAGGAAGACCCACCGTATGTATTCGAATACTGTAGCGGAAGGTGGACAATGGCCTCCAAAAAAAAACAAAAAAAGGGGATGGAAAAAGACAAGATTCAAGAAAGATGCACGGAAGAGTCTGTCGATGGACTTTGGAGCCCAGTTCTTCTAGCCAAATTATGGAGGAAACGTGACTAATTTTATAAAGCGAAGAAACTTCTTGATTTGAAAAAAAAACGGAAGTCAGTTAACATTGTGATTGCAAATTAAATTTGATCCAATATCAGATCTTGAAAAATCAAAATCCAATTGATTTTGCCGATCCTTCGAAAATTAGGCCCAAAGCGTAGCTTCCAAATACGAGGCTATTAAATTAAGTTAATTAAAAAAAGGGGGGCATGGCCGTGCAACACAGCAGAGTGAAGCTGCAAGTTTTGCCTTCTACTCGGTGGAGCTAATCATAAGAAGCTCTCGTATTCACAACTAGTTTGGAGAGCCAAAAGTCATCTTAAATTTGAATGTCAAAATTGTTGGATATTCAAGATGATTCGAGATTATCTTTTCCGATTGGATCTCGAGCCGATAGTATAAGAAGATGACTTCTCGGATTATTCTTCAGATTTAGAAATATTCAAAAGATAAAGCTTCTCAAGAAAGAACGGAAAGTAAATTTCGAGAGTTACGAAGCTTCACATGCATACTGAAATGAGAATTTGAAGCTCACGTGCTACATTGAGCTCAGCCACAAAAATGAAGAATTTTTTTTCAAGACTTGCCCACCTTTACACTCAACCAAATCGAGTCATGTGCAAGTCTCGAGGGGGCATTTGTAGAACACGAAAAAATCGCAGCCAGTTGCAAATTGCCACCTCACTTATCCGACATATTAAATGCCCAATTAAATGCGGTATTAAAGTCTCGGATAAATTACATTTCACAATTTTCTCGATACGTACATACACGGAACGTGTCATCGGGAAATTATCGGTAATATACAGTAAAATATCTGTGATTAATCGATATATTTGATATTATCTAGAATTAACAAATATAATTTCAGATAATACGTATAATATCTTGTACAGATAAATACATGATATTATAGAAAATCTAGAGAAATACAAAATATCTCCACAAATGGATATTATCTACAAATAAAATCAGATAATTATTCATAAAATTATAGTGGATGGTCAGGATCGATTCTGATCAACCAATCAGATTAAAGCACGGGGATTGACACATCAGCCCTCCTCCTCTATAAATAGAGGGCTCCTCTTCAGAAATGGACACACACACTGAACAGAAGAGAAGGTGCCAAAATCTGAAGAAGTTCTGTCGAAATCGAGACTCTTCAGAACTCATCGAAGTTCTGCTGATTTAAAAAGATACTCAGAAGACTTTGCACGGACTCATCGGATCAAGCCTACAAGCCCGTCGGTACCAGCCCTCGACCGAGACTACGCTTCTCCAACCCTCGCTCGAGCTACAAGCTGGACCTAACGGATCAAGCTCCCAGGCCCCGTTGATTCTACCACCAACTCTCGATTGAGACCAAGCCATTGAGGCTGCTCTCTCTCGGGATTTCATCGGACCCAGCTTTCGACTGAGACCAACTCATTGAGGCTGATCTCTCTCGAGATTTTGTCGGACCCGCCTCTCGATCGAGATTACGCTTCTACAGCCCTCGCTTGGGGCCATTCACGAAAGAGAATCAGAGGAGACCATTTTCTGTATTTTCTTTGCAGAATTTTATTAGAAGAACTGTTCCCGCAAAATTAATACAAATCTATTTTATCTGCTCATTTTTCTTATCTAAAATTTATAGACTCGAAATTTTCTGCGCACAAATATTAATTGAGAAACCAAGAGTCATTTCAAAACTTTCAACATTTACACTTTGCACGTGTCACCTCCTGTTTTCTTCTCACACAACGAACACATTATGTGAGATATAGTGAATATTTGATCCCTCACAAGGCTCTTCGAGCCACCCATAAAAGCAACTACCATGATGAATGTGGACCATAGTGTCTTCCAAAGCCAAGTGCTGCCAAAGGATAATTGACCAACAAACTTACTAGTAAGTCAAAAAAAATCCTAAACTTTGGGTAATAAAAAAAAAGGTAGGCCTCTAGGAAAACTGAAATTGATGATAGAATGCACTTCAATAAAATTCGTCTTCTTGTCAATCACACATTCAAGATGAAAATTTTCACATTTGTCTTCGTTTTCGTTCTCGCCTTTGGAGAGCATGTACAGTGTGTATGGAGGAAAATTGCAATGCATTTAAGATATACCAGACACTCACTTGCTACGCAATCATATAGCTAATTACAAATTCATATTATTTTATATTTTGCAATAATATGTTTATATGATTTACAATTGAATCTTAATTTTTATAATATTATTAAATTGGTAGACTATTCTATGAATAAATAAAAATGTATAATAAGAAAATTAATTATAATTTTATATAATAGTTGTAATCTTAATATTCATTTTACAAATTCACTTCATTTATAATTTTATATTTAATAATTTTTAACTAAGAGTATTTTTAAAATTTTAAAAGTGAGGGTAATTTTGGAAGACAAAAAGGCAGCAAAACTACCTTCTAGAGTCATACAGTAATAGAAGACTACGATAAAAATATTAAAAATTAGAAACTTTATCTCTGTTAATGTTTACTTACTCATTAATGGGTTAAAAATGCAGGCGAAAGTAATTTGGACGAGGACCTAATTGATGTATCCGGAGATCAAATTGATGTCAACTGAGACCTAATTGTTGTGACAAAATAATCAAGTTGATGTAATCAGAGGACCTAATTGATGTAGAAAGTGGCCCTGATTGACATAAAATTGGATCCAATTAGTGCAAATTTCATGAGCGGGGACCCAAGTGAAGCAACTTTTGTCAGTGGAATACCCAAGTGATTCAAATTTTCCATCAAAAGCCAACTGGTGCAAAATCAATGCCTCGGGTATCCATTTGTAGGTTTACTCCTATGCAATGAGTTACATTCTGTTATGCAACAATTCTAGCTCATAGAAGATGAGCCAAGGTTTTTTTTTTTTTAATCCATATTGAGGATTTAAATCCCAACAATTCGGCATTCTTTTTTTCACATTCATGATTTAAATCCCAACAAATTGGGGCTCCATTTGTAAGTTTACTACAGTGGAACATCCCATACACCACTTCAAGATATTCAAACCTTAACGGATGTTTAGTTGGTTTAGTTCAAATGTTGTTAGAATATAACCAATATTGATATTATGAAAATTTTAAGTATTATAAAGTTTTTTGAATTATTAATTAATGAGAGGTTATTGTATTTGAAAAATATAACGGATTGTTGGAAAAATCGGTGATTTTATAGTAATTGCAAAGTTATTCACAATATAAGAATTTCACATATATATGATATAAATATTTTTTCGATAATAATATGCAGCCTTAATTTATATATTTTCAACTAAATTTTATAGCTGATTCTGTCAATTTGGGATGGAAAAGTCTCAGATTAACCTTACAATCATCTAATAGAAGTTATATTTATAACATTCTTTCTAGTTTCACCAACTCAAAGGACTGTTGATTCATCAAAATAGGATTGTTGCACGCCCCGAAGCATCTAGATCGCTATCAAAAATTGAATTCAATACGTGTCGTGAACAATAAAACTATATCATCTTTACCTGTATCTATATTATTATATTAATATATATGAGGAAGCCACTTTTTTTAATCTCACTTTTGCTTTTTCATTTCTATCTATTATGCATGAAAATTAAATTTTTAATAGTCTTTTATTGGTAATCGAATAAAGGATCAAAACGTAAATTTGACAAATATAGCAACCTAGTCATGTTTCTCCCACTTCTTATTTTCCTCTCTACCAATTTATTTCACTTTCTCTTAAATCTCTTTTTAACTGCCGCATTTTCTCTGCACATAAATTAAACTTTTTTTGATAACGAGAAGTTTATTTTTCTCGGGCCCATGAACATATCACAAACTCATCGATCTAGGTCAGTGCATGTGTAAAGTACCTATGTGAGTAGCCTCAACTAGGACTGCACCCGCTCAAGGGGATTCAAACATCCAATCTCGTAGATTTCTACACGAGTCGTTACCCAGTTCATCCCTTAACGGTTAAGCTAGATATTTCAATTTTATTTTACTCAATTCTCTTTTATATCTATATAATTTATAAGTACAAATGCATCAATCTTATATGGATAATTAATTATAATTATTTACTTTATTCAATTATGTACAAGTATGTATCCAATTGAGAGATACGGTTTTTGCCTCTACTATAAATTATGGTTTGGCTTTATGTCCGGTTCAAGCAAAAAACATGGGAACCCGGTTTGGTCTGGCCAAAACCGCTCTTGAACCGAACAATGAACAATGCATGACACCCCAAATCACACTTCATCCCCCTCTCCGCAACTTGCATTCTGGGAAAGGCGGGAGCAAGAGGGCGAAAGATGGAAGTCGCCGAGATTGAGACGACCGCAGAATCAATTGAAAGTTCCGCACAGTATCACCTAATTAACGACGTGCTAGGATTTCTCCTCTACATGCATCAGCAGATCCCTTCGTCGGTGATCAAGCCCCTTCTCCCCATTCTCGCCTCTCCGACTTTTAACTTCTACAGATGAAGCTTCTGGTTCAGTTGCAAGCAAACTGGGTTTTCTCTTGAATTTAATTTCTCCTGGAAAGCTCAACTCGGCATGTCCAATTAATTTCTTTTCTGCTGGAACTGGACTGGATTGCTGCCGCATTCACACTATATAATCTTCACCTTGCTTAGTTTAGTCGAATTATGAAATACCTTAGCGAATTGCTTGTTCACAGATCGAACATGTACTGCAATAAATCTGAAGCTTTATGATGTTTTTTACAGCATTTTGCAGGACATCCGTCATGAATTTGAGATGATGAATAGTGAATATAAGCAATTGGTATGTTACATCGGTGCCCGAATTTTGCCTCTTATCTCCCTTTCGCATGATATTTTTTCTGCCCTAAAAGCGAGTTCGGCTGTAGGAGATAGACGTTGCAAGTACTGACCTGAAAGCTTCCTTAAGAAGAAAGCATTATAGCAGATTGAGAGAAGTTAGGCGGGGAATTCGGGGCCTGGAGAAGCTGATCAACGCCATTTCTAGTGCCCAGCTTTCCTTGCAATTGGTTCTCAGTGAAAGCCAGGGCATCTCTGAAGTTATTCTGATTCTTGGAAGCAGTCCTTTGAGGCCTCGATATGTTTACGAGCTCTGTTTTCTGCACAGGAAGATAACTCCAAGTGGTTCTAGTGTTTACACTAAGTGCAAGGAAGCAGAGGTGCTTTCAAAGAAGGTGAATTGAACTTCTGTTTGAGCCTTTGCTTCGCTTGCTGCTGTATCAGATATTTAACTTGGGTGTTGGAACAGGCTATTAGAATGCTCATCTCCAAGGGTGTCGGCTCTAACTCCTATCCAGGTATGCTCAAGAGAGCTTGGTCCAGTTGAATTTCTGTTCATGGTGGACAAATCTCCAAGAATGCTTTCCTCTGTATTAGGCCCTACTAAGCTGTTCATCATGGTCAAAGCTCCTCCTTCTTTCAATCAACCATTGCATTTTCTTCCTAAACGAGAGTTCAAGTACAGTAAGAAGGTATTTTTATTTAACAATCCAGCTGTTCTCTTCATATTCTGTGGTTGAAAGATTATTTACCAACGATTAAGGTGGTACAAGCCTTTTTTGAGCTATTCTTTAGCCTTAAAGATTTGTGGAAGTAACTGAGAATTTGCTCTTAATGTTGAAACTGGCAGTGTCTTTACATTGACTTTGGAGCTTCAGACATTAAAACAAAAATTGTCCATAATATTGAAAATTTTCTCAGCATTCTTCTGCCAGTTGTACATTTCATTATCAAGCTAACTTTTCTTATTTTTCTGCTAAGACTTTCTTTTCATCTACTCGTTGAATCCTTTTGGTATGTGACTGACCAGACAAACATGTCTATATTATGCTGTCACTTATATGCCTGTTCATCAATTAGGTGTCTATGTTCATAATGTTAACTATACATTATATAGCTAATAAGATTCTTTTTCATTATTTTTTTTAATCCATTCTGCAGATTGTGCCATTCAGATTACAGTTCAAGTGTCGAACCCAAGATCATGAGTTGGATCAATTGCATTATCAGTCTGAAACTGGCAATTCCAGTTGGGGAGATCATGTATCAACTGATTTTATCTGGTAGGCCAGAGTGTTAATATTCTTCTACATATTTTGCTTGAATTTCTATTATCCTTGATTTGAAAGCTTTGGAAGGTCTCTTATGTTTATAGCTTCTATTTAGACTGGATTTTAAGTCGCGATTCATCTTTTTACTGTCATATTCTCTATAAAGCACTAAGTGTAATAAAGGATGCTTGCAGATTTCAGATCAAATTACTTTGTATGTAAATTGATCTTTGTTTAGATTTTTTTTAATTGATTGAGCTATGTCAGCGGTTATCTCCAATCCAATGCTAATCTCCATCAGTCAGATGTCCAGTCAAACTTCTGCAATGGAAGCTTGGTTTCCCAAGTGTTGTTTATTTTATCAAAATGAAATGTTAATATTATATTCATGCAACCTCAGTTATGGTAGTTGGTGATTTCATTTAAAATCATCGCAGCAAGGATTTTAAAGTTCATAGTTAAAGCTTGAGGTGAAAAGAATTTTGTTGAGGAGGAAAATTTCTTGCTCTTCTTTTCATCTCTTTGTATTACTCAATCGTTATACCATGGGTTTCTGTAGTATGAGACCTGGATTCTGAAAGTCACAATAACGTTAACTTATTTGGTAACAGGTACCAGTGCCGGCATGTTATCAAGGGCCTGGTGTCTAAGGCAGCAGTATCAGAATAATGATGAGGACGTCTTCTTGACTGTAAAGAGGTTTTTCCTGTTCGTTCTTTTGTAAAGTATTTACCTGTGCTTGTTCCTCTTTCCTTTCCAATATCATGATAATTTTTGTTGCAGCAATTTGTGAAGAAACAGCAATTTCTACTTTGGATCAAAGATGCAACTTCCGATTCTAGACATCACAGGGTGACTGCTTGCAGGAACTAATTAATCTAATCTCCTGAATATTCTGCCAGCACGTATTTGTGGCTGTTCCCAAGTCCTAACAGCTGATGGGCGAACATGGCCTACACCTGCAAAAGGATACTCGTGTCATGAACTCTTTGATGCAATCTCATTCTCACAGTATCTGTATGACCAATTCAAGCATGAGCTGTTTAGCTGTTATTTCATTCAGAATTCTAAACTGCGTCAATACAAACATTGGTTATGACTATCACGATCTGAAAATTTGGCAAGATTTTCAATTATTTTTGTAATATTCGAAATCACATAAAACCTGCTATACTATCCGCGAGGATAGTATCCCGTTTAACATCACTTCCGCAGAACCACAACTCGTCACTTCCACAATCAGTAAACAATCTCAATAACACTGATGGTTGATTTTTTGCACCTTCCTGTAATTTTTGCATTTCGTCGAGCACATGGTGGTTATTTCATCTCCAGGCAATCTCTCTGCAATTTTTTTCCTTCCTTTTGCATGGAGTTGAATGCGTGACACGTTTGGTAACACGAAATTAGGATTCCGTTTACGTATTAGTTACGGATAGAATTCAAATTGCATGGTTTGGTAATTTTTTATGTGGAATTGTGATTACTGATGTAGTTGACAATTCTAAATCAATTATACATCGTCTTTTCCTATAGAGCCATTTGTAGTAGGGATGAAATATTGATGAATGATTGAGAAGTTAAGTTAAATTACGTTGATACCTTACACGATTTCTTTTTATCACTTATTTCTCTCTCTTATTGTCAGAGAGCCATTTCCTCTTTTTTTTTTCCGGCATATTCTCTCTCTTAATATTCTCGTACCGATTTTTTTGCAAGAAGAAATAAATCTTCTATTTTTACTATTTTTATCAACTAATATTTTTTATTTCAATTAAAAAATAATTATACTTGACTTATCAGTTTCTCTTACCATCAAAAAATAATATATCTTTTAGAAATTAAAGTATTAAATAATAAATTAATACTTAATAATAAATCAAAAGATATATAATAATTCACAAAGAAAAATTTTAATCATTCCTTTGTTAGTATAGGATGAAGGATAATTTAGCAATTTTGTTTTACCTTCTAGTGATTACTGGCCAATACCTATATCTAATTCCATATTACCAAATAAAAATATTGTTCAATTTATTTCTCTCCAATTCTTTTTGCTCCTATATTTGATTAATCACTAATTTATTATTTATTCAGTTTATCGTCACTAAACATGCTAGTAGAGAAGCGCTGGATTCATACACGCGAAAAAGTGTACAATGGTCATTCTTGACAATGTGAGCTTGGACATATCATCGAATTCAATCCGCCACGTATTGTTGTACGTCATGTTTCTAGCCTTGACGAAGCATCTCTTGTTGCTATTTTGATGATTTCCGATAACTTTGACAGCATCTTTGTAGAATTACATCTTCAGTCGGTAGGCTAGAGCCATTCCTTTCTTCCCGGCAACATGGCCACTTTTTCCTGCTTCTCACGGCCGGCGCCAAATGTTGCGGTTTGGAAAATTTGTCCTCAACTAGATGGGATCCTTGCAAATGTAGCAGTTTCTTCCGCCTGCTCTAACCACCATAGCCTTATCCTCATCTGTTCCCGCTATGTTCGGAATTTAAAATCTCAACGTCTTCCTAGGGTATGAGCTTGTTGTCCACTTCTCCTAGGCATTTGGACCGTTGACCCGTGGCTCAAGAAGAATATACATTTTTAATGAATTTTCTTGGGAATGGAAGCAGACCTGAAAATTCGATTATCAAAATGAAGTGACATATTCACACGACAATTTAATTAAATTTCTCAAAATTCTTTATATTTCAAAGACCAAGCTAAGCTACATGGAAATCATATATATATCCTCAAAATTATAGAAAGTTCATTCCAAATGAAAAAAAAAAAACTAAATCTTAAAATATGAAAATTGTCAATAAAAATGTCATCTTCAAGAATATAACAACACAATCAACTTGGTTGAAAATATTGAAATCGGTAATTAAAATTGATTGAAAGTTCAAAGGAAATGGTAGGTAAGACTCTCTTGATGTTGCAAACCTGTGTTGTTAATGGATTTTGACTCTAAAAAGGTGAACTAGGAAAATTCGAAAAAGAAATATTTGATAAGCTGTAATGATGCTCTTTATCATGTGAAGTCGGTGTAATATTAACAGAGGTAGTCTCAGGATGTCCTCTTAATGATCTTGCTTGAGATAGTATTATTTATAAGCAGCTTGAAGGAGATGGTGACCTTTCTATTTAGCTCTAAGTCGATGAATGAGGTATGCCATGACAAGCTATGCGACCAGATTTTCAGTGCAGACCTCGGTGCACTGAAGTGCTTAGAGGAATTCTTAAACACATTACATTTACCATTGTTGGTTAACTTTTATTGCCTTTTTGAAGCCTTGTGGTCTTGATTAGAAATTGAGTGCAATCAATCAAAAAAAAAAATCTAGTTCCTTAAAATGTAATTCCTAAAATCACAACTTTTGAAAGGTGAAAGTGCTTATAGATGCATAGCTTGAGAGTGAACTTGGACTTGATTGGGCTCTGAGCTTATGGTAACTCTGAAATTGGTATTGTTCGTAACTAATCTAAGTCCAAATTTAATTGATGGATGGTTGTACTTGTACCACCTACATTCTTGCAATTCACTTGGTATTTCAGTATGGAAATATTGCCTTTTAACAACAAAGCTCAAGTTTATTTTAGACAACACTTTCTATTGTTGCATACAAGTCTTTGTTTTCTATCACTGTTGCTAGAAGCATAAGATTTTGCAGCTAAATCAAGGGCTTACATCAAAATTAAAGAAATTCTTTATTAACTTATTAGGTCATTAAGAAATATCGTTTAGACAAAACCTCCTGACCAGAACTAAGTGTAATTGAGACTAATTACATAAAAAGAATATCACTATCAAATTCAATCGGGAGAGATTACAAGGAGCGTTTTTGTCATCATCTTCGTCATTGCAACATCATAGTTCTCTAGAATAATTAAAGGAAAATATGCAATAGCTAGTACTCAGAAGTTGCACTATTAAAAAATACATTGAGAAAGGTAAAAATGATGAAAAATAATAAAAAGTAGTTGCTTGGTTATTGAGACAACCTAGGCTCTTCACGTACACATATTTCTCTTCCAATGAGATCTCTATACTTGCAGTGCTAGTGAAACTATCTCCAAGAATGCTTTGAATGTCATGACACAATTACTGAGTCAACAACATATTTACAGGAGGAATACATCAAATGCAAGCTACATAACAACTCGTTTTCACAACGATTGTTGTGTTGACAATAGGTTCATGGAGGCAATATGCCAAATGCAAGCTGTCACACGATTGTCAACTCAACTAGCCTCTCATCTTCCCAATTCGCAGCATATTTTTTTGCTAAAAGAACAAAAATTTTTGAGCTCTAATAAAATATCGCAAGAACTGGCTTCAAAAATACAAAATTTTCCCCCACACAATGTTCATTGCTCCAGAATAAAAATGCAATTATGCTCCTATTCAAGCTAAAAAATGTACAATTTGATTCTTCTAAAAGAAACTTTTCCGGCTATTATATTAGATACATAAGCTAATATGTTAATCTGGAGTGCATTTAATTCATACTGAAAGGATTGCATTTTCAATTTCAAAAAATGATGGATCCCCATACCATAAATAAATAAATGAACATGAAATTATGTTATAACATAAATTTGCAAAATAACTTTATAGGTAATTGACTTAGAGTTTGTTGGATTAGGTACATGTCCTCCACACATATAGTTCTAGCATGAATATACATATACCCAAAGATACACATTCGTTCATCTGTGTTGGTGCATCTTTTCTTCATCGATGCATGAATTTCATGATAGTTGATCCCCTGTGGAATGCAATTTTGGGTCTTGATTGGTACAAATTCATTGATATAGGACGATTTTATAATATTAAGTAAGATGACACATTAGATTGTTTTGAAAATCCATGAGTAGGGCCTTAGTATACTAGATATTTTTTTTTGAATTTTTTTGCTTGATGGATAAAATATTAAATATATGTATACATTCTAGCAGTGGAACTTTGAATCGATTAATAGATGCAAGTCAAACTAAAATAAAATATAAAAGGGAAACATAGGATGATTTGTCAAGTATGAGCATAGTTGAATGACGATGAGTTTAGCATCTTCCTTATGAGTCTGACCACATGGATCATGGGAAGTACAAACCTTCGGCGGGACTAACGACAAAATGAAAAGATTTACTACATCAATGATGTTATTTTTCATCTGATTAGGGCTGCTGCTGAAATTTTAGAGAAAAACGCATTGCCGTAGTGGAAACACATGTCATCAATGACAAAGCTCTTGCATATAAACTTCGCTTTTCATGTAGTCCACGGATTCATAGTAATATGATATAGAGGAAGTGAAATAACTTATGATATTGAAGATTAGGAAATTGTAGTACAAAGAGATATACCTATCAACCAAGATCAACATTCTTGCTACATGCTAACCTAATTGTCCATCTCATTGAGACGTCTCTTGCCAAATTCTGCTTGAATAGTTTATCCCTACTTGATAAGGCATTATGGTATTCAAGATAGTAGCTATCACCCAACCACGACTCATTTTATCAATATAATCTTTTTCTTCTTTTATTTGTTCTTGCTAGATGGACAGGATTCTCGACCACTGGAGGAGGTTCTTCTACTAGTTTAGTTTCATTACTCATCTCTGGGGCCTTGTCTATATTTATATTAGGAAGTTTATCATTTGCATAATGTATTCTCTAATGCAGTGTTATTCATTTATAAATAAAGTTTAATTTTATGTATAACATAATTTTAGGGAAGACATTGTGTAGACACCAAACTTCCTGATATGGGATGGACATGACTCGAGAGGCAAGAGATGAAACCAAAGTATAAGACGAGCATCCTCCTATTGTTAAGGATCCTCTCTAGGAAAAGTTGCAGAAATAAAGAGATAGGATTTATAAAATAAGTAGCGATATGATATATTGACTGTCATGATTGTCACAACACCTTATCAAGTTGGGATAAACCCTACAAGTGAACTTTGGCAAGACACTCCTAAAGAGATGGACAATTAGGCCAACATGTAGAAGGAAAGTCCATCTTGGCTGATAAGTACCCCTCATCGTACTACAGTCTCCTAATCTGTAATACCGTAAGTTATCAATTCCCTTAGCATCACGTAACTACAAATCAATACACTTCATACAAGACAGAATCTGTATGTGTGTGCCTTGTCGGTTATCTCATCTATCATTATTAAGGCAAAGAGTTTTCTAATAAAATTTCTATAATAGACACCCGACCTTATAAAATGAATATCATTGATACAATATTTCATTTTATGGTGCTTTTCGTTTTGGTGACAACTATTCCTATCATGGCCCACGTAATCAAATGTGTGAGAAAGATGCTAAGCTCTATATTTTTGAACTATGCTCATGTTCGACAACCATTCAATGTTTCTCCTTTTGCATTTTGTCTAACCGAGTGTTTCACTTTTTATGTATTAATCAAACCACAACTTCAACTTTTAGAATACATACATATATTTAATTTTAATGAATCAAGGAAAGCATTAAAAAATAATATTTGATACACTAAAGCTCCATTGAGGAGTTTTCGGCAAAATCCACATTGCTATTTTAGTAATATTATATTTAGAGATGGAATTCATTCTATATTAATGATTTAATATCAATTAATATTCAAATTTGCATTTTGGAAGGGATGAACTAACACGAAGCTCATGAAATCTTGAAAATAGATGCATTCACATAGATATACATGCATATCTTTGTGTATATATACCCACACTACTATTACGCGTGTGGAGAACATGTACCTGTTTAATGATTTTTGAGTGGAGTTACTCGTCAAGTTATTTTACAAAGTTATGTTCAACAAAGTTTATGGTTTATTTAGGTTTTTTTTATGGTATTAGGATCCATCATTTTCTAAAAATTGAATTATAACTACTTTAACAGGAAATTTTCTGGCCAACTTTCAGCAAGAAATTAATGCATTCGAAATTAATATGGCAACAAATGCATCTAATATAATAATTAAAAATTTACAATCGAGAAGAACTATATAGACATTTTTGGGATGCATGGGAGTAAAATTGCATTTTTATTTGGCAGGGGTGGCCACTGGGACCTCGGTCCCATTAGAGATGTTGGCAACCTAGGAGCCAAAAAAAAGGAAAAAAAAAAAAAGCATTTTGCCAACATGGAACTTGGAGTGCAACATTGTCATAGGGATTCATATATTGGTTCAATAATGCCATCTTAATATTAATACATTTGTAATCATATAAAAGGAGCCCTATCAAGACTAAGAGGCTAAATTTTATATTTTACATACTTGCTTGTAGATGATTATCGGAAACCTTACAAGAGACATACCAGGCATTGAAGCTCGATCCTGCCCCATATTATTGATATGGCAAGTCATATTGCAAGAACAGATGTCAGTCGAATCTATCAAAAATGAGAGCTTTTAGTGTCCCATTTATTACTTATATACTCTTTTAAAACTAAATAAACAAGTTCTCTGTGTTGGCTTGCATGCATGGTGTGTAGGCAAA
This sequence comes from Lagerstroemia speciosa, assembly GCA_037672795.1. Lineage (NCBI taxonomy): Eukaryota > Viridiplantae > Streptophyta > Magnoliopsida > Myrtales > Lythraceae > Lagerstroemia > Lagerstroemia speciosa. The sequence goes on along the minus strand of CM075303.1, from coordinate 10,241,664 downwards.
AAAATATCGTGAGTGCAGATGAACAATCTTGCAATGTTCATGGGAGCATTAGGTCTCGATTTTCATCACATTGATGACTTCAAATCCAAGATCACATTGTGGATAATCAACATGACAGGATTTACAAAACAATTACTCAAAACTATATGGAATAGACTAAAATAAATCAACATAAAAGATGAAAATGAAATTGTAGAAATCTATACATGAATAAATATTGCAGTATGGCATTTGAGATATTCCTATTTGAGTCCGACTCGCAACATAATTCGTGAATTTGATGAACAATTTTTTATTACATCACCTTTTCCTTTGACCAAGGCTACGCTTTAAGAACAATCCAAGTCCTTACTTTGAATATGATCCTGAGAGACTTCAAATGTTGCCATCTTTCCTTCCTCTGCGGCCTTACGATCCATTCCCTTTCCAAGCATGAGGCTTTCACCACATTTCTTCCCCTAGAGGTGTTAAATATGGGAAATTTCCATCTTTTTTTATTGTTTCTGTTACTTGGTCAATGTCATTATGATCCGAAGAATATGCACCCTTTTTTTGACTTTTTGGAGAGAGTAATGAAGTCATAAAGGATCATTACTCTGTTTTTGTAGTGTTATGTTGACCGCTAAAAGTAAGGATTTTTATGCCCTCGTTTGAGGTGATTTGTGTTTATATTTATGTTTTATTCCTTTTTTCTTTTAATTTTTACTGGTTTGTGTTTTTTGATAATAAGGTAGTTTGTTACAGAATTCACATTTCCTTGTAGTCTCTCATTAGACTGAGCTTGGCCTTACTAGAGCCTAATGAATAGATGAGTAGTAAGTTCTATTACCAATTTCATGGTTGAAGTTATCTACATTTCCAACACCCAATTACACGGAAAAGTTATATTATTCTCAAAATTAAAAAAAATAATTCATTCAAAATGTAAAATAAAACTTAAATAATAAAGGGTAGATAACTTAATCAAGCCCGAATTTAGGTCGGTTTGTCACTTTTGACACGAATTTTTTGGCATGACCTAGAAAGATGCGAATTATGGAACGTTTATTCCGTTTAGCACAATGGGACAATTCCTATCAAAACTAATGGTTTTATCCTACGTGGCTCGTTATATGGCAAATGGTGATGACGTGTCAATGCCACTTGAAGTCAATGTGCTCTAGTCATTAAAATGTCAAATTTTTCCCTTACCAATCTTCTTTAATTTAAAATTTAATGATGCCAAACAAGTAAATTCAATTTTTTCTCATTCCTTCTCCCATATTCTCTGGCTGACGTTCCTTTGCTGCCCCCACTCCCTATGCCTGCTCCCACCTGTGTTCATCTACGAGGAGCTCCATATTCGATGTAACATGAAAGAGAAGACCTACTGGTTGTGATGGCTAACCATGTGTTTCAAAATCTAGTCTCGAGTTTAGGTTCTCAAAAAATTTGAGATTTTGAAGGGCAGGTTTTCATCCCACTTACTAGGGAGATCACTCCCTCCATATCCCCCCTTCTCTCCTTCTTCTTCTTCTTCTTCTCCGACTCTCCACAGTTCTCTATTTGTCACTCCATTTTCTAACCATCCCTCAAATCATAAATTCCTTATCACCTGAAAAGCTTCTCGTTCCTCTCTTGCAACTGTATTTCACAACTCATCAATAAAAAAGGAAAAAAAAATCAAGAACAGAGACTCACTTTTAGCCCATTTTGAATGAATAGAGTAGGGTCGAGATCAAAACTCTATATTTTCGAGAGATGGGTCTGATTCATGCTCAGGTTCTCTCACCATGGACCATGCCTCGAACTGAAAGGCAAAGTCTTCCAGTCATGCTTTGTTTCTGTAACTATCCCTAATACAGTCATCAGAAGCCTCCCAAGATTTATGTAGTTATGCTATTTCCTTTTTAGGATGCTTCTTCCATTATGCTAGTGAATGCAAAGCAATCCGATCGCATTTCCATCGAATCCACTGATCGAATCCCATGCAGAGAAGCACTTGCATCTAGTTATGTTGCTGCAGGTCCTCTCCATTCTTCTTGTGTTTGTGGCAGGAATTGTGATCAGCCTAGCAGCCACCTCGCACATCAACCAGTACTTTGAGACGGGGCATGAGCTGATCCTCTTCCCGAACCAGCATCGGTCCTTGCCTCGACACGAGCAAGAATCGGACTGTCAGCCCTGGTAGCAAAAACGAAGATGGGAGGAGAAGGAAGAAGAAGAAAGTGAATTTACTTGTTTGCCCTCATTGAATTTTAAGTTAAAGAAGATTGGTAAAGGGTAAATTCGACATTTCAATGACCTAGGAGCATAGAGTCCAAGTAGCATTGACACGTCATCGCCATTTGCCACATAATGCACCACATAGGATAAAACTATTAGTTTTGAGAGGAATGTAATACTGTACTAAACGAAATAAACATTTCATAATTTATGCATTCCTAGGTCACGTCAAAAGGTTCATGACAAAAGTGATAAATCGACCTAAGTTCGAGCATGATTAGGTTATTAACCCAAAAATAAAATATAAAAATGGCCAAAAGCAAATGTGATCTTCTAGAACATAATAATGAAATCAACATAGTAGAAAATATTGAAATTTGTAAAATTCATTGAAAATTCAATCTATAGGAGAACTCAAAAATGAAATAGTAAGTACCATGATTTTAGAAAATTATCTAGAAGTTGCAATGGCCCTTCCACGGGTATATTCAGTCTTGGGATACAATGCTTATAAAGATAATTGGGAGTTTTGGCTGGAAACCATTACATAGGGGTAAATTACATAAAAAAGCACGTGATTGGCTTCATTTTTAGAAAAAAATAAATGCTTTAATTTAAAAAATAAAATCACATAGTTTTATTTTATTCCCAAATTAATTCAAACCTTTTAAATTTTAAAAATAATATCATGTGATTTCCTTTCCTTTCCAGTTTAAGCCAAACAATTCATCTTTTAAAACAAAATCGCATTATTTATTTTACTATTAAATCAGACTAGTTCGTTTAACCTAATATTCAATACTTAGGTGACTCTTCTTTTTTATAACTTTTTCTTCAATATTGGAAGTATATTAGATTTTTTAAAAAATTTACAGTAACCTCTTATATAAAGTTATCTTTATATTTTTTGATAACTAATATTAATCTTAATTCAAGTGAAAATTCTTAAATTAATTTTCAATAAAAATTATGCTAATTTTGTTTATTTGTAAGTATGTGATAAAAATAAATATAATATATTACACAAGAATATCAATTTATATTTTAATATATTAGTCAACTTGTCAATAAATAAATAATATAATTTTTATTTGTAAAGTTGAAGAGTTTAGCTTGATTTGAGAATTAAATAAAACTACATAATTTATTTTTCAAGTTTGAAAAGTTTGACTTAATTTATTAATAAAACATTTCATGATTTCATTTTTCAAATTTAAAACATTTATCTTTTTTTGAGAAATAAAGCAAAGCTATTGCTTTTTGATGTAATTAGCCCTTTACATAAAGGTGAAAGAATAATGATAAAATAGAATATGTTAATTCCTAAATTGGGAAAAATCTCTCCACAAACCTCTCATATATGGAGTAGTGTTACAACCTATATATTTTTAATTAATCACCTTTAATTCCATAAGTATCTACACTATTGTATGTAACTGATAGGGTTTTGTTTTTTCCTTTTTATATTTGTCCTCTATTTAATTTGTACATTAAAATTCATAGCACATAGTTATCAACACATATATATTTTTTTTAAATTCCTTCGCTCTAGTAAAATAATTATTTTAGGTAGTTAAAGCAATATTATCACCACTTTTGACCCAATTGCCTGCATTCTCTTCTTTCACGTTTTCATCAAATTCGATAACTATGATATTACTAACAAAAAAATTTTATTTTAACAACTCAAACTCACCTCTTTCACTCCATAACTATATTTTATTTTAACATCCAAATTTTCCTCTTTTACTCTATAACCAGGCAACAAATAAATTCGGTATTTAAAATCCTATCTAGAAGAATGCTTTGCGTCCCAGTTCACTTTTGTTCATTTCTATTTTACTCCCCTGCAAAGCACGGGAGCCACTCTAGTGTATATATGCTCTTTTTTTTTATAATTTGAATTCATTAATCATAAGCGAGTTATACACAAAATGTACAAACACTTCTACTCAAAATGTACGACTGACAGTTTGCCTCATCTAGTGCTTTTTGCCTAACTATGAGACCTCTCGAAACTAACATAGAGGTTAGGAGTGATAGAAGCACCTTGTCTTAATACACTCATGATCAATCCAAAGATCACATCTGTAGTGGAGCTCAGATTTTGGTACACTCTAAGATTCCTCTCCCTCCATAGGAAATGTATATACAAGGAAACTGCAAGCTTGTAAATAGTAGAGGAGGAGCTCTTCCCCCATCTATGCTTCAAAGCCTAGTTGAGTTCAAACAGCCAATTACCAGTTGGCCTATCAATTTCTAGAGCTAAAAGAATGTTCCTCCAAATTAATCCTGTAGTGGCAAAAGAAAAAAGGAGATGATCTCGCGTCTCTGCCTCCAAAGCACAAAATTCGCATTGTAGCAAACTATCTTTTGTAGGGAGCCTATCAAGGATTCCAAGCCAAGAGATGAAAGACATACGTGGTATGTGGCCCGGGAACTATAGTAGCTTATGCCAGAAGACTCTCGGCTTTTTGTCACGCAATACATTCCAAGATGTTGCAATAGTGTATTTGGGCTTATGACACCAAAGGAAAGTGTCATTTACTGCAAATTGAATCAAAGTTTGAAGTGCTCGAGCAGATGAATGCACATTTGAACCCCCGTCTCTTAGCCAGAACCATGATGAGGATTTGTAGATGGCTGAAACCTTTGTCTGTTGGTAGATGTAAGGGAAGGTGTCAAACCCCATTTGGAAATACAAATGTAGAGGTCCAGTAAATTTCCACGTATCATACCAAAAGGAGGTGGATTCTCCATTTTCCAACTTACAAGAAATGTGTTGTTGTGCTAGAGGTCGAAGAGCTCAAAGTTTCGTCCAACTCCACGAACAGGATGATGGCACTTTGATGGACCACAAGGATTTATATGTCATTTAACACAACAATTGAATTACTTATTTTTCATTTAATTACTTGATTGTTACTATAGATAAGCAGCCTCCATTTGAATTATTATTATTCTTGAACATTAAAAGCTTTTTGACCGTTGCTTTTATATCTAAACTAGAAAAAGATCACGCGCTACGCTGCGGTTTGATCTATCTTTTTTAACGTGTAATACTTGTATTAAATAATTACAATGAAAAGATTAATCAATATGCAATACTCAAGTATAGTTTAAATAGAAAATTAATAATTGTAAAAATAAATTGTACATACAACAATACAAAACCAAAATACGGGTACATGTCAGTACATAGGATAAAATATAATACTCATAATTCTTATATTAACTTAGATTGTAGCAGTTATACTCCAGTAGATTGTAATTCTGACATTGTTATATGTAAATAATTGATGCACTTTTGTTAGATAAAAAAAAAAAGGGTTTCCTAATGTTAATTAACCCTAGACTGAACCAAAAATTATATTAAAATTATGTTAAGTATAATATTTTATGTAATAATTCATCTTATTATTATATTTTGACAATACAAATAATATATTTAATTTTTTTAAATGTGAATCTTGATTCATATTTATTTTTTTGATCTTCCTAATACACAAAAAATATTTATAATTAGTATTTCTTATTTATTATAATGACATTTATTTTTATTATTTTCATTTTTAATTTATTATTATATTTAAAAATTGGTGTTTGAAAAAATCGTGTAAAAAATTGAACTTGAAGTGGTCGGTTTTCATATCTCTAAACAATTCTCGGGATAGGCTAGAAACTTCAATGAAGAAGTAAAAAGCAGGGAATTTTTAACCTTTGAGATAGGATTAAAAAAAGAAAAAAAAAGACAATAAAAAAAGGGAGGTAAATAGCTTTTTTAGGTTATAAAAACATAGAAAATAATATATATATATATATATATATAAAATAAAAAGAGGGAAGGCTGTTGGGCATCTAACATGGAGGAAGAAGGGCAAAGGTTTATAACTCCCCCTTGGCTACCCTGATGATGTGGAGCTCTGAGAGTTCAATAGATAGATATTATGTCTCCATTATTTGCCATCATCACTAATTTCAAATTATCACTGATAAATAAATTATTATACAATAATATTATGCATGGAAAATTATACCACTTGTGGGAAATATCTGAAACCACCAGCGATCGTTGGAAGGGAAAAGTCTCCAGTAGAACGGTCATACGACATAGGTGATACTGAAATATTATATCCGTCAAATTGGGACTTAATACATTATTAATATTTGTACAGTTATAGTTATCAAATCCTAAAAAACTTTTAAAAAATAAAAAATCTCAAATAAATGGTGAACTATAATTGGAAATAATATATAAATGGTAAAAAATTTAAAAAACCTAACAAATGGTGAACCATAAATGAAAAAATATGTAAAAGATCCAATTGGACGGATATACCACGTCAGCATACTTATATAGTATGACCGTTTTACTGAAAACTTTCTCCATTGGAAGGAGAACAAGAACTTGAAGGTAATGGTGGTAGAATCACCTTATTTTATATATATATATATATATATATATAGATAGATAATATAAACCATGTCCCTATCAAGGTGAGAAGGCAACTCGATACTTTTATCCACTTGCGCAAGGGCTTTTTATTTTGTTTATACAATAATGCAAACTTAAATATGATTATGGTGCGGATATTTCAATTAAAATGCTAAATCACATTACATGCTGCTTTTTTATTTTCATTTTATTTGAAAATTTCAACAAAATCATCCTAATATTAATATATACAAAAATATATAAAAAGGGTCCCTCCAAGATTGAGAGGCCGGGATGCAATTTTTATATAATTGCGCAAATGCTTTTCTTTTTCATTTAAGGGTTTTAAATAAATTTGATTAGCTATTGAAAACTTTAAGGGGATAAAAAAAGTGGATGTTTCAATTTAGTAAGCAAGCTAATTCATATTATATGTTGATTGATTGCTTCTCAATTACATTTGAAGATTTCAAAAATGATTGCCTTGGTAATCATAATTGCAATACTTATTTCATATGTAGATCTCATGTAACGTATTGGCTATTTAATAGATATATTTGTTTTCTTATTCTAATATTAAATTATATATCCAATATTCTCACTTAGTTAGATGACACAGTGTATAATAGTGATAAACTTGATGTAGTCAAAAGTGATGCTCCCCTGAACTATGGAATCCTCCCAATTATCCTGAAAAATACTATATATGAAGCATGGCGATGGTACGTGGCTAGTGGATACTTCTCGTACATGTGTAATGATATATACACTCTTAAATAAACACTTTAGGAAAATTTTATGAATAGTTTTATATGTGTTGCTCGGGTACAAGTTTATCATCTCGATGGACTAGAACTTAATACGCATAATTTATGGAAATTTATCTTTGATATAATGCTATTTTATCTTCTTAGCATATTACACAAGTGAAGTTGATCTTTAATAAATCAGTAACTTTAAATGATTCACGTGATACATTATCTGTAACGTAGCAATTTTGTAGTCATCTAATGAACAAAATTGATTTGTTTCTAATTGCATGCAATTTTAGCAGCACAAACTTTATACCAATGCATTTCTACAACTACCACTTTTGTTTTCTTCCACAAAAATATCATCATAGCATTGTCAAAGACTTTATTGGCCTTACATATTTTGACAACCAATAAATGCATGTGCAATTACTCAACGGTGGATTTATATTATCTCTTTAAAGTGAATAAAATAATGATGTTCGTTACCATGTGAAGTTTGTGTAATATTAATGGAGGTGGTCTCAACCCGGTGTCCTCTTGATATTGCTTGTGATGGAGACCTTTCGATTCATCTCTAACTTGGTGAATGAGGTGCAACTAGATTTCCAATGCAGACCTCAAAGCACATGTGTGGTCATCAAGGGCTATGCACACAAGGGGAATCGAACATTCAATCTTGTGGATTTTTACACGAGTATAATACGTATGTCCTATTCACTTGAGCTAATATTGCTGCTATTCTTGGCGAAATGCTTTTTGGAATTTGTAGACATATTACATTTATCATTGTCGGCTAACCTTAAGTACCTTTCTGAAGCCTTTTGATCTTGATTGGAAATTGAGTGTAATCATCAGGTAAATCTAGTTCCTTAGAACTTAATTTCTAAAACCTTAACTCAGAAGATGACGTTACTTATTGATTCAACGTTTGAGAGTGAACTCAAGATTTTTAGCTTATTTTAACTTTGAAATTTATATTGTTCATAAGTAACCCCGGTCCAAATTTAAATAAACGGGTAGTTGTGCTTATATTATCTACATTCTTATAATTTACTTAAGATTTCACTGTGGGAATACTGCCTTTTAACAATAACATACAAACCTACTGTGGACAACGTTTTCTTTTGTCATATACAAGTTTTTATTTTCTACCATCGTTCTGAAAGGAAAATAGTTGTAGCTAAATCAAGAGTTTACATCTCCAAAAATAAAGAAATTCTTGATTGATTTATTAGGTCACGCAAAAGAAACACTGTTCGGATAAAACCTCCCGATCAAAGCTAAGTTTAATTGAGATTAATCGCGTAAATAGAACATAATTATCAATTTCAATTAGGAGAAATTACAAGGAGCATCCTTGTCGCCTTCATCGTTATCAGCATCATGCAACATCATAGTTCTCCTGAATAATTAGAAGAGAAACATGTATTAGCCAGCACACAGAAGTTGCATTTTGCAAAAACATATTGAGAAAGGTGAAAAAAAAAAGAAAAAGAATTGTTGCTTAAATATGTTAACAATCTCGGATCATCACATATATACACATTTCTCTTCCAATAAGATCTCTGTACCTGTAGTATTAATGAGACTATCTCAGAGAATACCTTCATGTCACGACAGAGTTACTGGGCTGACGCATGTTCATGGGAGGAATAGACCAAATATATTGCTGTGTTGACAGTAGGTTCGTGCAAATGGTTATGCTATTATTACCTCAACCAACCTGTCATCTTCCCAATTTGCAACATTTTTCAACTGAAAGAACGAAATTTGTCGGGTTCTATTAAAATGTCGCGAGAATTGGCTTGGAAAACAATTTGTCTCCTAATACAACCATCGTTGCCGCCGAATAAATTAAAAGTATAATTTTGCTCCTATTCAAGCTAAAAATTGTTCGATTTAATTATAAAAAAAAAGTGTGTGATTTGATTCTTCTGAAAGCATATCTTCTCGTTATTATGTTAGATGAATTTGTTAACGCATTAAATTCCCACGGAAAGGAGTATATGTTCAATTTCGAAAACAGATGGATCCACCAACATGAGTTGGTTCAAGTGATAAGACAATTGTTCCCCTTAAGCAAAGGTCTCGGGTTCAAGTTTTTGTTGACGAAGAAAACTCATGTTGGGAGAGTTTTACCACTTAGATAGGTCGATCCGGCTCGAACTAGATTAGTCAGTAGTCCAATGGGCTTCTGGATACCAGTGTGCACACTAAAAAAAAATATGGATCCGCATATAAAAATAACAAAATGAACATGAAACTATGTTATAAGATAACTTTGCAAAACAACTTTAAAGGTAATTGACTCGGAGTTTGTTGGATCAGGTACATGTCCTCCACACGTATATTACTAGCGGGAATATACATATACCCAAAGATATGCGTTCATCTATGTAGGTGCATCTCTTCTTCATCCATGCATGAATTTCATTTTGGGATAGAAGTCTAAAAAATATGAACTTTTAACGAATGATTAAATTATATTATGAACTTTTAATGCATTGTTGATACCTCATCTTCATTCGGAAGGTACGTCGAAAGATTGCGTGAACACATGTCCATACCAGACCTAATAAAATGTTTGAGAGTAAAATTGAGAAACTAATTAGATTCACATAGGGCAAATTTGGAGTCATCATGAAGGATATTGAATTATCTTCAATTTGGCATATCATGAGCCCTAATATCTAATTCAGAGAAGAAGGTATGATTTTTTAAGTGAGATTGATCAAGTTTGTCAAATTCATGTTTTGGTCAGTTTTGTTTAAAAATTTATAGTTATTTATCAGGAGATCCAAATTAAGCAGAATTGGTTTCATTTGATTTTTGTCTCATTGAGAATTAGTGAGAAAATTAAATGCAACAACCAAAAAGCACAAAGTTGGCACAGAAAATTTAAAATATGAACTCCAATTATTTTAACAGATTAATAATGGCTAATTGGGTTCAAAAAATTAAATCTTACAAATTTGGAGTCCTTTTCACGAGATTTTTCATTCATGAGCTTAGAATTGGTCAAATTTTACTAGGAAAATATAGAAGTGAGAAAAAGAAAAGAGGAGGGTAGATATGAAATTACTAAAAGAAAAATGTTAGGGTTTTGAAAAGGGGACAACCAGCAGCCAGCAAGGGGGAATGATAGATTCCCAAAGGGAAAAGGAAAAAGGCTCCGCAGCAGAGGGTTTTCTCCAGAGGAGGAGGACGATGGAGCCACCTCCATCTCCGAACCTACGGATTAGACCTTGAAGTAAAGCCTTTCCTCCCGCAGCTCAGAGCCGAGCTTCCGTCACTGTCCTATCTCAAGCTCCCCTCAAGGCCGCCGTCCCTTCCTATCTTGCCAGGCTTAATCTTCTCTGACCGAGACCATGCCACACTCCATCTTCAAGCGTCGTAGCTCCATCCTCCAAAGCTCTCGAAGTGCAGGCATAGATGGGAGGGACTCGCCTTTAGCACTCGAACTTGGTCATCTCCTCCACCAATGGAAACCCTCAGCTAATACTTGAGCCCAATGTCTCCCCCTGGTGGCTCTGATTTCATTTTCCTCCATTACCTTGTTTGAAGTTCCTCTTCCCTGCCATCAAGCACGTGTATGCACCTACCATGTTTTCCTCCAGATTGCCATCCCCGATAACCAAAACCCTACTCCTCTTCCTACTACCAGCGACACTGCTCTATTTCGAGTCTCCATCCATCATTTCAACTCAACAAATGCCACCTCTAGGTCTGTGCCTCCTTCAAGCTATTCCTGTACATTTTTCTGGAGCTGAGCAAGAGCCATTTCCTACCTACAGCAAGCCCCCTGCTCATCCATCTCACAGCCGATTGTTCAGTCCGACCTTGACCCCACGGTAAGTAAGGTAAATTCTACAACTCCTCAACCTTACATTTTTTTTTATCGAAATGGTCTATCAAGTGGATGAATGCTTCATTGCTCGGTGTTTTTCAATATTTTCAATGCATTTTTCGAGGGAAATAGAGTTATGTCATCTATTATTGTAGCAGCCCCCTTGTCGGGAGTCTTTTGCCTTTATTTTTGTGACATCATTGATAGGAAATTTGGTTGATTATTCTCTAAAGTTGCCAATGATTCCTTGCTCGATGAGTTCCCTTATTTTTAATATATCTTTAAGGGGAATAGGGCCGTTTATTATCAACCATTACAGCACCTCCTTATTAAGTGTCCTTCCTTTTAAATGACTGGATTGGGTTGAATGTTTCCTATAGTTGCTATTGTTCCTTACTCGATGATTTCTCCTTTGTTCTCAATACATTTTCAAGGGAAATAGAGCCCATGTTTATTAGATTTTGCAGCAACTCTTTGTTGGTTGTTTTTCCTAGATCTTCATGGCATTTATGATGAAAATCGGGTTGATTAAAGTCCATAGTTGCTGCTGGTTCTTAGCTCAATGATTTCTCCAATCTTTAGTGTAGTTTTTGAGGAGATTAGAGCCTTAGTTTACTGGTCATTGTAGCAGCTCTTTGCTGGGGGTTTTCCCTTTGCTTTTTTCTGATATTTTCGTCCTAAATGAGGTTGTTTACGGTTCAATAATGCAGCAGCTTCCTTGTCGATATTTCCTCTTGATTTGAGTGTTGTTTTCATCGAAAAGTGGTTGTGCACACTTCGACATTCGACATTGTGGCTGCTCGTTATTCACTTTGTCCTCTTGAGTTTAATAACGATACTGTGGTGAATGGAGGACTTATTCACCTTCTATCACTGCAGCTAGTCATTACTTCTTTTTCCTCTCATTTGGTTTTGGTGCCATTGTAGCCTAGAATATGAGTTCATTTGTTGTCAAGGATGCTGCTCTTTGCTTTATTTATTTTTTTTATCAATTTTGATGTCGATTCTTGTTGAGAATGATACAGATTAATTCCTAGGCAATTTAATTTATACATTTTAGGATTTAGGTAGAGATCGAGAAAATCATTTTACTTGAGTGCACAAATTTATAGGCGGGTAGAGAGAGATGATGATTTCATGTAACCCAATAATGTAGTGGAACACTTTACTTTCCTTCACTTAGATTAGGTCGGATAGCATCATGCTTAGGGCATGTACTTCGATTATTGATTTTGATATTTGGACCTACGATATGAACTTTAATCAAGGTAACAATTGGGTAAGCTAAAAAGTGCAAGGAAACAAACAACCTATATATGGAGATGGGTACCGATCTTGGGCATGTCATTTGACTTGCGAGCTTTTTGAGCATAATAAGACCCCCGAATTCAAACTTTGGTTCAAGACCAACAAATAAGGACTTGGATGGTATTATCATGCTCCCTTAGCTAAATAATATGTTTTTGATCGACATTAGAATTAGTCCTTAAATGATTAGTGGTGACTCCAAAAATTTGAACATGATCAAAGTCCCAAGTTAGGTCTCGCGCACGCCTATAGCCGCTGGGGCTACCCCAAGTCAGAACTATTTCCAAGTCCGACATAGATAATTATATTATATTAAGAACTTTTAGCAGATGATAGAATTATATTACGAATTATGCATTATTATTTTTCATAAGTTGAAAAGGGAAATAACTTTGTAACTTGCCATTAATGCTTTAATTTTTAGGTTCATTTCAAAAAAATGTCACCAATCACGATATAATTCTAATAAAAAATTATCATAATGATTTAAAAAGTGTAAAAAGACCAAAATTTTCAGAATTTTGAGTAATATCAAGCCTTCATTGTTGCAATAAATTACTTATAAAATGTAATTCATCCATTCATATAAATAAGATAATCATTGGAATTATAGCCACTTAGTTTGTAATTATATCTTATAGATGTATATGCTTTTAATTTTATCAACGAACTGATGGGTTGTTCATTATCTAAGTAGTAAATTGGAATAATGAGTTGTTAATTTTGTAAGCGCATCTTATAGCTGAATATGATTTTCATTTTGCAAGTAACTCATTGGATAAATGGAAACTTGGAATTAATTATGTTTATGAAAAGTTGGTATCTATTACACTTTTTTGAATTAATATGTCAATTTTTTATAGAATTATTCTGTGATTAATGACAATTTTTGTTGTAGTAGACGTAAAAATCAACGCATCAATGGCAAGTTACAAAATATTTTCCCTTTTCAATTTGTGAAAAAACTATAGTTCAAAGTTCGTGATATAATTTTGTTATCTATTGAAAGTTTGTGATATACTCTGATCATCTGTTAAAAGTTCATGATATAATTTGGCCATCAGTTAAAATTTTGTGTCTTTTAGACGTCCATCCCAAAATGAAATGCTATGCTAGTGCCACGTTAGCTTATTAAATGTCATATTAGCTCTTTTAGTGCCACGTCACTTTTGTCATTTGCCAAATTAGTCACGCGACGGATGGTGGTAACGAAAGCAAAGTTTTTAAACTTACATATTGCTTTTAAGGTTCATGATATAATTTGCTCATTTTTTAAAAGTTCATATCTTTTTAGGCTAATATCTCTTTACCGTCTTAGGTTATATATGCCTTCTCATTAGTTATGTGTCTATTCTCCTTATTGTTGGGATGTCTCAATATAAGCCATAACTCGAAGACCAGAAGACTTGAATAACAATTGGAGATCATATTTAAGATACAAAATATGTGCGACCAACGATTAATGGTTGAGATCACGGTTGAAAGTATGGAATATCCTGAACAGATTCTTTAAGGATATTTGGAAGATTTTGTGGATATTATTTTATCGTTTGAATAAGATATTCCGAAACTCGTAATTTATTTGATTAAGAAAATATGTGTAGATAATATTTTTTAAGATATCAAATATGATACAGTCTTGTGCTATAAATAAGGTCTTATACAAGTTGTAAAGATATGCCTTGGTACTGTGAAATCCCGAGGGCCTTGGGCACTGGGTGAGAGTCTGGTGAGATATTCTTAATAAACTTTTCGAAAGCGTGACGGCGTGAGAACTTGAGAGATCGGTTTGTGACTCTTTTTTGAATGTGGTTTATAATGGGGTTTGGGATTGGTAGTTATTCGATCAAGAGAAGATTGAAGGTTGGCTTGTTACCTATTGGAGGCAGCCAACAATATATATATCAATGATACATTACAGGATGTTAATGTGACTACCATATATACACGGTATCGGATATGCATCACTGCCATCATACATGATTTACATGGAAATATCAGATAATATGCCCTAATACGCCCCCTCAATCTGTTGGGGGGGCAATGACCGACAGATTGCTACAATGAGCTTTGAAGGTCGAAGTGGATACATTCTTGGTGAGGATGTCCGCGAGTTGAGATGATGTCGGGACATACTTGACGAGGAGATCTCCACGGGTTATGCGCTCTCGCACAAAATGGTAGTCTACGGCAATGTGTTTGCTGCGATCATGATGGATTGGATTGGCAGCAAGATATGTTGCACTAATGTTATCACAGCAGGCAATGATGGGACTTGGCGAGTAAAAGCCAACGTCGGAGAGCAATTGTCGTAGCCAGAGTGTTTCGGCAACTGCATAGGCCAAAGCACGGTATTCTGCTTCGGTAGAGCTTTTGGAGACAGTTGGCTGCTTCTTCGATCTCCACGAGATGAGGTTGGAACCAACAAAGATTGCATAGCCTGTCGTGGAACGACAACTATCAGGACAGCCAGCCCAGTCTGCATCTGTGTATGCCGTGATCTGAAGGTTAGAAGATTGACGAAGAAGCAAGCCATGGGAGAAAGTGCCTCGCAGATAACGAAGAATCCGTTTGGCTGCCTGTAAGTGAGTGGTCCGGGGGGCATGCATAAATTGACTCACGAGGCCGACTGCAAAACAAATGTCAGGTCTAGTAATGGTGATATACTGTAAAGCTCCTACCAAGCTTCTATATTCAGTGGGGTCCGTTAATAAATCTCCATCGGTTAACGATAAATGTACTCGAGCCGGTAAGGGAGTTTTGACAGCGGTGGAGTTGCTGAGTCCAAACCTGTGGAGTACGTCCGTGATGTACTTTTCTTGTGACAGAAATAGGGTGTCAGATTTCCTAGTGGCTTGTACCCCAAGAAAATAATGAAGGGGACCAAGGTCTTTCATTGCAAATTCTATGGATAGGGTATCAATGAGGTGACGAAGGAGAGATGGTGAGCTACCCGTAAGGATGATGTCATCGACATAAAGAAGTAGAAGAATAGTATGCTGACCTCGACGATATATAAAAAGAGAGGTGTCCACATGGCTGTAAGTGAAATGGTTTGACAGAAGGAAGTGACTGAAGCGCATGAACCAAGCTCGAGGAGCTTGTTTCAGCCCATAAAGAGATTTATGCAAACGACAGACATGTTGAGGGAACTGAGGGTGAATGAAACCGGGAGGTTGACGCATGTAGACTTCTTCTTGGAGATGACCGTGGAGAAATGCATTTTTGACGTCTAATTGACGAATATCCCATCCAGATGAAAGAGCTAATGAGAGAACAAGACGAATGGATGAAGGTTTTACCACAGGACTGAATGTTTCATGATAATCAATGCCAGGTTGTTGGTGAAAACCCTGAGCTACCAAGCGGGCTTTGTAGCGATCGATTTTCCCATCTGTATGGTATTTGACACGATATTTCCAGGTGCTCCCAACCACATTCATATTAGGATGGATAGGGACCAAAGTCCATGTCCTGTTCTGAAGAAGAGCATTGAACTCTTCCGCCATTGCTTGGCACCACTGGGGATCCTTGACTGCCTGAGAATAGCAAGTGGGTTCTGTGACAAACGAAGGAGATGAGGCAAACAAGCTTAATTTTGTAACAGGTTTGCATATTCCAGATTTGGAGCGTGTGACCATGGGATGGATAGATTGTACATGTTTCGTAGGAGACGAGGGATGAATTTCTACCGTGTCGGAGGAGGGAGTTGGAGAGTGGACCGTGGCTGATAAATGTGAAGAGGAGGCAGACGTCGTGGGCAGGATGGGAGCAGAACATGGAGCTGGTGGCAAGAGGGAGTGGCCCCGTGAGGGAGGCCCAGCAATTGAGGCTGAGCTGCTCGGGTCAGCTGGGGGGTTGGGCGGCGTGGCAGCCAAGGGAATGGGCTGCACGTCAGTAGGGGGCTGGGCAGTGGAGGTGGACGGGCTGGGCCTGTTGTGTTCTGGGGAGACGGCTGGGCTGCATGATGGGGAAGCTGTTGACTGGGCTTGGATGGCAGCCTGCTGGAGAGGCCCATGAAGAGTGGATGGATGTACAGGCTGTGTGGGTGGCATGGGTTGTGCGGGCTGTGCAGGGGGCAGGGCTGTCACGTGCTTGATCTGCTGAGGTGGAGGTGAGAGGGCCGAAAAGATAAGTGGACGGGCTGGGCTGCTGGACATCGGACCACCCTGTCCTGCAAGATGCTGATAGGGAAATATGTGTTCGGCAAACTGAACATGTCGGGAAATATGAACTCGACCAGAGGACGGATCAAGGCACCGAAAACCTTTGTAGTTGGGTGCATATCCTAGGAAAATACACTGAGTGGAGCGACACTCAAGTTTGTGTTTTGTGTATGGAGTGAGATTTGGAAGGCACAGGCATCCAAAAACACGTAACATGGAATAATCGGGAGCAAATCCATATAATTTTTCAAAGGGTGACAAATTATCAAGAGTGCTCGTGGGTAGACGATTTATGAGAAAGACAGCAGTAAATGCAGCATCTACCCAATATTTATGCGGAAGAGAACTTTGGATTAAAAGGGTCCGAACAGTTTCAATGACATGCCTATGTTTTCTTTCCGCGAGTCCATTTTGTTGCGGTGTGTATGGACATGAGATTCGAAAGGAAATTCCATTTTCATGAAAAAACTTGATAAAGTTGGAATTTTTGAATTCAGTGCCACCATCACATTGAAAATGTTTTATTTTGTGTCCCAAAGTATTTTCCATTGCATTTTTAAAAGTGCAAAAATGATGAAAGACTTCTGATTTTCTCAACAAGGGAAATATCCATGAGTATCGGGAGAAATCATCAACAAATATTAGATAATAGCGAAATCCCAAATTTGATGCAATGGAAGATTGCCACACATCTGCATGTATTAATTCCAAAGGGGAGGTCGATTTATGATCCACAGTCTTGAAAGGAAGGCGATGGGACTTTCCCAAACCACATGAAATACAAAATTGTTTGAAGTTAGAAGCAGAGGAAATCAAGTTCCGAGATTTTAGTAAGTCCAAGGTACGGGAATGAGGATGCCCGAGCCGGCGATGCCATAGTTCGGCCGAGTTGGTGCTTGCGGTGAAGGCCCGAGGCTGTTGGAGAGTGATTGGGTAGAGATGTCCATTAGAAGGGCAGTGAAGAAGAGTTTCCCCCGAGCGATTGTCCTTAACAAGAAGACCAGAGTCAGTAAAGACAACATGGCAGTTATTGTCACTACACAGTTTATGGATGGACACTAAATTGCAAGCTAAAGATGGAACATGTAAGACATTTTTGAGTTGTAAAGATGAGGATGATGTTGGAATCGTCACAGAACCCAAGTTTTTGATTGGCAGGGAGGATCCATCACCAAGCATGACGTTGGCAGAACCTAAATAGGGGGAGGGTGTATGAAGCATACCTTCCGAGTTGACCATATGGTGGGAGGCACCGGAGTCCATAAACGTGTCAGCAGAGGGGATATCACCAAGGGACATAGCAGCCAGTGATTTGGGAAGCTCATGAGAGTTTGAAAGATTATATAACTCTAGACATTGCATGGCCGAGTGACCTGGGGAGTTGCATATTTGGCAAATAACAGCAGTAGGACTCGAGCCGAGTAATGTATCGTTAACGGTGGGAGATTGATAAACATTAGACCTTACTGAACGAGTAGATTGGTTAAAGGCAACCTTTCCAAGTGTATCACCACGACCACGGCCGCCATTTGTTCGCAGCAAAGGACCGTGGTTGCCACCTCTGCTGGATGTGGTGTAGAAGCGACTGCCGCCCCCTCGACCAAAGCGGCCACGGTGACCTCCACGGCTATGACGGTATCCTCGACCACCTCGTCCACCAGTAGAGATCTGCGATTGATACGCTGTAATGGTCTCAGGGACAGTGTCAGAGTATACCTGCTTGAGTCTGTGCTCCTGATGAATTAGCTTTGTACGGAGTTCCTCGAAGGTGATTTCATCTCGGCCATTTGAGATGGTGGTAGTGAAGGCTTCATATTCTCGAGGGAGTCCCATGAGTGTGTATGCAACAAGATCCTCTTGTGATAGAGGTGTGGTGACTTCTTTCAACTGATCTGCAAGAACTTTGATTTCACGCAGATAATCATCCATTCCCTGGGCCATGAGCTTGTGACGAGATAAAGCGAGGCGAATGTCCAAGGATCGAGCACGGGAACGATCAATGTAGCGTGCTTGAAGTGCATCAAACACAGCCTTGGCAGATGGCAGATTGTGAACCTCTTCGAGTAAGGCTTCCGACAACGTGGCAAATAGCCACGAACGGATGTTATCATCTGTGCGGCACCAGGTTGCATGGGAAGGGTCAGTGGGTAGTGGCTGCGGAGCCGAGCCATCAACGTGGCCAAGAAGCCCATAGGATCTGAGGAAGGTAGTGAATAAAGATTTCCACACCGTGTAGTTTTTGTTGTTTAGTTGCACGGTGATGATGTTGGTTATGTTTGGCGTGGCAACATGGCTGAGAGAGGGGCCAGATGGCACAATGTTGGTGGGGTTGATTGTTTGTGGATGTTCATTGTTGACAGGATTTGAAGACGGAATGGTGGTGCTACTCGAGTGCTCCATTGGAATCAGCAGGCAAGTGAAGAATTTGCCGAGTTGATTTCCGGCGTCCGAATGAATGGAGAGGGCGACGGCTTATCTTTGGAATTTTCTTACCAGGGCTCTGATACCATATTCGATCAAGAGAAGATTGAAGGTTGGCTTGTTACCTATTGGAGGCAGCCAACAATATATATATCAATGATACATTACAGGATGTTAATGTGACTACCATATATACACGGTATCGGATATGCATCACTGCCATCATACATGATTTACATGGAAATATCAGATAATATGCCCTAATAGTAGTGTTCTAAAGACTGTAATCTCTTGATCTAGTATAGTAGAATCTCTTGTTTTGTCTGTGGACGTTTCCCTTTACGTTAAGAGTTTTACCACATCTATCTAGTGTTTGCGTTTCTCTCTTACTTCTCAGTTGCTTCCGCTGAGGTCACACTCAAAAGTCCAGCATCAACAATTGGGTGTGAATCCCAACACTCATGATATCCAAGCACTTTATAGCAAATAAGATTCTTTTTCTTGCTTTCCTTTAATATGTTTCACAGTATGTGCCATCCAGATTATGATTCAAGTGTGGAACTGAAGATCAGGAGAGTATAGGTTGCATCATCAGCCGAAAACTGGCAACTCCACAAGTTTGGGAGTTAACATATCAACTGGTGCTGATTTTTGTCAGTCGGAAGTCCAGCTCTGCACTTTGGTTGTCAAAGCTTTTGTAATGAAGGCTTCTTTTCCATGTATTGTTTACTTTACAATGTTCATGATTACATTTTAAATAATTACAATGAGGATTTTAAAGTTCATATTTTAAGTTGTAGTGGAGGAGGAAGTTTCCTTGCTTTTGTTCTAATCTCTCTGCATTAATCAGATCTTTCTGCCATGGATTATGAAGTGCAAGTCCTTCATCCAGTGGGTCTCAATAGTGTTATCTTGGTGACCAAGGCAACATTACCATAGTAATGATGAGCATCTACTTCACCATACAGATGCTTTTCCTGTTCATCCTTTATGTATTTTATTGACCTTTTGTGTATTCACCTTTGCTTGTTTGTTATGCATAGCATATCATGACTTTTTGCGAGTTCTAACTATCTTATGTCCCGAATATTTTCACAGCAAGTATTCTTTTTCCTTCAAGTGAACAGCTTGACTGCTCGAGGCTCTATTACTAGGATTCCTCCTCACTCTCAAGGTTGTCCTACTTCGTAATTGTTGATGGGCAAACATGGCTTTTGCCTGAAAAGAGATACTCATATCAAGATCACTTTCAAGTGTGCTATTTTTCAGCCGAATGATTCTCAACATTCGACCATTAAAACAGACGTGATATATCTGGTCCATGATGGTGGATAATGATTTTCAATTTGGTTCTATTCCGATGGCATTACCATGTAGCAAGTACTAAGAAATCCAAAGCTTGTCAAGGATGCTAATTTTCAGACGAATTGATCTTGGGATGCAGAAACCAATACAGCTAAATAGGCTTTTGTTACTAAAGCTAACCCAAAAAGCAACAAATGATATCTCACATTCTTCCCTGCGCCCCATTTTTATAAAACTTTGTGCTACCTGCCACGTTACTACGTTAGATTACACATATCGGTCAATGTCCTGAGACTAAACCGTTACAACCGGGCAAAAGTACATAGCACTAGTACACTACTAGATACTCAATCACAGAATCTTCATCGGGTGAGGAATTACTTTTGGTAGTTGTGTATATATATAGATATATATCTGCATAATCATCAACTACTACGAGTCATTGTCGGGTATCAGCTGTTGGATTGCTCTTTTCACCTCAACAATACTTGCTTTCCTCCCATTCTCATTCTCTTTCACCTGTGATATAAGAAGAAGAATTAGGACGTACATATGTTGCATTACTTATGACCAGAAAGAAAATCTATTGTTCTCGTATCTCTTATTTAATCAATGTAATATATGGAATATTCATATATTTTCAACTAACATATCATACCTTGGCTCTCAATTCCGCCACTAAGAACTTGTTGGTAAGAGAGGATTGAACTGCAGTTATCTCGATCCTCATATCCCGGAGCATCTGCATTACATCGAGTAGCAAACCTTCTTTGTGCGGGCACTGGAGCTCGATCAACCCATCGCTCTCTATGATCGAGACTTGCAGGCTGGTCTCCATTGGGGCTGGTGGTAAGGAGTCCACAGCTTTCGGTTTAGCCCCACCACTTCCCTCCACAATCCTCATTTTCCTCTTATCTGTGGAGGCTGACCCAGTGCGAGTCGACTTATCGGTGGTGACAGTGGCACCGCCGGATCTCTGGTCCTTGGAGTTGGCACTGTTCGACCTTTGGGGGTCCCCCAACCTTGACCTCTGGTCTGCCTCCATTTGTCTGTTCTTCGACTCGAGGTCTTGAATTTTTTTCCGCAACTGCTTAACGTACTCGATCGTGTCTCCGAGTATCGATGCCTTGTCCATTTTCGTAACAAATGGGACTAGTGACCTTAATATAATGAATCTCTCATTGAGCTTCTCCCGACGCCGCCGCTCTGCCATCACGTGGTTGGCGCTTAGTGCGTCTTGCGAGGTGCCTCGACGGAACTGGGTCGTGGATTCGCTGTCACGAGATTTAGGTGAGTTCTCGTCTCTGTACTTGTTATGTAGTAATGGCACGCTGAATAGGATGTACTTGAGGAGCCACTGAGATGTGCCCTCCGTGGGGACATGGAGGAGGTGGTCGGCTCGGGTAGTGGTCCACTTAGCGAAGGTCGATTGGGTGGAGGATGGGATGTAGCTACTCGACGACAGCTCAGCCCAGCGACTCGGCTGCTGACGCTGGAGTATGGTCGATACCGTCTGGGAGTAGTGTGTGTCCTCTTGTAATAACTCATCTGCCTGGGGAGTGCCTGCATTGAGCAAATAGAACAGTAACAATTTACCCCAGTTCATACATTTAATCTACTCGTGGGAGAGAACTTGAATATGCAAAACTAAGAGATACTTACTAGAACTGAACTCGTCATATCATATCTAAACTTAGTCAATAGTTATTTGACATGTTTAAAGAAATATCACATGATATTTCTCTTTCAACCAATAATGTCCAATTTTTAAACGTGACGTGATACCTCCAAAATTTTTTTTTGATGTCATACTTTTTTATAATACATCAACCAATCATTGATTGTATTAACTGTATCCTTCATGAGCTCATATCACTTCGGATAATCTTCTCTAGAGACCCGGTTTCGGTCCTCCCAAGGGATCGTGAAAGCTCGTGGTAAGTGGGTTCCTCGAGGGTCAATGAATGATGAGCATTTGATTTATCATTTTCTCAATTGCGTATGGATTACTTGAGACATCACTTGTCCCCAGACCTGAAAAGTTTCAAGCTTTACCCGATTTGGTGGGGGCCAGTCGGGAAAGCCACAGGAATCCTCGCACTTTTTTGTGCTTATTAGCCATATATTTATTAATAATAGTATTGATTCATTAATAATACAATGATAATATAATTTTAATAT
This sequence comes from Lagerstroemia speciosa, assembly GCA_037672795.1. Taxonomy (NCBI): domain Eukaryota; kingdom Viridiplantae; phylum Streptophyta; class Magnoliopsida; order Myrtales; family Lythraceae; genus Lagerstroemia; species Lagerstroemia speciosa. The sequence goes on along the minus strand of CM075303.1, from coordinate 10,219,041 downwards.
ATAATAAAGATCTGAGTTGGAATCCACGCGCTCTGACTGCCAATGGCAAAAGTTTTACCCCTCCTGCCTGATCTTTGTTGTTTTCCGTTTCCTTTTTGGCAAGAAACTTTTTCCTTTGTCCCACGGCTAATATTTTTTGTTTCTTTTTGGGCTGTTTTTCTTTAAAAAGAAGCTTAGGTCCAATATACATGGGGACAAAACGGAGAATCTTGGGGTGACTTTTACTGAGGGAAAAGGAAGGTTTTGCAATTTGAACTAGAAGAATGATGCAGAGCTTCATGCCTGGCTTGTATACCATATGCATTTTTTTTATCAGGAAGCATGTGCAACGTATACATAAACATATGCGTGCATTGCTCCCACTGAAAGTGAAATAGAAGGAAAAATGACTTATTACAGTTAATATCGCTCTCGACCTAAAATTAAAAGGTCCTAAGCTCAAGTGAAATAGGCTGAATTGCAATTTGATCCCCTGTTTTGAAACGTTCTCAAAATGTCTTCTTGCAATTTGAGTCGTCCTAAAGTGTACCCTATAACTTATGATAGTGTCTCAAGTAAGTTGGAGTTTTGTGTCACTATTCCAAGACCGCTTCATCTAAATCCTCTTGACTTTCTTTGCAACTTAATGGCCCTCAGGGAAAGAAACCTGTACGGTAAGGCTCCGAATATATACTATTATGTGAACTCTCTCACAGTCTTCTGCATTTTCCTTTTCTTGGCAATGGTCTTCTGCTTTAGTTAGTGCCGGCAAACCGTTGATTCCCATATTAATTTATTTGTTCCTCTAAATGGTTAATGAATTTTTCTTAGCATGATTATTGATTTTACTGCAAAATGCTATTGAATCTAATAGAATTTTAGGTTGCTATAATTATTTACTCTAAAATTCTAATATTATTTGGATTAAGACATTATTTATTATTTAATACCTAATAGGGGACTAGTGTGTGCACGGTGAATCGAACACGCGCTCTGATATTATAATAGAATTTGAGATTGTAACCGTTTACTTTAAAAGACAAACTTAAATTCTATTATGATATCAACACATAGGTTCGATTCACTCTGCATACACTAGTCCCTATTTAACTATTTTCATACTATAGTTTTTCAAAATTAATATAGCTCACACGTGATGGGAGTATTAAGTGATAAATAATAACATATGTAATATTCTAAAAAAATTTAATATTTTAGAGTAAACGATTTTGATAAATTCAAATTCTAATAGAATCATTTAGATGTTGACACGATAAAATGATTTCAGAGCTGCAAAATTATTTGTTACCTGATGGTGGGGTTTGAAGGGCGCTCCTCATGGGGTCTTGCATCACCTGCCATCTGCGGCTCGACTCCGCCCTGAATTCATCAATACGGCGCTGGTGTTCCGCCAGGTTGATTTTCCCGGCTTGGTTATTCACTGTCAGCATATGGAAGTCCGAATCGAGATTGTTCGACCCATCGTCAGGTGATCCCAGTCGAATGTCCTCCGACATCTCCAGCTGCATGAGCTCGCTCTGTTCAGCTGCCCCGACCACTCCCTGGATATTCTGACCACCCGCCTGGCGGCCAGCGACCCTATCCGTCTCAGCCTCGGAGTCGGACTCTGCCTCCTCTTCCTCTTCCTCATCCTCCTCGTCCTCCTCGTCATCTGCTTCTTGTTGAGCGGCCACAGGGGGATTTACGGCAGCTGTTGTGTACATGATGGCCGGCAGTGGCGGAGACTGGAATCGTTGGTAGTCGGAGGAAGTGGCCGGGTTTGAGGTAGAGTGCTCCGAGAGGGCCGGTTTTGGCGGGTGAGGAGGTTGATGGTCGACGAAGAAGCTCTTCACTTGGGTTATAAATGCTAAATCCTCTGGGACCTGAAATAACGGTCTTTCATATTTAACGTTGAATATAACGCTCTCTCTCGCTTATTAACTTCATGCAAGAAAAACTTCAAATAAGATAGAAGCAGATGTCTATCTAATGAAATCGGGGAATAGTCTTAATTGCAATTGATTTTTGTATATATGATTTTTTGGTAAAATAAATATAAAAATAAGTAACAAATTTAGGAAAAATAGATTTATCTTGTTTTGTATAATGAAAAGGTAGGATAAAGAAGGAAAAATGAATGTAAATTAATATAAAAAAGAGAAAAAATGAGTGCGGAGTACATAATAGTGAATTTACCTTCACGCTCCTATTTTTATTAAACAAATGACCATTAAAATTAATTTTTATGGTTTAATAACTTAGAAAATTGAAAAACACCAAATTTGTAATGAATTACAGTAAGTATATATATAGATGATGAGAAGAAGTCGTGGGTTTGCTTAAGCCAAATAAGATAGAATCATATGACTGATTAATCTATTAAAACTAAATTTCTTCCTTCTATGAATTTTTCAATTCACAAGTAATTCAAAATATTTTGCATATACGATTTAAATTTTTAAAATATTGTTAATGAAGCGAAAAGCTGAATATAATATGCAGTCCATTTGGCTGTGAGATCGCAAAGCTTCAAACTGGCTTGTATAATGCCATGATGACTTACATGTTAGAAATGATCATCATCATATCAGAAGAGAAAGTTCATTGTTATATGATTACCCTTTCCGTCGTTCCCAGCTCGACGACGCCGTCTAGCAAAGGAATGCACACCACCGTCTGCAATATATTATTAAATGATTCATTGCTTTGGTTAGCTCACAAAGTCAACGTGAGAATAAGTACTACTAAATTTAAAAAAATGAAGTAAATAAGAAAAATATATTACAGAAGACGATAGTAAAGAAAAATTGAGAAAGCTTCGACTACCAAACGGTCAAAGCTTTGGTTTTACAGTGGAAGGATTAGTTATTACCTGAATACGGGCGCTCTGTGTGCCACCACATTGAAGAACGGAAGTTGAGAACCAAAAATTTAAGAAATAAGAAAGAGACGTGTCAGTGAATTATTTATACAATGTACATATACATATATATATTGTCTGTGTATTGAACCAAGACGTTTTCACACAGATGCTCACGCACAAATTAATCAATTCATGGCCTCCTTTTTTTCATTTACTTAAACTTCCTTGAGTTGGGGTTCTATATTAATAATAAAAAAAAACATATTATACCGATATGAGTTAATTCAAGTAATTTGACACTTGAACCCCATAATAAAGTTGTAAGATTCGAGTTTTTGTGAATGGAGAAAACTTATATTGAGATAGTCTTATTACAGTTAATGAGATGATCTAACTCTAATTAGATTAATCAGAGTCCCATAAACCTTATTTATACCAATTGTGTGGATAAAAAAAATGTGTATTTGACTAACACATCTAAGGGTTTTTTCCCCTGGGAAGTTTAGAAATTCACTAGTTGAACATTTGGGATTCTGGTTTATGAAGACGGAATTCTCTAAAATAGCTTCTTATTTAATAGACATGATTAATCTAAGTTTAGATTAGATTAGGTCATTAAAGGGATAAAACTCTCCCGATATTAAATTTTTTTACTCGTGAGATTCAAATCCTAATTTTAAGTGTAGAAAAAGATGTGCTGAGCCACCATAATTAACCCATATTGATTACAAGTCTTCAATTTTGGAATGCGGCATATGTGGACCTTATTGGAACCAGCTATATTCATTGTAATTTGACTGTTTTTCCTTCCATTCTTTTATACGGCAGAATTTTATTTTACATATTTGAGCTTTCAAAATCAAGACTTTTCTTCAGGAATCTATCTTTTTAACAAATTATTTGATAGAAAGTCGACAGAGACATCCTGTGATTTCCAAGTGAATAAAATGTCTAGATAGAAATATTAAGCATCAAATTCCGTTATTAATAATCAGTCAGATATTATATACCTTGGCTAAGATAGCTCTTGAAAAGGTTTTACTATCGACTTCATTTGCTCCGGTAAGCCACACATGCTGCCTCCTTGAGTATGCTTTACCGGGTAACCTGCACATACACAAGTCCATCTTTTATTTCCGACGCATTTAGCAGACACTGAAGAAACTAAATTTCAAACTAGATCTCGGTTTCATACAGACACCATTTTATTTAAAATAGAGAATTACAAAAAGGCCAGCATATGCCAAATTGTTTGGGAATTAATATCAGAGCAAAGAAACAACAATCAAACCCTAAACAAAACTGGATCTCGTTTACATGCCAAATTGTTTTGGAAAAAAAAACATTTTCATTAAACTTTAAATCTTATGCTCTCTGATATTATATGTAGGCAGAAATGGCAGACATGTCAGCTTATGTTAGGTCAACCATATGCAAAGAAGTTAAGGCTTCTGGAGTGACATTCATTTCAGTTTTTTAATTCTTTAAATTATCCTCTTCATTTTTCTCTATATAACAGTTCTTCTTTGGGTATGCACCACATGTTTTTAGAAATTCGATTGTTTTTACTAATACAGGTCAACTTAGGTCCGCCCACCAAATAATAAAGTTTTGCCTATCAAAAGATTTATCCATTTACAAGATTCAAGTCTAAATCTTCTTAACAAAATCAATACAGTAGAATTGTCTAAATTATGGTTCTCTATTTGGCACAAAGTAGCCCTAAGTCATATAGGTGCTCCAATTTAAAGGGGAGAACAGATAGGGTGAGATCTAGAGATAGGGTGCTTTACCAGAATTAAATGAAATTGGCATTTCACTTTTACTAAATTAAGAAGGATTCCATGGCAGGCAAATCTTGAGACTTAACTTCCTCCTCTTCTTCTTTATCACCCTCCTTTCTTACCATTCCTCAAGTTTCCTCTTCCATTTATACTATACTAAAAGTACCTCGACTTCATATGGTTCTTGGTATGTATGCATTCCCATTGATATCTTGCTGATCAATCTAAACATCGAAGTTGCTACTACCCAAAAATCTCAACTGATTAACCACTAACTGGGCGGAATCCTAAGAGCACTTGGCATCCCAATATATGATATCATGTTACATCGAAGAGATGCATGTGGCGTAGCCTGGAAAGGTGATTAGGCTATCGTACTGAAAATCTTATCTAGGAAGGCAGTTACTAAAGTTTCAAAGAGTTTTCGCTTTTGTAAACCCAAGCTAACATTAAAGTCGGTTTGAAAGTCCATGAAATCCCCAAAATTTTTTTCTAGTAGATAAAGTTCTTGGTTTTTTAATTTATTAGAATGAATGAATATCGATCATATATACTAGATTACAAAAATTTAAAATCAGTAAATGCTTTAATCTACCAGCATCAATGAAGAACTAATGGCAATGGCTATTTCACATTAATCACCTACTACTGACAAAGTGGGAAGTTCTTTACTCAAAGTTATGTTTACTAATTGAAGGGCAATCTAAAGTAAACTGTCCTAACAGTCTCACTAACTCTTCTGCAGAGTGTATTTTTATATACTGGCTTTCCTGCAATTTAAAGCACATAACCACATGAGAGAAGGTGGGCAGTTAAGCTCCTTATTTCCATTTCCCTCTTCATATGGCATGAAATTGATATCCATGCTTCCCGATAATTAATTGAGCCTGGTTAACTATTTCAGGAACTTAAAAATTTAGAAAGATGAAAACACACTGTGAAGGATAAAAAAAAATGGCGGAGCTTATTGTTTGGGCAATAGAGCATCTTCCTAAGTGACAAGCAATGTAAAAACAAAAGGGGATGATCAAACTTTTGACTCTTTCATAACCCTGAAATCGAGCTTCGCTTGCAAAAGCAAGTTTTCTTGAAAGGAGATAGAGTGAAATTTCTTGCAAGGAAAAGGAAGTTCGCTCAGATTGCACATGTTACCAAAGGCAATGGTTTTCTAGGCTAAGTGCATGTGGAAATAATTGGGCTTACCCAACTCCAGGAGGAAATGAGAAGGAGACACACATCAAGTAGAACCACTCAGTCTCGGTCAGGTCCTCCGGGGAGAGAGCTGCACAGGGCCGCCTCGCGGGCTGGTTCGTCTCTCCGGCCGAGAGGGACTCATAGAGCTCCCGGAGCTGCTGGCTTCTCTGCAGGGAGGCCTCCTCCGCACTGACTTCCATGGGCTGCACTGTCTTCCGGGTTTTAATCGGCCCGTTGTAGTACCCGTCTCCCCATATCAAGATCCTTAGAAAAATAAAAGAAATGTTTCAGTTAATTAAAGGGCAGCTTGTGTTGTCGAAAATTCTGTCAAATGAACTAACTCGATGGAGGATGACAATGCTGGCATCGGCCAAGACAATCATCCAAGCAAAGGTCTTACACTAACACAACATGGATTTCAAAACTACAGTAATAGAATGATACATGTAGGGTTCTTCTACCACCTTGACCTTCAATGAAATCACTACTAAACCAGCTACAGTCATTGGTAAAGTAATCGAAGAATTCATGTGACGAAACCCTTTCGACACGACTAAAAAGTTCGATGAGATTAATGTGAAGGAGTAATAGGAATTACCCTTGCTGAGGACAAATTTGCCAGAAGAGGCTATATGTCCATTTAACCGATTGGACGGCTGCCTGCAGCATGCCCTGGAGGCGGCTACTGGGCGGTGCGGCCATGTTTGTAACAGGCCGTCCCCACCCGACGGCGAGTTAGAGAGAGAGATGCGCAGAGCCCGACTTGCCAAAATTCGAATATGCTCTCTACCTGTAACTAAACACTCTCTCCCTCTTCTGTTGCTCCGTGTCGTACTGGGATATATGGAGATCACGGGGAAGAGAAAAAGTTTTAATGAGACGGTACGAGTGCGGGTAAATAGAGGCGCGAAGAAGGAGGAGGAGAAGCTATCGTCATCATCTGAGCTAGAAATCAAACCCTCTTTTATTTGTTCATCTGACTGCGAGGACAGGGAGGGAGAGCGAGAGAGATGGATGGAGTGGAACTGAAGGTGCAGCTAAAAGCTGAAACTTGAAAAGGAGAAGAAGAGAAGGTAGTAGAGAGAGAGAGAGAGAGAGAGAGACCGGCAGGTGACGGGGGAGAGATATGAAAGAAAGGGTTAGATGACTTTGAGGAGATATGTGAGCCGCCCGAGAAATGCCGCTCTCATCGCACTTCGTATCTAAAAATTAAGATCTCTCTCCCCTTTGCCCTTCTCCATTGAAGGGTTGTTAGCAATCGCTTTGGTGATGGATACCAAAAAACAAATCTAGAAGAATAAAATATATTTAGAATAGCAATATAACATCAGAATCTTAATAATGACATTAGAGGAAATGTAAGGAATATTATCCGCGTTACCATAAATTTTTAAATCAGATATAAATTCAATGGATCTCAATTTATTATATCCAGCGAGCGCTTGCCCTAGCGCCATGTTAGTTGTGTGTTACTGATCCACTTTAAATGTGTAAAAATCACTATTATTTAAGTGAAAAATTAGTCTAATAATAACTTTACATATTCAACTTAAACTGATTTTGACACGAATTCAGCTTATTACTATATTTTTTAGATCATGAGATCCAACTTATTACTAGCGGGTTCTTTTTGCCGTGAACTTGGATTGACTAATTACCATTTCCCCGATTGGATATATCTAATTTAATATTGATTGAATTATGTATATTTGATATGTTCAGTGATTGTCGGTTTAATTACGAGTTGAGTAATTCAAAGGCGATGGTGCCTTTTTAAAGTTTTAACGTGGATTGATTCATCAAATGTTTGCCACAGGAATTCTGCAAATGAGAAGATTGCGAAGTACGTGTGTCACTGCCCATGTCTCATAATGAAAATAATATATATTTTTTATATATATAAATCAGCCTAAATTCTTTGGAAAATTTCAACAGTATACGATATTAGATATGCCCTCAAACTCTCCAATTTTTAGAAATAATTTTGGGAAAGAGGAAGGTTGGATATTGTTGCTGTTATTATTATTAGGGTTTCATTCTTATTTTTTATTTTTTCGATTATAAGAGATATCTGATTTTTTTGATAAAATAATAGAAGATAAAAAAATAAATAATTATATGACTCTTATAGGAAGATCAAATCCATAATTTTTTAGCTATTAATCTCAATCTTATACCATGGTATAAAGACACAGCCTTTTATTACATACGTGGGTGTGTGCGTATATATATATATATATTGTTTTTCCAATTCGGGGAGCAGGCGGGGCTGGTGTAAGTTGTTGTTTTGACTGGTCGGTCGAGCGGACAGTACACAGCTGTCGTCCGTGCGACCGCGCGTGGGGGTGGACTTGTTAGTTGGCGCGCGTTCGTTCTGCTCCTCCCTTTCTCTCACTCTTAACATTGGAGAGAGAATTACTGTTTTTTTTTTTTTGTGAAGTGGAGAGAATTACTGACACAGTTGATTTAGGTGATACCCTTTTTTTAGTTGGATTTTGATTTCGTAAATGTAGAAAGTCGATAGTTTGGACGATTTTCTTCCTTTATATGTTAATTTGACTCAAATTGCCGGTGAACATGATATTATCTGATATTTAAAAATCTAATAAATAATTTAAATTTAAGTCTATAAGCACAAAAACTCTGTAAATTTTTTCATCTCTGAGATTAGAATTTGAGAGATATTACTTCAGGAAAAAATATCTTACTATTTCAATTAAAATAATTTAATGTTTTATTGCAAAATCTCAACCCAATAAGTTTGACCATAATTAAATTAATAAAAAAATTACATTTCTGAATATCTTATTTGAAAAAATTGCGGAGAGAAGACGAGAATGGAAGAGAGAGGATTAGGTGGCGAAGACTGGAAGTTGGGGAAGAGGAAGGAAGAGGGAAGGCAGCTACCTATATTTCGTCACCTCTACATCGAAATTGAGTTCGTTAAATTTTTTTTTTTTTTTTCAGAAAAAGAACTTTTTACTGACACGTGAGTAATTAATGCTGAAAAGTTTGGCATCATTGAGGGACCAAAATCAATTATTGCGAGGAGGAGCCCCGCCATCCATCGAGGGAGGGATCGATTGTTTGCCCTCTCCAGCAATTGTTACGTAATATCCAGGAAAAATTCATTGAATTTGAACGGTGTTGGACCTTAACTATGAGTCGGTTTTGCGCCGGAAAGACTTCTCATAATCCAAAATCCAAGTTACCGTGTTTAAAAAATTTTTTGGAGTATTTCTGGAGTTTGAATAAGTAATATTTCTTTCAAATTCATTACTATAAACAAAAGTAATGTTTCAAATTTGCGACGAACTTAGATTATACTTTTGCCCCCTAAATTTCTCGAAATTTTTCGGGTAGGGATCCCTGTTGCGTGAGTGATGAACCAAACACAAACAAATTGAATTGAACTTGAATCTTTACTAAACCAAACGAAAGAAAACTTGTCATTCCGGTGCCGAACTTCTAGCAGCTATATTGACAATTTTGAAAAACTATCAAAAGAGAGAATATTGAGTGCAACGGTTATACTGTGTGACAGTACTGACTTCATGTCATAAATTAATAAAATTTAGCCATTATTTTAATATTTTTCAAACAAAAATCTAAAAAATAAAAAATAAGTGTAGAAATAATTAAATTATATTAATTTATGATACTATATCAATACTGTCACGTAATATATCCATCAAGTACACCTTGAAATTTGACAAGTACATGGGGAGGATTCGGCACAATAACATGTGAGGATGGATTTAAAAAATTAACTGGACAAAACTTAAGGGAAGTTAAAGTTAAGAGGAAATAACGATTATAAAAAAAAAAGGTTCAGTGCAGTTGTGACACCTTCGACTTTATATCGAAACCAAGATGTTTTGGATTAATTTCTCGTGCACATTTATTCCTTCCTCTTTCCATCTCCTCCTAAATTTGCATGCTTTTTCGTAAACCAAAAAAGATTATAAGAAGTGTAAAACATAATTTAATAAAAATAAGCAAGATTGGTAAAATTTATAAAGCATATTATAATTTTTCCGATGTTCAAGGAGAATTTTGGCTTCCGAACTGGTTCTCAATAAAAATGTTTACCATTCATTTCCATTGCATTAACAGGGATTGTCGAATTCGATATGATGAATAGTAGGCAATCGGCGCAAAGATGCTGTTAAAGAATTTGTGAAGTTTTAAATTGTTAAATTATGTACTGAAAATTTGGTGTAAATTTTAATATTGATAAACTCAAATAGAGAAGTAATGTTTCAAAGAGGGAAAGGTTAACTTTTTATAAGTTTTTAGATGTGATCTCCAAAGACACGAATTATGAGATTTGTATCATCTTTAACACGGTGTTTATTCTCTCCTCAAGATTAATGGCCAACTCCTACGTGCCACGTTAATGTTCATGATGTGACAAACGGAGACTGACGTGACAAAATCACACGATCACTGCAGTGGCAAGGCGTCGAAATACCATTCATTTGTTCTGTTTAAATTGGAATAGTGTGCACATTTTTATAATTTCACCTACGTCAACAAACTCCCAAATCAATGATGGGTCGAACCAACTGTGCATAGGAGGAAAGAGATTTTGCACTTAAAACTCTTCATTCATTTGAAATCTTTTATGATAACTTTGCATTTTTGGTAACATTTATGATAACTTTGTAATTTCCTTTTCTTCTTTCCCATCTTCTTCTCTTGCCCCTCGAAGGCCTGATCCATCCCCTTGCTCACCATAGACTCTTCTTCTTTCATTGTTTTTTGTTTGTGCTCTTGTCTTGCTACAATTTATAATAATACGTGCATGAGTACAATTAAATTGCTTCGATAGCTCCATTGAATTTGGGAGCGTAGGGACCCCTGCAGTTAGCTTGGCTTGGCCCATTATTGCAGTTAGCTTAATGATTCAAGTCTTCCTTGTGGCCCACATCCATGTTGGGCTCAGGTTGTTCTCTGTTGAAATACCGAGTTGCATATTATTCTTGGGTATTTTTCCTTCAGTTGCTCAACCCATGTGTTGTTCTGTATCATTAGGCGAAACTAACTCATTTTTAAAACATGTGAAATCTCCATCAGTGAACATTCTATTACCTAAGGCTTTCAATTATGAATCATTGGTGAAGATAGAAAAAGGAAATTTATCTTCATAGAAAATCATATCCGGTGATATAAAAATTTCTTTTGGTGTAATTATGTATGCGCGATCCTTTCTCACTACAGGGGTATCCCACAAATATGCACTTTCAAGATCTGTTCTCTAAACTTATCTTTACTCGTGGACAATTATGGGTATGATATATAAGAGGAAACCAAAAAGCGTAAGTGTGAATATTTCAACGCTTTCTTATGCGTAATAGTTCATCACATGACAATGTTAATATTATCATACTGATCAATAAAATATATCTATTTTTAAGATTGTCTTATAAAACCCTAAAGATAAAACACAACACTAGAAATGGATTAATTTTATTGGTATGTATAACTACGTTAGCACTGACATGAAATGTTTCCATTAAATACAAATTGCTATTGACCAAGAGTTCATAAATTGAATTTTCATTAGTGAAATTTCATATACTCTTTGTTCATCTCTTCCTTCTAGCCAAACAAGTGTTCTTTGAGAGAGAGAAAAGAAACCTCTTCTCTCAAACTGGTGAATTCTCAAAGCGGGTGAAGATGCAGTTCCATGCAAGAAAGGGCAATGCCGGCTTTGGATTCTTAACCTCAATTTCTACTCGATTGATAGATTTACGGCGTACAACATGTGGAGGCTGGTTTCGGAAACAAATGACTCCACATGATTTGATTAGAACATCTGGGTGATGATTGGTAACAAATTTTACAAGGCACAGCAGTTCATCTCGACATGTTTTTCCTTAAGAAAAAGAATGAAATGTGATAATTGATAAGAGCATCTCTTTCACTAAGCCGTGTGAACTGTAAATATATGTCATTGCAGCATCATCATCCTCACGAACTCTTCATAGCTCACGAGACCATCGCCGTCGAGATCGGCTTCCCTGACCATCTGCTCGGCTTCTTCCTTGGTAAGCCTCTCCCCCAAGTTCATCATCACATTTCTCAGCTGCATCCACAAACCCATCAAGCTTTTCATTTCTAAACATGGACTGAGTGTGAGGGAAACACGGTGGCTGAGGTAACTAAATTGAGAGCCCGACTTTTTCAGCCCTTACACTGTAATAAATTTCAAATTAACCCTTGTTTTTTAAATGCACGATCTAGTACCAAATTCCGACTAATTTAGTTCTAATTGATCTTCTAATTACTCATTTTTTTATAGATATAATTTAGACACTTGATTTTATTTAAAAGGAAGGAATGTCAAACTTTTTAATTAAGGCATTCTAGACTAACGTGTCCTGTACTTTATAAAGTCTAGAATATTGACTCAGATTCTGAACCATTTTAAAGGTTTTTTTTTTTTTTTTTACCAGAGAACCATTTTAAAGGTTGAATTGCCCGTATTTATGTCCCCCCCTATTTTCAGGCTTTTAAGTCAACATTAGGGCAGAAGTCTGAAACACACGAGGGGAGACTCTGTTTGGTCCTTTATTTTTGCTGACTTGTCATAATCTCAGTACAGTTTGCCTTAATAACCAAGTGAATTGATTGATCAGACTCAAATTGGGGAAAAGTATTATATGTTACGAGAATATAATATCAATATTATTATGTGATTTCGTAAATTAATAGAAATTAGTTATATCAGCTGATCTATTAAAAAGAATTTAGGTGATGAAATAAAAAATTAAATCTTTTTAAAAATAAAAAACCGAAGAAACTAAATAAAATCCTAGAAAACGATAAGAAATCCTAAAAATCTGAAAATGCTTTAGCAAGAAGGAGAAAAAGATGTTGAGCATTATAAAACACAAATTTTCTTAGATTTTTAAGAGCTTATTAAATTTTTAGGATATTTAATTTTTATAATTTAAATTTATATTTTACCGTTTAATTTTTTAATCATAAATTTTAATTTTTATTGATTTATAATATCACTTAATAGTACTGCTGTAGTATCGGCAGACATAAAAGACTTTCTCCTTACTTAGAGGGTCGTAATCATAATTGATCCATCTTTTACGAGGCGTAAAAGACTCAAGCCACCAGCAATGCAAGAAACCAGAGCAAAAGCAGCACCATTTATGACTAGGAATAACAGCTGCAACATATAATTTAGAAAAAGAAAATACCCCCAAAAGACAAGAAAGTCTTTATGTAACAGTATCACTATATGACAGTATTGATCTGATAATAACGACTAATAAAATCGATTTCTTTTTAAGATTTAATAAGAAAATAGATGAATAAGGGTATGACGAGATGACATATAACGTGATAATACTGTTACACATAAGATTTTCTCCCAAAAGACGAACATCTTGATAAAATGATCGGATTGTAATCGCGACCACGGGTCCAAGGGGGTAACTGTATAAGAATATGCTCACCTCTATGGGGGATATGTATCCGTCCTGATCCCTATCAAATACTTTAAAAGCTTCTTTCAGCTCCTCTGCAACATTTTCCTACAACACCAAGATGAATCCAACGATTTCATCTTACCATCCAAACAAACAACATGAGCGCAATATATATAGAAAGACACTTCTTTGTTAGCGGTCAATCCAGTGTGAACTGAATTAGTCAATAGTACAAACGATTTTAAGATACTAGCTACGCACACCCAAAGAAAGACACTTCCTTCCTTAAATTATTTGTAGTATTGTCTAATAAAGTTTGATTCAGAGCGGATTTGCTCAAAGTGGAGATTAATTGAGGCAGTAGATATCTCTTTCTCTTAAGTAAAATTTCGATTTTTGAGTCTTGTGAATGAAAAAAGTTTATTTAGGAGAGTTTTACCCCTAATATACTCTTGGCTCAGACTTGTAGTCAGGATCTGTTAGACTTTTGAGTATTAGTGGTATGAAAAATATAGAGTTGAGTTTATAAATAGATGAAATTCATATTATAGAGATTTTGAATTAATCAGAGCCAAACATGCTTCCAGATGCAAAGTGATGCATCTCCAACGACAAAACAAAAAATAAAGTATCTGATCAAGTATGTACCTTCATTTTTCTTGCCATGATGTTGAGGAACTCGGCGAAATCAATGGTCCCATTGCCGTCTGAATCCACCTCGCCGATCATATCTTGAATCTCCTCCTCAGTCGGATGCTCGTCCAGCGATTGGATCACTGTCGCTAGCTCTTCTGTGGTTATCATGCCTGCAGATGATCAACCGACGATGCTAGTTCAATATCACATCCCCAATGACTTCAACCAATTTATCGGGTAATCGCAGAGCCGAAAATTCGGAGAATACCAGTTTGAACAATAACACAAGCGCCAACCGTTTCTAAAACAAGAAACTATACGTAATCGAAGTGTTACCGTACCGTCACTGTCCTTGTCAATGAGGCAAAAAGCTTCCCGGAAATCGCCGACTTGGTCCTCCGTAAGCGTTTCAGCCATTTCGCCGGAAAACAAGTAAGTAGAAATGTTGGTTAAGGGTGCGTTTTTGGTACATATTCCAGCCCAATGAACGGGCAGTGCATTTTATACAGATAAGGGTGACGTGCAGATCCTTTGTGGCACCGGAATTGTCAAACACGCATGAGAAAAATGAGAGTCCGCATTCAAAGATATGGAGTTGTCCCGGTTCCTACTCTGGAAAATGGGTCAGAAGTCAAAGTTTGAAGTTGAATATAGACATCCTGAGTTAGACGATAACCGAAACAAATTAAGGGGCCCGGCATTGGAATAAAGTGGTTTTACAATCTGTTCACATAAAAGGGATTCCGCATGGTTTCCTGTGTTCTTGTATATCCTCTTTTTCTCTTTTTCTTTTTTTTTTGATAACCGAGGTATCAGCGCACCTTCCGGACCCGACACCTCCAATCAAAGAAAGAAGGACCAAGTTTTCTATGTGTTATCACGGAGAGAACCTTACATGTAATGAATGTATCACATGTCGATGCTGACGTGGTGTTAAAAACCAATGAAATTCAATTATTTTAAGATTTTTTAAATAAAATCCTAAAAGTAAAAAACCTTAAAAATAAATAAATTTTATTGATTTATGCTATTATATCAATAGTGTACTGACATGTAGCAATTTTTAAGTGTCCATATCAACTAATAATAACTCTAGAAATAATTAAATTTTATAAGTTAGTATCACCAGATAAACACTACCACTGAATAGAAGTCTTTCTCATAAAGAAGGTAGTTGGAATGGAATAAATATGTATTAAATTTGACTCTAAGTGGAGCCCCTCTTCATTCTTTTTTTTTTTTTTTTTCTCTTTTCTATGAGTAAAATGGAGAGAAGCAATGGTAGCAATGATATCACCGTACTGTCTCATGTTTACGATTTTATATTTAACCGTAAACATATCAAATTAACTGAATAGTCAGTATAAGTATTGTCTACATCAACTCAATAATGTAAAAAAAAAACTAGCATAATATATAAAAATCAGTGCCCTTCAAGATCAGGCCTAAAGAATCACGGCTAATAACTATTCTAATATAAAATATAAAGGAGATTCAAATTCAAAATCTTATACTCGCAGAAACTTTCATAATTCCATATCAATACCACACCATAGAAAATTAGTATAATCCACAAAAGTCAGCATCTAAAGATGAGACCTAAAAAGTCATTTCTAATAAATATTTTAACACAAATATACCGGGGACGGTTTAAATCTGGATTCCTGTAGTCACCGAACGTACGGAATTCCTTTCGGAGAACGCTGCGGGTATACGTGCCCCTCACGTCGGCTCCTTTCCACACCTCCGGTCAACTGAATCGGAAATACTTTTCTTCCTCGGCGAAGATTTTCAGCGGAATGAATTAATACATATTGAAACGGAATTCCCTGTAATAGTTCCCAAGACTACACTAGTTGCGTTAGAGATTCTGACAATAAGAAAGTATCATCTTATTTTAAATTTTTTCATGGTAAATATTAAGGAGTTGGTGGACAGTAAAGAGGGTGTAAAGTATTATTCTCATTTAAGATTTAAATCTTCTTGAGATCAATATGCAGGTATCCGCGCATAGCCATGGAAATTGCGACCTAAAGCTCTTGAATTCGAGAAAGTTGCGTCTATAACGGATATATCACGTGGTGTACCTATTATACACAGGACTCTCTCATTGAAATTGATTTTACTAGTGAAACTTCTTATGTTCTCTTTATATCCTCTTCTTTCTTTTTATTTTTTTCTATTATCGTAAACTTATGTATCTTTTTTATATATCGAAAAAGAAACGTCGGATTTGAGTTTAAGAGGTGATTGATAATTATAAGGAAAAAAATACAATGCTTACAAAGGAGAAGAAAGGGACGAGGAGAAAAAATGTAAAATGAATGGGGCCAGAAAGGAGGAAAGGGTGTGGGAGTGAAAGAATGTACGATTTTCAGGTCGGCGTCGTACCCGTATCACTTTTTTAGACATGAAAGCCCACAAAAATAGACTTTTTTTTTTATTCTCAATTAGTCAAATAGAAAATGAGATGAGTCTGAAAAGGAGATAATTCAATATGTTAATGTAGAACATAATAAGGGTGAATTTAATGTGATTTCAGTAATTTTTCAATTAAGTTACCAAAATCGATGTGTTACGGTACTCGATTACATCTTGGGAGAATCTGGAAACAATGTGTCGAACCGGTTCAGAGGAAGAATATTGTTCCTCGAAGTTCATCCATTCATTGATGTTTTGTTTTTCCCTGATCTAGACAATTATATTTTTAGCTATTATTTGGGCAAAAATATATCATTTGAATGGATAAATGTTGAATTTCTCTTAATGTTTTGCTCTCTCTCTCATTGAGTTGGATTTATTGTGCACATTGAGGTTTTTTTTTTTAACTCAAGTTTTGAAATTAAATTTTAAGCACTGAAATGTAATTAATTTTGTGTTGCAAAAAAAGTTCATAACTTGGGGGGTGGGGGGGTTTGGGAACGCATTCAAATCGCTCCCTGAAAAGCACTTAATCTATAATTTAAAAAGGAAAACACTTTACCAACATTCATTTGATATTTTATGGTTAGAACTTTTTAAGTTATTTTGTACATTTTGCATCTTTTGTATAGGGCTTTGTCAAGTTCAGTTAAAGTAAATGAAATGAAGCGATATTTTAACTGCAAAAATAAAAAAGAAATTTTAAGTTATTTGCAAAGATCCCACCTTGATTTTACATGATAAAAAATAGGGGATAATTGTTCATACGATACAAATTCTTTATTCAATATAGTACTTTGGTATAAAATGAAAAAAAAATCTATTATGATTCTCTTATATGACTGAAGCGTGATCTAACATATGGTCCGAGTTTTTTTTTCCTCTAGTCTCGGGTTTTAATTGTCCATGAGTTTTCATACTCGAGAATAGTGAGACGTGAACTCACATGATTGGCTCTGTACCATGCAAAATCTCAACCTGACCTATAAGATGTTAGGTCCTGTCTAACCCAAAAGTTTAAGACAGTGATACCCAATTTTCTTATAAATCATATTACATTTCTCTTGACTTTCCCATGTATGATTTATTCCTTTAGATAGAAGCAACCTAAAGCAAGACTTGTTTGAAATCACAGTGCAGCGGTTATTAATCTTTCCTAGAAGAAAGGTTTGAGGATAATAGACACCTAATTATTTTATTTTGGTAGATGATACCATAGTTTTAAAACTTGGACCGGGCCGGCTAGTAGGACCGGTCGGACCTGGAACCAGACACCAACCCGGTCCGATTTCACTAATTACTCCATTTGCATCAAGGACTGGGTTGAACAGTGTGAACCTGCCGGTCTGACCAGGTTTCCACTGAACCCATTAGAACCGGTCAAGAAACCGATCAAAGAAGGAAAAAAAATAAAAAATAGGAGTCAAAAATAGAAAAAAAAAAAGGAAACCTAAGCTCTAAATTAATGTATGGAATATAATAATCTTATTTGTAAAGTTGAAGTTATAAATTAATATATAAAATACAACAATCTTACATTCATATTACTAATTTTATACTATTATAAGTATTATTTGTAAAAATCCGGTTAGACCCATTGAACCCCGGTTGAACCCAAGAACCTAAAAACCCATACCTTGACCGGTTTCCGGCCCGGTGCGGTTCTAAAAACTATGGATGATACTAGCTGCCTAGGGTTCAGCATAGTCTACTAGAAGAGTAGGATTCGGGGATTCCATTACTTTTAATGCTCGGCAGTCAATTGGATTGCCTATGTACACATTCTGTTCATTATTTCATACTTCTTAGCCATGGAAGAGACCGACTACTTGTAAGAATATGGTATTGGTTCGGTCAAAAGCCCTAACACTCGAAAACAATTCATTTAAAAAATTCCAGCTCCATGCGTTTTCGGTCAAAATCCAAGTGGCCTTGATGTTGATTACTTCTATCCATTTATAGGGTCTTCCCACCAACAGACAATTTAGCTAAGCCCCACGGAGTCATGCAACTGCCTTTATATTCTTTTCAGTTCTATTCGCACCAGGAACTTCTAGGATTTGCTCCCCCGGTTGTTACTTCAATAGGAGATGGTTTCTGCACTGGTTTGTCAGTCAAGTAGCCCACCGATTATCAGGTCTTGGAGTGGATCTTGGATTTAAGTTACATTTTTTGATACCTGTAAAGAAATCGAGCTTAGAGTTTAAGTTCTAGATACGTCATCCACTTCCCATAAGAGGATGTGAGTGGAGCGAAATGTAAATGCTGGGTATATGAAGGACATCTGATGTTCCATATCTAAACATTTGATGGCTTGACCGTATTTATAAACTTAGTTAGTTGAATGCTGATGCAGGGTGACTTCCTTGGTGGTTTGAGCATGAATCATGTCAAGAGACCTTATTAGTTAGTGGGTGTGTGACTTGGTTGATACATTCAAAATCAGGGTATATATGCTTTGATTGATGTAATTGGGGAAGATAGTTGAGTTGGTAGCCATCTAGATATTTTGGCAGGTGGAATACTGAGTCAGTGGATGCCTCTGGAACGACTAGGGTTTGTACGTTGGGACAAGTAGCCTCAAGTTTCGATTGAATGGCCTATGTCTATATCATGCAGTACATAGCTTGTACTGAATTCTCTAGGGACCTGATTCAAATTCATTGTTGAAGCATCAGCAAATTGAAATTTGAACAAGGGTCATTTTCTTGATACAGTCACAAAGCTCCATTTTCGCTCACTCGATTGACAATTGAGACCGCAGCCCCAAGTGAAGGGACCCGATAAACCGCCTTATAAACGTTGTTCTCCAATTTTTCCACCCAGTGTTTCAATCATTTTCTTTTGACCCTCACTTGGATGGAGGTGAAAACAGGGGAATGGACAATGGACAATGAGGTGAATTTCTCACCTTATTTGAATGTAATTTTTTAAGGGAGAGAAAGAAACCTTCATTCCGTCCCTAGAGCCCATTTTCTTTGACATCTGAATTGGTATTGAATGGAGTTAAAAGAGTTAAACAACTAAATTATTCGTCTCTTATTTATTATCAAACTTGTACAGAAAATTAATATAATCAATTAACTGAAAATCATTTTCCTCGATTCCCCTCCTTTCCCTTTATTGAATACACTCCATTTTTCATCCATTTTCTCCATTCCCTTCCCCTCCCCACCCTTTATTTTCCGTCCAAAGAAGGAGTTAGGAGTTTCGGCTATCTTACTTCTCTGTATTGTCGATGACACAAAGACATCACATTCGTTTCCCTGATTCTCCTGCTTGAAAAAGGCTTCACCAGTTCATTCGTCGCCTTTCTGGTTTGCCTACGGAAATTGCAATTACAAAAATTCATTCTAATGAAAGCATAGAATTAGAACTAACGTGACTTATTTGAGCATCAGCATTCTTGAAATCCTGACAGTAAGAAAAGGAATTATTATTCTCCCTACCGTGAAAACCAATCAAAATTCATTGAATTCTTGTGTTTGTGGTGTCAACTGTAAAAAATTATATAATTGGAATAAGAAGGTTTGATGTAATGTATTACCATCAATAAGAGAATATATGATCTATAATTCGATTCTTATCGATAGAACTCTCGTACCTTTCTAATCCCCTCTTCATCTTAATCCTCTAGTTACGTAAACCTTTTTACCTTAAAAGACATATGATTAAGATGTGGCATATATTTATGGACGTGGTGCTACTGGGGCTTAATTTCAAGATTTTCTTTCTATTCTTGCCTGTTTTGCCATCGAGATGGGGAAAAACTTCAACCATATCCCTTGCCGACTAACTTTTAATTTCAGCAGAATTAAGATTTTCCATGAACCCATCTTGTGGCTGGATTATTAGTTATTAGTTCAGTTGAAAAAATTTATTTAATTAAGTGTAAAGTGCCTGAAAAATCACGATGCTAAACAAAATTTCCTACTTTATCATGACATTCATTTTCATGTGCCTTTCCTTTTTCTTTTTCTTTTTTTTTTTTCTGGAGTTAACTCTGTTAAAATTTTTGGTTAATTTCTAACATGACATGTTAATGTGGTATTTTTTATTGCTGATATGTCGTTTTTATTACACAGGGGTGCAGAATTATTGAGAATTGGACCTCATATGGAATATATAACGAAAAGAATTTTAGAATATAACATATACAATTACTATCAACTATCACTTTAGGCAGTAATGTACATATGAGTCAAGACTCTCATAGTCGATTAACAAATTTTACATGGTATCCAATCAAATTTACAGCAACAAATTTGATCCCATTCTGCAACAGCAACAAATCTGGCCTCATATGGTCAAATCCCCTTATTTAACTACCCATGTGTAAATAAAAATGACATAACAACATGCCATTTCAGTAATTTAATGAAAAATTCTAATGATGTCAATTACATGACATTTTTCGGAGGAAGACAAAAGCACGTGACAATTTTTAGTATTATCGAAAGTTATAATAAAGGAGAAATTGTTATTAAATATCATGATTTAATATATAATTTACCCTCTAATTTACGACTATCGCATCACATGAAAAATTAAATGAAGGTATTTTCCTTTAAAATATTAACAGTGATTCATAGTCAAAATGTTTGGAAAGGCTAATAATTCAAAAAGGTGTAAACCATAGTTTTAAAAACTAGACCGGACCGGCTGGTCCAATCGGTTGAACCTAGAACCGGTGATTGGTCCGGTCCGGTTGCATAGTTAACTCAGTTTGCACATTGACTCGATAGGAACCGGTGTTGAACAGGGTTGAACCGGATTAAAACCAGGTTGAGCCGGCCAGTTTTCAATGAATCGGATTGAGCACATAAGATATTAAATTGTTAATATGTGTATTTTAAGTAATTACATGTACTTTATACATTTATTATTTTTAAATAAATCCAGTTCGACCCACTGAACCCCTGGTTGGACCGGTTGAACCTAGAATCGGTACCTTGACTGGTTCCCGGTCCGATCCGATTTTGAAAACTATGGTATAAACTATAACTATTTCATAATTTTTAGCATAATTCTTTTTGCATTACCTGTAAAACGGTGAACAACTAATTCGTCTTTTATCCAATGCATATCTAGGAAGAAATTCATGCATAATTCTACCTCACCATGTGGCATGAATAAACACCAATCACAATGTAATAAACATGCAAATGAATATTAATCACTCTAGTAATTTCTATCATTATTGTTAATTAAAGAAAATTTAATTTATTTTTTCTCCACATATTATTATGACATATGATCCTATAAAATTTTATTAGGAGGATCTGATAATTAACAAGATGGGGATGAGATTTCTCGATAATGCTTTGTAAGATAGGTAATTTGGAGATGGTCGAGGATAGTTTGTTCGAGGCTAGCTATTAATAATGGGAATGTGGGGAAGTTAGTTGCAAATTACTGAGAGTAGGTAGTAACAACTGGTATAAAATTAGTATTATATCCTCAATGAATCTTTTTTTAATCTTTTTTTAATCCAAGTGTTGTTAAAAATCCATTGCACTAATACAGAAAGGACCGATATAAAAATCTCAAAATAGAAAAAGAATTATGTCGCATATCTCCAGTGTCAATCTACCACTCATTTGGATTTGACCCTACGACGTTTATCTATGACACCACAGCTAAAAGGTGGATGTCAGAAACATCCTGGGTATCAACTACATTGGCCTCGGGCTTCTTCTTCTTTCGAAGCTGGTACTCAACAGATTGTGGCCCTTCTTGCTACAATTGAACCATTACCCTTGGAACTTTGGCTTGGAAATGCCTCCCTTAGGCTCATTCTTGGCTTTGGATTTCCTGGGCTTTGAGCTTTGCTCGTGTTCCACCACATTGGCTTTGGCAACACGTCCAGGAGTGTCCTTCTTGGATCCTCTATTGTCTTCTTCAATGCGAAGCCTAACTATGAGGTCTTCCAACGACATTTCCTTGCGCTTGTACTTCAAGTAGTTCTTGAAGTCCTTCCATGCTGGTGGCAATTTCTCAATTACTGTAGTTGCCTGAAAGGTTTCACTCAAAACCATTCATTCAGCATGAATATCATGTAAAATTACCTGAATCTCTTGCACTTGTCTGATTATTGTTTTGGAATCCACCATCTTATAGTCGAGGAACCGTCTAACAACAAACTTCTTTGTGCCAGCATCCTCTATCCCTTATTTGCGATCCAATGAATCCCACAATATCTTTGTTGTCTTCATTGTACAATACATATTATACAATGAATCATATAGCCCGTTCAAAATGTAATTTTTGCACAGAAAATTGGAATAGTTCCAGGCATCAATAGCTTAAGCAACCTGGACATCCGATTATCCCTCAAGAAGCTTCAGAGCTTCCTCAGCCAAGAACCGAGTAAGGTTTAGAGTGGTCAAGTAGAAGAGCATCTTATGCTGACATCTTTTTGAAGTTCTACCCATTAAACTTATTTCTCACTGTGGTTCATAGGAACCACAATTGGCACGGGGTCAATAAGCATGGAGCCTGTGCCTCCCAAAGGCATGGCTGGGGCAGAGTCCGAGCCCCTAGCCACAGCACTGGCAGCATCCGTAGCAGCAACCATGATTGGAGTGCTTTCAATAGCCATATGAGATCAAAAGACAAGATAGTTTAGTCTTAAGATTGTAAGGCGAATATAATAAAATTATCTCGATGGCTGAATGTTGATAAATTAATAATATAAATTATATAATGTCACACTGATTAAAAAAACAATACAAGAGGGCAATAAATGGGAAATAGAAGTGCATTTAGTAGTTTGTGCAATGGATGACTGGTGAAATAGGAAGTTACCTAACGCAATTTCTGATTGCTCATAAAAGGAAAAAGGGGACTGAATTGCACATCATCATGACCACTCATGGTCAATAAAAATAAGGCTGCAAGAAAAATACCGGGCTCAGTGGTCAATTATCCCCTTACCCTAAAACAGAAGAGAAATACCTAGTTTCAATTAAGTTGTTGAGGACGAACGTTTAAAAGTATTTACCAAGTGTGCACACATAGGAATAAAACACACATCAAAGAGTTAAGAGAATAGAACTTGGTTTATATGAGAACCAAAAACTGTCATCGAATAGGATTAAGCTTTTAAGCGGATATACATCTTGTAAGCTCTAGAGGATATTTTATAACAGGACCAGCTCTACTTTCATAAAGGAAGCAATGATATGATTTGAAGATTTTTATGCCTCACTGAAAATTTACCTAAATCTAGGTTTGTGCAAAAACTGGTTCGAGGATCGAACCTGTTTCTAACCAAACCTAACCCAACCAAAAGAGTCGATTCAGTTCATTACACCTCACTGAGAATTGACCTAAATCTAGGGGTGTGTAAAAACTGGTTCGAGGGTTGAATCGGTTTCGATCCGAATCCAACCCAACTGAAAGAGTTGGTTTGGTTCAATTCAGCATAGCAAGCATCTACTGCAACTGATTTGTGCAGAAAAACGAATCAATTCAAACCAATTCAAACCAAATTGGTTTTAAAATACTTCAATTTGAAACTGGTTTGAACCGAACCGAATTAGTTTTAGATTGCATTTTTGTATTATTAAATTATTTTTATATTAAAACCAATTTGTTTAGTTTGATCTGGTTAACTACATTAATTACACTTAGAAATTAACTAAACTGCTTTTCATCTAAAAAATCGGCCCAAAGTTCTCTGAGAACCCTTTTTTTGCACACCCTATCTGAATCGAACCTAGACTAGTAAGGGCTATTGAGTTTCTGAATAATAACAGGTGGTGCACCATGTAAAAAAGAAAAGAAAAATGAAAAATGGAACAATAGGCATAATTTTTAAAATCGGACCGGATCACGAACCGGGTGGGTTCATGGGTTTATGGGTTGAACCCTGGGTTCGATGAGTTCAACCGCATATTTAACTTAAATAAAAGTAACGTAAAATTAGTAATAAAATTTTTTTAATATACCTATATTATTGGATTGAAATAGCCCACCTCTCATTTGATTGGCCCTAAAACATTTACTTTAGTTATTTATAAATTCTTTTTAATTATAAAATTAAATATAGTAAAAAATATAAAATGACTCTCAAATCAGGAAAACCCTAATCTATCTAATTTCTTCCTCAAAACGCTTTCTCTAGCCTTGCTCCTTTTCCTGCGCGTACCCCAGCCACTCCACCGGGCGACCAACTCTTCCAACTCCGACAACATCCTCCAACGACGATGACATCCTCGTTCAACGACAGCGATGACTCCTTCGATAGTGAACATGATACTCGAATAATGACGACGCGTGAGAAGGAAGACAGCTGAACAGTAATGACGTGAAAAGAATATGCTCAAATAACGATTACACAGAAGAATGAGATGGCAAGAAAATCATCTTTGGAGCTAGAGTTGTGGTCGAGAGCGAAAATGGAATAGGGAGATGTCAACGCTACCTACGGTAGAGTATGAAATAGGGATCCACGTTTTTGTGCAATTTTTTAAGTGACCGGTTCGGATAGGTTCAATAAAAATCTGGTCCGACCGGGCAAGTTATAGGGAGTTAACCGGAGTCTCAACGCATTCCAATCAATAACAAAAACTGGACTAGACTAAAGGCCGGTTCCCAGTCAAACCGGTTCGACTGGCTAGCCCGGTCCGGTTTTAAAAACTAAGACAATAGGTATGCATATTAATATTTGCATTAACGTGATTAACATTTATGATGTATCAGATATTTTATGTTGCTTGGGGAACTCACGGATCTGATCCGGCATTCACTAGCTTAATAGCATGGACTTTAAAAATTACCAAATAACTCCATGTCATAAAACTGTATGTGCAAGCTGGATAACTGATTTAGATTCGGACAGAAAGTAAAGGTTCGTGGCAGAAAGTTTTGGCAATCTCAAAGACTATTATTATTAGCCAACATAGATAAACAAGAAAAGCATTCTACCTTAACAAACTCAACCATAACAAGTTGCGCGATATAGCACACTACGTTGGTTTTGCCCTTCAACCTAGAAGCATCTCTCTCTTAGATGGGTTGGCCTTTCGGGATAATCTGATCCTTAATCCACATGTATATTGGCACCAGGACATAGTACGTGGCCGCCATTGCACCCAAGATGAACCGCATCATGAAAACGAAAGGGTTGACGGGCTTCGAGACGTCCTCTTCCTTTGGGCCCAGCTGCATTGAAATACACAGGTGCCAGTGCTCATTTCTTCCAATTTACTGGGAAGCAGGCATAAATAGCATACACTCTCTATACACGACTATTAGTTTCAAGAATGTAATCATACAACCTTCACTCGGTTTAAACAGAAGTACTCTGCATGAATCTGTTTGTTAGAAATCGATGAATAGCCCGTGAACACCAGTGTTCAGAAAATTAAAAGGAAAAGGAAACCCTTGAAACTGTATAGTTAAATGGTGTGTTCCCCGTGATCACAAATGTTCAACATGTCAGGTTGAGACATCCTGACCACATTCATTAAAATTGCTCTTTCTCAAGCAACCCCTCCTTCCTAGAAAGAGATGACATTTTTGGGTGATATAAAATCGTATGATGATTTTGGAAGAAAGAGAAATCAAATGCAGTTCTGTTTCAAGGTTGTTACAGACAACAAAACCAGATGAACGCCTCTGTCTTTAACAGCTTTCATCATGCTCTTTTTCTCCCAACTTACTAGGCTGAGTGAACTTGTCAAAGGTAGTTGGCAGATGTGTCAACCACTCCATCAAAGAGGAATTTTTAAAGTATTTAGCCATCAATTAGTCCCAAGAAATGCATTCGACCTATCATTTTACTCCACCAGTCAATTTTTCCATTTAATGCTTATGTGGCACGTTTTTCTTGGCATTTTCTCCGGCGTGGCATCAAAGAACATAATTTTGCTCATGCGCTGTTTTGCCATTAATTGAGATAAGAATGAGAAAGAAATGAGCATTAGCTTGACCTACAAAGAGATAAACATTAATTCGAGGGATACTTTCATTATTATTTGCTCATTCCTATGCCTACTCATTTCACTGAAATTATACTCTTTAATGTAGCGTCAGGAAAATGCCACATGCCACTTAAGTATTTGATTGCAAAATTAACAGGCAGAGTAAAATGAATGATAAAATGGATCTTTCAAAACCAATTTGATGGCTAAAATCATTCGAGTGTCTGTTTGACGGCTTACATATCTTTCAAGTACCAATTTGATAATTCACCATAATTCCAAGGTGGACATGTATATGGTAACCTTTGTCTAGTTTTCAATTTTCACCCTATAATCTATAATCCGTTGTCTGATTTGCTTTGTCTAAGATGTTACCTGAGTTTTCTAATTTGTCCAACTATTCCAATTTTTTATATCAACTGTATACCATTCCAACAACACCCTCATTTTCATTGACCCCACAAAAAATACGATTTTAAGCCATGATAAAAATACATAAACCGATAACTATTGGCGCAATTCGTGTCTGTCCCCTAATTGGTTATTAAGTATCAAAAGAATGATGTGTACCAGATTACAGCTGCCACTTGACGAGCAGCAGTACTGGACTATCAAAAATTTTGAAGATTCAAAACAATAGGAGGAATTCAATTATCAATTTCAGAAATCCAATTGCATTAAGTTGAAATATATGCACACACTACTAACAACTCACATACTCCTTAACAGAGACCAAGCAGGTGCACCAATAAAGGTACTAAAAGTGAAAACCACAGAAACCAACCGAGGAGATTGTAAAAAAACTAACCTGCAAAGGAGAATCCCCAGAAGCAGGTTTTACACCAGTGACAGAGCATCCCATGATCAATCCATGCCTACGGACTCCACGATACCATTTTGGCCCAATCCTCTTAAGCTGGATATCCTTAAATCCAGCTTTCTTGAACCACTCAATATACTCTTCCTCCTGGGGAAGAGCATCCAAACATCTGCAAAGAAGCGAGATAACCAAAAGGTCGGGTATACAGGGCCTATAATGCATGCCTTCCCTCCCAGTTTTAGCACTCTGTAGGCTTCCCTGATGCCACGCTGCGGGTCAGGCCAGTACTCAATGCTGGATATTGGGAAAAATGATATCCATAAGATGAAATTACATAAAATTCTAATCGATCATGAAACACAGATTTCCTCTGTCATGATCACTGCCACATGTGCAAGACATGGCTTCTACAACAACATATTGAGCTTATGATGTACATGATACTTCTGGTAGAAAATCTAAACCGAATCGAGAGGAGTGAGTCTTGACATCATCTATCAAGAAAATACATTTAAAATCAAGAATTAAGGATAGAAAACTGAAAATAACATCAAAACATTAGTTTGATGATTTGGAAATTTTATACATGCAAGATCACCATAAAGCTCAATTAAATTAGTAAACAAGGTACATTGGACAAAGGAGAATGCGGCAATCGAAACCAAGAAGATAAGCTATGCTAACAAGAAGTCATATTGACATCAAGGAGCCATTACTCTATCAATCAAAAGCAGCAGAGAAACCAGATAATAGCATAAAGAGACGTTGAGAGATAATCTTTAAAAAATATATATATGTAAATTTGTGCAACAAATATCCAGTGATATGCGTGGAGCCTCCAACAAGCACAAAGGAACTAATGGTAATGGTTCATTAACATTCAGCAACAGAATTGAAAAGAAAAACAACATTCTGACATTGAAAGTCCTCAATTCCAAGCACAAGTAATGGTTATTCACCCGAAGTTATTTCAGATGATTCACGGGGGAGCAGATTAGTCAATTTAATCAGACACTGAGAGCACCATTACCTTCCAGCTGAGATGTACCGATCGGCGTAATCAGTTTTGAAGGGGAGATCCTCAGCATCGCCCTCAATAATCTTGCACTCCTTGAGGGGCTCCTTCTGCTTGGCCTTAGCGAGCTGGTGCGGCGACTGATCGAGAATTGTCACGTTCTTTGCATCGACATGCTTCACAATGCCGAGCGTGGTGAACCCAGTGCCACCCCCCACATCCACAACTATCATGTTCCTGTCGTAGAGATCAGCAGGCTCGAGGGCTTCATCCCTCATGTCCTCGGTCCAGTGGCCAGGGTTTATGATGTGGTCGTACACAATGGACAGGAACCTATAAAACCAGAAGGCCTCCTTCTTGTGCTGTATGAACCTAGGCTGGGAGGCGGGCCGGGAGGCCGACAGGCTGCATTTAGGCACTAACCGTGTGATACTAACACTGCCACTCCTCGTAAACCTCGAGGATGCCAACGTCAACGGAGGGTTGTGCTTCCCGTGAAGATCCGAACCCAGAAAACCAAGACCCTTAGGGGATACGGTCCTGGCTCGGGCGAGGTTGTCAGCTCCGGTCAGCAGTGAAGAAGCCATTGAAATGGGGACGAATTTGGGGATCTGCTTATGAAGAATCGAGGAAATTAGCAAATACCCACATGCCAGAAACCCTGGAATTGCAGGGGCTCGTTTCTTTTACCTTTCAAAAAAAAAAAAGGAAGGGGCTCGCTTCCTGGTTCTTTAGGGAAAATCAACAGCAAGCAAAGAATACACACATTATCTGAATATGTTGGTACAACACAATGAGTATCAAAGCCAGAGGAGATTAGGAGAAGGAGAGGAAGAGATGAATTTACCGGCTAACAGGTTCTTGAAACAGACACAGACAGAGAAAAAGCCGAGTGTTCTTGGAGCGCAGCCACCAGACCACTTGCTCCGCGATGAGCAAATGACGTGAGCGGTCTGGCTTTTCTCTGTTTGAGCCATTCTTAAATATGTTATTTATTTCTGTTTTTCGTTTTCTACGGTTGAGATTTTTTTTGTTGAACGGGACCAATCAAATCCTCTGGCGGGATGTCAATTCATCATCTCTTGCCACGTGGTGCCTCTTTCGCCCTTAGATGAGATTGAGGTTGTCTTGATTAGACAGGATAGGAAAGGTAACCATACAGTCCGAAGTTGATTAATTTAAGTACCTCGCATTTTGGGGTTGGGGCCCATTGCCCTACATCCATTCGTGCACTCTACTTGCAATTGAACCAAGTCGAGTCGAGGTTGGTAACACTGTACACAAACTTTCGCTCGTCTTTGATTCTCTCAAACTTGAAGTTCCTTGACATTATTAATAATTAAATCAAATGATTTTAAGTATTAGGGAAGTTCAATAAATAAAATACAAAATTGCATATCTCTTTTGAATATATTCAACAATTGAATTGAATTAAGCCATACAAACTTGTCATAAATAGCAATTTTAGACTAGATTTCACTTTTGGGAGTGCCTTTGTTATGCGTTTTCCCTTCACTCATGACAAATTATAAAAAGATTTTGTTATACCTGCCTAAATGGCAAGGATATCCTCGCCTATCTATACCATTATATTGAAAGCCAAAAGAGATTTGATATCTTTTCACTTTTTCATATTGTCCAGTAGATCATAAAGTTTAATTTTTAATACTCATTAGATTAAGAAAAAATGTGGCATGTTTCTCTACTACAGTGGAAGAGGAGACTTGCTCGGACTTGAAGGTAGTAGGAGAGTAGTACTAATTCGGATTGCTTATGGATCGGTGGGACCCGAAGCTCATATTGTGACTTAGATGGTAGTGGTGCATCGGATAGTAGGGTTCGATATGGCCCTAAAGACTCGAACTAAGTCGAGATGACTAAGGGAGGCCTAAATAGGTGAAGACCGATCGAGAGGAAGGATGAAATCAAGGGATGAAGAAAATCAAATAGCCAATCTCGAAATAAAAGTGAAGATAAAATTAGATGAAGAACACTAAGATTTTTTAAGATGGAAAACCCCTTATTGTAGAGGGAAAAATCACGGACCAATCTAGCAAAACATCCATTATTGACAAATAGAAGAATACAAGTTTCTTCACCAATCTAATTTGAGGATATAACATCAATAATCATAAGGATTATAATGGGAACGATCTCACCAGAGTACAAGAATTGATAACAGGAATCTAAATTGAGGGTTAGGGTATTTCTTAAATTATATATATTTGGAGATTTTAGGATTCTCAGTGTGAAAGAGAAAATTGAGAGTGAGAAAAAGAGAGAGAGATAGATAGTTACCAATCTCCACCCCTCTTGTATCAAGATTCACTTCTTCTCTGCCCATGGTTTTTCCCATCAAAGATTTCCCACATGTATCTATGTGTTTTGTTTCTTTCTTCTTTAGTGTTTATTTACTTTTCACCCCATTTCTGGAAGAGTACCTAATATCAATGTACTTGAATTTAGAATGGAAATTGGAGTGCTTACTGATATGGATGGCATATGATTGTCACAATTGACCACGTGCTTCTCTTATTTCAAGCCTAACTCCTGCAGAAATTGTTTTATCCATAAAAAGCTCTTTGCAAGTTTCAGTTGCTATGTTGTACTATGCTTCTATTGTCAATAGTGCAACCATTTCTATTATTTTGATTTCCAAGAGGCTATTGCTCCTGCAAACGTAACCAACTATCCCAAAGTGGACTTTTCAATGTCCACATCACCTACTATATATTCATCAGTGTACTCCTCTAGCATCGGCTCAACATCACCAAAGCATAAATATACATTTGAAGTGCCTCTAAGACACCTTATAATCCATTAAACTATAGCCCAATGCTCTTTTCTAGGGTTTGAGAGAAATTGACTTACCACACCTACTACATGAGCTATATCCAGTCTTGTACAAATCATGGCATACATTAGACTGCCAACAATAGAGGCATATGGAACACATCTCTAGTTTCTCAGTTTCACTTGAGGGATAATATCTAATACTTAGCTTGAAGTGACCGGTAAGTTCGTGTTGCTCATGCTGAATGTATCCAAGATCTTCTCTATGTATCTCTCTTAAGATAGCCTTAACTTCCTTCAATTCCTGTCTTGAGTGATCCTCATGCCCAAAATATGTTTTGCTCACTCTAGTCCTTCATGGCAAAAGATTTGCTCAACTCTTTCTTCAGCATGTCAATCCTACTTTTTTCACGGCCTACTATAAGCGTGTCATGTCACGACCCGAATCAAGCCTAGGCATGATTCATGGCCACTACTAATCACGGTTGATCAAATAAGATTGCAGAAGCGTATAACTAGCTTACAACACCATAGTACATCGTATCACTTCTAGTTCACCGATACTTGATTAAGCAACTTATTTTTTATCATTCAAAATAAACAATGTCATAAGAAACTTAGTTACTGTTACAACTCATTTGCCTGCACTTACATATGTACAAGACTTGAAATTAAGTCCATACACATGTCTCACATCACTATTTACATGGTGAGACCCCTTGAAGCAACTCTAACCAAAAAAAGAATCACAAGAGATGCTTACCACTATATACCTTCTATCCAAACGTACAATTTCAAAATCACTTCGACGGTTATCCATAGTTCCTAGTCTTGAACTTCAACTCTATTGCCCTGAGATGTTAAAATAAAAGGGTGAGCTTATATTGCTTAGTAAGTTGACAATCCATGGTTCAAACATTTACATTCATCAACTCAAATGGAGCCAATTCAACTTATCCTTTCCTTCATAGTGGAAGCAATATCAATGATCAAAATATTCAAAAATGCTTGCAAGTACCATATAGATTTACACAAATACCATTACCAATTCATAGAGCAAAATCAAATGGTCCAATACAATCATGAGTGAGCTTAGTACTCTATGGCTATCTAATGACCTAATAGCCTCATGAATGCATGCACATTATCAACTAACCAGTGGACCATTCCAGGTAATCATAAACAGTACCAGCTGATCGATTAGTGGTCCATTTATCCCTTCTGGAAACATATCATATCATCGTATCATCGTGTCCTCTACGGAAACCTTTCGTATCATCATTCTTATAATATTACCAACTGATCAGTGGTCATCCATTCCCCTCCAGGGCCATCGTATCATCATGAATTCTTTGCGAGATATGCATATGAATGCATGCTATGCATGCTTCAGGCACTTAGACACTTATTGCATATCATGCTGCATATCCATGTTAATTGAACATATCCTACTCTTATGGGAATTATACAATTTTAACAATATGCATCATTCACATAGCAATCCAAAATGGATCATCATCTTCAGCAAGTTTAATCAAGCTTAATTACACTTCTTAAGAATAATTAAACTTGTCTCATTATGTTAATCAAGCTTAGGACCACCTCAGCAATCCCATAAAACTATTCAATGTGGCAATCAAATATTACTAATCAAGCTTTGTGCAACCTAATTACACCCATTAAACCTTGAACACAACAATGAAATGTGTAATATCATACTAACTATGCTTAATTAAACTTAACTATAGCTATTAAACTATGATTATAGTAACTTAAACATGGTAGACTAGCAAACACTATTGATCCGTTAATTCAACCACACACATCAAAACATCTACCACACAAAGCTATTGGTGCTAAAAACATGTTCAATGTATCTCCACAACACCCTTAATCCTTGCAACAACACTTTCATACCAATTCAGCAAAGTAACTTCTTAACTAATTTATATATACTAATTACAACCTACTTAAACTAAGAATAACCCTAACCAATATCAAAGTTAATGGATATTGATGTTTAAATCATGAAAAACCAACTTACATATGTAAAGCTTTCAGAATCTCCCTCCCTTCAATCTGCAGCCCCCCTCTTTCTTTATATGGTGCTTTTCAATGGCTAAAAATGGTGATCGAAATAAGTTATATTTGTCTGAAGAAGGAGGAGGTCTGGCTGACTTGTATGGACAAGTGTCACTGCACATTTCTTCCATTTTTTGCTTGTCTTTGGCTAATACGTTTCCCCTAATACTTTCTGGTGTTTCTTGAAACTTATTATTATCCCACTTAAAAATTTATCCATAGCAAGGCTGGGCTAGAAATGGGACTCATTTTAGGCTTAAGTCCAAGATATCATATTAAACTTCATGGCCTAACCCAGATAGATCATAGGCCCTTTGAGTATTTTACATAATTTTGGCCAAATTCTAGGCCTAGTTTAATAATATAATCGCATTTGATTTTGGGTTATAGTTTAGCTCAAAACAAAGCATGTTCTGATATTAAGATGTGCCTTAACTCAATCTAAGCAATGTATAAGCAAAAAGAATATTTGGTCCTACTCAGTTATATGCAAAAAGTGTGTTTGGTCATTCGAATCCAATCTAGGTATATTAGTAGTAGTAGTAGGCTATCACATGTCATCTACATAAAGTAAGAGAACAATAAAATTATCATGTGAAAAATATCTCACAAAAGCAAAATTATCATACATGGTTTTATTTTACCCATGTTCTATCATAACGGAATCAAAATTCGCATATTATTGTTGTGGAGCTTGCTTTAGCCCTCCAAGTTTTTCTGCAACTTACGTATAGAGGTGTGTAAAAATTAGGTCAGGGGCCGAACAATTTTCAAACCGAACTGAACCTAAGGAATTGGCTCAATATGGTTTGGTTTGGCATAGTAAGTCCGAATTGTAACTAGTTTATAAGAAAAAAAATCAAATTGCTTTAAAATGATCCGGTTAACTGGTTTGACCAAACATTTTTAGAATCAATTTATATTTGATTTTATCTGCTTTAAAACTAAACCAAATTGAATTAATTTTTAAAATTAACAAACTACAGCTCCTAAGCCCTTATGATAAAAATGGTCCAAAACCTACAGGCATATAAACTGTCCATATTAATGGCCCATAAACTTACAGGCCCAAAAAAATTACAACAATGCACGGTAGAATGAAAAGGAAGAAATCCCCCCATCTTCACTATGAACTTCAGTGTTCAAATCTTAAATGCCCATTAATGACCATCGAGAGCTTCTCTGACTAAACTGATGGGTTCTTCGGTAGCATTATGGAGATCCTCTCTATCTTCTTCTCCATCCTATCATCTTCAGCGTTGTCCACCTTTAAAGCCCTTGCCATCAATGCATCAACCTCGTCTTCCAACATTACCATGGCTTTCTTTACGATGCCCTCTCTCTAATCTAGTGAGTGCTACTCTTTACCTGTGGTTGTGATCTATTCTTCCTCTTTTGTCATCTATGCCCTTGAAGCCTTTGCCATTGATGCAGTGACCCCTTCATTGCTAATGCCATCGCGGCTTCCTCCGGGATGCCTTCTCTTTGGCCCAGTGGGTGCAAACACTTATGCCCCTGTCCTCTTGGTTCTTCCTCTTCCTTCTATGAGTGGCTAGGGTTTCATAAACTGAACTAAGAGTTCAAAACAAATGCATATGGTTTTATATAGTTATTATAAAAATGGCTCGTTTTGGTTTGAACCTGTTCACTAAACTGGTTTCTATCTTCAAAACTGAACTGAAATAGAGCCGATTCAATCTAAACGGATTTTTTGGAATTCAATTCTAGTTTGATTCTAGTTTAGCTCATTTCAAAACAATTTTCATGCACACCCCTATTTACATTGGATTCTCTCTAGCCGCTCTATGTAAAAATCTTCCTCCAAATCACCATGGAGAAAAATGATCTTCACATCTTGTTGTTCTATCTCCAAATATTTCCTAGCAGCTAGGCCAAGAACCACAGAAATGGTTGATGTTTTGACCAATGGTGAGAAAATCTCTTCAAAATTCACCCCTTTTTGTTGATCGAAACCTTTGATAACTTATCTTACTTTTTATCTTGGTTGGAAATTGTTTTCTTGAGTCTTTAGATGAAACACCCCATTTTTTCTCAGTACTCTCTTGCCATTAATAAGCTCTACCAACTCATATGTTAAGATCTCATGCAAGCATTCCATCTATCTTGCATAGTCTTTAACCATTTCTTTTTGTGATCATGGGACAGGACTTCTTCGTAACAGTATGATTTTTCCTCTTTAGTTAATAACACATACTCTGTTAGAGGGTATCACTTGAAGACCTATCTCTACCTACTCGATCTTCTCAATTGAGGGTTTACTCGTGGTTCAGGTGCACCATGCTCCTTAGATTGTCCTCCGTAAAAAAAGATAAAATTATTAAAAATTATACACTTCGATATTGTAGAGGAATTGACTAATATTTTGCTACCATTCATGACATGGAGATAACTACGACGGAGATAAAATATTTTAAAAATTTTTTGAAAAGTTTTGTAATTATTACAGAGATGATGGTCTTGTATTTTTATATTTTAATTTTTTAAAAAGATTTTAGAATTTTGAAATTCTTCAGAAATTCTTCCATTTTTTGTATCTATTGAATTTTTCAAAATTCTTTAAATTTTTATAAATTATTTTTGAATTTGTTTTTCAATTTTTGAAGACTTATATAGTTTTTCATAATTTTTTAAGTTTTTGATTTTTCTAGTTTATAAAAAATGTTTTTTCAAAAATTTTGAAAAAAATTTATATTTTTAGACAAATGTCCTTTTTTTTTACATTTTTTGAATTTTATAAAATGTTTTCGATTTCTAAAAGTTATTTGAAATTCCTTATATTCTTTTCTATTTTTTATTTTTTGAAATTTATTTTTATGAATTTTTATTATTTTTCTAAATTTTTTTACAAATTTTAGGAATTTTATCATATTTTTTATTAATCTTTTGAAATTTCTTTCTACTTTACAAAATTTTTAGAATATTTTTCTGTTTTAAAATTTTCATTTAAAAAATTATGTGGATATGCCATGTCAGTATTGTAATACATGCACTCTTCACATGAAATATCAAATTAGCAAAATACCAATTTTTGTTAAAATTAATAGACTAGTTAACGAAATCCCTTATAGATATAATTAATACCATGATGGATCTAATTGATACTATTAAGGACCCATTTAATGTAAAATACATCTCGTAGAGAGTTAAATGAAGCAAAAAATTGTTTGAGGATTTAGGTGACGCTAAGCCTATCTCTTGAGGATGAAATTATTAATTTACTTAATAGCTACATATCCTATGGTAACCAACATGAATTGGTTCAAGTGGTAAGTCACTTACTCTTATTAAGTAAAGGTTTAGGATTCGAGTATTTGTGAATGGCAAAAACTCATATTAGGAGAGTTTTACCCATTAATCCATCGTACAAAGACTATTTGTATAGTGTTTATTAATTGGTGAAGTAACAAGACTAACAAACACGATTGAGGTTAGGTGTGGGAAATGTAATGATCCGAATTTGATTGACTGAGGGCCCCATATATTGGAACATGTTTGCTATTCTCACCTATTCCTGATAATGCTGTCACCCTATGAAGCACGAGTCATGTGCTAGTAATAGTATATGTATTTGAACATGTGGAATATGGTTTTTCTTATAATTTTAAGACAAACAAAATGTTGAATATTTTTGGATGATTGCACAACAGAATTACTACAATTCAACAACTATAACTACTATCGATATCATTATATTATTACAAATATTATTATTAGATGAAGATACAAGCATAAAAGATACCAAACTAGACATCTTATTTGCATAAGAGGATCTCAACTGTAGACACCTTATTTTGGTTCAGAAAAGTTTCAAATTTCATTTTTTTTGAGAAAATGGGTAGATTCCGATTTTGGCTCAGATCGACCATGTTTCATTTTATTTTAGATTTTGGTTATTTTTTCATTGTAGCCGATCTTTACTTCTACATTCTTATTTATATATTTTACGTTTATCCTTATATAAACAAATTATAAAAAAACAAAAAAAAGAGGTTAATTGAAAAAAAAAAAACAAAACAAACAGAAAATGGAAAATCAGGGCAGAGGACGTACGTCCTCTGCTTTCTTGCTGAAGGTGGCTTCTTCTCCTCCTCTCCAACACGTCATCTTCAGATTCGCTGCTCCCGCCGCTGCATGGCTGCAACCGTTTTCCCACCGGTCTGTCCCGAGCTTCTCTCCATCTTCTTTCTCCTATAAGGAGGCCGATCCTTCGGTTGTAACGGGGGGGGTGGGGGGCGGCGGCTGAAGATTTCGGGGATCAGAGGATCGTTCATTCAGGAGGGCGGCCAGCCCCCATCGCTCTCGACACCGCCCCGGGCAATCCCTTCCGACCACCACGAACCGTCTCGGCCCTGCCATGCCTTTGTCCCCGAGCCATCCTCCATCTCCGGCCGCCATCTCATTGGCCTCAACCCCCGAGGATGGTCACCGAACCCAGCCTCTCCAGACAACGCCCCGAAAATCGCCGAAGCCAAACGCACCTTCCCTGCGCCGGTCGAACCATCAACTGATCTGTTCACACCCCGGGTAAGTCAGGTAACGGTTCGGAAATTTTTGTCTTAGCACGATCACGAGCTGTTAGATTCCTTTAGCTGTGGGGTTCGATCATGTTGATATGATAGAATTGTGATATGCTAATGCTTCGGTCTGGATGATTGCTATTGCTCAAGTCTGAGGTGTTGGTAGCTTGTCCTTTCGTGCCTTGTCCATATGTTGAACTGTCGATGAAGCTGCTATCGTGAAGAAAAAAGATCAGTTGATTTGTCTGTGCATTGATTGAGGCGACTATTATGATTAGTCTCTGAGCCTCCTCTTCATGTTCTATGTGTGTTTGGGTACTCAGCCTGCTCCAAATGTTGCTTTAATTGAGTGTTGCCGTCATTTCCTTCCTTTGGCATGAGTACAGCTTCTGTCACCGAGTCTTGGGTCCTGGTTTGCTATTACTCGCACTATGTTTCTGTTTTTTTTTTTAACGTCATTTTCATTGAAAACACTGCTATATAGCGTCCATAGTTGCAGCTGCATTTTGTTCAATGTTCTCCTTGCTTTGAATGCATTTTCCGAGGGAAATAGGGCAATCTTTCGTAAGTTGTTGCAGCAGCTATTCGCTGTGTATTGTTCCGCGGTTTTAAGGACAATCTGAGTGGGAACAAGCGATGTTCAGTGTCCACTGTCACAGCTGCCTTCTCGCCTCAAAGTTTCGCCTTGATTTGAATGGATTTTGTCGATGAAAAGGGGTTGTAAAGTGCCTAGCGCCGCAGCTGGTTTTAAGCCGGGATTTCTCCCGGTTTTGATGTTGTCTTCGGTGAAAGCAGGGCCCTTACTTATTTGACTTCATGGCTGCTCTTTGCTGCATCTTTCTTCTTTGTTTCCATGGCATTTTTGGGTAAAAATGAAGCTGTTTAAGGTCCATAGTTGCAGCAACACTTTGCTCAATGATTTCTTTTGTTTCCAATGTCCCTTTTGAAGAGATCAGCGCCCTGCTCTGCCGATATGTGCTGCTGCATTTTTGCTGTGCTGCTGCATTTTTGCTGTGCTGCTATCCTTTATTTTCATGTCATTTTGATAAAAATAAAGCTGCTCAAAGTTGAGAGCTGCGGCAGCCCCTTTAATCGATGATATCTCCCACTTTTATGGTTATTTTGAGGAGATTAGAGCCTTAGTTTTTTGGTCGTTGCAGCAGCCCTTTTCTGGGAGCTTTTCCTTGATTTTCAATGACATTTTGAGAGGATTGGAGTTGTTCAGTGGCGGAAGTTGTGGCTACTCTTTGCTCGATGATTTCCCTTTGTTTGACGTGTTTTTGAGGTGAAATAGGGTTGTTTTGTCTCGGTCATGCAGCGGGTGCTTATGCGTCTATATGCTGTGATTTCGTCGCCATTTTCTATAAGAACAGGGCTGTTTCGTTTCTGTCATTGCTGCTGGTCATTGCTTCGGGAGTTCTCGTGATTTCAAACCCATTTTCAATAAGAATGGAGCTATTTATTTGCCTGTTATTGTGGCAGCTCCTGGTTCTGTTTTCCCTTGATTTAACAATGATTTTTGATAGAAAACATGGCTGTTTAAAGTCCATATTTGCTGCAGCTCCTAGTTCAATGATTTCACCCACTTGCCATATTGGTTTTGTGGAGATTAGAACTCTGTTTTGTTAGTCTGTGCTGTTGCTCTGTGCTGCATTTTTCTTCTTTGTTTCCATGGCCTTTTGGATGAAAATGAATCCGTTGAAAGTCCATGGCTGCAGCAACACCTTACTCGATGATTTCTCCTATCTTTGACGACATTTTTTAAGAGATTAGGGCCTTAACACGCTTGTCATTGCTGCTGCCCCATTTTCTGGTTGGTTGTTCCTCGTTTATGGCCATTCCCTAGCTCCTAACTTCCAGTTATATGGCTGTTAAAAGCTGCTGCAATTTGGGGGTTGTTTGGTGCTTATTTCATATCATTCAGAGGCTCCTAACGTCGGGTTTTGGATTTATCACTCGCTGCCTCATTTTGTGATTGTTTGAGGTTTGTTTCAAACTATTCCTTAGCTTTAAGTCTTGGGTCTAAGCTTACAAAGTGAATCCTCCTTGAGTTGTCTTTGATTGTGTCTTAGATGCTCGACTCGTGATGTATTGAACTGTGACATTATCTATGTTGTTCCCTAAGTCAAGTGAATGGTCTTTTCATGAATTATTTGATATTTGGCTTATGCAGATTGGGTCATGATCTTGGTTATTAGATTGTGTCAATCCACTGATCCATGTTTTGAATAGGGTAAGAATTGGACTTAATAAAACAAGGCAAGCTTAGAAGCACTAGGGTACCGATTTTAGGGCGTGTTGACTGGCTTGCGAGCGTCTCGAACGTAATAGAACCCCCGGATCCAAACTTTGGTTCGAGACTGACTAATAAAACCTAGGTGGTTAGTATCATGCTCCCTTAGGTGGATGATAGGTTTCTGATCGACCTTAGGACTAGTTCCTTAAACGATTAATGACGACTCCTTTCATATATTCATTGATGATCATGACGTCGCAAGACAGCCTGCGGAACCGATTCGATTTCGGGGTGCGACATCAACAATGGGATGGATGGCCCCTAACAAAAAATCTTTGGGGTCATCCTTAACAAACAAAAACAAAGGCCCCTTAAGACAAAGGCAGCGAAATTTCTTTTTATCTCATTATTGCTTTATATTGCAGGCATTTTATGCCTTCACAAGTACATGGAAGTGAATATCTCCAGATTTATTAGATAAAATTGAATGTAATGAGCAAACAGAGATTTTCTATTTCTATTTTGCCATTATCAAATTGAATCTCAATCTATGAAATATGTATGCATCATTGAGTAATGGTCTCCTACAAGTTAGAGGCAGACTTGTGATACATCATTTGACAAAATATGAATTCGAAGACAAAATATTAGTTTTCAGTATGCATAGGACCTCCAACAATTTCCCAAGTTCTTTACAACAATAAAAGAAGAAGAAAAATAAAAAAGCTTTGGGCACCTTGCATGCCTAAAATTGTGTTCCCCTCGCTATAACCTTGTTGTAATAATTGTTCCCCGGCCCACCATAGAGAAAGCTATATCCTTCAAAACCTCCTATTTCATAATTCTCTCCAACAAAATAGTACTTGCTCAACTAAAGTAGATTGAATGAGGTAGTAAAACATGTTTCCCTTAAGTAAGGTCTCGGGTTCAAATCTTGTAAGTGGAGAAGATTTACCTTATAAGGGCTTTACCTTCTGGTGTGCCTTCTTGGCTCAAACTAAATTAGTCAGGATCCATTGGACTCTTGAATACAATTGGTTCAAATAAAAAACATAGTACTTGCTCACCTTTATTGAGGCAAAACTTGGATCTAGATGGGCATTTAGTACATTGACTCCTCGTTTTATAGTTGTGGTGTATTCAAGTTCATCCTTATACATTCCGCATCCCATTTTAGGATACCTAGACTCATGTCTCGTCATAATACTTCACCTCCAAATTTTACCATCTCAATACCAGAAGTTATGGTCATGTGTATTTCTTTTGGCCAGTATCCTATTTCAGCCTCTTCAACATGATGGTCATCTTCAAGAATCTAGTAATACCATATTACAAGAATAACAATAGATTACGTGAGGGAATAAAACACGTAGTATGCTAAAAATTTAACAAAATTAAAATAGGAAAAGAATAAGATGATTTACTAATTTGACTTATTTTAGTTCCTATAATTCCCAAATACTTGATAAGGGAAATAATTAATTATTTCTTAAAAATGTCCATATGTTCTCTTATGCTTAACATATTATGCTAAGCAACGTGCCCAAAAAAAACTCAACAAAAAAGTGCATGAATAATATGGGCAAAGCAAAGGATATTATTTTAATGAAAGATATATTATTGGTCAGTTTACTGTTATGTTATCCAAGTTCAACCACGAAGTAGAAGTGCGCCTCTATTGAGAAATTCTTAGGTGATCCTAATTCACTAGATAGCGTGACGAAGCATCAATCAAAATACAACAAATGAGCAAATTAATATTAATAACCTGATTAATTGCTATAATTAATATTAATCAAAACAATTTAATTGATTTTTTCTTACCATGTTATTGTGAGATTCAACCATATAAGATTTTTTTTCATTTAGATGAGATATATATCAAGTTACTTTTCTTATCATAACTACTTTATTAATTAAAACATTTCATAAGAAAACTGAAAATTGTTATTAAAATTTATAATAGAAAGATATCATGTAAATAATTAAAATATCTATTTCGATCAAGTATTCATGCCATTTGGAAACTTCTGCAAATACAAGTCTCGATGAAATAATCCTAGAAGTCCACATAAATACGGGACAATTTGTATTGAAGTATCCTATGGAGTGATATTCATCTCTTTAGAAAAAGGTGGAAATTACGAATGCAAATGAGACAAGGGGTAAATTTGAAATTGTATCATGCATAGCAAAAGGTCATTTGAGATGCTAATACAAATATCTAACCATCCAAGATATGTAGAGTCAAGTTTTTGTATAGATTTGCTTGGACAAACCAATACACAAGAGTCATGCTTTTGTTCAAAATCAAAGAAATATAACTTTATGGAATGTTGACATGGGTCAATATTGGTACAAGACACCCCTGTGTCAAGGGTCTTCTATTTTAATCTAGGGTTCTCTACCCACACTACTATAGGAATTACATTGGACAACAACAGAGAAGTTCTAAGAGGTTTCATGGACAAAATTTCCCTAATTTTTGAAAAGATTTTGGGATGATCTTATGTATTTGCTTGTGAAATCACGAAGTCCCTGTCAACGATGCTAAAATTATTATAGTAAATATGAATCATGCACACAAGTACCTATATAGCAGGCAAATAATATAATGATGAGTACATGTTCACAATTATCAGTTAATTTTATGTTACTATCCTAAATTACTAATTTTTTTCTTGCCCACTTTTCAATGCAACAATAACGTGTTTCCTTTTATACTAACATACTTTATCTTCAGGCAATTAGTGCGAGGAAATTTATTAAGCTCTAACTCTAATTGGATATCTAGGGTGATCGATGTTAATTGTGGAAAAGATTGATTATCTGCATGCTTTTTGGACCTAGATTTAAACGAAGTAACCGAGTTTGACTTGGTTTTTGTGCTTGATAATGCAATCTTTCCTTATTGAACATAACAGAGTTGGCATTGTTAAAAGTCGGGTTTATTTTAAGAATGTTGATACTTTTGAGGTATTTTGCAATGTAGATACATATTGGAAGATCAACCGAGCCTCGAAAATGAATCTCAACTAAAGACATAAAACTGATCAGAAGAGCAGAACAGTGGGGTCGTGGCCCAGGATCGCGGCACCAATGGAGACAGTAAAGAGGGACCGCGGCACTGGATCGCTATCCCAGGCAAATCAGCAACGAACTCCGGAGATTTATTATCGAATCAACATCAGTCAACCCCAAATATTACACATAATATTTTTGGGTAGAATCAGAAATATTTGGGAGACAGAAATATTTCAATTCAACTCAGCGGAGAAAGAGAGAATCTTGCAAGATTTGAAGAAGGTTATAATATATTGTAAAGATATTTTCAAATATTTTTCAATCTTTACAAATAGACCAGCAAGAAAGTTCTCCGGGAGAATTCGATCCATTCAACAATCAGTTTTAGAATCCTTTTTGCAACCTCGAAGATCAAGAGAAGCTCGTGATCAAGAGAAAAGAAGGGAAGCACTTCAAGACAGCTCGAGACTTGAGAGATCGGCATTGGCTTACCTAGAGTTTTCTCTTTCCTTATCTTTTCTATTGATTCACGATGTATTCCAACTTCTTCTTGGTAGTTATTTTCAATTCCATCATGAACTAATTCCT
Source organism: Lagerstroemia speciosa (assembly GCA_037672795.1). NCBI lineage: Eukaryota > Viridiplantae > Streptophyta > Magnoliopsida > Myrtales > Lythraceae > Lagerstroemia > Lagerstroemia speciosa. The sequence continues at coordinate 10,175,688 of CM075303.1, read as the reverse complement.
TTATTCCTAAGGCAAGCAATGGAACTCTTTTCTACTTTCTAAATTCATCTCTTTTCTCTATTATGTGATCAATTACACCCATATTACTTATACTATTCTCGTCCTTAATGCTTTTTGATTGACTGGCCACCAATTAGATCGAATAGAAGAAATCGACAAACTCGAGAGACGGATTCGAAATCATGCCAGAGATAGTATAACTTAGGATAATTCACGCCGAGAGGTCGGGATTATTTGTGAGAAGCATCGAAATATTAACCGTTCACCCTAGGAATCCAAATTAGGGTTCGAACTTAATGGGTTTCTTAATATTAATTGCCTAGAGATAGAGTGATTAGTATCATCCTAGAAACACGTTCTTGTTAAACGAGAGGTAGGCAAGGAGACACAAAACCCTAGGATAGTAATACCGTAATTGATTACATACAAAGATTAGATTTGGGTTTAGAAGTAAGATCGAGGGAAGTTGTGAGCCTTAGGACCATTAAAAACGATTAATTTCTTCTAATTGCTTTCAATTTACTTTTCTTGTTTTCTTTGAATCTCTCATCCAATTTCAATTTGCCTAGCTTGGCTTTATTGCTTGGTTTATTGCTAAGTTTTGATTGACTTAGATTTTCGTGGAAACGATCTCGATATTCATCGCTTTATTACTTGAAGCAATACGTATACTTACATGCCTTTTTGGTTATCTATTTCATCGCAACAATCGATAATGTCTCAATGCTCCTCACAAATAACCACTACCTCTCCGAGTAGATTATCTTAGGTTATACTAATCTTGGCATGATACCAAGTTTCCCTCTGAAAGTCATTAGTTTCTCCTAATCATCATATCAATAGTTGGTCAAATATAAAGCTTAAATATCAAATTACTAAAATAATCTTGAATTAGAAATTTAAAAATCAACTAATAAACACAAAACTAGACATGGATATAGGAACCCAAACTAGAATCTGCTTTGCCCAAAAAAAATGAGGGTTTAGTTCATACTTGAAATAAAAGTAACAACATGCATGAAAGAAGAATACATGGAGTTTGAAGTAAAAGAGGAAAAAGAGCATCGAGAAAATTGGTTGGCTTGATCTCTTGATGCCACCTCAGTCGCTCTTTCATCTTCGTTCAATTGACTCCTTCCTCTTCAAGTGATTCCTGAAACCCTAATTTAAGTTTCTTTGTGTCCTACTATTGATCAACTTAAGGGACATGTGCCATCTTAGAGAATCTCAATATATTCATGATATTTTCAGAATATCTTCTCCCTTCTTCAAACGTTTCGAGTTATTTTTCATGCAATATTTGTCATATCCCTCCTATTTTGGGCTTTAACACAATTAAACCATTGAAAGTGCATGGGGACGTCTCCCAAATGATTTGGACAAAATTAGGAGATGGGGCTCTCATTGGCCTAGGTGGCTACGGTCGACCAACTATAGCCTATCCTCAATTTAGTCTCAGTCACTAGACAGTTGTGGCTAGTTAGTCATGACCTTCTTACTATTTCACTAGTTACTGGCCTTTTTGGTCCTTCATTAGGTCCTGACTTGATCGATTTCGATCTCTTGCATCAAGCAAGCCACAAATAGCACCAAGCCTAGGAAATGTTTGACTATTGCAGCTAAGCTTGAATTGTTCATGGACTAGTCAAATGTTTAGCATCTGTCATAGGCTAAAATAGTATCACAACTAGAGAGTCTAGTGAAATTTCCCTAAAATTAGTATATTTCATACTAGAAAATAAGCATTCAAACATTCTATATCAACAGAAGGAAAAGTCTCTTAAATTAACAATATTAAAACTGTACAAGAAATCTCCATATCATAATAGGATTTAACATTGAATGCGATTATTATCTGATGGAGCATCTCATTATTAAATTCTTAGATATAAATGATAATTAAAATTTCATGTTAGAACCAACATTACTAGACTAGATAGTTGTTCAAACCATCACTATTAGATATTATTTTTGTATGAATATTCCGACTATACCTGTAAACTATAGAAACCAAAAATCAACAAACTTGAATCAGTTCTCGCTACCCACTCGACTGGGTTGACCTGAAATTTATTTAAAAAATAATAAGCAGAAGGGTGTAAGCCATATCTCAGTGAGTATTAAATTTATAAGTAAAATGAGCAGTACACACACACATATATGTTATCTCCATCCATCTTGACTTACTTTAGGCAACTCACTATTTAGATGAAAACAAATAAACTTACCTTATTATTCATAAGGAATTCAATAAACTTACCAAACTTAATATGTAGATAATGTTATTGATCCAGGGAGCAGTTTCAAATAGCTAAATAGAATCATGAATACATGCAATACTATATAGCTATCCTTGTCGATATATACAAATGGGTAAGAAGAACAACAATCAATTTAGGAATGGTCAAACATAATCGTGAATGCATGTTAGTACTATATAACAATCCCATCGACATATACAGATGGGTAACATTACCAATTGGACGGTGGTCTATTCAACACTTTCGAGGAAATTTTACCGTTTGTATAACACTACTAACTAATCAATAGTTCATAGATCCCTTCTAGAGACATATATCATTCATATAACATTACCAATTGATTATTGATTCACTCATTCCTTGGGGGCATCCCTTGTGGGTAATATTCCATATTATCATTCTTCCTTTGTGGGATATACATATGCATGCTATGCGTGCTTCATTGACTTAGATATGCATGGTATGAAATGCTACACATCATTATGATGTCATTAGAAGAATAATATTTATATCCCTACTGTAAAATACAACACAGAAAAATCAACCAATCAGAGCATAATCATATATATGATTTAACCTTTATGTACCATTTCATAGTTGAATAAAGTACTCACAACCATCCAAAAGGAACTTGCAGATCAGGTAGGTAATCTTTTAGCACACTTTGCTAGGTTTCATGGTGCATATTAGATAATCTAACAAGAAAAAATATAGTTATATATATATATTCTAGCATCATAGAATGTAACACAATAAACCGAACCTAAAGTCATGGTGAATTAGCTTGTTCAGTTCCTTTTCATTAGTTAGACATCATTTAACTAATCTAGATTGGGTTTTCCCTTAATTCCATTATTTGACAACTTTATTGCCCATCTTCTCATATGAAAATACCAAACTCTATACCTTTATAACTAATTAAAGAGCTTCATATACTTTCTCTATTCTATATTAGAGTCATATCTCCCAATCAATTCAAAAGTAATATAACCTTTATAATATCTATATTCTTATGTATTAAAAGAGAGTTATAGATCCCTCCCACATTGCTCTACATGCTAGCTTAGTTGAATTTCCATTTTCTTTCTAATTTTTTATTTATAAAATATGAGAGTGCCTTCTCATTTCCCAGAAAACTTTCCATTCTCTCTCTCTCTCTCTCTATTCATCTTTGCCTTTTCGATGTTCCAACCGCTACTAATCCCTTTCGCCTTTCTCTAAATCAATTCCCTCGAAGAGGTGTAGTGGAGTCTTGATCTCCGATGTGGGTACAAATCTGGCCTGTCTCTACTTTTCAGTTTAGGTTGGGCTCATACTTTTCCTACTCCCTACTTTATTCCTCCAATTTTGGATTCATTGTTTATTTGATTCTTCTTCCTATGAATCGATGAATTACAAAGGTGCGATGGTATTTCTATTGTTGGTCTGATTGTGATTAGGGCACAGTTGTTCAATCAATGGCCAATTTTTTCACCCCCTGAACTTTGGCGTGTATGGATCCATTGAAGCTTGCTGTGTTTCCTCTTTCATAGGCCCGCTAGCCATCTATTGTGTCTCCTCTCACTTCATAGCTCAAGGAGGTTTGTCTGTTCTGTTACGTGAGTGTTGTGTTCTCCCCTTAGTATATCTGCTTTATTTTGTTAGTGTTATTAACCTTATACTCATGAATGTTTTTGTCAGTACTCGACTTTGCTGCCTATCTACCCCGCTTCTCATACCTTCCACTCATGTCTATTCCGTTCTAAGTTTCCTTGCAATACAGAAAGTCGAGCTCTATATGACAACCTGAATGCTTATTTTTCATATGGAACAAGTTTGGGCCCGTGGTTGTTTATTTTCCTTAATTATAATGAGTCAAATCTTAATAGGTGGATTCAATCCACGCTCTCTTGCTTTTGCCTCGTAAAAATAGCAAAGGCAGTGAGAGCTACAGTACAAACTTGCCTTTCACAACCCTAAATTAACTTAGAACAGGTTTTATAATATCTTAGGTTTTCTTCACAAGCAAATTATGATTGTGGTCTGCCGACGCATCCATTGGAAAGGTAAGCACACAAGTAACCATCGCATTCTATTCAATAGTTAGCAGTCATAGTCATCAAAGAAGAATAATTAAGGCGGTTCAATCTTTGGAGACCAACCTTTGTTCACGTTCTGATTGCCAGGTTTTTCACTTCTTGCTAAGTTCACATGGTCTGTAGGAAAAATTTTGATCATCATATTAGATTAAAAATCTATAAATTAGTGCACACATCATTCAATTATTAGCAGCCAATAGAATGCAAGCCAACCTGTTTCTAAATTCATACATGAAGAGTGGTGATCATATTCATGTAACATTTTTGTAATAAGAGTTGAACCAAATTTGAAATTGTACTCTAGCTCATGAGAATTTTTTGATAAGCACTTATGAGAGTCTTCATAAATTTGATTTATTTCCCCTCACTATAAACATTTACCTTGAATATAAAGCCCTCTAAGGCCATTTTGTGGTCTTTAAATTTGAGATGACTACAACCATTTTGAAGTGAAGCCTTTTGTGAAGCATCGTTTGGCGAATATAAATTTTCACGCATTTCAAGATGACCAAAGTTTTTTTTTGTGCCCTTCGCTCTTCCTTTTTGGTTGTATTGTGCATTTGTCAGAACACATTGTAATATTTGCTATTTGTTTGCTATTCCTCCATTTGTGCCTGTGTTTTATAGCTGGCTTGGTATAATTCATTTACCTTTATTATTTGATATTTGCCTACTTTTTTGCCACCAGCTAACGTTCATTGTTACTGCACTATTTGCCTCTATCACAAGGTTATCTTTTTGTTGTTTGCACCCTTTTCGTGGCTTAGTCATTTCTTCGTTTTGTTTACTCACAATTCTACTTCCTGTTCAAAGTGTTTTTAGTGTCATTTTTTTATGGGTAACATGTTGTGCTTTCAATTCCCCCTTTGTTCATTTGATAAATAAATTACACATTATTGGAGGGATGGTTGAGGTTCAAAGCCTTCAGCTGTCGTTACCATTTTTTGTGGCTTTATTCTTCATTTTTATTCTTGCAGCCTTGCTGCTCTTGAGTCTGTGTGTATTGGTAGAATAGGAATGGATGTCTTTTGTGAAAACAGGCGTAGGAGGAGAGATATCATATTGCATAGGAGGTATGATAAGTCAGTTATTTGAGTCTTCTTCCTATATTTCTTATTATTGGGCTTGATTGTTTACAATTATTCCAATCATTAGTTTCCTACTATGATATTTGCAGTTTTAGGTATTGAAATGCGAACGAGAAAGACAGAAGTGGAATTTCATGAAAAAAGAAAGAGATGAATAGTAGTTTTGGATCAAGTAGTGAATGTCTATCAAATATTTATTCAAAGTGCATAAAGAAACTTTATATTCAAATCTCTACCCTCTATTTTACATGTTCTTGCTCATTGTTCAGACTATACTTCTATATTGAGGCATATGAAGGACATATCTGAGAAATGTGATTTGTTCCATGCAATAATAAATAAATATGAGAAACAAAATTAAATGGCAAAGAGTGCATAACTCAATGAAATATAGAATCTATTGATTTTTCTTCCAATTTGTTTGAATTTTTGAGAATTTTATATTTCTCCATGCAGATAAAACAAATGGATCAATTACTTCCCTCAAGCACCATTTGTAAGTTTGAATACTTAATTTGTATCATCATATGTATATATACGTTAGTCTTTTGCCTATAATATTGCATTTGCTCATGGACCCCTCAAATGATTTTGCAGCTGAGCTTGGATTGTTCATGCATGACCTTTGCGACCATGCATACAAGGTAACCTTTCAAAAGGGAGCAAAGACTATGAATTCTCTGCATTGTAAGTTTACCCTTAAAAATTTGTCCCATTTTGCACCGACATACATAGTTTGTGTCGATGGAGGGGCATGTGAGCTCTTTTTAGTGTTCTTCATGTTGTATTGAGATTCCATTTGCTTCCATCTTCCTTTTTTGTTCTTGCTTCTATACATCAATTATTGGTTGCACATGGACTTTAAATCATACAAAAGTAAATTCCTCTCATTTATAGAAAGAACTACATCTAAAGTTTCAATGTTTTTGATTTCCTGAGGGACATGGTGAGGAAGAAGCTTGACACTTGATTGCCAACTGTAAGTTTCGAAGCTTGCAGCCTTTAGCTATTGCTAGATCATTTTAAATATGCAACTTTTGAATTTTACAAGATTTGATAGGATGTATTTCTGAATCTATGACCTGTACCTATTTTTCATCTACATGCAACTAGTTGATCTTTCTTGCCATTGTTGGTTAAATCATAAGTATAATTCCTATCTATTAATTCGTCTTTCGAGGCAAATTTTTATGTACTTTTTTATTATTTGAATTTGGACATATCCGATCCGATGATATCAGACTAATTTGACTATGCCATATAGACTTTAAACAGTTTTCTTTATGTTAGATAATTGTGATGTCTAGATTTCCATTTCTTTCCAAGTAAACTCACTATTTTAGAAAGATTTGCCCTTATTGACTTATCAATGGACTTTAGTGCCTTATATTTTGGATAAGATTTACTCGATTCTAAGCTAGGGAGAGCTGTTTTAACAATTAAATAACACTTGATGTTACTATGACATCCTACTCCTATTGAATTTATTGATTTGGATATTGCAGGGTAGGATTAAGAAGATAATGCAAGCTAATGAGGATGCTGGGAAAATGTGATGGCAGTTCCTATTTTAGTTTGTAAGTTTGAATTTTGAATTCATATGTGCATATATTTTAACCTCCCACCTTTAATATTGCATTCACTCACGTGCCAATCTATTGTCTTTACAGCTAAAGCTCTCGAGTTGTTCTTGCAAGAACTTTGTGTTTGCACATACGAGATAATAGTAGAGCAAAGACTATGAATTCTCTAAAGGATTATGTCGAGTTATTCAAAGTGACATTAACTTCACTCTCAGTGAAATGTTCAAATGGTGTTGCTCTCAGTTTTGGTTAGCCTACTAGCATTTTCTTACACAGAAATAGTTATTATGGCCTGCATATTCTATTTGTCTATCCCAAACACATTATATAGTAATTTCTTTTCATGATGTATAAGCAATTCCTCTCATATGTAATGAATCGCCACACAAATATTATTACTCTTATAGAAATCTATCGGTTATTAACCGTCAATCAAAGCCTTGCAGCGAAGCATGGGCAATGACACTAGTAATAATATGAAAACTAACCATAGTAGTATAATTCAATTAATTAATGAAATGAAGTAACTTGAATAGAATGAGTATTCAAACTTTCAAGTTCATTTTCCAACCTACATGTTGGTATATCTTAACATTTTTTAACACTTGAAAATGCAATCAAATACTAGTGCAATAATACTAATGTCTCCTGCTCCAATAGCCACTTAGTTACCATTTATGAAACACTGGAAGAGTGTCTTATATCTCATATTTATCATCAAGTTCAATATCTAATACATTTAATTAACTATAATTATCTCTTACAATCTTACCCTGACCAGACCAAAAAAAGGAAAAAAAAAATAAAACTATACATGCCTAAGTTCGAAGACTCTAAACACAACTCATCTTGCACTATGGTATAAGTAAAAAACCAAAGAGCCAAAAAGCTGAAAAACCAAGGCCAACCTGAAAAAACTGAATATTTGGAGCCTACATAAAAATCAATTAATTTTTCAGGGGAGAGAAAATTGGCCTAGGAAAGTCGAACCCCGACCCAATCAAGTTATCTCTCCGATTCATGCAAAAATAAACTAACAGATTAAAAACAACTTATAGTAAAACTATAAAAATAGACCAAGGCATATAATGTAATTTGGAACCTTATAATTATTAATACAAGTATAATACTATTGAATTAAAAATTCTTTATCTCCATAAGGAAGTTTGTACACAAGAATGAATTCAACATCTTTATGACTAACTATAACAATTGCAAACAGGGGCAATTTGTTGTAAATACTTTTTGAGCCTCTCTTCACTAAACTAATTCAATTTCACCTAACTTTATTAGAGAATCAAAATTAATTAATATATCTAAACAAAACTACAAATCTTCGTAATGGGGTTCCAGACTACCGTATGACTAATTTTAAAATGTAAGAAAATGAGTAACCAGTACAAATTAGAGGAATTTACCCCTTCTAATCTCATGTCTAGCCTCTGCTCTTCTAACATCCTCTTCTTCTCTGTTATCTCTCTCTCTCTGCCCTCCTGAAAATGATGATGATCCCTAACAAGCAGCTGAGATGGAATTGAATAGAGGCAGGTTTAAGTCTGTTGAAGGAGAAAAGATAAAAACATGTTTAATTGGCTTAGATATCAAACTAGGCTATTGATGGGCACAAACTCTTGAGTTATGTGCTCACAATTATAAGAACTACTTGGCTGCTAACTTAGGCACGAACTTAGGTTTATGTACATGGATTTGTTTCTAGGCTTGAGTTCAATGGAATACTTTATTAAGTACACTCCACTTAAATGCAACCATTTAAGTCCCACTTTAGATTCATTAGCAAATTAGACTAAGCTTCATTTCACACGTTTATATGTTAACTACCTCTCTTCATTGAATCCAACTATTCTCTTGCACACAATCAAACAATAAACAAGTAGCTTAATGCCACCTATATGTTTGATTAAGTTGATGTTTTGGTTTGTTTCTTATAAATTTATCCTAACTTCATAGATAGGTACTAAAAATATAAGACATATGCGGAATATTCCTAAAATGTCCTAGAAGATAATGTTTCCCATTAAAAGTCAAGTAAAATACTCCACGAATTGTCAAAAGAATTTTACAAAAATAAAATTGTCCTTCTATTTCTTGGGAGAGTCACATAATCTTCATTTTCTTTTTCAGCTTCGGAAGCCATGGATATCCCTATATTGCCTCAAAATGTCAACTTGGTCTTGCTGTGTAAAGATGCCATGTCAATTGTGAGTGGCTGTTGCAATATCCTTATTTGCTATACTTTAGTGCAATGGAATTGAGCTGGAATGTCATGACAGTGATGACTCAAGTGAAGTGCCATGGCATTTAGAATGGTTGATATGACACTTTTCTTGGATTGATATCTTCTTATTCCATGTTATCCTTCTTGACTTGTCAACACAATAACGTTTTAGGTACCTCAAACTTAAAAAAAAAACCACAAATTAGGCTTATGTAAGCTACTTCTTGAATAAAATACAAAATTTACCCACATAATTAGGCCTAAAACCAAAGATATGTGTTTCAATTTAATGTTTGAAGTGCATAAATAACTCCACTTTCATGGAATTATCACAGCCCAAACAGAAAGTTTGCTAGTCCCAAGTAAAAGAAACTTCAAATAAGCATAAAAAAGAAATAAAATGCATTGACTCAATTGGTCGGTCATCAATCAATCTTCCTTTCTTCTTACTTCGTTTACACTTTTTTTTGACATATCAAGTTAGTAACTCACTTCCCATGACTCTGATGATGAATAAAAAATACCATCTTCAACCAAATTCTTTTGTAATGTTGTGCTTATGTATCTAAGTAATATAAGAAACATTAACTTGCTCATATTAATGCAAAATAAGCATCATATGCAAGAACTCTATTCAATAGCACTCTTTCCACTAGACTTTGATTTTTCACTTTCTTTCTTTTCTCTTTTTTATTTTTTTCTGCACTTAGATGCATGACTCTAAGCATTTTATCTCTATAGAGACTCATTTAGCAAGGAATTGATCTTTGACTCCTATTCTAGTTGGCTAATGTATTTGGTATTGAAATTCCCCATGGGTCAATTCTTGAATTCACTAATGACACTAACAAATATATGTACATGCTCGAATTTAATTTATTAGCGTAATTGCAATTTTTCTGGGATATTGGCACTTGGAGCATCAACAATCTTATTCGTCAAATATCTTTTCAAGGCTTTTCTTCTAGGGGTACTATAAAATAGAACTTTCTTACCACCTATTTATAATTTTCTCACAATATATACAGCCCTCAGTTACTTGCACTATGAAACTCCAAACTTTTGTACAAAATATTTTTAAATTTCGTGTCAATTGAAAATGTTAATCATCAATTTATATGCACAATTTGTAACCTCCGATTGTAATGGGTTGAGTATGACAATTGTTAATTATCGTCCTTAAGCAAGGAGAAAGGAGAAATCAATTGAATGACCTAAATCAAATCAAATAACCAATTGCAACCTATTGACCTAAACTATTTCACTTAAAAACGCTTAGACAAACTAAGATCTACCTAGCATTAGCAAAAAAGGAAAAAAAACATGCATAAGCCATCTATTATGGTTAATCAAACTTGAATCTAGCTACAGCCTAAATGTTAATATCATAAAGAAAACACTCCTATGAATTGAAAATAGGCATCCCCTGCCTAGCTATATATTGCAGTTTTCTAATAGCCACTTTATCTTCATCTTTAATCTATAAATTTTCTCTTTTACATCTTGTTAAAGTTGCCTAAAAATCTTCAATGGTCATCAATCTATTTGTAAGATTGTTGATTTATCGGTAACTGTTCATATGTCTAATTCATTATTGTTGGCCATTGCTAAGTTTTCATTTAACCAAATTGCATCATTGTTATTTCTATAGATTCTAGCCAAACTAGGACTACATCCTTAGGGGGCTCGTCAAAAATCAATGTTGCTTCCAGTAACTTCTCAAAGTGCTTTTTCTCATATGGATCATTTATCAACATGTTCAACTTTTTCTTAAGTATACAATCATTTATAAATGGAACTTCATCATCTACTGTTAACTTAGACTTGGATTGGAGACGAGTCTCATCAATGAGGTTTTATAAGTCCAGTGTCTCAATGCATATTTCACTATTTGGTGCGTTCATATCAATATCTACATCATGCGTTTGACTGCTAGAGCATCATTTTCATCTTTTTTAGTAGTTTCTAATCTCCTATTATGATTCGATCTTTATGCACTAGATCCTTTTTCATATGTCCTTCCACAAAGGTAGATGATACTTCTTAGAGTTGGTTATTAATACCATTCACTATTTGCTTAGCCTACATATGCAGTTTTTGAAGAGACTCTACATTTGATTTCAAGAAAGCATAAGTTCTTTTCTTGACTAAGAAGTTTGTTCATATCTAATAAACACTTCAACTATCATATTTGTTGATAACCTACTTATAATTGGGACGATTCTTCATTCCAATTTTATATGTATTGTTGTTAGAGTTATTTCGTGAATTACTTGTAAAGTGTTTATTAGATTACACATAATTCGGACAATGTTAATTTAATGATCTTCTCCACAAAATTCGTAAGGGATGAATGCATTTTGTTGCGTTCTAACCGCACAAATTGCATCTATCAACTGCTAACTCAACTTAGATGCTTGTTGTAATCCTTTGATGAAAAATAAAAAAATAAGAAAAAGAAAATCTAAACTAACAATTAAAGTCTGATCAAAGGTCAATAGATAAATATCAATATTAACAAAAAAAATTATTTGCAATTCTAGATCGTAAATAAGCACAAGTGCATATACGACTACAAGTCATATAGCGATAAGTATGAGCGTTATCCTACTGAAACTTGAAGTAGAATTTAACTAAATATTGTAATTGGCACAATTTCTCCTTATGCAAATAACCAAATACGAGCAAGAGCTATGTAATTAAAAAAAAAAAAAAAAAAATAAATAACACAACCTCAAAAAATTTATTATAAATGAAATTTTCTCCTCTACGTATTGAAGACACGAACTATAGGAATCGGTTCAATCTTCGGTCCGGCTGAAAATCTTGCTCCTGATCCGATTACCGAGCCTTTCCGCCTCCTCTCTCTCCCCCCCGCCGCGCTCTCCCCCGTTTCTCTCAAGTCTTACCGATCTCTGATCTGCTGCGTCGACCTCCTCCACATCGGTAGGTACTGTCTCTTTACCCAGCTGAGCGACAACCTCTTGCGCCCCGGCAGCTACTGTCTTGCTGCCCAGGTGAACTGAAGGATGTGGACTATTCTCATATAAGGTTCTCGTAAGTTTCGTTGGCCTGATTTTCAAATTCGGAAAGAAACACTTGCCATTGTTTAATTTAGTTGGAGAGGAGCAATTGCTCGCATCGCGCACTCCCTCTCCTCTCCCCGATCCCACTGCATTTGATTGATCCCTTTTAAACTGTGAAGTGCTGCAAAGAGAGCAAAAGCATTCTCAATTTGAATTTGATCTTAATGTGTACTGCTGTAACGTAATTGCTACGTGAGATTGATCTGCAAGTATCTGTTTGGTGGCTCGGAAAGGAGATAAATACTTGCGACATAATTCAATGATTTTGGATGGCAACTCTAGTATTCTTACTTGTGATGAACTCTTGCAGGTTGCAATGAACCTCCTCTTCAAGTAGCTTGGAGTTCTTTCTCTTTCATGTACCTGATTATTTGGGGCTTGATTGTTGCTTTTGGTTGTTTGGTTGAACTTCGTGCTAGAGAACAAAATTTTTTAACCTTCAGCTGCATTTCAATTCCCAACACCTGGATCCAGATCCAGGCTTGTGTAACTAATGATTGAAACTAAGCTAAAACATCGTACTTTTAGTTTTAGTTTGACAGTGAACCTTTAGTTTGACATAGTCTGTTTGCATCTTTTTCAAAGAGCAAGCGTTAACCCATTTCTGTTCTTATAAAGTTTGCTGGTGGTGCTTCAGAAGCTTGATGGATTTTTCACGAAATTTTGTTTTGTGTTTTCACAGGCAATAGAACTTGGTCTTTGTAATTGTTCTATCCAATGGCAGAGACAAACCTGGTAAACTTCTTGCTCCCCCCTAGAGTGCATCTCATTCTGTTGCTTCAGTTTAACCAACAAAAGAGTGACCTGTGCAACCAATCCTTCGCTAGACGATTATGTACTATGGGGACAGATTTCAGAGGGTTCACTCATTACATTGAAGATTCATGGGGTTTTACATGTTGGAGTTAGAGCTTCATGAGAAAAGGAGAAGGGGACGGGTTAAAATTTCCTGTATTTCAGAACTGCATGAACTTGTTTGTGTAAATTGGTCTCTAACTCACCCTAGCAAAATTTCATTTGTCTCTGCTGGATTAAATTGCTTTTTGCCTTAAGTATCATGATATTAAGATGTAAGGTTATGTAATTAATCTCTCTCTGACTCCCCCATGTATGTTTTAAGGCTAATTCCTTTGGTGGGACGCCTGATGCCCACAAGAGCATTTTCGACTTGGGAGAGTTTGTTGGAGACTTGACTGTTGAGGATGATGCCAGTAGGTATGTGTTCTTATGTGTGGAAGCTTGCATTGTAAGAGGCTCTCTTATTTTCTTTCTATGCTACCATAGCATTTTTCAGGCAGTGGCTTTGGAACCGTATTTATCATATGACACAGTTACAACACACTGGTTTAGGTTGCCACTATGGCTTCAGAATATAAAGTTTCAGTTACAGAACGTTATCTAGAACAATTATCTTTTTATTTTATATGTTTCATATTTGGGGCTTTCTCATTTTACAGTGATGATGTGTCACTTGAAGGACTTCAACAAGAACTTGAAGAATGCAAGGATGATGATGTAAGAATCACTTCTTGATTTCTAATGTGTGCTTCGATATATCTCAAATTTTGTTATACTTTTTCTATTTTTATCTAACCAATTGTTGGCGAGATTATTGGATAATTTTTCTCTATATATAATGATCCATTTGGTTTTTGAGAATTAATTATATGAGTTCATAGTTTCAGGAAAAGATTGTTCTTTTGTATGTATACCGTGTTTACTATTCTTGTTCATTCTAAAATGAAGTGCAACAGAAAATGAAATTTCTCTAATTCAATGTCATCTAGTGATCATTGGAGAAAAGTGCAACTCAGATTGATTTTTCACTGGAGAAAATGAAATTTCTCTAATTCAATGTCATCTAGTGACATTCGATCATACTTCTTCTCTAACTTGAATGAGCATATTTTCTAGGCCTATCATATGACATTTTCATGTTATCTGTACTTGTCTAATGTACACTATCCAATGAAGAGGATGCATTCTTTTTCCCTTTCATTATTCCACATGCATCGAATTGTTGTAGGTGGTGGCAAACATATTGTCTAAAGGTACAAAACTGAGAGAACATACAAAAGGTGTGGAGAACAATCTTCGACAAGTCGAATTGGAGTCTATTCAGGTTTATGATTACTTTCAACTACCTCTGAGTTTTTGGTCTTCCATTTAGTCATTTAATTATTTGAGCTAGTAGTTTGCACTTTGCTAATCTTCATTTTTCTGGATGTGGAACTGGCATCCAACTAATTAATTTTATGCATGTATCTCCAAGTAATTTTAGCTTCTAATATTTAAAATTTTCTGGAATTACTTAGAGAAGCCTACTTTTCTAGTAGGAGGGATGGGGATCTGTTGTTTGAAGATTGGGCATACCTTGATTTTGGTAATCTTTCTATTTTTAATGGCGAAAAGGCCCTTCTCTGCCTTCAAGAAGTGCCCAAAATAGATTGAGATTTAGGCTGGAGGGCCTCAACTGGTCTAACTGCAGCAGTCTAGGCTTGGTTGTCTGGAGATTGCTGTGTTTGCCAGCTTAGTCATTAATAACCAGGTCTGCAGATTTAAGATCACAAAAGAATAAGATGAAATACTGGCGATAAACCTTTTCGTTGCCATATATTTTAGTTTGCATATGCATTTATTAGTTGATCAAATTTATAAAAGCAATCTTGAAAGAAGAATCCAACTTAAACAGTCATGCAGTTAAAAGTTTCTATAGGATGCAATTTAAAAAAAAAATGCTCTAATTCTAAATAAGATAATTTTGTGATTCACAGAGCTGAAATGAAATTAGATTTTCTTAATACAGGATCATAATGGTTCACTTCCACTAATTCATTACCAAGAACAAATATTAACCCAATGTATATGAGTCATCTGAAAAGCTGAGTTATCAAATTACATTCTGTTGTCAACTTCATGCGATCTTATTCACAAATCATATTTCAGGTTTCCTTTTCAAAATGCGTGTTGGGAACATTCAGTTCTATGTAGTTTTCGTGGAGAAAGATGGGCACGATTTAAACTAAGAAACGATGCAGTAAAAAGGAAAAAAAAGGAGCCATTTAAAGGAGAAAAATATTTTTAAAAATAAAGGTTCAGGGTGGTCATTTGTGATCATTTATCCGGATACATGAATTCCTTAATGAAGTATTTTGTTCAATCATTTGGTTATAGACAGAGTCGCCAAATTCTTGCTGTTGAACATGAAAGGTGGCCTTATGTATGGTATTGGAGGTTCATAGGTAAAGTTGTAAAACTACTGGAATTTAGAGTGGCTACAGATGACTATACTACTAGTTCAAGACTAACTGGTGATCTCTGGGTAAAGATTGATTAATGCAGAGTTTCAAGGCAACACTTCTTTCATCAGAAACCTAAAGCAAATACTCCTGTAGATGCATTAGATTCAGAAACTATTCTAATAGAGATAAAGTCCTGTGCAAGCTTAGCTCCCATTTCCACCTGACACAGTCCAGCATATTGACTAGTGGACCTTAGCCATGTGTTGTTTACTTAATTTAGTAAATGCTTATAATCAATGGCTTTGTCTGCATAATCTTGTTGCTTCAAGAATCTCTGGAAAAACTAATGCTTATGATCAATGGCTTTGTCCATATCTTCTTGACATATGGAAATTCAGTGTTTTGATGGGATTGATTTCTGTTCGTGTACTTGTAAACAGTTATGTTGGCAATCTCAGGGTCGAAAGATATTTTTGTATTTCCTGCAGAACTGACCTTGTGCTTTCATTATCCATTTTTTGATAAATGATTTTCTGAGGAAGGACCTCATGGAATGTTCTTCCAAATGCACGGGCTCTGGAAAAATGAGTCATTGCACAATTGTTTTGAACAGTTTAGTAGATGCAAATTGTTCAGTACTTACCCTAATCATATTTCTTCTCTGATATACTTCTGTGCATTCAATAAAAATACTAGTCTGATGCCTATCTATCTCACTCCGTTTCTGCTTCTAGTATCAGTTTTTGGATAGAAATCCAAAGACTTTGTTTCATATACTTATTTTGCTTTACTAATTTTCAGGATTATATAAAGGAAAGTGACAATCTTGTGTCTCTTCATGATCAAATTCTCGAATGTGATGGGATTTTGTCTCAGATGGAGACTCTTCTCAGTGGATTTCAGGTACCTTGGCACTGGCAGATGAATTTGCTCTCTATTGTTCTCTCTAGGTAAAATGGGTAGGGTATAGGTGTTGAACCCGAAACTTTATGGTCCTACGCAGGAATTGCTACCACAGACGACCTTTTACTTGTATTATACATAAAAATTCATATTTTTCTTCTTAATTGTCCGTTTTGGGCTTTTTCTTATGGAAATAGAAGCTTTCTTCCTTTTTTTCTTTTGTGAGGATAAAATGTTGTCTGATGGTATATCTTGAAAAATCAGTCTCCCATTTTTCTTCCGTTTCTGAACGATGGGCAGTGTACAATTGGACATTTTTATGTAATTGCTTAAAACCGGGATATTGTTAAAGCTGTCTCTATCTTTCATGTTCTAAACCAAATGCAGATGTTTTTGTTACTTCTTGACTCAAAGATCAATTTAAAATCCATATGATTCTGTTTCTGTTCTTGAAGATATGCGCAGCAGTAAGGATTTTTTTTCTTTTCCTCTTTCAAAGCCTATCTTTTGAACATTTGTCATCATTAGCAGAAGAGAAGACTCATTATCATGGTCCAGAGATACTTTGAAGAAAATGCTACATTAGTTTTTCAGTGGCTTCATCATTTTTTGATTACAAGAGCTTTCTGAATTTTTAAAATATTATTATCATGAATGATTCTACCTAGAAGTAATGCATGAACTACCTTTCTCTGGGAAGAAGCTCCTCCTTTTGCTTCTCTAGTGTTGTTCTTTTTTCTGAATGGTTGATAAAATGTTTTTTATAGGAAGCACCAAGAACGTAGTTTCTTTTTTGTTTGTTATGACTGATCAAAAAGTGAGGTTAGTTTGAGGATTGCATATTGTGGATATTTTGGGGTGGTCAAAGGTGCTTATTATTGATTTAGTTTGTAAAGTTTTGATGATCTGTTCTTGTATAGGGCATGAGACCTTAATCTTTACAGAAAGGAGGTTTCAGTGCAGTTTCATAGCTTATTTTGCTTCCTAAATTCTTCTGAAAACAGAAACAATATTTATGCTTATGTGAAAGAATACTTCTTGAGAGCAGAAACAATATTTATGTTTATGTGAGAATATTTCTTGAGATTATGCACAATATGTGCACGTCATAGTTCTTTTTTACTGTATACGTAATAAGTTACCGCCAGTTATGAATTAGAGAAGGTTTGGGTAATTGTAGCCGGTTCTTTTTCCTCAAGTACTGTTGAGCATGTGAAAATTTTTTGCAGGGTGAGATTGGTTCTATTAGTTCGGACATAAAATTACTTCAGGAGAAGTCGATGGATATGGGTCTGAAGCTGAAGAATCGCAAGGTATGTTTACTTTCTCCAATATTCTTATTGTTGTTAGTTTATCTTTCTATCCCTGTAATTGAAATAGATGCTTTTACACTTCTTAATGAAACCTATTCATTTTGTTGTGAAGATTAATGGGATCTGAAAAGTCTGAAATGCTCAAGCAACCCAACCTCAATGCTCAGAATATTTCTGCTTCTATCCATACAGTTAAAGCACCATAAATTGTCACTTGAACTGATTTGAATTGATAGAAGATTGTAAAATTGCTACTTTGTGCATCAGACTTATCAGAAGTTTCCATCTGTTTTCCTTAACTGATGATGATGGCATCGGTATTGCCAGCAGACTCAGGCATTGTATAGGCAATAACTTCTGATAGTCTTCAGTAATATGCCCATTCGTTTTGGATCTATCAAATTTGCTATTTCGGGACTGTGCTGTTAACTGTGTTTGGTAAATTTTCTTTCTGTAGGTTGCAGAATCGAAATTGGCCAAGTTTGTTGAAGATATTATCGTTCCACCAAGGATGGTAGACATTATTGTTGATGGGGAGGTATTATGCTTGCCCCTTTCTTTTTTCCAATTTTTCTAGTAAAATGATTCGATTGGTGATCATTTCTTTTGCTACAGTTTGATACAGTTCATGATCTTTCATCTCTTCATCACATATATATTTGCACCAGCACTCAGATATATGCATATGGATAGAGAACATTGTCAACTAATAATCTCTGTATTTTCCTTTTCTTTACCTTTTGCCTTCTACTCCTATCATGAAGAGTTCTGCATCATGATGCTGTTTTTTCTTCCTCTAACTTTACCAGTCAGTTCAGTCTGTTCTCTATTTCTTTGACTGTTGGTTTGTGAAGTTATAATTTGTAGTATGGTCAATGAGACATATTCTTCCTCAAGGATATTATGGCAGATTCAAGCTATTGTAGAGTTATACTCGTGCTTCCAATGCCTTCCTGTAAAATAGGATGTAAATCTATTTTAACATGGACTTCTGTTTTTCCTTTTAGTTGCATATCGGTACTATTCACAACCAGTTACATGAACTGATCAGTAGTTGTGATGTTTCTTTAAACCTATGCTGTCAAAGAGCAGGAGGGTTACTTACCTGCTTGACTTAAGTAAATTCAGTATCCGAAGTTGCAATGTATCATTTAGTTTACTGGCTGTATGAACCCATTCAAGGCATCAGGACCTATCAGAGATCATATAGTTGCAAAGATTGAGGTGTAAATGGTTAGTTTAATGGTAGTCTCTTTTATTTTGTAATGGAACACTGCCAACATGGCTTAGTTTGTTTTGGACGAGGAATGGAACTGATTCAGCTGGGAATATGCCTTGTATTTTCTGTTGACTCTTGCAGAGTTGGAAACTGAAAGTATTTTACTTTTCAATATTATGTTGTGTGATTCTTTTATGCGATAATGAAATTTGTAATTGGTTTCCTTTTGTTACAAGTGATATTCCTGAAGTGTGATTATCAAATTATTCAGGTTAATGATGAATATCTGAGGAGTCTTGAGATCTTAAGTAAGAAGTTGAAGTTCATTGAAGCTGATCCCATGGCCAAAACTTCCAAAGCTCTGAAAGACGTTCAACCCGAGCTTGAAAAGTTGAGGCAGAAGGCAGTCTCAAAGGTTGTTAAGATTTGTCTTGTGATTGAGCTATTGAACTTGTTGCTTACTCATCTATCAGGAGGCATAAAAGTTCTTCTGTATTCTGTAATTGCATTTTTTTTCCTTTTCAAATCTCTCAGACTACCTTTTAATATTTATCTCCTGTCGCTTTTGTGCTTCATGCAATTCTTTGAATGTTGTGCAAGGAATATTTATCACTTATAAAATTGTTTTCGTTACTTTCCAGTATCTAAAATTTCAAATAATAAATTGGCTGTTGATCATGGATGCTAATCATACAGGATTTTTTAGAGATCTGCAGCCAAAAGAAACTTCCAAGATTTTTGAATAATGGAAACCCGCATCACTGTTATGTGGTTATTCAATCTTTTGCACATGCAGACTTCCCGAGGTTCAATTATTATTAATATATTTCATTTTCCCAGGTTTTCGAGTTCATTGTTCAGAAGCTTTATGCGCTGAGAAAACCCAAGACAAATATACAGATCCTCCAGCAAAGTGTCCTCCTAAAATACAAGTGAGTCGTTTCTAACTTGTCATAGAATTGAAGTATAACTTGATCTCGTAGGTATGTCAGGTGGGGTATTTTAATTTATCCAAGTTTCAAGTACAATAGGGAAATCTTGATTGCCCCTTTTTTTTACTGAATGATTGGGAATATAGCAATCTTATTCCTTTGTTATCAGCCAACTCAAACATGAAGCATACATGAGAATTTTGAAATTGCTTAAAGCTTTTCTTTATTTGATTTGCTGATTGTAAGAGTTTTACTGAAATTAGCATATAAATTTCATATAAATAATTTGATGGTGCTTCTTATGTAATAACAGAACATGAGACTGAATCTGTGGGCTTTGGAAATAAATGGGTCTTGTGGTATATACTCATCTATTGACTTCAATTCGTTTTCATTTATTTTAAACAGTTTTTGGCATAAACTTTTTGTGCTACCCATTAGATATTTCAGATGTTAAATAGTCTCTTTTGAGTCCTAGTTTAGTGGTAGATTAAAAGGAAATTGCAACAATCAGCTAGTACTCTTGCCCTTAAGTTGTAAAAAAAGCAGATTCTAGAAAGCATCTGAAAGAGGTTTCCAATGGGCTTCTAGATATTGTTGAAGGCAGCATTATCACTAGATCATTGTAGTATTGGATGGTTTTCCTTCTGATATCTTGAAATTTGTTCTTGAGGGAGGTTGTTGGTGGTAAGCATTTTTGCTTCTTCACATTAGAAATTTTGAGTGCATAGGGGTTACTAGCGCGGGCATAAAAGTCAACAGACAGCTTTGCCTTATGCTGAGGCTTATCAGGAAGAGATATACTTGTACGTCCACATCTTCTTGGGGATGAATTAGGATTATGAATTCATAGTTGGGAGAAAATAGGTTGTAAACGAGTTACTATGCATGATTGTCTGTTGCATGTTCATGAAACACCATTTTCCATAATTTTTCTTTCTTTTTTTTTTTAAATTTCTTTTTTCCTTTGCAGCGTTAAAACAAATATTAATAACTTTTCATGGATGTATTTCATGTGATTATGCAATTGTACTTTGGTATTGTTGATTTGTGTGGATCATGAGCTAGCATGAATGTACCCACCAGCCCTAGCATTTACGCTTTGTTTTGATTGAGGGATTTGGAGCAATTCGGAGGGGAGGGATTTGGAGGGATTGTACAATCCCTTATTTGGATAAATTATTAGGAAGGATTTGGACACTCCCTCCAAGTCCCTCCAAATCTCACTTTTTCAATTCCTCCGATTTGGAGAATTTGAAGGGATAATAAATTTTTAGACAAATATGCCCATTGTAACTTCTTAAAAGAAATTCTTGACACGCCATAATTCTTTATCATATAATTACACAATCGCACTCATCTTTCCTTTCTCGATCATCACCAAGTCACGACCATAGCATGCTTTCCCTTACTCGACCACCACCAGGTCGCAACCACCGACCCTCCCAAGATTATCACGAAACTACAACTTTGTTTGAGTTTCAATATCATCATGAAATTACTGTATCTCTCTTACACCTTTCTCCCGTTCGATCGGTTTTCCAAACTAAAAGGTAAAATGGTTAAATTAACTTATTTATCCCTCCTTTAATAATAATATCCAAACGAGTGATTTGAAGGAATAAGTTATCCCTTCAAATCCGTCCCCTCCTCAAATCCCTCCAAATACCTCCAAATCTCTCCCCTCCAAATCGCTCAATCCAAACATGGCATTGGCTGTTCACCTGGTCTCTTCGTGTCAAATAGGAGATTATCACATTTATATTCTGACCATTGTGGTCTTTTTCCATGAAACCTGATTTTGACATGGCTATTACAGGTATCTAATCGTCTTTCTAAAGGAACATGGCAAGGAAATCTACCTAGAAGTTCGTGCAGCATATATAGACACAATGAACAAGGTGACTGACCTTAAAAGAATCTCAAGTCTTGGTTTGTCGACTGTGATATTTGATTATTCCATAGTAGACTGTTACTTATTGGGAGGGGAGAACATATAATTGTTGTAACTATAGTGTCTCTTCACTTCTTAAGTAACCAGCTCACCTCATTGCAGAAACTGAGTTCATTGGCATGTATTGCTTCTAAAAGTGTGATGTATTTTCTTTTCTGAAGCTAAATCAGCTTCCTCGTGTCAGTTTAACAGTTTGATGAAAATGACAAAGTCTTCATTAAGAGGCGTTAATGAACATGACCCTCTGTCATTATATGCACAACTTCTTGTTTATTCTTTACCTTCAATTTTGGTTGCTTCTAATCAGAGTTTGATCCTTTTGTTGACATCCTTTTTTAATGTTTAAGCATCTTATATTTTGATGGATCTATAGGTTCTAAGTGCACATTTCCGTGCCTACATTCAAGCCTTGGAAAAGTTGCAATTAGACATCGTAACATCTGCTGATCTGATTGGTGTGGAGGCTAGAAGCACTAGTTTATTTTCAATCGCTAGAGAACCGTTGAAGAACCGATCTGCTGTTTATGCTCTGGGAGATAGGATTAACATTTTGAAGGTAAAAACTTCTGTGCCTATGAAATGGGGCCAGCTATTTTTCATAAATATATGATTATCATTTTAGTTGATTCTTATCAGTTTATCAGGAAACAGTTACACATTCAGTTTGTTTTATGATTATTTTATGAGAAACTTTATATGCCTAATGTTATGGTTTTTATCCTTTCTTTCCTTGCTAACTTCTGTTCAATGGACTATGGAATGTGTGTTCTGGGTCAAGGCTTGACGGCAATGATATCCATTTCTTTTCTGGCTGTATAAGCATCAAATTTGACTTTAAACCCTTTCAATTTGCATGATGCCCTTAGTGTGATCATTATTTTTGGATGAGTAGGCCTTGAATTTATAAATTGGCCTTGTTTGGTACATATTTCTATCTCTGTCATGAGAGTGCACACAGGAATCGTTAAAATATGAACGTACTTGAGCAAATTTTGTAATTGGAGCAACTATGGAGTAGGTAAGAAAATTTTGGAGCATAAATTAAATTATGTTTGCTTTTATTATTGTACCTGGGACAACTTTGCTATGTTGATGGATAATCTATTGTACAGCACCATGTAATTATTTTTTCTTTTCAACTGATCATGTTTGGATGCACCATTAGTTTTAAACTTTGTTAGGGTGCTCGACACATTGTAACCAAAGGTTTGCCAACCGAATGTCCTCGATCATGCTCATAGTCTTTTCCTGGCGAAGTTGGCTTTTTGACTTGTCAAATTGTGAATTAATTTGTTGTTCTCAGGCCACGTATTGTAGTGATTGTTATACTGGCCTTTCCAGATTTTTAATCTGAACTAATAAAACTGTAGCCATATCATCAATGATGCTTCTATTCAATGAACTGAACTGAAAGAAACCCAAATACACTTCTCCGTGGTTTTGCATCTCTGAAGAAATAAAATAGGTTTCATTTTCCATGGTTTTCCAATTTGCACCATGAACTGCATTAACTTATGATGCTGGATATGACATGCTGCCAATACTTCACCATGATTTTACTATGAGACCGCCAGAATGGAAATATCTGTTGGTTAACTTGGATCAAAGTTCATGACCAGTTTCTTTATGGATATTGCAGCTATCTAGTGTCTACAATGAATTACGTCCATTAAAAGTTGAACTTTTGAATAAAGGAAACTTTCAGTGTCTTATATTAATGATTGTGACCATCATTATTCATGAGTGTGGTTATCTTCGTTCATTTCTCTCTCCTTTAACTATGCTCAAGGAGGTCATTTGCTTTATCTAAAAATTGCTTCAGGAAATCGATCAACCTGCATTGATTCCACATATAGCTGAAGCAAGCTCGGCCAAGTATCCATATGAAGTGCTCTTCAGAAGCTTGCAGAAGCTGCTTATGGATACTGCTACTTCAGAGTACTTCAGAAGACTCTTACCTTCAAGATGGTTTCTTTGAATCGTTGCAGCATTTTCATGTATGTGTTTTTGATGTTTTCTGCATTTGGCAGGTATCTCTTCTGTGATGATTTCTTTGGAGAGGAGTCCATGTTTTTTGACATTTTCTCAGGTTAGTGAAGTACTCTCTTCTTGGCATGACTGATTCTTGATCTCTTTTTCTTTTCTTTCAAGCAGTTACTCGTTAAATGTTTACTCACACAATGCTTAGCTACCTTTTTTTACCTCTTTACATTTATCTTCCATTTGTGAAGGGTGGAAGCAGCAAGCATGATCCTTTAATTTGTGGAGATTTTTCTATGAATTAATTGGATGATGTTCATAGTTGAGGCCACCAGAATTGATTTATCATTTGCGATCCACTCTGATATAATTAGGTCCATTTGCTGTCATCGATGAGCATTTGAATGCAACACTTCCCAACTGTTATGATGCTATTGGTCTGATGCTTATGATACTCATCACCCACCAGCACCAGGTAATTCCACTTATTCTGGTTGCTGTGAGATAATAACTCTGTAAGCAATAGATTCTTCTGACAAGCTTGAGCTTTGATTCCCTCTTGATTCCATGTAATGGCCCTTGCAATTTTTCGATCCCACACCTGAGGTGTGCTAACAAAGAAAAAATAAATCGCTCATTTATCCGCTAAGCTCATGATTCTGGAACAGTTGGCAGTAACCACTTATCCGAGCAGATTTGACCCATGTAATTTGATATTGTCCTCGCATTGCTAATTAGTGTTAATATGTGTTACAATTTCAGCTTACCATGTCCCGGCGAAGGATTCCTTGCCTGGACTCATATTTAGACAAGGTCTGTATCTTCTGTATGGTCCCTTCCAGTTCTTTTATAAGCCAAGTTACTCTTTGATGCTAATTATTGAAATGTGCAGGTCAATATCTCTCTGTGGCCGCGCTTTAAAATGGTATTTGATTTGCACCTCAGTAGTCTCCGAAATGCCACTGTGAAGACGCTTTGGGAAGACGATATCCATCCTCACTATGTTATGAGACGTTATGCTGAGTTTACTGCATCCCTCATTCGCCTAAATGTTGAGTATGGAGATGGGCAGGTCAGGAATATAAGTTATCTTGATTAGTAAATCAAAAGATTTTATCACATGTTCAGAAATTCATGTGTTCAGTGTCATATGTTTTGCAGCTTGACTTGAACCTGGAACGGCTGAGAATGTCTGTGGACGATTTGCTGGTGAAGCTTGCTAAAATGTTTCCAAAGCCAAAACAACAGATCGTGTTTCTCATAAACAATTATGATGTGGCAATTGCTGTTCTTAAGGTGAGGCCAGTCCAACACTGTTTTGGGAAGCTACAATTTTCTGATTATGGTTGTCGAATTCAGTTTCAGTTGTGCTCTTAATATCCTCTCCAGGAAGCTGGTCCCGAGGGTGGGAAGATTCAAATGCATTTTGAGGAACTGTTGAAAAGCAATACTGCATCATTTGTGGTATCTACGATTGACCTTATAGTGCAATAACTAAGTGATTAACCAATCTCACATGTACCACTAGAAACCATTTAATGCATCTCATCCTTTTTCCCTGCAGGAAGAACTGCTGCTCGAGCATTTCAGTGACCTAATCAAATTTGTGAAAACCCGCGCCTGTAAGTGTTCAAGTAGTTCTCTCTGTTTGCTCTATTGATGATGAAATTTTGAAGGTGCCAAACCTGCACCCATTGAAATCTTCAAGCCAACTGTATCAAGTTAGGTCATATTTTGTTCAAGATTTTAAGGGAAAAGAATTCCCAAATAAAATGTTGTTACTTGATGGAATAGCTAATTGTGATTTCTGCCTCAGCTGAGGATCCCAGTTCTCCTTCAGATCGACCTGTAACCATTGCAGAGGTCGAGCCAATAGTTAAGGACTTTGCAAACCGATGGAAGGCAGCAATAGAGTTGATGCACAAAGATGTGATAACTTCCTTCAGCAATTTCCTATGCGGTATGGAGATCCTGAGAGCTGCACTGACACAGCTGCTGCTATACTACACCAGACTCTCGGACTGCATAAAGAGGATCCCCGGCGGTTCTGCCCTCAACAAGGATCTCGTTTCCATCTCCTCAATCATGTATGAGATCAGGAAGTACTCAAGGACTTTCTAGGTTATCACATCGACCTTGATGAGGATGGAAAGCTACCTTCCTTGGTATGCACATTATCCTAATCGCATTTGTAAATTCAAGAATCGTGTTATGAACATGAAGATGGCCGAGTATTTCTTTTGAATTTTTGGTCTAGTGATTGTCTTTTTGGTGGACGTTGTAAAGATTGGAGTAGATAAAGATATCTGCTGGGCGATACTTTCCTTTATGGTATAAGCGTTTCTGCCTTTGTTATTGCTTTTAAACATTTCTCGGATTCTTTGTTGGATTTGGAGAGGAGAGATTCAATGGAATTGTTTTATATGTCGATCAGAGGAGGGATCAGAATTGGGAATTGGGAGAAGAAGAAGAAAAGATCGAGAAAGAGCAGAAAGTGGAATCACATATGAAGAGGAGATTTCCGTTCGAAACTTCGAACTGTTAGAATCCTTTCCTTTTACTGCACAATATATATTCAGTTACCATTGCAACAATTATCTATCTAAAGTCTTCTATTTACAATTCAACCGTTCAACTTGTGCATCATTACATGAAACCCCCTTCCTAATTACAATATATATGCACTCAGCCCCTAAACCATAACAACTCCCCCCTCTCCGGCAACCTTGTCCCCAAGTGCTTCTAGAAAACATACTTGTAGGACATGAAGAAATTACCAGGTTGCATCTGGTGATGTTGAATTGGACCCATGAACCAAGACTGAGTAGTTGCTCGACTACCGGGACGAACGATCGTTTGATCCGGTAGAGTGAGCGATTGTGGGCTGGGATGTTGACATCGGTAATTAGGGACCTTAGGAAGCTGCCAAGGTTGACATAGTTGCCTTCTTGAGCAATAAAACATGCACAATGGGATGTATCTTTGAGGTTGTAGGGAGGTCGAGTCGATAGGCAACTTTGCATACCTTCGCAGAGACTAGAAAAGGTTCAACGTATTTGGGGTGAGTTTAGCAAATTGATAAGAAGCTAGCAAGAATTGTCTGTGTGGTTGGGTTTTGAGGAAGATTCCATCGCTTTTTTGAAAATCTATTTCCTTTTAATGGTAGTAAACCTATTGGCTTACTCCTGAGCCTTCTGCAACTTGTAATTGTAGAGCCTTGATTAATTGTTCGCACTCTTGAAGCTGATTATCAATTTTAGCCATTGCTAAATGTCTAGGAAAATAGGAAATATAGTGTGGAGGTGAAACACAATACAATGCTTCGCAAGAGGACTTATTAATGGAAGTGTGGTGCGCAGTATTATACCACCACTCATTAAAGATAACTAATTGAGCCATTTTATTGACAGCCATTGGTCATGCACCTCACTTTAGGTACCCTTCTAAGCAGTTATTCACAATTTCAGACTGACATCCAGTTTGAGGCCTGAGGGTGGAAAGAAGAGGAGAAATGTGCCCGCCCTTATGATTGAAAAATCTCCTGCGAAAATCTACTAACGAAAATGAGATCCCTGGCTAAAATTATTGACCTGGGCAATCCATGTAACTTCAAGAAGTTATCCATATAGGCTTGAGCTACTTGAGGGGCGGAGTAAGGATGACTGAGGCAAGTGACTGTATTTGGTGGGATAATCCACAACAAACATGATGACATTCTTGCCCTCTGATTGAAGTCCATTGTGACTTCAGCAAATGCAGCTTCTAGAATGGGTAGAGGCTGAAAAGGCCAGCTTCTAATAAATTACTCACAACACGCTGCATCCCCTTCCAGTATATGATTGAAGCTATTCCTTTGTAAGTAAGTGGCTTGCGCTCTGAAATGGCCTCCAACTGGTGAATCATTGAACAATCTGAATATTTGTCTTCGTAGGTTGACATCCTGAGCAACAGCTAGCTTCCACTTCCTCTTTAATTGGTCATTAAACCAAGAAAACGTAGGATGCGTATTGGAGCTTTGCTTGAGTGAATCAATGAGAGCTTAAAACTGCAAATTAATGCTCCAGTTGTTTTGACTGAGTTCCATGAGGTCCGAGCAGATAGAAGTCGAGGCACATCAATCTAATATCCTGACTTCGGATGTGAGATAATGCGTCTGCAGCAAGATTGTCTTTCCCTTTACAATACCTAATTTCATAATAGATAGACCCACAGGCAAGCCAAGTATGTTGCAAGTGTGTAGTTAAACTCTACTCAAGAAGATGCTTTAACTCCAGTGGCCCATGTTTATAATAAATTGTCTGCTACTCAAGTACTGAGCCATTTCTTTACAGCAAATTGAATAGCAAAAAGTTCTGTAGGAGAATAGGGAGAGGAGAGAATTCAAGGCTTACTTTCTTATTGAGTATTCAGCTGAATATATAGTAAAAGTGTCAAAGAAAAATAGGAAACTGCCTAGCACTATTTTAAGAAACTAAAATCAATAAGGTATCTGCACAAATAAGTAATAATACCCTACACTAATTTACAACACGACTTTCTTAATATATTTTACACTCCCCTCAAGCTGGGTGGTAGATATCTGTTAGTCCCAGCTTGAAATTAAGATCTTGGAAGTTATGGCAGTGAAGGGCCTTTGTTAGGATGTCTGCAACTTGAAGTTTCAAAGGAATGTACTTCACCACAATGGTTTTGTTCTCTATTTTCTCACTAATGAAGTGTTGAATAATTTCAACATGCTTGGTTCTATCGTGATGCACCGGGTTCTTGGCTATGCTTATGGCTGACTGATTGTCGCAAAGCATGTTGATAGGGTTGTTATGCTCAGCCTTGAGATCTTCCAACAGTCTTCTTAACCACACTCCTTCACAAATGCCGAGAGCCAAGGATCTGAACTCAGCTTCTGCACTGCTTCGAGCTACAACCGACTGCTTTTTCACTTCGCCATGTAATTAGGTTTCCCCACACAAAGGAGCAGTATTCAGATGTTGACCTGCGATCGATTGGAGAACCGGCCCAATTTGCATTTGTGAAAACTTCAATTTCTCTGCTAGTAGTTTTCTTGAACAATAATCCTTTTCCAGGCTCCTTCTTTAGATACCTCAATATTCGATAGGTAGCCTGTAAGTGTTCCTTAGAAGGATTACTCATGAATTGGCTGACTACACTTATGGGGAAGCTTATATCTAGTCGAGTGTGGGTGAGATAGATTAGTTTTCCAACTAAACTCTGATAGTTGCCCTTGTCTACTAGAGAATTATCCTTACTGCACTCTAGCTTAGTATTAGGGTCCATTGGTGTGTCAGCAGGCTTGCAGTCGAGCATTCCCGTTTCCTTAAGAAGATCAAGTACATATTTTCTTTGGGAGATTGAAATGCTTGTGTTGGATCTAGCTATTTCCATGCCGAGAAAGTACCTTAACTGCCCAAGGTCCTTGATTTCAAATTCCTTAGAGAGTAACTTCTTCAGCCTGTTCATTTCAACTTCATGGTTCCCTGTAAGCACTATGTGATCTACATAAACAATGAGGATGGTGACTCTTCCTTCAGCAGCATGCTTCACAAAGAGAGTGTGATCTGACTTACATTGGTTGCATCCATCCCCTTTGAGAACACGAGTAAATCTATCAAACTAGGCCCTGGGAGATTGTTTGAGGCCATACAATGATTTCCTGAGTTTGCATACCTTATTGGGTGTGGACTTGTCCTCAAATCTCGGTGGAATATCCATATAAACTTCCTCTTCCAAATCTCCATTAAGGAAGGCATTCTTTACATCGAGCTGAAATAGTGGCCAATCTAGATTTACAGCGATAGAGAGGAGAACCCGAATCGAGTTGAGCTTTACCATTGGAGCAAATGTCTCTTGGAAATCAATTCCATAAGACTGTGTGAAGCCTTTTGCTACCAATCATGCCTTGTATCTTTCCACACTGCCATTTGCCTTGTGTTTAACTGAAAAAATCCACTTATACCCTATGGTGCTCTTCTCTGGAGGGACATCAGTGATATGCCATGTCCCCTTTTTTCAAGGGCTCTGATCTCTTCATTTGTGGCTGCTTTCCATTGCAGATCTTGAAGGGCTTCTTGAATGGTTGAAGGAATTCAAACTTGATCAATCTGCGACACAAAAGCTTGGTAGTGTGGTGATAACTTAGCATAAGACGAGAACTCCTGAATAGGATGCTGAGTGCAGGTTCAAGTTCCTTTCCTCAAGGCAATAGGTTTGTCTAATTCTGCTTCAGTAAAGAATGGCAAAGATTCAGCATTACCTTGTGTGTTTTCATTGGACTTTGGCCTCAGGGAAGGTTCTTGATTGATTTGAGCTTGCATGGGCTGTGTAGGCTTCTCCTAATATCCTTTCCTCCTAGAATAGACACGGAGTTCACTGTCAATAGCAACCGGATTGGGAACGGTCCTAGGAGTGAGAGGTGGTTTTAATGGTGTGATGTCATTGGCTGGACATTTTTCTGGTTCTGGGTTCATGGCTGGTGTATGGATAAGAGGCTGTTGAGGGACACCAGTGACAAGCGGGGCAACTGTGGATGGAGAGGCACCGGTGATAGGCAGAGTAGCTGTGGATGGAAAGGCACCGGTGATAGGCAGAGCAGTTGTGGATGGAAAGGCACCGGTGATAGGCGGAGCAGCTGTGGATGAGATGGAGAGAGGACTTTCCCAATTCTGTGATTCTCTCATAATTGTCTCCCCCTGAATTATAGAATTGGGGTAGAATGGCTTGTCTTCAAAGAAAGTGACATCCATGGAGTGGTAGAACTTCTTGGCTGTGGGAGAATAGCACTTTTATCCTCGCTGTGCTGGTGAATACCCAAGAAATATGCATTTGTTTGCCTGAGGATCAAGCTTGCCATAGTGATGTTTTTGAATGTGTACAAAGGCAGTGTAGCCAAATATCATGAAAGGGATTGATGAAATAAGGTGAGTTGTTGGGTAGATTTCAAGCAGGGATTGACATGGTGTTTTGAACTTGATGGTTTTGGATGGCATTCGATTGATGAGATAGGTTGCGGTAAGGATGGATTCGCCCCAAAAATGTTTCGGCACATTCATGGTGAACATCAATGCTCTGGCTACTTCAAGCAAGTGTCTGTTTTTGCGTTCAGCCACTCCATTCTGCTGTGGTGTGTCAACACATGAGTTGATGTGGGCGATTCCTTGGTCCTTTAAATAATCACCTAAAGTGGAATTGAAGTAGTCATGAGCATTATCTATTTGTAGGACTTGAACTCTTGCATTGAACTGATTCAGGATCATCTTGTGAAATTCTTTGAATAGCTGACTCGTTTCTGACTTTTCTTTCATCAAGAAAACCCAGCTAATCCTTATATGATCATCCACAAATAGTAAGAACCAGCGTGCTCCTGTAAGATTAGCAACTCGAGATGGCCCCCAAATGTCACTGTGAATTTTGGAGAAAGGTTGGGTTGATTTGTAAGGTTTAGGAGAGTATGGGTTACGAGTGTGCTTTGAGTATTGACATATATCACAATGCAAAGACTTGGAACTTTTATTGATAAATAATGAAGGAAAGATTTTTTCGAGGCATACAAAGTTTGGATGACCTAATCGATAGTGCCATATCATAATAGTTTTCTCTTGATCGGTCTCTATACTGGACCTCGAACTAGGCAAGGAAGTGGAAAAAGGTAAGGGACTGGGCTGACTTGCTCCGGTTGCATTGTGAACTTGTCTTTTAGGAGAATTGGTGATCTTGAGGAGGAACAGCCCCGCACAAAGCTCAGCACTGCCAATCGTCTTCCCCGAAACTGAGTCCTGAAAAACACAAGATTTTGCAAGAAACTTAGTTGTGCAGTTCAGATCACTGTTGAGTTTGTTGACGGAGAGCATATTACAGTCAAGCCTTGGAACAAACAAGATAGATTGAAGGATAATATCTTGAGATAGCCGAATTGTTCCCATTCTAGTTACTTCAGAACAAGTTCCATAAGCTAGTCGAACAAATAAGGAGCTGGTGCAAGGGTTGAATGAGTCAAATAATAGCCTATCTCCCGTCATGTGATCAGATGCCCCTGAATCAACAATCTAAGGGTTTGAAGAAACCCATGAGGAATACAAAGTAATGGAATTATCACCTCTTTGAGCAACACCAGCAGTACCGATTATTGTAGAGGTAGAGGGCACTGCTTGACTGATCATCTTTTGAAGGGCCTCTACTTGTTCTTTGCTAAAAGGACTTTGTGTAGAAGCCTCAGTTGAGACAACATTGCCGCGACTTTCCCGAGCACGAGTGGGCCTCCAATCAGCAGGTTTTCCGTGTAACTTCCAACATGTCTCCTTGGTTTGTCCCAGTTGTTGGCAGTGATCGCACCAAGGCCTTCCTCGACGATGTCGCTCGTACTGCGTTTGCAAGTGCAGTATCTTTGTCAAGTGTAGGTAGAGGTCCCTGTGAGAGAAGTGCAGAGCTTTCACTTGGCTGAGTGGTTTTTGGCTGCCCAAGCATCACTTTCCTTCGACTCTCTTCTCTACGGACCTCAGAGAAAGCTTCTCGAGTGGTCAGCAGTGGTTTCGTGGCCAGAATGCATCCTCATACTTCATCAAGGGACTGATTTTAGTGAAGCAAGAACTTGAACACACGTTTAGTTTCAATAATATTCTTGAATTTAGCTTCATTAGCTGGACACCTCCAATCATAGCTCTCAAATAGGTCTAGCTGCTGCCAATATTGCGTGAGAGTGGTGAAATAGGTAGTAACAAAAGAGTCACCTTGTTTGAGGTCATGGAGAACACTTTCTACTGCAAAAAGTTCAGCAGTATTATCACTACTCGAGAATGTTTCGCGTGCTGCATCCCAGATTTCTCGAGCTGTTGAGTAGAGGAGAAAGTTCTCACTGATTTCATTTGGCATGGAATTAATCAACCATTACATAACCATATTGTTTGCAGCTTTCCATGTCATGTATGTTGCATCATCTCGGCTTCGAGGAGCTGCAGCACCTGTTAGATAATCTTCTCTTCCTTTCCTAGATACGTACATCATCACAGATCGTGACCACTGGAGATAATTGTGGCTGATCAGCTTATGGTTGGTGATGGTAAGATGGTTGCTATCAGAAGATCCAAGGCCAAAATTAGGAGGAAGGATGGGAGAATAGGTTATCTCTGAAGTAGAGGAAGCCGGATTATTGGAGGCCACGATTAGAGGCTGGCTGGAATTTTTTAGATTTCAGAGCCTAGCTCTGATACCATGTAGGAGAATAGGGAGAGGAGAGAATTCAAGGCTTACTCTCTTATTGGGTATTCAGCTGAATATATAGTACAAGTGCCAAAGAAAAATAGGAAACTACCTAGCACTATTTTAAGAAACTAAAATCAATAAGGTATTTGCATAAATCAGTAATAATACCCTACACTAATTTACAGCATGACTTTCTTAATATATTATACAAGTTCTTACTCATATGCAGAAAAACTTTGATGCTTTGCTGGCAAGGGCTTACTTGTATACGAAATGGGATGCCTCTCCTGCATAAGGACATCCCCTATTCCTTATCCTGAAGCATCTATCACCACTGTAAATTCCTTAGTCAGATTTGGAAGTGCTAAGACAGTGGCAGAGATATAACTTGTTTAAGATTCTCAAAAGCTTCTATAACATGAAAGTGGACTGTTACCAAATGTTATATGTCAATTGGAAGCGGGATCATAGTTGAGAACTGGGAGAAGAAGAAAAGATGGAGAGAGAGAAACAAAGTGGAATCATAGAGAAGAACAAGGAGGAGATTTTCCATTAAACTGTCATAATCGTCACCTTACTTAGGTACACAATATATATTCAGTAACCACTACAATTGTTAACTGCCAAAAGTCCTATTTATAATAGAATACACCATAATTACAATTCAACCATTCAACTTGTACATTGTTGCATTGAACCCCTTCTTAATAACATTTTATATGCAATCAGCCTCCGAATTATAACAGATTGTCCAATATTTTGTCTGGTAAAATATTTGGAAGGGATTTAAAAGAATATCTTATCTCCTGAAAAACCAATTTTCTCTTTCCACCAATTTAGGAGGATTTGGAGAGATATGAAGGGATAATAAACGGCACAAAAATACCCATGCATGGTGAAGGTAAAGTAAAATACAAAATGATAAAATAATCAAATCAACCTTTTTATCATTGTAAAACCTCATTCTATTAATATTCAAATGAGAGATTTGGAAGGATAATTTATCCATTCGAATCCCGCTCCTCCCCTCAGTTCAATCCAAATAAGTTGTCAATGATCACCTCACTGTACTTTTTTCATTCAGTATAGGCTTTTATTTCATATTTATCACAAACTTTTTATACTATAAAATAATGAATTTACATATTGTTCTCAAATTTATCATATGAACTTCTGTTGGGTTCGAAATATGAGGAAGATAGTAAATGAGTAGAATGAGGGTAATTTTTTTGTATCCTTCATTGTATTACATGGAGTTCTTATATACAGGTAAGAGATTGTATAAATTAATCATAAATCAACATAAATTACGGGATATGTAATCTCAAGGGTAGGGGTGGCATCAAAGGTACGGGCCAACTACCCCAGTATGGGCTAGCCGCCAGGCATGGGCGTTGCAGTGTGCAGTGGGCTTCTCCTTTGGGCTTCAGCACGCCGGCCTTTGGCAGGGGCATGGGCTCATGGCCCATACCCATCACTTGCCCCTGAGTTTCACGAGCTGCAAGGCGTGGGAAACTGATTTGAGTTTTAGGAGGCGTGAGATTGCCCCTGAGGTGACAAGTGTTTGGGAGTTATCATGAGGTCTTGGCGCCTAGGGCAAACAAAGGGGCCTACCGTCGCTTCTGTTACCCAGTCTCATTAATCGCCCCTTCTCATTCATGGGCTCGAGAGTAGGGATTCGGAACCCACTTTGCCTTCTGCATTTTGAGCTCCTTCCTCATCTCTCCCTCTCTCTAACCTTTTCATCCATGGCATCTTCGAGCCGACCTACTCCGTCTGTCACAACTACAGGTGAGGAAATCTTTGAAAACAAATTCACCCCCTCTCGCTTTCTTACCGCGCTACAATTAGGGAGGATAGGAGTAGATTTCGCTCTTGGATTTCCAATCGAGGGCGAAGAGCCTTCAGATCCTCGCTCGGGGAGTTCGCAATCTTCCCCGAGCAGATTAGGGCTGGTCTTCGTTGGCCATTGGTGGAGCCGATGGCGGCCATGCTGAAGTATTACTGCCTAGAGTCGAGACAACTCTCCCCAACCTCCTGGTGTGTGTGGACCGCCTTTTATCTTTACTGTCGGGCTCATAAAATAGTGTCTAGCAGACTCTTGTTTAGATTCTTTTATCTACTGATTCAACGCTTGGAGGACGGCTACTTCCACTTCCAACCACGCCGCAAGAAGCTTTATGGGGCTCTGGTGGGTCTACCAACTCGGGATGGAAAGACTCATTTTTCTTCATGAGAGATGCCGAAGGTTGGAAGTGGCGCCGAGATCCCCAGGAAGAGTTCCACGATGGGGATCCTTGGGGATCTATAAAGAAGGAAGAGTGAGCTCGCATTGAGAAATTCTGTGGAGTGAAGATTGATGCTCGGGCTATTATAAATGATGAGAACTTGCTGCAATATGGTCTTATATATGAGGCTCCTTGTAAGTGGAGGGTCGACGTAGACATGTGCAGCTTGTCAAAAGGGGTTTTGGTAATTTTCTAACCTTTTCTCCTTTTCTTTCTAGAGAAGAGCGAATGGGCCAAGATCTTTGACAAAATGTTGATGCAAGAGAAAGTGCGAAGGGAGGTTAGGAAGAGAAAGCATGACGAGGAAGGGGACATCATTATAATCTCCTCTTCCCTAGCTAAGGGCAGTGGTGCTGCTGTCTTGAAGAGGGAGATCCCTTCTTCGCGCGAATCTGGCAAAGGGAGGGAGCTAGTTCGAAGGCCCCGCAAGCTTCCAATCAGGACTCCTAGCTTGGCCAGTGCTTCATCTCCTATGGCGCCTTAGGAACTTGGCGGTCTCGAAGCATCGGAGCCTGTCATCCTGGTGGTGCCAGAGCCTGTAGCGTCACCCACTTCAGGATCCAATGAACTTGTGGGGGCATCTCCCGCACCATCAGCAAGTCCATCCACAGAGTGCTTCAAAAGAGCAAGCTCGGAGCACCTACCTTCCCCCACTGAAGAGCGAAATGAAGAGCATGTTGAAGAGGTGAGTCCATCACTTGTTACTATCATTAATGGATGTTTACTGATGCTGACTTCCCTATGTAGCTGTCTCTTCCCTCGGAAGGCTCTCCCATCGAGGGGCTTTTGTAAGATGTTGAGACACAGCTACGTTTCACAAGTGCCCTCCAACGCTTCAGGGGGGAGCTTCCCCAAATAGAGATGCGGGAGGACCTCTTCTCCTACACGTGCTATCACTCTCTGGTGGTAAGTGTGTGTGGTTCTGGCCTTTTCTTTTAAGAGAGATGCTAACTTCAGGTACTTGCAGGGAGCTATGATACCTAGGATGCTGATAGAGGCTTGGAGGCAAGAGCGCTTTAGCATCTTGAGCTTGAGAGTCAGGTTAGGCAGCTGACCACAAAGAGGTGCAATTGGAGGAAGCAGCACCGGAACATGCGCGCCAACATCCAAGACCTGAAATCTCAAGTGGATGCAGTAAAACAGGAGGTGACTGAGGCGTGGGAGGAGATAGAGGCATTAAGGGCACAACTAGCCTCCGAGGCGGCAGTAAAGGTCAAGGTCCAGGCCAGCTGGGATAAGGAATTCGAGGCCCTCAGGAAGCAGCTAGAGCTGGAGAAGGCTGAGAGGGTTGCTAAGGGGGAAAGACTCCAAAGCCAACTCCAGGAATCTGTGTTGGTGCTGTCTCAGGGGAACTTGGAGAGAGAGGTAGAGATAGAGTGCGCCAAGCAAGAGGCCGTGGAGGAATTCAAGTCCAGCGACGCTTTCATGGAGGAGCTAGCGTCACGCAGAGGCAAGGCCATAGAAGACTCCCTTAGGTTCGTCAAAGACGACCTACAACACCTGTACTCGAGCATTGATCCCGCTGTAATTCCAGGCCTTGACTACTTGAGCTAGCTGGACGAGGCTTGTTGCGCCGCTTCTTCACCAGAGGGTGATGGTGCTCACTAGATAGCTGTAGATAGGTGTCAAATTGTAAAGAAAATTGACTTGCTTAATGAAATTTCCCAAGTTTCTTTCTGGCTGTTATGTCTGCCAATTTGCTAATTTAAGCCAAAGTAATATGACGCCCTCCTGATACAAGACCCCAATAGCACGGTGCCATAGTGAATAGTTGCAAAAGACTAGTAACACAATGCTCCGAGGTGCTGATCACTAAAATTATAATGATTCATAATAGATCCTAGTGATGTAATGCTTTCTTTGTCAAAAGCATAAAGGATCCGATGACGCATTGAACCTTAGCGAACTCGCAAAAGACCAAGTAATACAATGCTCTAGGTCAATGACTATTTCCATTTTGAGCGTCGCTGGAGCCCGTGAATGCTTTTTCTCTGAGCATGCCCTTGGGTCGCAGAGGTCTTGTTGCCCTAGGGTCGCTAGGGTCTTTTAAATACTTTTGAGCGTGTCGTTGGGTCGCAGAGGTCTTGTTGCCATTGCTGTGGCCTTTTAAACTCTTTTGAGCGTGCCCCTGTGTCGCAGAGGTCTTGTTGCCGCAGGGTCGGTTGTAGAGATCTTGTTGCCCCAAGGTCGCTGGGATCTTTTAAACGCTTTTGAGCATGCCCCTGGGTCACAAGGTCTCTCTCTTTTTTTTTGGTGGCGGCATAAAGCAAGAGCTGGCAGTTTAACAGAGACTTGTCCTTTGACTCTGGAATTGGATTCATCAAAGCAAACGACAAACTAGATAAACATATAGCAATGTACTTAACAAAAGAACTTTTTGAGCACCTCAGCTTTGAAGGTGTGAGGCAGTGTGCGTCCCTCCATGTCTTATAGTATGTAGGCACCCGGATATAGGATACCGGTTACACGATATGGGCCCTCCCATTTGGGTGTGAGCTTGTTGACCTGATCTTGTCGCATGAACTTGTGCAGGCAAAGGGTGAGGTCATTGATACTGAATTGCCTTACACGAACTTTCTGGTTAAAATAACACACCTCCGATCGTTTTGCCTTCTCGATATTTTTGAGGGCGGCCAATCTCCTCTCTTCTAGGAGATCTAATTCTTCCCCCCGTGCTTGGTTGTTTAGCATCTCGTTGAAGGCGGCCACCCTATGAGTATTGATTGCCATCTTCGCGGGGATAACGGCTTCAGACCCATAGACAAGGGAGAATGGCATTTCTTCTATTGTGAAGTGAGGCGTTATTCGGTATGTGCACAGGATGTTGTCCAACTCGTCGACCCAAGATCCCCCAAGGGTAGTTAGCCGTGTGCGCAGTCCATGCAAGAGGGCTCGGTTAGTGACTTCAACCTGACCGTTCGTCTACGGGTGGACAACTCAAGCAAATCGCTGCTCTATACCAAGTTCGCAGCTCATTTCCTGGAAACTCCTCCCCCAAAATTGTGTCCCATTGTCTGGGACTAGGATTCGAGGAATGCCAAAGTGATAAAGCAAATGCTTGAGCACGAACTTTTTTGCCTCCTCTATAACAGTGGCAACAGCCTCAGCTTCAACCCACTTAGAGAAATAGTCGACTGCCACAGATAGGAAGAGGCGTTGGGCTGAAGCGAGAGGGAAAGGTCCTAATATATTCACACCCCACTGTGCAAACGACCAAGGGGAGATCATGGATGATAGCTCCGTGGGGGCTCGGGTTGGATTACACTTGAACACTTGGCAAGATGAGCAGACTCGCACCAGGCCTCAGGCGTCCTCCGTCATGGTGGGCCAATAGTAACTCTGCCTGAGAGCTAGTTAGGTGATGGCCTTCGCTCCCTGATGACTCCTCGCTATTCCTTCATGGATTTCTCTGAGCACGTCATTTGCCTCATCGGGGTCGAGGCATCACGGCAAAGATTGAGAGGTGCCGCATCGATAGAGGACCTCATCAAGCAAGGTGTATCGGGCAGCCTGCAACTTTATATGCATGGCGTCAGTGGGGTCGTCAGGCAATTGATCCCTTTCGAGATAGTGAATGATTGGGGTCATCTAGCTCTCTTCATTTTTAGTGTAAAGCACACCATGGAGGTGTATGCTTATGAGACAGGCCACTGCTTGACAAAGCTAAGGGCGGAGTATGCTTGTCCGAAGGCCGTCTTACTAAGCAAGTCTGCTAGGCTGTTGGCCTCCCTTGGTATCCTTATGATCTTCGTTGTATCAAACTGGCGTATTATCTCTTTGGCTCTCTCAAGGTGTCTCTTCATATTCTCCTCCTTCGCCTTGTAGCTTCCATTCGGCTGGTGAACAACAAGCTAGGAATTGCACTTAGCGAGAATTCTTCAAGCCCCGGCTCCTTTACCGATCAGGAGTCCCATGATAAGGGCCTCATACCCTGCCTTGTTGTTTTTGGCAGGAAAAGAGAGCACAAGGTTGTAGGTGAGAGGCCTGCCTCTTGGGGTAATAATGACTCATCCAGCGCCAGCGGCACCTGCTACCGGCGATCCGTCTGTGACTACCTCCCAAAGGTCCTGAGCAGGTTTTGGAGGGTTGATGGCGGGCCCCGTGTTCTCTACTAGGAAGTCCGCTAACGCTCGCGACTTTATTGTGCCACGTGGCTCAAAATGGACGTCGAATTCGCTCAACTCAATGGCCTACTTAACCATCCTTCCCAACAACTTTGGTCTTCGTGGGACCTGCCTTGTGGGCTGGTCGGTCCTGATGGCAACAGCGTGCACATGGAAGTACAGTATGAGTTTACACGCCTCTAGTACTATCGCCAAGGTAAGCTTTTCCATGGGTAGCATTGTTCCGCAGGTAGCATCACCTTGCTGACATAATAGACCGAGCATTGTGTGCCTTTCCTTTCCACTACGAGGACAGAGCTCAGCGCAACCTGGCCGACTCCCAAGTACAGCTTCAGTGCCTCTCCTGCTAGTGGTGTTGCCAGGCAAGGGGGAGAGCTTAAGTATTCCGTGAGTCGGGCAAATGACTCCTCGCATTCTTCTATCCATTCGAAATTTTTACCCGCCTTAATCCGTTTAAAAAAGGCGGAACACTTATCTCCCGCCTTTGAAAAAATCGTGAGAGCACTCCCAAGCACCCGGCGAGGTGTTGAACTTCTTTGATTGTTGCTGGGGTCCTTATGTCTTCAATGGCCTTGATCTTTTGGGGATTTACTTCAATTCCTCAATGGGAAAGTATAAAACCCAGAAATTTTCCTGATCTTACTCCAAAGGCACATTTCTCAAGGTTAAGTTGGAGGTTGTGCCGCCTCATTACCTCAAATGCCATCCGCAAATCAGTTGTTTGCATTAGTGCCTTCTCAAATTTGATGATCATGTCGTTCACGTAAGCCTCCATGGTTGTCCCCAGTTCAGCTACGAACAGTTTGTTGACCAAGCATTGATAGGTGGCTCCAACATTTTTTAGGCCAAAGGCATGACACGATAATAGTACATGCCTTCATTGGCATAGAAAGCTGTTTTCAGCGGGGGAAGGTAGGAGAACAGCAGAGTTGGCTGCCCTGCTACGAGTCTGGACCATGGCTTCTTGTTCAAGTTCCCACAGACTGCGCCAAATGTTGGGTTCGAAATATGAGGAAGATAGTAAACGAGTAGAATGAGGGTAATTTGTTGCGTCCTTCATTGTGATTGCATGGAGTTCTTATATAAAGGGAAGACATTGTATAAATTAATCACAAATTAGCATAAATCACGGGATATGTAATCTCAAGGGTATGGGTGGCGTCAGAGGTACAGGCCAACTGCCCTAGTATGCGCAAGCCGCCGGGCATGGGCGTTGTAGCGTGCAGTGGGCTTCTCCTTTGGGCCTCAGGCGGCAAGCCTTTGGCAAGGGTGTGGGCTCATGGCCCATATCCATCAACTTCCATCCATTACTTGGTGACTCTACATTAGCAAAAATTAAGGAGAAAAAACTGCTGGGGGGTGATCGCTAGCACTGGTGAACTTGCCTGGAAAAATATTGTTGATGCCTCTTCAAGTGACCAGTGATCTAATCTAAGAATTCTATTCTTATCAGTAGATCATCCAAATATTAATTAAAAAAAACAACTTACAAACATCTTTGTCCAAGGGTTGGTGATGCATTTTTAAAAATCAGATCAAACAATCCGACTGCTCAATTAAGAATCAGCTTATCACTCTATCCGGTTCCTCATTTGACTCCATTTTATATTTGAGAATGTTTAAACTGTTATGAACTAGTTAATTTTCTTCAAAATCCATCAGGCCCATTTAAATCATTGCTTAAATAAATCAATTTTATGATAAAAAATAACAAAATATGAGACAAGTTGGAGAAGAGGAGAAGGGATGCGGAGGCTGACACCGACGACTTTATCGATGACCTTGCTAGGACGATAGTGGTCGATGCTGAGTTCCTTAATCCTAGAACTATAATGAAATATACGATCAACCAACATTTATCGAATTTGAAAAAGAGTCAGAAGAAGAAGAAATGGTTCGATCCTCTTATTTTTATTTCTCGAACCGAGAGATCCGTGAATCGGGATCCTAATGCATATAGATACAAATGGTCCAATGGGAGCAAGAATTTCCAGGAACATTTGGAACATTTCGTTTCTGAGCAGAAGAGCCGTTTTCAAGTAGTCTTCGATCGATTACGTATTAATCAAGATGATAAGGAGAGGATGATAGCAGAGTCTCTTGAGAAGAAGAAAGGATGTCCTTGGAGGATTTTGTGCTCAGAAAATAAGGTTAGAAAATGCTTTCAAGTGAAAAGTCATGTTCCCGATCACACTTTTGTAGATCACCAATGAGTTAGGCACTCATGAGTGGATTGCTAACTAGTTAGTTCCAAGTGTCAGAACCCAACCCAACATGTCAGGCCAATAAGCATATGACTTCATGATGTAAAGACATAGATTGAAGATAAATGATGCACCGGTGTTCAGAGTGAAACGAATGGCCTACCAAATATGTGAAGGTCAAGAGAAAGAGCAGTATGCAAGGCTGCATGATTACACTCATGAATTGCCTAGAGCAAATCTAGGTTCAATCATCTTTCTTTAGGCGTTCCCTGAGTCTCATCATTTTGAGAGGTTGTATATTTATTTTGAGGCATGTAAGAGAGGATTCAGAGCAGGCTGTAGGCCTCTCATTGGGTTAGATTGGTGTTTCCTGAAGGGCTACTATGGAGGTTAGCTCCTATTAGCGTTTAGCCAAGATGGAAACAACTCTTTTTCATAATTGCTTATGCCATTGTGGAGGTTGAAAATAGAGATAGTTGGACGTGGTTTGTGAGGAATCTAATGGATGACTTGGGCAATCCAATAGAGGGGACTTACACTTTTATTTCAGATATGTTGAAGGTACTACTTTTTTGTTCTTCTTATTATTGGCACTGAATTTTTTATGAACATCAATGTAGTCCTTAGTGCACTAATTGAACTATATTAAGTAATCCTTTAGTAGACTTATTGAACTTCATTTTAGTCCTCCACTTATTATTTTGTATGATTAAATAGATAGGATCCTAACTTCAAGTTCATCCTTCTTCCCTACCTCTTCGTACTTGCCATACAGGGTTTGAAGGTTGCTCTAACTGAAGTTTGCCCATCAGCACCTCATAAGTATTGTTGCAGGCACATCTAGGCCAATTTCAGCAAGAGATGGAGGTCACTTGATTTTAATAAGGCATTTTGGGAGTGTGTAATGGCTACCACACCTACACATTTTGAGCAAGAAATGCAGGTAGTTAAAAGGCTTAAAGTTGAGGCATGGGAATAGCTTACTAAGATACCTTCTCACAGGTGGAGTAGGTTTGTATTCTCATCAACCTTTAAGAACCAAGCTTTAACTTCTAATATGTTAATATGCGCGAGCAGTTTAATGAAGTTATTTTGAATGTGAGGGGCAAGCCTATCATCACAATGGCTAAAGGGGTAAGGATGTACATAACAGGAAAAAATAGTTCGTTGCAAGACCTTACTTGGATAATATCCTGGAGTACTTTGCCCAAGAGTGCAGGCCATTTGGAGGAATAAGTCTATTTATTAGGCTCCACACTGGGTTGGAGATCCACAAAATTTGACATTTGAGGCAACACGTCCTCCATATTAAAAATTTGTGGTTGATCTATCCAAGAAGATATATTATTGTAGAGTTTGGGACCTCACTGGAATCCCTTGCTAGCATGCAATTGTTGCCTTGGGTTACAACAGCATAAGGCCTAAGGAGGCCATAACTCATTAGCTAAAAACTGAAGTATCATCCCTTGCATTTGCTGCTTTCATCAACCCAATTCCTGGAGAATTATTTTGGGAGAGGACTCCAAATGATCCTATTGTTCCTCTCGCTATGAGAAGGATGCCAAGTAGACCCAAAAAGTAAGGGAAGAAGGCCCTAGAAGAAAACTCAGATCCTCAAATTGAAGAGGAAACTTGCCCCCCAAAGTGCTCAAAGTGTGAACAACTGGGGCACAGCATGAGGAGTTGCAAAGGAATAAAAGCTCCTAACTAGAAGAAAGGACAAGGTAGAGCATCTTCATCTCAAACTGATGCTGCAAAAGAGAGGCAGGGGTGTGCATATAAACCGGCTTAGGATAAACCAAATCGAAACCGAACTGGAATCGAATTGAAAAGAATTGTTCAATCTGAATCGGGCTAATTTCAGTTCAACTTTTACAAGGAAAATTAGTTCGATTTATTTCTAAGTTCAATAAATTTAGCAAACCAGTTCGAACATAATTGAACCATTTTAAATATTATAATAATATATTAGTATTATTTCATTCACAAACTTTTTCCTTATCGCCATTAATTTGTCAATCAATCCTTTCCCTTTCCCACTAAATCTCATCCTTCCCTCTTCTTGGGTGGTTTCGGCAGTGGCCAATGTTGCCGGAGGCAGTCAGCAAATGGCAATGCTTTCAAAGTGTTTCAAGGGCCGACACCCTTCTTTTTCTTCGTCTTCTTCCAGATGATGATGTCAATGGTTGATATAGAAGGTGGATGTTGATCTTTTGTTGGCTGTCGCCTTCTCTGCCTTTCTCTTGCCATTAGAATTTGAGAGTAGAATCCCCTAATGGGCTTGAGCTTCTGATGGAAGCCTCATCAACTATTTTTGAATCAAATTAATTTAGTTTAGGCTGATTCGGTTTGTTTAAAATTGAACTGAATTGCTTGTGAAATAGTTCGGTTTGAATCGGTTAACCAAACCATTTTAAAGCAATCCAGTTTTTTTCTCATCAATCAGTTACCGTTCACACTTGCTATACCAAACCGACCAAACCAATTTTATGATTTGGTTCAGTTCAAAACTTATTCAACCTTCAAACCAGTTCTTGCACAACCCTAAAGAGAGGGACATCCATAATAGCCCTCCACCATTTGAGTTTACCAACTAACACAAACTAAGGTTTTTTTGATTCAATTCATGTATTCAACCTTTTCTTTTAAAATTTAACAATCAATTTACTAATGATAATTGTCATATAATTGCTAGGATGCCCAAGAACAAAGTTCTATCTCATCTCATGCGCCTGTGGTGTTCCAAGTGCCCATCTTTAACCTTCCCAGTGGAATAACATTCAAGCCTCCACCCATTAGACCACCTACTTTGAGCCCACCATCAAGCACCCCTATGACAAGTGGGACAAGAGAAGGCGCTTCACTTGGAACTGCTAGGAGATTTGCATCATTCATGACTGGCAACACTAGAAGGCCTCCTGCAGCTTGATTGTTGCAAGATGCTCAAGCAGAAATAGGATATTGTTTGCTTC
Organism: Lagerstroemia speciosa; assembly: GCA_037672795.1. Taxonomy (NCBI): domain Eukaryota; kingdom Viridiplantae; phylum Streptophyta; class Magnoliopsida; order Myrtales; family Lythraceae; genus Lagerstroemia; species Lagerstroemia speciosa. The sequence goes on along the minus strand of CM075303.1, from coordinate 10,131,015 downwards.
TTTTTGTATTTGCTAAACTTAGGGCTTTGTTAAGTATTTTGTGACTTTTGGGTTAATATGGCAAACGATATAGTTTTAAGAGTACCACCATCAAAGTTATACCTTTATTTTGTAGCCTACTGTATCAAGTTAACTTGCCAGGAGATTTGCATCATTCATGGGTGACAACACTAGAAGGCCTCCTGCAGCTTGATTGCTGCAAGATGCTCAAGTAGAAATAGGATATTGTTTGCTTCTTTTTGTATTTGCTTATCTTAGGGCTTTGTTAAGTATTTTGTGACTTTTGGGTAATATGGCAAACAATATAGTTTTAAGAGTACCACCATCAAAGTTATGACCTTTATTTTAATGCAGAAGACAACTTCCATCTTCATTGTCATTGTCAACAAAACATATAACCCTCAAAGTTTCGACTTACAAACTTTGGAATCAACATTGAAACATTCATTCATTTGCTATGCTTCAAGAGTACAATTCCAATCAACAGAGCAAGCAATAGAAGAAATAAAATTAAGCAAGTTATCTCCAGCTTCTTCAGTCTATCTTCACACTTCGTCAGCTTCTTCGTTAACTTAATATGGTCATTTCAGCGGCATCAATTGGTGTCGACTCTATGCTGTCTGAAACAAGATCAAAATTGACACCACCAACCTCATCTAACCATTGGAAGTACGCATAGGTAGTCCCTTTGTTTGGAAGAAAGGGCACCTCAAAAACTGCTCGCCGTTATTTCTCGCAGTCCTTGAAGTAAGAATCGCAGCTCTCTTGCCACAACTACTGTACCAGCGTGAGTTCTAAGTTGAATTTCTTCTGGAAGAACAACCATTGTATCTCGATCCAACACTAGAGCTCATCCCTTGTCTGTCAAACCTATCGCTTGACACACATTATACCTTCATGCTTTTTGTTTGCTTTCAACAGATGATTTGTTTGCTGTTGCTGCGAATTAGGGCTTGCATTTTGGTGCTTCAATTTGGAGATGAAATTGTGAGGATGAGCTTCGATTCTGTTCACAGCTATGATTTCATGCTTGGACCATCCATTTGTATTGGAGCTTCAATCTTGGTAGACTCTTGAGAGAGGAGGAGGAGGAGGAGGTAGAACGTAGAGAGAGAGAGTGTGTGTTTGTGTGTGTGTGTGTGTGTGGGGGGGGGGGTACTTTATACTTTTAAAATGCTAATATATAACTAGTATAGTAAATAAGATCACTTCAAACTCTCAAGGACCAAATTGAAAGGTACCTATCTATCTTTATAATGTTGTTGTGATTTCATTAACAGGTGGGTGAATTTGATGTTTAGGAGGACCAAATAAACGTTCAAAAGACTTAATTGATGATTAAAAAACCTAATTGATATTCAGAGGACCTAATTGATCTTCACAAGACCTAATTGATGTTTAGAAAGACAATATTGATGTACAAAATAAGAAAAAGACTAACTTGATGCTCAAAGCATATCTCAGGGATGAATTTACCTATTTACTCTATTTTATATTGCTACAAAAATCTTTGTTTTTTACTTAAATGTCTAAGAGTATTATTATATATATTTTTGTTAAAAATTATATCAAATGTGACACATTTCTCAATATTTTCTATATATATTTATTATTTATATTTGTGTTGAACATAGATATGCATGACAGGATTGAAGAATTAATTTGTTATATTGTATTTTGATTTCTTAGAATTAGAAAATGCAGTTGGACTTTTTTTTTCGCCGAGCAGTTGAACCAATTGGATAGATTTTTAAAAATACATTTTATAAAATGTGGACATTGAAAAAGATAAAATTCACCAAATACATAATACTTTACAGGTTTTATTTTTTTCAGGTTTACGGAGGATAACCAGCTCCCCGATCCACCAGTTTTCAATGAAAGGAAAATTACTTGTGCAGAGAAATGTTAGTAGTTTCAGTTAATTATCAATTATTAGTTAGATAATATGTTCTATATTTAAACCATCAAATATCATATATAATTATTTATACGTATGTAGACTAAAAGAAAGTCGGCTTTAGGATTTTGATCTTATTTAGATATTATTTAAATATTTAATTATTTTATGTAATCTAATTTTTTATTTTTTATTTTTTATTTTTGCTATTTTACAACTAGACGGACCATCTTCTACTAGTGAAGTTTCATCGTAAAAGTTGATTTAATGTAGTAAGTTTGTTTTACTTATTTGTATTTTTAAACCATAAAAAAGGACTTATCCTTAATCTTCCTCTCTCTTTTTACTCAGATTTCTTCCCTTAACTAATAAAAAAGTCCTCAATTGATTTTGAGACAAGTAATTAAATCATTTTTTTAGCTGAATACAAAAAGATGGTAACAGTAGTAATAATTTAGTCAACTCGCTACTTAATTCGGATATTCTTAGCTGAACAATCAGTATTAACACTAACCCTATCAACGCAGCACCACCAAAGACTTAGTATAATCTAAGAAGCCGATATCGGTCAGGGTTCCAATTCAAAGAATTCCATCTAACAATTTTGCTTACAACGAGAATTAAATCTAACATCTCAACTTCATCAAACTATGTGGAGTGAGTTCAGGATTTTTAGACCATCGTTCTTGGCTGTAAGTAATTAAATTCCTATCAACCACGAAACTAAGATCACTTCTTTATATAGGAAAATGGTTGCTTAGACCGTTTGTCTCGATTAATCACAGGCTCTTCTTTATGTAATGCGTTTGTTTCGTAAACTATTATTCGTAAACCATTTCCTCATACGCCTATTTATCCCATCATTTCACATGCCATTTTGTAAATAGACAGAAAACGAACCATCCAACTCAAATTGAGTTGTAAAAAAAATTGTTGTTTCATGCATAAAAAAGTTATATCTAATTGATTTGTATTAATAGTCCCGGTCACAGTTAGAAACTAGCCCTGAGCCCCTTTGAGAACGGTTTAGGGACAGTTCAAAATCATTGGGTTTCGGCTCAAAACCTTAGTTCCGGTTAGTTCTAAAATTTTTATTAAAAAATAATACATAAATGCCTAAAAATTACAATAAATTATAACAAAATTGAATTAAAAGATCAATTGCATTGACTTTAAAAAAAGTATAAATTTTGATATATAAATTGATTGATCCCTTTTCTATTTTCTTCAATTTTCAGTTCGGTTTAAAACTGCTAGTTCTGAGTCGATTCCGGTTTTGGTTCCTTCAAAGGGAGGAATAGATCTGGAACCACCCCTCACGGTTCCTAGGCACAGGTTCAAGTCTGGCTCTGATTTGACCGGCTCTAGTCCGTGGCTAGAACTACGAATTAGGAAATTGTAAACTTATATACGACCCATTTGTTAATGGTCAGTATTGTGATATCCAAGCATGACAAGTTTACTACTAGGTTGACTAAGATAAGACATGTTAAACACGCATAACTAAAAGTAATTCTTTTTTTAAATAAATATATAACTAAAGGTAATTCAATGGTATATCTGCACACCTAAAAATTGACATAATTATCTAAAATAACATATCAATAACACGATTGATGCAATAAAATATAATAACAATAAGCACGGAACACTTTGAGTACTTAAATAAGGTTATAATCCACCCTTTAATATGCTTCAAACTCTATGATTCATAAATGAGATATTGGAAAAATAAAATTTACCGAAAGAAATTATGTAATTTAACACATATTTAATTAATCATACTTAAATAATTTTAAATGGATTAGCAGTATTTAATCCACCTTAACATATCTATTTATCGTGTGTGAATGAATTTGATCCATTTAAACTTTTAAAAAAAATAAAAATCTCAATTTGAACCTACAGAATTTTGTTTTAACCAGTATCAAATTGACATATTTATGATAATATTCTGAGGGTATTAGGTGACCCATTACCTCAGGGGCTATTTGAGTCTGAATCTCTTATCCTATAATAAGCCTTTAATAGTGCGTTAACCAGATTGGTGTTAGTACTGGTTAACGATAGTTTAAATATCACGTAGTAGAGGTGGTTGAATCACTAATATCACTGCACTTCTTTTTTATCTATAAAAAAATATGTTTTTAATATGGAAAATAGGCATATCCATCTATAACAACATAGAAGAAAGAAGGAATAAAGGATACAAAAAATTTTACTGGTGAGAATTAAATTTGAAACCTCTTAATTTCAAGTCGAGGACAGTACTACTATACCAAATCTCTTTCATTTTTCGAAATATCATGTCATTATGTCATCATGTCAAAAAACTAATGAGTTTTTTTTTTTTTTTTAATTTCAAAATGAAAGAAATTTGTCTTGGAACAAGACGAAAGTACTTACTTGATAACTCTGATTTTGTTTGAACTGTCAGGGGCACCGACCATGGGAAATAGTTAAATAGTGGTACAACTTTATTAGGAAAAGCAAAACAAGGAATCTAGTTTAACATTAATTCTAGGAATCTGGAAACTGCAAAAATTCAGTAAGACCAGTCGTTGCGTCATCATCATAACATGCCAGCAATGGCATCACTCATAAATCTTAAAAAAGGCATAACATAACGTTGGTATCATAATTTTTTTTTATAAGAAGGAAGATCCATAAATTTAATATAATGATAAAAAAATGAAGAGAAATAAACAGATTCGTAACTCCTACGGTGATGATCGAGCTCAAAACTTTTTAGTTATGAATCAGATGGAGTCTTGTGCAATTGCACTACCACATCTTCTACTTTAGTATCATAATTTTTCGATGATAATAGAGACCGACAGACCTAATACAGAGATAAAAGACAAGGGGAAACAAAACTTGCACATAACTCTCATGAAGAGGAATGAATTCTCAACTTTTAAGTTGTGAGGTAAAGTTTTATGCGATTGCAACAAACCCGTTCTTGATTAGTATTATGGATTTGTGGCGATGCTTTGAGATCAATTAAGTTGTAGTAAGATATTTAAATGAGTTATTTTTTGGTATAAATATTAAATTAGATTTAATGGGGGTTGCTAGTTGTGAAATGTGCATCTTCCAAGAGACCCAGTCAATGGAGGGAAGGGATAGACCGAGGGAACCCATGTGAAGGGATGAGCAAACCCACTACTTTTGGCTGCTTTTGGGTACTCTGCCCAAGCAATGTGGAGTGTTCCTCGGATAAAGATAACAAATAGCACATTTCTTATCCAGCAAAAACTAAATAAAGAAAAAAATTGTGGCAAAAAAAAATACACAGCTAAAAATAAAAATAAAAATAGGACATTTCTTATTAGTAAAATCTAATATACATAACTGATATAAATTGATTGAGATGGTTCCTCGCTACTTATATCTAACTAATATCTCGAATTTAGGTCTTGTAAATAAAAAAATTTACGACTGGGATAGCTTTATTTCTTGGTAGGTTGATATTTATTGAACCTCTATCATTCATGGGCCATTAGGTTTTTGAATAATAAGTTATTCATAGTGAAGTGCGGTGAATAGTACCCAGTCAAGGGACTCGTTGTATATGACATTTTGAATAATACCCAGTCCAGGAACTTTTTCAGAAGTATAGTGACTTAGAGATTTAGAACTTATTGGAAAAAATTATATGATTGGACTCACTTAAGACACACTCAAATTTAAAGCATTGGTTTTCAATGTAAATTTAACCTATTCTAGAGGCATTTTTTAAAAACTAGATAGAGGGCATGATTGATTGAACACAGCCGTATATCATAAAGCGGTGGGCAATATCTAAGCATTTCTTAATTGCTGAATAAAACACAAAGTTAGTAAAAAGAATCCATTTCATTTGGAGATCTTTGGTTTATTTAATGAGCTACCCCGACCTTTTCCAAGTAATTTGATTAATTTTTCTGAAAATTAATTTATTTTTTAAATATATCTCTAATTAGGTTTATATTAATGAACTGCCCCAACTTTTCTCACAGAGTTTTTAAAATCGGACCCGATATCAAGCCGGTCAGAGCATGAGTTCCTGGGTTTATTGGTCCAACCGGATTTTATGGGTCAAACTGGGTTTTTATAAAATAATAGATAAAAATGTTTAGAGATATGAAAAATTAGACACAACATTGACAATAATTAGGTACAACCCATTAGTGCAATATGAGGCCCAATTTGTCATGAACTCTCATTCCATAATAGTAAATAATATACATATGCATACCGTGAAACCTAATCCTTCCATTTTCTTTCTTTTTATGCCTCTTCTTCGTTTGACGCCTCCGGAGGAAAACCCTAAAAATCTATCATCTACTTTTTGACGCTCAAGGACAAACTAATCGCACGGAAGCAAAACTGCTGTAACCGAAGTTGTTGTCGCCAACATGTTGCTTGTATGGACAAGCTGTTGTCGCCAATATGCTGTAGTCGCTGATGTGAACGAACTCCAGCGATACCGTTTTTCCTGTGAAGCTTTGCTGCCTTTTACTAATTCTGATAAAGATATCTTCAATTGTTTTGGATAAATTATGATATCTCTGATTGTTGGAAGGGAAGGTTAAAGGTGACAATATCTCTATGTCAAAATTGTTTGGGTGCTCTGAAAACAAGAAAAAGGATTCATACTGCCTTCCTAGATTTTTCCTTTTATTTTTAATTTCTTGAGAAACCGATCTGACCACCGGTTCTTGTGGGTTCACAGGTTCTTTTCTCTGAACCGGCCAGTTCTCGTGGGTTGAACTAGAGCAAGCATGCAAACAGAGTTATATGTAAAACCGGACCGGGTATGTGGCCCGTTCCCATCGAACCGGTTCAACCAGCAGGTCCGGTCCGGTTTTGAAAACTATGCTTTCCCAAGTAATTTGATTAATTTTTATGGAAATTTTTTTTTAAATATATCTCTAATTATCTAATGATATTAATATCTAAAATATTGTTCTCGAATATTAAAAAAAATTACGATCTCTAGTCCAAAAGATATTTACGAGAATATAATAAAACTCTAACTAAAAATGGACTGGGAAATTTCCTACTTCCAAATCACTTCGTCTTCCGAGTATTTTGTGAAACGGTATAATCACTTGATATTATTTACACTGCAAAACCGTGCAATAAAAGTAAGTTATTCTTGAGATTTAATTTTATTTTTGGGTTTTATAAAAAAATCATAAAAATAAATGAATCTTATTGATTGATTTCGACACATGAACACTACCACATACCGTTACTGTGACAAAAGATACCTTCTCCCTTGAGTTAATTTGATGTATTTATGAGAAATTCTTGTAGGAGTCCAGCTCACCACGCACTATTAAAATAAAATACTAATACTATATTGCTTGATAACAATCCTCAAGCAAAATGCTAATATTTTATCCTAACAATTATCGGTGAGCTGAACTTAGCTTAGAATTTGTCACATATTTATAGGTCTATTTCCTTATCGCACGAAACGTCGGTACACTTTCCGTCCTATTATATTGAGGAAATATTTTGTTATATAATATATTTTCCCAAAAAGGTATTCTCCATTGTTAATGTGGAGATGGTTTTGAAGAATGCGCGAAGTGCAGCGTACACCAGCAGTAATTTGTTATTGCATCTATAAACAAATCTTATTTGATTCTTTCATCGATAAAAAAAAAATCTCATTGGATTCTTTTACCATCGTTAAATGGGTGTGCACAGTATTAGTTAGACTCAAAATGGGGATATATCTATCCAATAAGATGGGTTCTACTTCGAGTTGAATCTAGATAAGAAGTTTGAAAATCAGTTAGAATTTGTATTGAAATCGTATACAAAGATAAATTGATTCGTACAATTGAATTTGAATTGTCATAACTTCCTCACTTGCCTTGTCTTATTGTTTACAAATCGGATCCATAACTATGAACTTTTATTTGATCAATTTGAATTCATCATATTTGAAATATCACAAAATTTTATAGGCTAATAACAAATAATAATAATAACAAACAAACTAAAAATCAACATAAAATTAAAAACAGTAAATCCTAATAATTATGTTAGGCTAACAAAAATTAAATTAAAAGAGTAAAAATATAACATAAATTCGACTATTTAGCATCAACTAAATTCAATGAAGATGTCAAACTATATATACTTTGATAGAGTATCTATATGATAAAAAGTCAACAGTCTAAAAAAATCGTGACATTTTCCAAAATTCCCTACGTTGTCATGATCTTCAATAACGGATAACATTGACACATACTTTATTTTTCATTTGCAAAATGTCATGAAAGTTAATTTCGTTAAAAGTTTTTGTCAATTTTTGAGGTGATATGTTAATGTGTCATTTTCATTATACATGATCATGAGCTAAACTCCACATCAGACATATTATAAAAAGAATCCTAAAATATGATATATATATATATATATATATATAATCTGTTGAGGAGACAATCTCACATTTGGCAAATAAGAGATTGAAATATTGTCTATATGAGAGTGAGTACCACTAACTTATCAGCTTAAATTTTTGGGTTGGACATGAGTCAAATCTCTTGTAGGCCAATGGATATCTTACTTGGAATCAAAGCAGGTTCTCATGTAAACTCACACCACGCCACACTTAAGTGTGGAGCTCGTGCTCGCGACAGTTGGTGTTGAGAGCGGGTGTTTAAGGATACATGTCAAGTGTGAATATGTTGCTATATGAGGGTGGGTGTTAAGGATTCAATCCTACATCGAACAAATAAGAGATTGAAACCTAATGATTTAAAGATAATGAATGCCACAAATTTATTAGCTTAAATTTCTGGGTTGGATACAAGCCCAACATCTTGTAGGCTACATGGATATTTTATAGAATCACTTTAAACTTTTAAGTAAAAAAAGATCCAGTCTCTCTGGGTCCACTAACAAATTTTGCAAGGTATTTTAGTAGGTTGGTGATAAGAAATCTAACCTCATTCCACATCACCAACCAATTTGATCTCATTTGATCAAATTTCTTTATTTTGCTGTGTATGTGTAAGTATGAGGTTAACTCTTATGATATTCTGTGAACAAAAAAGAAGATGCTAATTTTTGCTATTGTTAAGGTTCAAGATAGTGGAGGAAATTTTAGAAAATGTTGTGATTTTCAAGGCAATGTATCTTAGAAACAGCAGATTTCAATGAACGTGTAATAAATATAGATTGCAATTAAGATCCGGTTCTTGAATTCAATAGAACAGGGTCAATTCTAAAAATAAGGAATCAATATGTAGAACAATTTAGTCCTAATATCATGAAAAATGCAAGAAAGCTAGCATTAGTCACCCCTAATGATTAATGATAATTCGCATAAAAAATATAACTTTTATGATATCAGCTTTTACATAAGGATAATTCAATTGAGAGCATTGTCGCCTAATTGATCCATTGGTTTTCACATGACTTCATATATATATATATATATATATAAGGTTAAAAGTTCTAATAATCACGAATTATGATGGATTTATCATTTTTAGCATGATTTTTTTTCACTTCACTCTTGATGTAGGAACTTTATTGCTTAACTCATAAACGTATGAACTCTTAGTTTTGTATCATATTTGGCAAAAGATTCATTTATCTATCAAAATTAATGAGGTCTGAGTTGGCACATTAACCTTGATTATGTGCCAACTGGCCTGGTAAAGCCACATGGAGTTCGTGGACTTAGGTAAATGAAAAGTTGATTTTATCCCCCATTACCCTTTTTTAATTTGAAATGAATTAGGATTATTGTGTGATTTCATCTTTCTTCTTCTTCATGCTTCCACTTTCCCTGTGCCATGTTCCAATTGATCCCACCATCGCATCCTCATATATAATTATTGAGGCAACAACTGAGCTAGCACTTTTTTATTAGCCTCAGCTTTAGCAGCTGCCTATCGATCAACAACGAAGACATGTCAGGGTCGATGCTTTTCAATTTCAAGGTCAAGGAAGAGGATGACTAAGGCAAGCAAATGCATACTGCATGCTAGGCAAACTAATATAGGTTGTCTAACAAGGTGATGATGAATTATCACTGTTGATGTAATCTCACATGGGGCACATGTCGTGTTACCCATAACAGAGTGGTTGATTCACTGGGAAATGGAAGAGTATACATGAATGCAAGGATATATAGGGAGGTATTATTCAAAGAATAGGGAACGAAAGATCCACTGAGGTATGGAATGACAAGTGGATGCCAGGATTCCCTGATCCAACAATCTTTGTTAAAAGTCCTCAAAGTATTGACTCAGGTCTAATGGTCAGTGAGTTGATACTAAGCAAGCCTAAAAGGTGGAACTAGAGAGCAATAGAATAGTTATTTACAAGAGAAGTTGCTAAGGCAATCAAGAAGATACTACAATAGCATGACATGGAGGATGAATTCATTTGGGAACGTAGCCCCTCTGGAACTTACATGGTGAAATCCTTCTATCTAAAAGGATAGTAATATAGATTTTCAAATGATAACTCAAAGTTTTGAAAAAAATTCTGGGAATTGAAAATCCATGATAGATTTAAAATTTTTTTATCGAGATTGGTGAATCAATGCCTCCCCCGGTTTACAAATAGGATTCAACCTACCCAATCTGCAAAACAGGCTCTGACCATTCAGGGCATTTGTTCTACGAATGCCCCTTTTATGGGGTCGGTTGGAGGGAATCACCTTAGAAACTCTAGAATATCCCACGCTTAGTAGATACAGTAATGAATTTCGTTGAATTTATTATAGACCGACCCAGAGATATCGCACTCAATTTGTTCAATCCAGATGATTTCACATGTTTTGGTGCTATTCTAATATATTATCTATGGGAATTACGAAATAAGACTGTACATGATTCTAGTAATCTGAATTTGTCTGATTTTATCTCTAGAATCAATAAACTCTACTCAAAGCACAAATAGAGTAGGGATCAGAAGGCTATACTGGACGCCCTCTAGGGACAATGCTCGTATGCTCGGATGCTTCCTAGTTGAATGGAGATGTGGGGCTTGTTGGAATTGCTATCGATCCCCAAAACAAATTAACATGCGCTTGGATGGAGAAAAGAAATACCGTTAGTCCATTACATGCAGAGGCAGAAGCACTCCTCAACTCAATCAGATTGGCTGCTACCAAACAATGGAAGAGAGTTAATTCTACTCAGACTCGCTAACCCTAATTGAAGCAATCAACGACAGCAGTTTGGCCTCATCCCAAATTAGGAACATCGTCAAGGAAATTAGAAATTGCCTACAAGACTTTGATGCTTGGGATTGTGCTTGGATCGCGACAGAATCAAGCTTCCTTGATGATCAACTAGCAAGATTAGGAAGTACTGAGAGCAGTTCTAGCATTTGTATTCTAGAAGGAGAGGACCTGATTTTTTTTAATCGATGAAACTTAGGGCCAAATATCAAAACATTAGATGTACTGATGTTTTTGGTTTTATATAATATTTTATCCAGTAAAAAAAAAATATAAGATGCAAAGATGTGCTCAGACATATTTTCATCCATGTGTCTAATCATCCAATGAACCTGCCATGTAGTAGATAACCATGTTTATGCCTGATAACCATACATAATATTAGCTCCGGCCTTAGTACAATATCAAACAATTTGAAAAATTCTAATGTAGCATCAAGAATCGAAAATCCTATTTTAGGAAAACTATCAATTAAGTCTTTTTACCACCAAGACTCCCGTAGAAGTACATTAGGATAATATAACCCAAGAGTCTTGTCGGCTTGCTTCAAGCATTCGTGTATTATTTTGAAATCATTCTTGCGTAGTCCTAACTTGACAAGACCTCCTTCATAGGTCGGGTTTTTCATGATTATGCAAAATGAAAATTCCATCAAACTATAATCAGAACAGATTTGGAATTGGATCATTACCTTTTTGAAATTCAAGTTCATCATGTAATGCTAGAGTGAGGCAGATCGAGAAACTCTCTTCTCCACCTATTTTTGAAAGGTGAGAAAAATGAGCTGAGCCTCCTCTCTACGCACGTGCGGACACACACATTTGGAGCAACACCCAAATTGTTGCCACGGTTTGCTGCATTATAGAGAGGGGCATTGATTGCCATTTATTATGAGGTGTCGATCAGTGTAATTCAAGAAGTGTCCATTGGTGCTTGCTGATTAGTCATGATTATTTGCTGCGACAAGTCATGAAGTCTATTCTTGATGAGTGCCAATCGGTGCTTCTGTCATTTGGCATTTCCCTCCATTTTATGATCTAGTCCTCATATTTTGTTATCGTATCGATTTGACCCTCATTCTTTATTTTTCTTGATTTTTAGGGAGATTTTAGGGCAATAATCTTTTTCCGTACGACACTTGAATCCTTCTCAAAACATTTCATCACGTTTAGTGACACAAACCATGGTGTAGGATTATCAGGAGACTGCGCCATGCCGACCAACCAAGATCGTGAGGGCAGATCGAAATCCAAGTGTCTAAAAAGGGAAAATACAAAAGTTGAAGGTTGGAAAAGGTGCTTTAAATAATGAAATTAACGAAGAAGCCACATGCCGCCGGGGAGAAGGGCTAAAAGGGTCACAGGTTTATTCTTCTTGTGAGAATGAAGGGCTAAATGGGTGCCTTTTACCGACATAAATCGGTTAAAATAATTTGATACTTCTTCTCTTTTATAAAAATTATCGAATTTAAATTTTAAAAATGAAGAAAATTCATATGTATGACAATTTATCTCTTAATGGTTCAACTTTACTCGAAATTGAACAAATGAGGGTCCATTAGTTTCTAAGCGTAAGGTGATGTATATAAAAACATATATTTTTCCTCTTAAATTTAATTTCTGTTTTGTTTCTCCTTTTTACATTTTTTTATTTTTTTCTTTTCTTATGCCAGTTGTAGTCAAATAAATGTCTTTCTCGTTTTTTAGATTTTATTATGTTTCATTTGACATCAAATATTTTGGTTTATATGTGAATAGGGAAAACTTACTCCATCAATTAATTTTGTTTGATATCATGTTAATCTAACGATTTCTAGAATTAAAGAAGATCAAACCATCCATGAATCGGTAAAACTCTGGCGGCATAGGCTGTCATTTTACTTTATACATGTAGAAGGGCAAGTGTGGAAATTTAAAGAGATAATGGCATTTATAAAAGTGACAAATGGAGAAACAAAAACATAACTGTAGACGAGATTATGGGTATCTTCAAACTATTAACAAAAATAATCTATACCGACATAAATTGATTTAAATGGCTTGATACTTAATTATCTTAAATAAAAGTGTTACCTTTGAATTTTTGTGAATAAAAAATTAATATATGCAGAATTTTAATCCTTAATGAGTCAAACCGGCTAGAATGAGAGTAATTAAAGACCTATAAGACTTTTAAATATTAGTATAAAAATAATCTCTTCAGATAAAAAATTAAACTAATCTCCAAGCAAAATACTTGTAGCAAATTTTGAGCTGATGCATTGCAACTAAAGTGCGCATTACCATGCAGTCTACAAATTGCTCCGGCGCTCCCATGGATATACGTTTTATTGGATTTACTTATAAAACATGTCCCAAAGGCTTGATTAATTTGACCCTTGTTGTCTAATTTTTTTATTATAAAGTAAACCCATAATTTCATATTGAAATTGAACAAAGAAAATATAAAAAATACATGAAATCCTATTAATGAGAATTGACTCAAAACCACTTGATCTCAAATAAAAAATAATATTAACTACATCAAGTCCATTTTTACCAAATATCTAGTTATAATCCCATGCCTAAACCACTTCATCACGACAGACATTATGGACTCGCAGTATCTGTTGAACATAAAGCGCAGAGACCAACCAATCAGACCGCCCTGTTCCTGGCTGCTATATGACAAACATCCCTTTATTCGACTCTTCACGTGCATTGTCAAGTTTAATTAATCAAATTGGTTACAGCCGACCAACAACAGATTCCAACCAAGAATTCGTAATATTTAAAAATGACATGACATGAAGGAATTTGAATTTGCTTTCCCGCCAAAATGCAGTGTGGAGATACTTTGGTGTATATAATCGAATATTTGAACTTCCCAATAAGGAATGTGGCCTAATACAGACACCCCTTGTGCGTATTTTATGAGAAAGTTTTGTGTATAATTAGCATACCACGTGGTAGTGTTCATATGGAGTCGCGGGCCAATATGATTAAGTTATTTTTAAAATTTTTTAAATAAAACTTATAAGGAAAAAAACAATCATAAAAATGGATTAACTTGATTGGCTCATGACACCATGATGTGATCCAAGGCATGTGCTTGAAGAATGCAATTGATGTTCCTCTTGATTCGGTGATAACAGATTGAGCCAGACAATTGAAGGACATGAACTTGCTTACAAGTAATAGTCAACTATTATTAAAGCACAAAGTCAAAGATATGTCAGACTTGTCCCAAAATGAAGAGATTTAGGAAATTAATTTGTACGATTACTATTAGCACCGAAAATATGATATTACTTTTCTTTAGATATTTAAGTCAGATTATAGAGTGATATTTTAAGATTTCTTAAAGAGTAGTTATAATATTTTGTCACCTTTTATTTAGGAGGCAATCTGATAACAGAATCATTGTATATCTTATAATCTTAACCTATTTAAAGGCTTAGGTAGGGGCTAGATGAATTTGGAGATTTCTTTGATTGATTCAATACATATTTTTCATTCCCTTGAGTGAGGAATTTGCTCTTCTTGGCTCTTGAGAAGACTCATAGAACTTACCCTGATTTCTTGTGGCATTCTATAGCCAGAATTATCACTTCGATGTTTGAGTGCGGCGTCCTCTTCAATCTGTAACTTTAGTTCTTATCTCGATGGGTAACGGGTCAAAGCTCGTATTTCAAAACTTGTTCTTTGTAGATCTTGGAGTTCTAATCCATATGTTGTTATTGGGTTTCATTACATGTTGGCGAGGTTATGATCATTTAATATCAGAGCCAATGCTCTAAGTCAGGTTCTATTTATCCTTTAGGTTATCTTTATTATTTTCGTCTTTGGTTATTTTTATTTTTGTTCTTATTTCCTATTATCACAGAAAGAAATAAAGTAGCAAGAAAAGAAGTTGAAAAAAAGAAAAGTAGTATTAAAAAATAGGAAAAAAAAAGAAAGAAAAGACGCAAAAAAGAGAGAGAAGAACAATTGAGCCAAGAGAATGAATAGATTTCAAAGACAGATGTTCAAGGCGACTTTCACAGGAAGATGGATCAATTCTTGCTCTACAATGATCGAACTTGAGGACAAATCTCTATCAAGAGGAGGGGAATGATGTGAATTAAGGCGCGAGTTTGAAGAATCCAATTTAAATTTATCTTGCCCAGATGAAAAGAGCTAAGTGAGAAATTTCAGGAGTATGGATATGATATTGCTGAACACATATTTCAAGTGCATAAAAAATGGAAGTCAAGAGATATAAAAAGGGAAAGAGAAGATCAATGAGGAGTAAGAAGAGCAACAAGATACTGAGCACTATTAATTTGGTTTTCTAGGAATATTCTTAAGATATCCTTTTGATATATTTAGATTATATTCACCATATCTTTAGGATAATTATTAGGATATATTTGCATCTTTTATATTTTGATTAGGAGTTTATAAATACCCAAGAGGGTCATATTATATTTTCATTCATTTAGACACTAGATCAATAAGAGTAAGTTCTTATTTTATTTGGTTCTTTTAGAATCTTCGAACTTATCAGAGTCATCCGTGGCGTTCATCCCCTACTTATCAATTAATCCTTTCATAGTTGATCGTGACATCTTCACTGTACCAAGATTCTTACCTCCATATAGGTAATAGGTTGCGGTTCCACTATTCGAGCTTGACAATGGCACATTTCTTGGAGACCTTAGTCATAATGCGGGTTTCGTCATATGTTACGAGGTTCCTGTCAAACTTGATATTGGGTTTCATCACGTCATTGATGAGGTTCGCATCATTTGGTATCAACTAATGTGAACCTCATCAAAATGTGATGAAACCCAATAACAATATATGGATTAGAATCCCAAGATTTATAAAGAATAAGTTTCAAAAGGTGAGCTTTGACTCGTGACCTACCGAGATAAGAAGCGAAGCTACGGATCGAACATGATGCCATACTCGAAGATTGAAGTGAAAGTCCGGTTATAGGATGCCATAAGAAATCTTAATAATTCTACGAGTCTCCTCAAGAACTAAAAAGAGCAAATTCCTCACTCAAAGGCATGAATAATATGTATTAAATCAATTAAAGAAATCTCCAAATTCGTCCAGCCCCCTACCTGGGCCTTTAAATAGGCCAAGATTATAAGATATGCAAAGATTCTGTTGTTAGATTGCCCTCCTAAATAATAGGTAACAAAATATTATAACTACTCTCTAAGAAATCTTGAAATATCCCTCTATAATTGTTGCCTAACTAAGAGTACCGACAAGTATATGTATCACAATCAAGTAATAAATGATCAGTAGAGTATCGTTTTTACGAGGACTCATTCCAATTCACTACTAAGCACTAAAATTAGTATGATTCTATCCAAGCCAAGTAAATTGAATATTAGAAGTGGAAAGTAAATTAGAAAGCAATAATCAATCAATTAAAATGCTCCTAGGGTTCACAACTTCCCCTACTCTAGTCTTAAACCAGGTCGTGCTATCATGTAATTAACTTTACCGTGTTATTAACCTAGGATTCTAGGGTTTCCCCAAAACCTCCTTACGCACCTCTTGATGTCACAAGAATGTACCTAATTGGAAGACACTAACCCACTCTATCTATAGGTGATTAGTGTTGAAAGGCCAATCTAAACAACCCTAATTAGCTATCTAGGGTGCTCATCATCTCTCGATGCACTTGCACCAATGACCTTATATTTTGGTATAAGTTAACCTAGACTATGCACTCTCTAGCATGATTTCGATTCCCTCTCCCAAGGCTCCTCTTAATCTCAAGATCATTCTTGTGGATGATCAAGTCAAACGAAAGCATGTAGAACGAGATATACATAAATAGCACCTAGGAGGTGTAACTCGATACAATCATACACATGAGAGAAAAGAACTCAACTTAAAATATCGAAATAGGTTCCACTGATCTCCCTAGGAATTTAGAGGTTTATTTCAAAATAATAAAAAAGAATACAAGGGTTGAAAGAGAAGACAACATCATAAAAAGAAGAGAGAAAAGGATAGAAGGAACTCTAGATAAGGGTGGAGTCGAATCTCTTCATCACACCTCCATGATCTTTAAGCACGACCCTCCTTCTTGCTCCAAGTTGCTACCTTTCTTCCCTCCTGAAACACTAGTAACATATGCTAATAATGGTGTAGAAATTATCTCTCGAGGCTACTGATGTGATGCCCTTTATATAACGAGGGGGATAGAACCTATCAAGATAGATTCGATTTTCAAATCTTTCCCTAAAAATTTGCAGCCAAATTCTCCAAATTTTTGACCACTTTCCTCTCTAATTCCATACCATTAATTGCTAAAATATATGTGGAAATACTTATGGAAGCTTGTCTAAGTCATTGGGATAAGGAAGATTAAGTTTCCTTTCTTGAAATCACATGAAAATGTGTAGTGCTCAGTAGACTGTTGTCCAAGACCGCAGCCTAAGTCCTTTCCTCTTCTGATTTCTCTGTAGACACATCAGTCGCCCTATTCTACACACAGTTTCTTTTCTTTGGCCATAACTTTTCCATTTCAGCTTCGATTTGTGATCTATTTAATGCATTAGAATCTTGACTCAACAAGGTTTCCAATTATATCTTATTTATCGTATTTATCATATATAGAATATGAGAAATTTCCTCTTAAACTTGCTGCATTGAACGTTGAATCCTGGAACCCACCATTTTTCATCTTTCCGCACATCTTCTTTTCATTCCCTACATATTAAACAACTCCTAATAGTATATTTGAAGTTCTCAAAATTATCATTTATAATAATTAAATCCCAAGAATAAAAAGATATGCAATAACCTCTAAATATATGAAAATTGGCCTAAAAATCAAGAGTCTCAGTTGGGAATGGGCAAATAAATCATACAAATCATAATATTAAAAATAATCTAACTTAAATATTTAAAGAAAAGTAATATAATAACTTAGAAAATTAATAATGCATTTTTGGGTGCTGATAGTAATCATGCAAATTAATTTCCTAAATCTCTTCATTCTAGGACAAGTTTGAAATATCTGACTTTATGCTTCAATATTGGTTGACCATCACTTGTAAGTAAGTTCACAGCCTTTAATAGTCTCGCTCAAGCTCTTGTCATTGAATCAAGCGGAGCATCAATTGCATCATTCAAGTCCATGCCTTGGATCACATCATTTTCCTCCCCTTGAAAAGGATTTGTCTTCAAATCAGGTCATGCATAAAAAGAAAATGAATCACCAACAATGAATCTAGCACTTACATTATACTTACCTTATGAATTTGACTTATTGGAATTATTATCAATGAGCTTGAAAGTCAAGGAGGCACTTCTTAGTTAGACCTCTTCCTTCTCTTGTGCCATGAATCACAACCTCCCAGAACAAAAACAAACTTCTTGCCGCCACTATTGTGTTACTTAGTTTTCACATGAATTGGCTTAGCAAAATCACCTTCCTTGTTTCCATCTAAGTTGACACACTCACTTGAAGGAAAAATAGTTAAATCCAAAAGAATCAATGAATTAAAGCCAATTACATTCTTTAAATGAGAAAACTTAGTGGTAGAAAGAATAAAATTGTCATAAGCAAGGTCATCATTGGGAAAACAATATTCTCATGCTTTAAAAACAATTTTTCCATAACATGTCAAAAACAATACCTTTGCTTCTAACTTGCAAATTAATTTTCGTCCACGAGATGTTTAGGAACTTAGCATCATTATCCGAAATAAATATTCTATGCAATCTCACAATCTCTCTAAAGAGCAAATCATCATATGTGGTATCATCCATTATATGACATGGAATGTAGTTCCAATATAAACCAGGTAAGTAATGGAAACCACTTAACTAGCTTATCAAAGCAGATGATTGCGAATTTTGGATCGTTTTTTCTTCCTCAACATGAATGTCAATCTCCATAGCACTCGCAATCAAATCAAGAAATGTAACTTTATCCATACAAAGAGTACGAATTTCAAGTTCAGCAAACAATGATTCTTTCCTTAAATTCTCTAAAACAAGTATTGGATAGTCAACTTGATCATCTAACCTCTTAATATAACCAATGCCGTTAAAATAGATAAATGCATAAAAATTCTAGCTCATAAGTCTCATAAAAGCACTAGGTCCATTAATCATTTCAAAAGAGATAAACAATATCTTATACAAATCACATATTGTTTTACATTCAATGCTTAATCCATGATTTTCTCTCACTGTAACATAATGGAATTGTCTTTCAAGATTAGTCTTTGAAATCAAACATGCACCATGCAATCCATCTAACATGTCATTTAAACAAGGAATAGGTTTATGACGCATTATCATGATGTTATTGATGAATTGAAAATTAGCAAATCTTCTCAATCTTTGATTCTCGTGCCTTGAAGTTCCTTTGTTTCCTCATGATTGCTCCTATAAGTGGCCGGTTAGAAAATAATTCTTAATTCACTCCCTCAAATTCCTGCAAATAAAGAATAATGTTACTCAGTAAGAATTCGATAAGATTATTAGTAAATAAAACCGGCTCCTTACACATAAAGGGCCTATGTAAAACTGAGGATCTCTCAATCTCATGGTCTTTTTCCTTTCTTACACTCACTAATGAAATAGCACTCTCATTGTCTCTCTCCTCAACTTCTTTTCTCTCTTTTTCTTTCCCCTTAGATTCAAACTCTCTCTCTCTTTCTTTATTCTCAACTTTCTTATTATTTTCTTCACATTCTCGCTCTTCACTACACTATTTCTTTTGGTCACTCTTGCTTTTTTTTATCACTCTCCTTTTCTTGATCACACTTTTGATTCACATGAATTTGTGTAATACTCACAGTTTGTTCGACATCCTGGGAGAGCTCGAAAAAAGAATTAAATGATGGCCGTTTGTCTTGCTTGGGGGTTGATCTCCATTAACTTGTAGAAGCAACACCTCTACCCCATTCATCCATGTTTCTTTTCCTCAACTGTCGTTCAACTTTCATTGCATGAAGCAACGTATCTTTTAACTCTCCATAATATGCATTGCCACTTCATCCACAATCTCATGATTTAATCCATGTATGAACCTATCCATCGTGGCTTCTATGTCCTCCTCTATATTCAATCGGATCATTGCAACTTCCATCTCTTTGTAGAAATTGAGAACACTCATGGATCTTTGAGATAGACATTACAACTTATTGTATAACTCCCAGCGATAAGAATTTGGAAAGAATCTTCGTCTCATTATTGACTTCATCCTATTCCATTTCTCAATGGGTCACTCTTTATTCGGTCTACTACTTGTAATAAGCTAATCCCACCAAATAATAGCATGGTTAGAAAATTGAAATGGAGCAAGTTGTACCATTTTCCTTTCGGAGTAGTTGTGATGATGAAGATAATCTCCATTCTTTCCTCCCACAAAATATAAGTTTCGTGATCATTTTTGCCTAGGAAAATTGAAAACTTCACCTTTATGGTACCCAAATTATTGTTCTACCTTGGTCTTTTCTGCTCTCTACCTTCCTCAAATTGGTCCACCTTCTTGTGAATTTGCTCAAATTCAGTTTCCACCATCCTTCCGACTTTGTGTATGAATGCTTGTGGTTGTAGCTCTTTGGATGAGTTTTTGTCCTGATGATGTACCATGTTGAGAATCTGTAAAAGATATTGGGGCCTCACACGTTTCACTCGTGAATGGATTCACTCAATTTCACTCATGTTTGCACTCAAACGGCTTATACCTCTACTAAGCTCAACACTCTTGCCTTTTTTCACTCTAATTGCTTTTTTAAGTTCTTTGTTAGACTCAATTAACCAACCAAAAAACTTGCAGCAATTCAAGGATGAATCCAACTGAACAAATCACAAAGATGATGATCCTAGGGTGAAGAGTCACGAAAATAGATGAGTAGGGACCCTAAACACAAGAATGATGGAAAAGGCACAATTTTGAACAAGAAAAATAGAGAAAGAAAACAAGATGGATTGATGATTGATTGAGTAGAGATGCTAAGAACAATATGGTATCTTTCTTTGCACTCCTTGTTTTCTTTCTTTCAAATTCTTTGTTTCTTTTTTTTTGTTTCTCTTTTCTTTTGTTGTTGATACTTTTTTTTACTTTTTTAATGAATTTTTTTCTTCTTTTTTTTGCAAGTAAACTTAAGAACAAACTGAGAAAAGGTTAGATAGAATTCAACAAGAAAGAAGAATAAAAAAAATTGAAAAAGATAGGTGAAACATGTCTTAGAACCAAAACTCTAATACCAATTGATGTTAACCTCATCAACGACTTGATGAAACCCAATATCAAGTATGATAAAAACCACACTAACATGTGACAAAACCCGTATACGACTAAAGTCTCCAAGAAACATGTTCTTATCACGCTCGAATGATGGAACCGCGACGCAGTGCCTATATGGAGGTAAGAACCCTAATATAGTGAAGACATCACAATCAACTATGGAAGGTTGGTTGATAAGTCCGGGATGAATGCCATGGATGACTTCTATAAGTTCAAAGGTTCTAAAAGAACCAAATAAAATTAGAACTCACTCTTATTAATTCATTATCTGAAAGAATGAAAATACAATGTGACCCTCTGGGTATTTATAGACTCCTAATCAAAATATAAAAGACGCAAATATATCCTAAAAACTATCCTAAAGATATGACGAATATAGTCAAAACAAATCAAAAGGATGTCTTAAGAATATTCTTAGAAAACCACAATAGTTCCTAAAGATAACAAAAAATATATTCTCCTAACTTATTCAAATTGTAATATAACAGATACATTCATTAGATATAATCAAATATTGCTCGGTATCTTGTTGCTCTTCTTACTCCTCTTTGATCTTCTCTTTCACTTTTCACATCTCTTGACTTCCATTCTTGACGTACTTGGAATACATATATAGTAATCATCATAATCATGCTCTTGAAATTTCTCACTTAAGCTCTTTCCGTCTGATCAAGACAAATTTAAATTGTATTCTTCGAACTCTTGTAAAATACAAGAAAGTATTGTATGTAACGAGTACACCATGACAGTGTTGATGTGGTGTGATGTGAATTAAGGTTATTTGCTTTATTTTTGAATTTTATAAAAAAATATTAAAATAAATATATTTTATTGGCTTATAATACTAGGGGGGTAAGTTTAAAACCAGAAACCCCAAAAACCGAAGAACAACCGAACCGGAATCGAAAAACCGGATTTATGGGTCCCGGGATAAATTGGAAGTGGTTTTTAATGTGGAAAAAACCGGACCGAAAAATTCGGGTCCCGAACCGAAAAACCAGCCGGGACCCGAAACCGAACCGAAAATTATGTTAAATTTATATTATATGTAATAAATTATTTTATTGTTAGATTTTGACAATCAAATAATAGATTTATCAATGTTTATAACAAACCCATCATACCCAGTAGCATGCCGGGACGGTACGATTGTTCATGCACTTCGCCTAAAGGAAAGCTTTTAGATGATGCACACCCAATTTTTTTTTTTTTTACATGTCACGTAGCTTAAATCAGTCGCCTTTCACAAGGTGCACATGCTTTTCTGAGATATGGAATAATTAGGCCAAAGGACAAGACAAGTGAAAGAGATGCCATGGGGTCTACATAAGAATTATTAAAAAAAAATTCTCCATCAGAGAAGAATATTTGATAGCATATCATGCGAGGAATGGTATGTAGAAAGCATGTGTTCACCCAAAAAAATGAGGGTAGCATTTTGGATCATGAATGGATACGGAAAACCTAATAAGTAAAGCGAAGGTGAAGGAAGACTTAAATAATGAATTTTAAAGGATAAAATAAAATAATCTAATAAAAATATATAAAATCAATGAATTTTATATAAAATTTTAAAAGTTTTTCATGTTGAAGAAGTGATCACTCTACGCACTCCCTAAGTTCATCCCAATTTAGGATAAGTTCAGTCAAAGAATGTGCACTCACATGGATAACATTATACCGGTCTCTGTTTGACACTCCACATGGAAGTGACAGCCTGACCCAATGTAGGAGTAATCAGTTTCCCATTATTAATGATTATTTGGACTGTTCCATACCTTGTCATGATTTTACATGTGCATTTGAAAAGGGGGCAGCTTTTTTTGTTTCTTCATGGTCCATTTTTCTTGATACGATAGGGATAAGTTAATCAAATCAGTAAAAGCAAATAATCCAATTATAGAAATATTCACTTTTTTTAGATAATCTAACAATTCATACTGGATTAATCTACTTGTACACATAATTTTTATAAGGCCACATGGCACACCACAAAAGCATAATATCTCAAATTCTTTTAACTTTATTACCGCACCGGTTATTATTTTGGTCTTTTAAACTGTTTTACCAAAAAATTGAATTTACTGAACTATCAAGTCATATTAGAAAACAAGGTTTGGCACAATTCAATATTTTTTGGACCAAATAAGCCAGCTCGATAATCACACAGTCAAAAGGCTCCACATGAAAACTAATTTTTCATTTCGTGCAGAGATGAGTTATCGGACCGCACCTAAAATCACCACCCACACCATAATGCCTTTGGTTTGGGAAAACATTAAATAGTTTGCTAGTTAATTACATGTAAATTCATAAGCTCATTAATTATTTTTATTTTTATTTCCTCGTATTATGTTAATGATAGCTATCTTTAGTTGATTCCATTCTATAAATGTAAATATCCGATACATACAATCAATATTCTCAACATTATTTTTATTGATTGTGATAGATTCTCTAATACGACTTCATGCATCAATTTTATCATTTGACATATTTGGCTCATCTACTCATTTCTCTCTTGGATACATTGACCTTATTATATGTGGATCTTCTATGATATTAGTGTAGACTTTAGTTCGTTGGGAAGGAATCGATAGAGAATAAAATAAATAGGAGAAAATGAATAGAGAATAAAATTTAAATTTTTATTAGGAATACCATCAATTCCATTTTGTCCAAGGGCAATTTTATCATTTCATTTCTATTCGTTATAAGAAATACTTATTTGTTATGGATGAGTGGGGAATACCATATCGATCTATTCTGAAACCATTTCTGTGAGCCAAATGTGGGGAGGAAACTCCATATGGAATGCATATAGGTCTAGTTTGGCAGAAAAGAGTGGAATGGAATCAGAATCTTCAGTCTAACGTCCATTCCATTTGTCATGTTTGGTTGCTCAAAAAGCAATCGGAATGACCATTTCTTTGGAATGACTATTCCATCAATCTATAAAAATTTCATTCCATTCTACAAAGGAAGGAATGGTCATTCCATCCCCTAATTTTTATATTAACAGTGTGAATTACCTATTTTCCCCTTATTTTCAGTCATATTATAATGTATATATTGGGTCTTTCCCTCGACCCATCCCACTTTATAATATTATATTATATAATTATATAATTCAAAATAACTAAAATAATGACCCGTCCCATTTTTATTAAATTTACAAAAAAATTGTAATATTATATCAAATATAATTTAAAATACAAATAAATTCATAAAACCATGTATACGTAATAATATAATAATATAGTTAATATATTAAAATTTACATAAATTGAATAAATAAAATAAATATTACATTAGTATATATTAGATATATTAAATCTAAAATATATAATCATATAATAACTATAAAAGAGGACAAGTTGGAGGAAAAAGATCCGGTCCTAAATTAGACAAGACTCATTCCATTCCAATAAAGGTCTTGTCATAGCCCATAAAAATTTATCAAGGATATAATTGGAAAAATTGGTTTTTATTTCTGATTCTGTTACTTAGTGTTAAAGATAATATTAGACAAGAGAATGGTAATGACCACTCACTTTGATTCCATTCCATTAGGATCATTCCATTCCGTAGTAAGAATTCACATTCTCCCCAATCAAATAACTCCACATCAACATAAAGATAGAGTGACTAACAAATGGGTTATTAGTCAATACTCAGTAACCCATTAAATTTTGTTCATATGTTATAGTCTAGATATTTAGATTTATGAAAAATTTTATGAAACCTTACCAGTATCATGCCTTGCCCATCCCCAATTATTGGGTCTGCAATGTAAATTTGAGCCACCCATTCATTTCACTTCTTGTTGGTTGCCTGTTTCAAACTTAAAAAAATGCTCTTTCTCACAGTTGCTAATCATCTCACTTCAATCAACCAATATACTTTCATAAATAAGTTATTTTTTAGTTATGGTCCACCCTTCTTTCTATACATTTCTTTCCTTAGTCAACCTCTAATACATTCTTTAGTAACTTTTAGGCACTTGATCTTAACTGACTTACGAAGTACTACCAATTTTCACAGATATGGACGGGACGGAATCAAGAAAGTATTTTATGAAAAGGAGGTGATATGCCACGCGATGATGCCAAGTTATTTTATTATTAAGATTGTTTTTTATTTTCAAATTTCATAAATAAATCTTAAAAATAATCAAATATTATTAGTTGATAACATCACATAAATATTATCACGTGGTGACAGTACTGTTGACAGAAGATACCTTCTGGATGAGATGGCACCGGCCGATTTATGTCCTTTGAAATGTTTGCGGACAATTAATTAGGGTAGCTTGAGTCGGTCAATTTCTAGGATAGAAATTATTACGCGAATTAAAGCATTTAATTTGGAGTCCCATAGACATTATTGCCATAGTGCCATTCAATTTCTGCCGTTTTGACACTTTTTCTCTTGGGCACTTAGTTGTGAAGATTGAATCATTAAATAATGCAGTGGGATATTGTGATTCTTTTAGTATTATTAATGTGTGTCAACTGCAGTTTTAATAGCATCTCTTCGTTATTGTGCCAACCGACAAATTTGTTGAGCTACGGCTGTTAAAGTTGAACCTATGTAGACTGTTTTTGCTCTAAGCTATTCACTGATAAAAGGAGACTTATATTAGGTTTGGTATAATAGAATGGAAAATAAGAAATAAAAATGAATTTTATAGTACAAATTGTAATATTATGTGGAAAAAATATACTGATTATTATGTTTATTTTGAAAATATGAAAAAAAATATAATTGTGAAAAGTGGTAGAATTATCATTCCTTATCTTTTTTTTCAACGAAATATCATTTTAATAACTTGAGGAAAGAGTTTGCAATAATAGAATGGACATAATAAGATTTATAAATACAGTCAAGTTAGAAAAATGAAAAACAAAAAGGTCAATCCTTTATACCAAATGCAACATTAATTTCACATCAAAAGTAATATAACACAACAAAATCTCCATTCACTTTCCACATTTTTCACATTAAAGATTCATTGATATAACCATCCACTTTGTTTTTTTGTTTGTGTGTGCACAAAGAGATGCATACTCCTAAAAAGGAGAAATTCTTACGTCATCCTATATCGACACGTGACATGAAGAAACACGAATTAAAATGTGACAAACAGATAAATTAATCAGAGCAATTTCCATCATTATTTTTAATTAAATCAGTTTAATTGGTTCTTCCTCGCCATATTATTGTGAAATAGGACCCCCTAAGATTTTTTTTCCTGAAAAGGATGCACAAAGGAGATTCATGCACCTAAAAAGGAATAGAATAAAGGGATATTAATAGTCCCACTATCGAGAACTGAATCGATGATCTCTTGTCCTAGATCGAGAAAGATATCATTTCATCAAACTTGTTTTTCTCACGTATACCTTCTTTTGAATGTATTATTAACAATAATTTACTGTTTAGAGACTAGAGTGCTTGGTCCAGCATATACAGAATGATCCTTGATATACACCTAAAGCGTACTATATCTTTGACCGTAGAATTCAGTACATTCCTCCTTATTATATGAGGTT
This sequence comes from Lagerstroemia speciosa, assembly GCA_037672795.1. Lineage (NCBI taxonomy): Eukaryota > Viridiplantae > Streptophyta > Magnoliopsida > Myrtales > Lythraceae > Lagerstroemia > Lagerstroemia speciosa. The sequence continues at coordinate 10,104,095 of CM075303.1, read as the reverse complement.
GGATGTATTGAGAGTATCTCTAGATAGAAGAAAAAAGGGAGAATTGAAAGTGTATCAGCGTAAATTTTTATGTTGATCGTATGTCCGATTAGTTTAAACTGTTACTTTGAATATAGGTCATCTTCTTATATGTTTATGGCATGTTTGGTAACGACAAATCAAATAAACAATGAGTTAGTGATAAACCGAATAGACGAGTAAAGAAAACTGAAAGGGAATTAGATTGAACAATATCTTTATTTGGTAACATGGAATTAGATATAAGTATTGACAAGTAATCACTAGAAGGTAAAATTATATTACTAAATTATACTTTATCCTATACTAATAAAGGAATTGTTACAATTTTTCTTTGTAAATTATTATGTGTCTTTTGATTTATTGTTAGGTATTAATTTATTATTTAATACTTTAATTTCTAAAAAATATAATTATTTTTCGATAGTAAGGGAAACTCATATGCATGAAGGTAATAATTGTTTTTTTAATTGAAATAAAAAATATTAGTTGATAGAAATAGTAAAAATAGAAGATTTATTTCTTCTTGCAAAACAATGTTGCGGGAATATTAAGAGTGAGAAAGAGAAAATGTGTTAGAAAAAAGAGAGAGAAAATGTGTTAAAAAAAGATAAAATGCTCTAATAGTTAGGAAAGAGAAATAAGTGATAAAAAAATTATGAAAGGGCATTAATGTAATTTAACTTTGCTTCTCTGTCACTCATGACTACTTTATCACTATTACGTATGGCTTAATAGGGAAAGACAATGCAGGATTCATCCGAAATTGGCGACTATATCAGTAATCACAATTCCACATAAAAAGTTACTAAACTATGCAATTTAAATTTTATTTGTAATTGATATGTAAACGGAATCATAATTATGCTCTACCAAACATGTTATTAGTGAAAATGTAAAATGTTATTAGAGCAATTTACCCTGTAAACACATACCTTATTAGGTTCAAGTGTAGAAATCGTGGTTAGCAAGCTCAACCTCAAAAGAGAAACATCTGCCTAAATTTTGCACTAAATTTATAGGAGGACTTGGATTCATATTAGCAGAAAAGTTTAAATTGACTGGTGGTAGTGTTGAATCCCTTTAATTTCGGGATTTTCTTTATATTTATCCAATGTGAAATCTCGCATTATTTCTTTCCATCTTGTGCATTTTTTACAAGGAGTTTCGCATTTGAACTTGAAGAAATGTGACTTCACACAAATTCTTTAATATGATATAAAATTTTGATCAGACTTACATGAGAAGTTTGCCCTCATATAATCTAAAAGATTAAGGTAATAGGTAATGATATCCTACCGCTTATATTCCCAAAATCATTTTTATATTTATCCTATACGAGATTGTAACCCTCAATCTTCCAACTCTCTGCCGTGGAAATATAACAAGATTTGTACCGTGTCTTCTTGTCAACTGGACCGTACCAAGGAGTCCTCCACTTTCATGCATAACCGTAACCAAGAGAAATGAACTATACACCCCGATATAATACATTAGAGTGAATTGATTAACCAGTCCCCAAGAGATACAAAGTACATCAAGATCTTCCTTTTCTAAGTTGTACATTAATATTGTCCTTCTGAATATCAATTTAGTCCTCTTGTACATCAATCGCATTCTTCTGAACATCAATTTTGTCTTTGAATATCAATCGCATCATTCTGAACATTAATTTTGCCTTCTGAATATCAACCTATCCTTTCGAACATCAATTCAATCCTTCCGAATATCAATTACGTCCTTCCCAATATTAATTCAGTCCTTTTAGAAGATCAATTCATCCTTAATGATTTTGAACATTAGAGAGGTCCTTATTATATATCATAGAGGTCCTTCCGTCTCTAAAAGTCATCTATTTTTTGTGGAAAAATTGTTGAACATCAAAAACATCATTCCATCCCTAAAATCGTTGAACATAAAAAATTTCCTCCATCCCTAAAATCATTGAACATAAAAAACATCTTTCCAAATTTTCGTATATTTGCAAGTCAATGTTAGTCATTCTTATGACCATTGCAAAGAGCATTCCTTTTTCAACTCGAATTATGGATTCATTGCTTTAATGATTGCATCCTCTTCCTTTCTCAAATTCGTAAAAAAAAAAAAAAAAGAAAGATTAAATCACCATTTTCCTTTCCTCGTTCTTCCTCCTCTTCCGAATTCACCCAACCAGTGCTTCTCCTCCCTCCATCTATGGACCCTTGCAGGTGAGAAAGCAGAGCATGTGTCCTGTCTTCGAAGACTTCAATTCAACCATAGACATACAAGGGATCGACAATCAATGCCTTTTTCTTTTATCATCAATTTTTTATGTGAAACTTTATAGAATTGGTCTGTTTATGGCAAAAAGGAGCTGCTGGGAGCCATTAAGAGGTTGATTCCACCGGAATCTACCAGAATTGAGCCATGAGAGCCATTCAGCCACCACCCGACAGCACCAAAGTCTCCTAGAGTAGCCGTCTCGACTACTAGTGGGACCTCACCCTCGCTCTCACCCAGCGAGATCCTATTGCCCTCGCAGTTCCTTTCCAACATTGTCCCTTCCTCTACTAGTCACCAGAACGATAGCAACTCAAGGGTTGCCCTACCCTCTCAACTTCTCTCACCTCGAGCGGTTAGCTACATATGCAGTGGCACAAGCGGCATCATCTACAAGGTGATACATTGTCCTTTTGATAGCAGTAAGAGAGGAGAGAATGGGCTGAGAGGGTGAAAGAGATGAAATGTAACGGATATAAGCAAGCTGTGAGAGAAAAAATGGTATCAAAAGACTTAAAACTATCATGTACCTATATGAAAATGACAATTTTCAAAGAGTAAAGAGGTTAACATTGCGTTAGCAAGGACGATGTTGATGTTTATTAAGGACTAAATTGATATTTAGAAGGATGCAATTGTTGTTTAGAAGGATAAAATTGACTTTCAGCGGACAAAATTGATGTTCAGCAGACTAAATTGATATTCAACAAACCAAATTGATGTTCAACGGATGAAATTGGTGTTCAATAGACTAAATTAATGCTCAGCGGATGAAATTGATGTTTAGAAGAGTGTGATTGATGTTTTGGAGACCAAATTAATGTTCACGAGGACTAAATTGATATTTAGAAGGGTGATATTGATGTACAAAATTAGAAAAGAAAGAATTTAATGGACATCACATCTCTGGATGAATTAATTTACTCTAATATATTGCATCTTCTGTATCAATACGGGGAAGATCCTCTCTTTACTATCTTTTTTTACTCTCCCAATTTACTCATCGATGCATAAAATATAATTTTTAATAAACATTAGATAAAGGAAAACTAAGGGTATGGTAGTAAATTTAATAATAAGTAACTACCCAATATTTCTCTACTCGCATTTTCTCTCTCATATCTTCTTTTACATTCATTTTTTTCATACTTTCTTCTTACATTTTTCATTATCATTCAATTTTACATAAATTTATCACTTTCTACATATTCAATTTATCAAAAAATCACATACTCCCAAGTTAATATAATTAAAAATTTATTAATCGTTTATTAAATATCCACTTATTTCATTATTTTTATTAAATAATAAAATCTACACATAGTACAGCCCAACCCTGGCTTATGTATATTACACATGCATAGTCATATCATGGTAATTGGGTAAAAGGGACATTGGGACATGTATTTGTTTTTTTCGGTGTACATAGGAGGCGCTGGGTCTAGAAAGGGTGAAAGGAATGAGGATAAAAGGGGTATAGGAAGTTCCACGGGTGAGATCGAACTTATAACATCTGGGTCACTATGCGATAGCCGTACCAACTGTATTAAACCATCTTTCTCCCATTTGGGACATGTATTTGGACACAATGCTTTTCTTGCCAAACATGAGAATCTTTTTTGGTAATAAACAAACTCGGTAAAATCTTATACTAAATTTTTTTTTAGTTTTTTAATTACATTATTTTCTTCCATAAAATTTATTTTTACCTCTTTCTTGAATTTTTATCTCTGACTTGATTTTTTGAATTTATCCTTGACCCTGAGTTTGGATAGAAGAGTGTAAGCACATAAAAAAATGTTAAAAAGATAAAAGAAGATATATATATATATATGTATATATATATATGTATATATATATATAAAAGTGACATAAACGTTGCCGCCGATAGACGTGGCTGCGTTTGGAAATTCGCCAAGGTGACTCGTTCTCTCCAGTCTCGAGCTTCTGCAATGGAATCTGCGGTTTTAGCCAGCTCTTCGTTATGTCATTGCCACCCAAGGCAGCAGGCGGACAACTGATGTCAGTGAAAAACCATTTCACATATATTGACGTGGACACCGCTGAGAGAGAGCTAATCGACTCTACCCTGCCGGCGCAGCACCTAAACCCGCACAAAGTTGTTTGTGACCGACTGCCTCACAGTCGACACTACACCGCACGGTGTTTGGACTCCCTACGGTGCCGATCTTCCATTTAGAACATTTATAATGAAAAAGAAGTTATCGTTAAGGGATCATTCGTTTCAATGCAAAGTAACAGTGCAATCTCAGATTGTATTACAGTATCGATTATGGCATTTGACTACAAAATTTACTATAATATTGATTTTATGAATTAAAATATTATAATTTAATTGTTAAAGTTTTTATAATCAAATAAGTGAGATTTTCATTTTATAAAAAACATAAAACCATTTTACATACATCTACAAAATCTTACAAATAATTTTTTTGGTATATACCAGTAATATTTAGAAATCTTTTGAACTATTAACTAATTCATTTAGGAAAGGATAATTCATTGTTATCAAAAAAATTTCATGAAACTCTTTTATGATGAGAAAAGAGAAATATTATACTTTTTGAATAAATTATCTAAAAAATGCAACGTTTGATAAAATTTTCTATATTGGCACGACCCTAAAAAATACAATAAATTGTCAAGTATTTTTTTTAGGAAATATCACAGAGTTAAATTCGTTAAAGTTGTCCGTTTAACAGTTGATATGGCTTAATGTAGTAGTTCTTTTAACTGTTCATGTGACATTTCTATTTAAGAAAGATATAGAAAAACTATTAAAAATCAAAGCTCTGTACAAAACAGATAATAAAAAGAGTACTAGAACATAACATATATAAGTATAAACCAATTATTATTTTAAACAGTTATATAAATATGAATCCAACTTTTCATAATCGTCTAGCAAATTTCATCGCGTATTATCATAGATTTACATAACTAAATCTAACCTCATTCTATAATAATAATAATAAATTTGACCCCATTTGATCAAATTCTCGTATTTCTCTATTCACGGGAAAGTAAAAATACGCATAGGAATAAACAATGGCAATTCAGGAGTCTTGTGAGCCACCACAATTAGCATTTAACGGAAAATTCTAGTAAAATTAAATCCGCGATATCTACTACAAACAAAAAAAAAATGTGATATTTTTTTGTATTTATAAATGTTATGACAGAATAAAACTTTTTATGAAACATCATGATTAAATGACAATTTTTTTTTTACTGAATAGAAAACAACATTTGATGTCCATGACAGATGAATGAAATTAGAGAGGGAGCCAGGGGGGTGGATATGCTTTGTTTCGAAGTGGTGCGCGAATAACGGAGCGAGAGCATAGTTTTCGCCATTACTTGTGGCAGCGAGTGGTTGAGTTGAGTTGTGATTGTGGGGTGGGAGTTAGGGACTGAGCTAATGATGTGATGTGATGTGCTCTGCTCTGCTCTGCTGTTGTAGTGGTAATGGCCAACCGGTTAAAGAGCGACAGAAACACAGAGAGAGACAGAGAGAGAGAGATTGAATCCATATGTCATCAGTCATCATCCCCTTCTCTTGCCAATTGGCACTCAGCTGGCTGTTCTGCCTTCATTAATACTAGAAAAAGAACCCGCGCCACGCTGCGGTTCGATATATCTTTTATAACGAACTGAATGAATTATATTAAAGTATAGAGATATTTAAAAAATGATTATGTCATTTAACTCACACTCAAATATCTTTTTTACAAACAAATGTCGTTTATTTAAAAAGAGTTATGTTATTATTCGCATGTTTATAATGCGAATATTTTATAATTTTTTAATTACCAGTGCAGAAATAATATACATTAAAAATAAAAACATAAATGTAATATTCATCTCTTTCCCACAACAATATATTAATGGTATATTATATTCATGTCCAATCACTTATATTAATAGATTATTTATTTTTTGTATAGGTTAATAAATAATTTCATTTCATTTCTAAATAGGGGACTCGATTTTCCTAAATGAAAAAAGCTCATTCTCTTGATATACTCATAAAATTAAATCCGGAATAAAAATAAAATGCATAAGTTCTATCTTGTATTCAAAAAAAAATTTAATAATAATTATGTATTAATATATTTTTAGATAAATATTGATTATATTTATTGATGATATTTATTTATTTTTAATAATATATTCTATTATTTATTAATATAAAATAAATTAAGAAGAAAAAAAAAAAAAGAGAGAGGTGGGTCCCGAGAGGAGGGAAATGACTCCCTACTCTCCCCATCTACTCTCTATAACATTCTCTTTAGCTTAATAGTATAGATTGCTGGAAATATAATAATAATTATTATTGTACTTTTTAAGCATAAAAAATGATATATTATTATATTTAGAAATATAAAAATTAGAGTTATTTACCTATAAAAGTATAAACTATTCAAAAAAAATTTTAATTTACCAAGAATAATTTTTTACCTAGAGAATTATGAGTTATTTAAGAATTCTCTAATTTACTACGAATTATTTTTTGTTTAGAAAATTATGAACTATTTAAGAATTTCTTAATTTATCACGTCATTAATTTATTTGTTAATTGCTGATGTGTATCGTTAATTTTACTAATTGTACTAACAGAGTCTAATCTGGCATCTATCTGATTATAAAAAATTATTAAATATTGTCAAATTCTCTATTTTATCATGAGTATAGACATGCAAACAGATAATGAACATGCAAACGAATGCGTAAACATATGTTCTCTATTTTTATGATTAGATGGATGTCACGTATGATATTACGCTAGACTCTACTTGCACAATCAGTAAAATTAATAGTATAGATCAATAATTAATGGTCAAAATTAACAACTTAGTAGATTAGGAAAAACATAATATAGTTCACGATTTTTTGGATAAAAATAGTTTGTGGTAAATTGAGAAATTCTCATATAGTTCGTAATTTTTCAGATAAAAATTGTTCATGATAGATTAGAGAATTCTTAGATAAATAATCCTAAAAATTAAATACGGAATTTAATAAGCAAGTGCAATAGTTTTTCAAGAATTTAAATGTTTTGAAAATAGGATTTTGAGGGGGGAAAGGGTAGGTATAATCAGTGTCCTTAATCTTATAATTTTTTTGGCCAAAAACAAAATCTTGTAATTTAAAGGTACTAGGAGTGAACTTCTTATACCTATTTATCTCATCTTTTATCTATTCATTCTAAATTTATACGTTTCCTTTATACAATGAAAAAAAGTAAAGATTTAACAATTGTATAATAATTTTTTAAGTCGTGTAATATTATATTATACAAATATTACAACCAAATATTTTGATTAGCGATAAAAGTATTATCAACAAAAGAAAGACATCAATAATGATGATCCATTGTTCTGCTACATAACATTCTGTATTTTGAGTTCAATTGTAAAAATATCAGATGAACTAAACAACTAGTATTAATACTGATATGTCAACGTAGTACCACCAAAAGATTGTTATAATTTAAGAAACTGATATCGGTGAAGGTGTGATTTATAGAGTCCTCTTAAGCAAAATTGCTCAAATGAGACTATAATTTGAGTTCTCAACCTCACCAAAATACATGAGTATGATTTTCGAATTAGTAGACTAGTGATATTTAAAGTATCATTATCTATTTTTTTTCCCGGTATCATTATCTATTTAAAACACTCGATATGTGATAATAATTTTAGTTTAATAAGCATATACTCAATCCGAAAGTATTATTTGTAAAATCATAAAATTCAAGATTTCTAGTGTATATATGAGATAAAAAAATCTCGAATACAATATATTTATTACTATCTTACTGACAAATTTACCATAAGCAATCTTGGGATTTTCGGAAGTCGTCAAAAAATTAAACATTTTGTTGAAATTTCAAGAGAAAAACGAGCTTCACAAACACAACACTTCTCAAAATACATTTTTTGGGGGGGAAGAACATCAATGGCTAACCCAAGGACAGCTACAAATCCATCGGTAATTAGTGATGGATTCACCATCGTTAAACCATAACAAATATCATTGAGAAGAGATCTTTGTACATATTTGTCCTGTAACATAAACATTTTGAGTTCGTTCTTACTAGTGAAATTTTCTGTACATTTTTATTTCATCTTCCTTCTAATTCTTATAGGCTCATGTGTTTCTTTTATACACGAAAAAAATACAAGTGAATTACTGATAAATTTTTTCCCTATCAAAGTTGAATTGGAATTAATTGTGAAAAGGATGACTTCTAGCGGCGGGGGCCGGTCGAATGCCCAGTAGAAAAACACGTCACAATCCGACCAGCATCCATTGAGGGATGAATTTTCCATGAAAATTCCATACTTCTTGTTGGGTGACTTTCCTTGAATTGTCCTTTTTCTATTGGTACCTTCAAATAAATGTATTCTATGGTACATTGTCTTGTAATTTTTAAATAAATTTATGTAATAAACATCAACTTCTCACACAGGGATGAAGATTATCTCCTAAAATATACATAGAAGACCTTGGTTGGGAAGAATTAGGTAGCATAAATATCTTAAGTAAATAAACAATTTTGTCCATGAGATATAATTTTATATCAGCTGGGTCTCTCAGTGTTCTTTTTACATCATTTAACACCCTCAGTAAGGAGTTTTGCATTGACATAGTCCCTTTTTTAAGTTTTGCATCAATCATACTCTTTTCATACATGAATCAGCTCCCTCTATGCATCAATTATGTCCACCTATATGTCAACTAGGCCCCTCTATTAAATTAACTATTGACGATATTATTAGATTATCAATTAGATCCCCATCCCCATTCATCTGAGTTCTTTTAGTCCCTAATCAGATTTAAATTTAATTTAATTTTTAAAATTTTTTAATATTGGAACTTCATTTTTATAATGTTCTTATTAGCACTTCAAATCATCATTCCTCTAACTCTTCTTTTTTTAATTAGTAATAAGGAGAGGAGAGCAACAATAGTGACGATCTAACTAGCCTACTATGTAATGTTTGAACTTTCGTATTCAACTACAAACATATTAGACAATATAGAATTACATATAAATTTTGCACTTAAATAATCTCGAGCTCAAGTGTTATGACAACAAAGAAAATACTCTTGATTCAAAATTTTATTTTTTTGAACCAACATAATTGGAATGCATTCGTTAAGAGATTTTCAATAATTTAATAAGGGCATTGCATCAATGTTTTATTAGTTTTCAAATTTCATCATAATATTTAATAAATCAAAATTTTCATGTGTGATTATTCTAATTTAATCTGACCGAGGGATTCTTGATTACTAGGATTGTGTGATTACGCAATCATGCTGGAAGTCACTCCTCACCCATGAGTCAGAAGTGCCGACTTGCAGTCATTAGGGACGTGGAGCACTCTTCTCCTCTGTGTCAACAATCCATTGGGGGTGAGAATTGCAGTTTGGGGGAGGAGGTTGAGGGATTGAAAGTGGGAGGAAATAGAGGGATGCACTGGGGCTAGGTCAAAGCCGAGGAATGGGGCATGGTGGGATAAGGGAATGCGGAGAGGAGAAGAGGTCGAGGAAGAGAAGGCTTTGAAGATGCCACATCATTTTTGTATTTTATGGCAAAACAAAGTATCGTTAGTCATGTCATTAACAAGTTTTATTCCATGTTTGAAGAAAACTAATGGTTATATTTTTATGTTTGACCGAGGGACTAAAGTGATTGATGTAAGTTAGAAAGATTGATCGAATTTAAGGCTAATTTTATTAAGGGACTGAAATGAAGGCAACTCGAACATTTAATGACCAAAATTATAATTTTCTTATAATTTATTTACTTTTATTTGATGTTCCTTTGTTTTCTCGGGATTATTTCTATAGACAGGTCTATTTGGAATTGAAACACAATGTATGAAATCGATTTGATGTTTAATTCCTCAAATTGGTGACAAACCTGGGTGAATCTCCTTGAGAAAGATATCTTTGAACTCCTGCAAAAGATTAAGGTTGTTGCTCGATATAGAACTGACGAGATCATTAGCACATAAAATGACCTCCTTCTACATGAGTATGATAGAGGATGATGACAAAATATTGCTCTTTGATCTTTTTTTTTGCCAAGTAGTTGAACTTTTCCTATTTTGTTTTTACCATGGTTGAAATCTCTGTCCTACTTTTTCATTCTGCACAATATTTTTCCCTCTTTTTTTTCTCTTTAAGCTCTTTTCTTTCAGTTTCTTTCTCTATTCTTTTCACTTGATCTTTGTAGCTTAACTGATCATACATAAATTATCTCAGAATCAATGACATAAGAGTAATAGGCTGCCCCTTTGAGAGTAAAACAATAGCAATTTATGAATCCACATGTGTTACCTTCCAGTCAAATTGCCAAGGTCTCCCAACAACATGTGGTATGGATGTAGAGGAACCACATTAACAACAACTCATCTTCATATTTGCCAATGGAAAATGCAATCCCAGACTTATTTGTCACCTTGATTTTGCCCCAATCAAACAATCACCAAAGTTTGTAAGGGCGCAGATGTTGTAAGATAGGTAGTGATAATTTCTCCATCAAATCAATGATTGCCACATTTATGTAACTTCCTCTATCAATGATAACATTGCTTAATAAAGTATCAAGTATGAAACAAGTTCTTGTTTTGGTTGCCTTCTTCCTCCTCAACTTGTAAATTGAGAATTAATGTTGCCACCACTAAGTTTCCAACCACAACATGTTGCTCATTATCATCGTCCTCCTTCAATGGCATTTCATCAACTACTTCCTCCTCATCTCTTGACTCAAGTTTTCCTTGGGTGTTGATCCCCACCACCCTTTTGTTTGGAAATTGGCTAGTTATGTGACCATACCCCTAACATTTAAAGCATTTCATATCGCATGATTTGGAAGTAGTGAACTGACTGTTAACTTAAGCAAATGATGTCGATTTGCCTTCTTAAATGGTTCAAATTTTGGCTTGTCATGCAGCTTCTCTATTAAATATCCATTGGCTCACAAGAACCTTGAGCCCATGTCCAACCCACAAGTTTAAGCTGATAGGATGGTGGCAACCACTCTCTTATAAATCAGGTTTCAATCTATTATTTGTCCAATATGGGACTGACTCCTTGACACTGGCCCCATGTGGCAATGTGTTTACAATTGATATATGCCCTTAAATACCCACTCTCAGCAACTGACCTTCCGGTCTTGGGTAGGGGGCAAATTAAAGGGAGCGGAACTTTTTTCTCTATACTCAATAAACTAACCATGAGCTGAGCGTATCTATTTCGGTCTCGGGTTTAACGGGTCATAAGTTGTATACTCGGACCTGGTATGGTGTGGGTTTAGGATCCACCCACTATGATACCATGTTATATTTTCACATAGCCCACAAGAGGTTGGGTCTATGTCCAACCCAAAAGCTTAAGCTAAGGATGGTACCTACTCTCTTTTAAACCAAGTTTCAATATCTTATTTGTCTAATATGGGATTAAATCCTCAACATTCTTTTCCTTCCATGGGGCTACCTTCTATCTGTTGGTAGATGTTGATTATCCCCTTCTAGCCAATTCTTTCCATTGTAGTTGTTCCTCTACCTTTATAGCTTGGTGCACCATATCCGACAAATTCCATAGTGCTGAAATTCAATAGAATTAGCAATTTTCAGGTTTAAGCGATGCAAGAACCTAGCTATGGTAGCTTTCCGATCCTTATCCACATTATCCCAAATCATACTTACTTCCATCTCCTTGAAGTACTCATCTCACTTTTAGGACCTTGAGTTAACCTCTGCAACTTTTAGTTGGACTAGCTCCATAGTAATAGTTAGGCCTCATAAGCATCTTCATCTCCTCCCAAATGGGGTGGTCTTCTATTTCTTTTCCCATTCATTACTACTTGATTCCCACCAAATAATGGCATAACTAATATACTCAATGGCGACCAACCTAAACTGCTTAAGCTCCTAGTAGTTGTGATAATCAAACATCATATCCATCTTAATTTCCCACTCCAAATAAATTTGTAGGCCATTTTACTTTGGAAGGATGAAATTTTTAGCTTTACATTTCCTATGTCATTATTCCTTCTATTCCAACCAATCCTATCTTCTCGATCCCCAATTCTATCTCCTCTCTATACAATCCTAATTCCTCTATTCCCAATACTACCCCAATTATAATATCGCTCATCAAATCCTTCCACTTCCTCTTCTTCCTCATCATCTCCCCACCGAACAAATCCTTATTGCTACATATTGGAATGATCTTGTTTTTGTCGTCTTCGTGTTCCTGCTTTTACCCGATCTAGCCTCTCATGAATTGGTTTTAACTCGCCCCTCAACATACGCCTCTTTTGTCTCATCAATGCCTACAATTGAAGATTCAAAAGTTGTCTAACTTCTTCATCTATACCTTCGTCTCGAGTATAGGACATATCCTCAAAATATGGGAGCCTCACAAACACTTCCCTACATGTTTCTCTTGAGATCAAGGCACTCACACTTGTGTTTGCACATAATCAGCTTTTACCCTTTTATGATCTCACTCAATCTTGCATTTTTTCTCTCCTTTGTTTTTCTTCAGTTCTTAATCGAACTCTGCAAACTAATCAGAGTGTTCTACAAGAGTTCACAATGAGGAACAAACCAAAACTCATCAAAGAGTATAAAATTAGAGTGTAAGAGAAAAAAGATAAAGAATTGAGAATTTAAGAGCAAGAGAAAAGAAATAGGAAACTTGAAGAATTTCTAGGGTTTTAGTAAGCATTCAAACTATTTCACACCAAATTTTCCTCTTCTTTTCTTTTTCTCTTATGCTAATAACTTTTTTGATATTTTTTTCTTTTAATACTAGAAGCTAGAAGCAAAGAATATATATAAGTTTGCCTTTGAACCGAAACTCTCACACTAGGTGATGCGAGCCTCACCACAATGGTGATGAAACTCGGCAACAATGATGGATAGAGTCCCAAGAACATGAAGGCGAGAGTTTTAAGCCTTGACCCATAATCTAAATCGAGATTCAAACCAAGATTGCGAAAGAATGAAATGCCATACCCATAATTTTAGAAAAGTTCTTTTAAGAACCAAGAGGAACATAAAATCTAACAAAGGATGTTAATAAACTAAGAATGAAGTAAAGTGATTTCAAAATTACAGATCTCTCCCTTATATTATGGGAACAACCATCTAACTATGATAATGCAAGAATTAAAACTGTAAACTTTCAACAACCCAAAACAAACAAGTCTCACACTTATTAATGCTCTTCTAACCAATTTCCATATCGGTTGACCTTGGGCCTGTTGAGTTTTTCTTGGTTGAGACCTGAGTTTCTAAGGTTAGTTTTTCAAAATCTTGAAAACCGATCGAAATTCTCAGAGGATTCTCAAAAGTTGGGTTTTTCAGGTAGGTTTATATTGATTTCTTTTGGATTTTCAATTTTCATTTACGTCATAACCAGATCGAGATAAATTAGGAGTTTGAAATTGCAGAGAATAAAAGAAATTGATCATTAAAGGGGTGATATTGGCACTAGGAATTTTGTATTTCTAATGATTGTTCAAGTAATTCTTCAAACTTATCTTTAAGGAACCCTTTTGCAAATTTTGATTTTATGGAGAATTTTGTGCGCGTGATATAAGTAATGAATATCATTCACAATTGAGGGAGAAATTTGTAAATTCCTTATTATTCTACTCAAAAGTGAAAGTTGGTGGTAGGATTTAAAAATCACATAAAATTTTTGTATTAGATGATTATTCATCTATAGCTCTAAGAGGGGAAACTTATCAATTCGATACCTTTGATGGATGTGTGTAACTTTGTTAATATTGTTGACAGAATATTTATAATACTCTACACATGTAGAAGAATTTAAAGTTCCTAACAATTCTAATTAAAAGTAAAAATTTGTAATAAAATTAAAAAATTATGTAAAATTCATGTATAAAAATGTCATCTATCTTATTAAAAATGACATTAGAATGGCAACTAAAAACGTCTACAATAATGAAAATTTTCTACATTATTTACTCATCAAATAGTCTGATTTATGCAAATAAAAGAAATCATAACGGTGCTAGCAGTAGTAGTAAAAGTAACAGAGAAGCAAGAGAAACTAAGTCAATAATAGAGGATTATTAGTCAAACTTCTGACACATTAGATGTTGTTATCTCTTCGATCTCCCCCCAAGGTCCAATCCAACCCACGAGCCAAGTTTGATGACCTAACCCCATTGTCCATTTCACTTCCAAATTTGGTACAAGAGGTGCATTTTTTTATTATTTTAATGCATGTTGGAAAAATGACATGTGAATGGAAAATTGGTTCCCATAAAATTAAGGAGAAGATTTAGGGTTAAATGAGTTATATAGTGCTAAAATAAATGAATCCAAGTTGGAGCCCATATGCAAGCCCATAACGCCCACGTGGAGAATAAGAAGAGTTCTATCCTACATGGAAGAGGTAAGGTAAGTTGGAAGTTTTTATAAGAGAATTGTACTCTTATGTGGAGTAAACATTTTAGCCAAGCTATACGACCTATGCCAACCTCGGTCGCCGATGCAGGAGGGTGTTTTTGGAGGTCGATTTAGTTGAACTCATCTTTGCATAGGTGGCAACTCTTCAAATGTTCATCCCAACTATGGGGCTCGCACAAGGCCGAGTTTTACCTTTTCCTATGAATTTTCTCCTTCATTTCTACATCGGATGATGCGTAGATTCTCTTTGGCTACAACAGTTAGCATTTAAGTTTGGGCATTGACTGCAACAATCAACATTCAAGTGACGGTTGTGACTATTGAATGAGCATTTAAGCCAGATATTAAGGGGTAATTAAGGGCGGATTAAATCTGCCACTTAATGGATCAGATTAATTTCCTTGATTGCTAGTTCGTGCCATTTGTTGGCTAGTTCAGAATTTAAATTTGGTCGGTTCAAGCATTGAATTCCTGGTTCAATGTTATTTATACTTGTAGCTCCCACAACCACTATAGAATGCACTTAGGCGCATCTGCATACTGGACGATGCATAGAGTTGTATAGCAACGTTGCATTCGCACAACATTCTCTCCTTTCATTGTTCTAAATAATTTTTTGTGGTGGTTGCCTGCATTTGTTCGATTTGCCAAACAGTTGAAGTTCGGTGCTGCTTCAACTCAAGCTATCGTTGTATTTTAAGAGACTAACATCCAAGCTTCCTCAGCATAGAAAAGAGGAGGATGAATTAGTCTTAAGGACACCGCGAGATCCACAGGCCTTGACATTCAATAACTTTTACGATTCAACAGTTTGATTTTATTGTATTACTTTTCATAGTCATAGCACAACTATGAGTCGTGTAGTTATGTAGCTCTTTTGTATTTGTAACCATCGAGATCTGAGACAATTTAATATATTTGCATCAAACAATCGTAAGACTAATTCATTTATCTTATGATCTCATGTGGCTTATGATTCTACCCCCATCACTATAGTTGTGATTGACCCACCACACTTGTGGCTAAGGGCTTGGGCTCTGCCCTTTCTACGCCTTTGGGAGGCACAGGCTCCGTGCTTGCAGTGGTTCCTGTGAATCACAGCAAAAAACCTGAGATGTTTAGTAGGTTGAACTTCAAAAGGTGGCAGCAGAATATGCTCTTCTACCTGACCATCTAGAACCTCACCAGATTCTTGACTGAGGAAGCAAGCTTCCTGAGGGACAATTAGATGTCTAGGCTACTCAAGCTGTTGACACCTAGAATCAATCTGATTTCTTCTGCAAAAACTACGTTATGAACGGGTTGCACAATTTCTTGTACAATGTGTATTGTACACTAAAGACAACGAAGGCACTATGGGATTCACTGGACCGTAAGTATAGAATAAAGGATGCAACATAAAGAAATTTGTCGTTGAATGATTCCTCGACTATAAGATGGTGGATTACAAAATAATGATCAGTCAAGTATAAGAGATTTAGGTAATCTTGCATGAGATTCATGCTGAAGGTATGGTTCTCAATGAGACCTTTCAGATAGTTGTGATAATTGAGAAGTTGCCACTGGGGTGGAAGGACTTCAAGAACTACTTGAAGCATAAGTGCAAGGAAATGTCAATGGAGGACCTCGTTGTTAGGCTTCGCATTGAAGAAGACAATAGAAGTTTTGAGAAGAACATTCCTGTGAGTGCTGCCAAAGCCAATGTGGTGGAGCACAGACAAAACCCAAAGCCCAAGAAAACCAAGGCCAAGAGTAGGCCTAAGGGAGGCATTTCCAAGCCAAAGCTCTAGGGGAAATCCTTCAACTATGACAGGAAGGCCGGAAATCTGCTGAGTGCCGACTTCCTAAGAAGAAGAAGGTCGAGACTAACATTGTTGATGCCACTATCCAAGTTGGTTCTGACATCAACCTTTCAGCTGTGGTTTAGAGGTAAATTTGGTTTGTCAAATCCAAAGGAGTGGCGGATTGACACTGGAGCTATGCGGTATTTCTGCTATGACAGAAGCCTCTTCACGACCTTTGAGCCAGTCAGTGGAGAAAAGCTCTACATGGGGAACTCGGCCTAGTCTGAAGTTGAAGGCAAAGGTAAAGTGGTGCTGAAGATGACCTCCAAGAAGTTGTTGACTCTCAATGAAGTGCTGTACATGCCTAAGATACAGAAAAATTTAGTTCCGGTTCATTTTTGAATAAATATGGGTTTTATATGATATTTGAGTCAGACAAAGTCATATTGTCTAAATCTAGAATGTATGTGGGGAAGGGATATGAACGTAATGGGCTGTTCAAGCTCAATATAATGATTATGGTCAATAATGAGAATTCCTCTTCCACTTACTTGATTGAGTCTTCCAGCTTATGGCATGGTAGACTAGGGCATGTTAATTATGATTCAATTCAGAAACTAATTAACACGGATAACATGGAACACATGTCGGCATTTCAAGTTGATGCTAAACACAAATATAAAGTTTGTGTCAAAGCAAAACTAACGAGTTCATCATTTCAAACCATTGAAAGAAATATCGAACCACTTGAGCTTATTCATAGTGATGTTTGCGACTTAAAGTTAGTACAAACAAGAGGCAGTAATAAGTATTTTATTACCTTTATTGATGATAGCATGAAATGCCGCTATGTGTGTTTGCTTAAAGGCAAAGATGAAGCCTTAGACAAGTTTATTCTTTATAAGAATGAAGTTGAGAATCAACTCAATAAGAGAATAAAACTATTAAGAAGTGAAAGAGGCGGTGAATATGAAGCACCAATTAGTGACTTCTCTGCACAACATGAAATGTTCATGAAGTGACTATGCCTTACTCACCTCAGTCAAATGGTGTTTCTAAATGGAAAATCACACATTAAAAGAAATGAACATTGCGATGCTTCTGAGTTCAGGGTTATCCCAGAACATGTGGGGAAAAGTTATCTTAACTAGCAATTACCTTTTAAATAAGGTGTCTCAAAAGAAAGAGGAAAAGACACCATGTGAACTATGGCATGGTAGGAGACCATCTTATAAACACTTACGAGTGTGGTTGTGTCTTGTTAAAGTAGCAATTCCGACACCAAAGAAAGTAAAGATAGGTCCTAAAACGGTGGACTTTGTCTTTATTGGCTATGCACATAATAGTAATAGATATCAATTCCTTGTGTATGAATCAAATATTCATGATATACATAGAATACGATAATAGAATGAAGGAATGCATTGTGTTTTGAAGTTTCATTTCCATATAGATCCAAAGAAGGATCTAGTTCATCGAAACGAACCGCCGAAGGTATGAATGATAAAAATCATGAATTAGATCATAGTAATGATCATGAATTTGAGCCAAGACGTAGGAAAAGGGCAGGAGTAGATAAATCATTTGCAGATGATTTCATGACATATCTATTGGAAAAAGAACAACAGACATATGAGGAAGCTGTAACTTCCTCAGAAGTACCTCTTTGGAAGGAGACAATCAACAGTGAAATTAATTCTATTTGACATAATCATATGTGGGATTTAGTCTATCTTCGTCCTGGTTGTAAACCTTTAGGATCTAAATGGATCTTTAAAAGGAAGATGAGAGCAGATGGCTCCATAGACAAATACAAGGCTAGACTTTTTATCAAAGGATACAAGCAAAAGGAATGCCCTGATTATTCTTTATATTTATTCTCCTATGACGAGAATAAATTGGCAGCATTATGTAATTTAGAGGTGCATCAAATTGACGTGAAAATAGCTTTCTTAAATGGTGATCTAGATGAAGAAGTTTACATCAAACAACTTAAGGGGCTTGGGTTCCAGGAAAGGAAAAAAAAGTCTGTACATTGGTAAAGTCATTGTATGGCTTATAGCAAGCGCCAAAACAATGGCATGAGAAATTTGATAAAACAATGATCACCAATGATTTCAGAATCAATGAGTGTGATAAATGTATGTACATAAAAGAGGCAGAAAATAATTACGTTGTTTTATGTTTATACATAGACGACATACTCATTGTAGGTAGTGATGAGAAAATTCTTAGATCTACCAAGAATATGTTGAATTCACGATTTAACATGAAAGATATGGGCCTTGCTGATGTGATCTTAGGAATTAAAATCATGAGAACGTCAAATGAACTTATCTTAAGTTAGTCACATTATGTGGACAAAGTTCTTGAAAAATTATGGTGTCGCTAGAACTTCTTTAGATACAAGTCTCCATCTATCAAAGAATAGAGGAAAAGAGTGTTTCACAGGTGGAATACTCAAGAGTTATTGGTAGCTTGATATATCTAATGATGTACTAGGCCAGATATTGCCTGCGCAGTTAGTAGGCTGAGTAGATATATGAGCAATCTGATATCGACCATTGGAAGGCAATATTACAGGTATTACGGTAACTTAGGTACATTCGGGACTATGGCTTGCACTATCTAGGTATCCAATCGTACTAGAAGAGTACATTAATGCAAACTGGATATTTGATATAAAAGACTCGAAATCTACTAATGGATATGTGTTCATATTAGTAGGAACAGTTGTATCATGAAAGTCCTAAAAGTAAACAGTGATAGCTCAATCCACAATGGAGTCTAAATTTAACACCTTAGACAAATATGGCAAAGAGGTTGAATGGCTACGCCATTTTCTTGAGGATATCCTAAAATGGGAAAAGCCAGTCCCACCAATATACATTCATTGTGACAGTCAGTCAGCTATTAGAAGACACAAAGTCAAATGTATAATGGTAAGTCTAAATCTATACACGTAAACACAATACTAGTAAATAATTACTCTTAGCTGGAATGATTGCTATTGACCATGTGAAGTCAAAGGATAATTTGGCGGATCCGCTAACCAAAGAGTTAAACAAAGAACTTGTTGAGAAAATGTTGAAAGGAATGGACTTAAGCCCATGAAAGGAAAGGTTTCATGAAGGAAACCCAACCTTGTTGACTGGAGATCCCAAGATCCAGGTTCAAAGGGACAACCTACACATAAGACTTGATAAGTCACTGTGGGGGATTCCGCAACTCGTTCTTTGATAAGAAACAGTGGCATTATAAGAATGAGGTTAGGATTGTAGATACTTTAATGATTTATAAAGGAGTTAGCAAAATACTCTTGACTTTATAAATCACCTATGTAAGAGAGAAGTAGGGTTGTTTCAAGAAGAACTTAGGGCTTAATTTTTAGAAATTCTCACAAAACAAGGAAGGTTTTCATGGGCAAACGAACACAACCGTAAGAATTGAACAAATGAGTAATGGATTCTTATGTGAGATATATGACTCTTTATACAAGAAAGCAAGACAATTCAATGATATCGTGTCTACTTGATAGCTAGTAAAGTAAGCATATCTTTATAAGGGAAGGTTCAAAGTGTTAACACCTACCTATCCTATGTAGGATTCATTTGTTGGAAACCACCACAGAGTCAAAACAAAACAATTTCCATTCATGTGGGGGATTGTTGGAAATATGACATGTGAATGGGAAATTGGGTCTCATAAAATGAAGGAAAAGATTCGGGCTTAAATAAGTTATATAGGGCTAAAATAAATGAATCCAAGTTGGAGCCCATATGCAAGCCCATAAAGCCGATGTGGATAATGAGAAGAGTTCTATTTCACATGGAAGAGGGAATGGAAGTTGGAAGTCTTTATAAGAGAATTGTACTCTCATGTGGAGTAAACATCTTGGCCAAGTTATATGACCCGTGCCCACCTCGCACGCCTACGCAGGGGGTTCTGTCGGCAGCCGATTTAGTTGAACTCATGTGTACACAGGCAGTGGGTGCACTGGATGTTCTTTCCAATTGTGGGACCTCGCACGAGGTTGAATTTTACCTTTTCCTATGAATTTTCTCCTTCATTTCTACATCGGGTGACATGTAGATTCTTTTTAGCTATGACAGTCAGCATTTAATCCTAGGCGTTGATTGTGGCAGTCAGCATTCAAGTCACAACTGTGACTGTTGAATAAGCATTTAAGTCAGACATTAAAGAGTAATTGAGGGTGGATTAAATTTGCCACTTAATGGGTTAGATTAATTTCCTTGACTGTGGTTCGTGCCATTTATTTGCCAATTCGGAATTTAAATTTGACTGATTCAAGCATTGAATTTCCGATTCAGTGTCATTTATGAGTGCAACTCCCACAACCATTATAGAATGCACTTAGATGCATATACATACTGGACAAAGTGTAGAGCTGCACAACAACGTTGCAATTGCACAACATTCTCTCCTCTCGTTACTTTGCATCGTTCTTCATGGTGGTTGCCCGCATTTATTTAGTTTGCTAGAGAGTCGAAGTTCAGTGCTACTTCAACTCAAGCTATTGTTGTATCTTAGGAGACTGACGTCCAAGCTTCCTCATCGTAAAAGAGAGGAGGACGAATTAGTCTTAAGGACACTGTGGGATCCATAAGTCTCGACATTCAGTAACTTTTATGATTTTTACAATTTAGTAGTTTGATTTTATTGTATTACTTATCATAGTCATAACTCGACTGTGAGTCGTAAGGTTCTGTAACTCTTTTGTATCTATGACCATCGAGATTTGAGACCATTTAATATATTTCCTCAAACAATGCATACATATAAGAATAGACACAATTGCCATGGGCTGCATTTAATGTCCTATTACTAAAAAAATCATTATCATACATGAAGTGGGAATATTTAAGATTTTCGTTATTTATACTGGCACATGACCTGTAACATGCTCATAATATTTTTATTTAAAAAAATGATGAAGAAAGTTAATGGGCAAGAATTGATTAAGAAAAATTCTAATTGCAATAAATTTTGAAGTATATGATTTTTTAATAAATTAAATATGAAGAAAAAGTAAATTTTAACAAAATTTGAGTGATAATGAAAAAGTATAGAGAGAAGATGAGAAATGAAGAAAGTATAGAGATAAAGAATGAGAAATGAAGGTAAAAAGTAAGGAGAGACAAAAGGGGGTAAGAAAAAAATTAGGTAATTAAGTATTAGTAATTTGTTATTTTACTCTTATTTTTTTAAAATTTAATTGATAATAAAAAGTAAATTTCATGTGTCGATGAGTGCTTTGCGAGACGAAAAAGATAATAATATTAGGAGCGGTTCCCGTAAAGATGCGAAGCAAAACGAATTAGGATATTCTCAACATCCGTATAAAATTATAGGGGTAATTTAGGAATAAAACATTCCATGGCCTTCCTTCTTGAGGTGAATTGGTCCTTAATGCAGAGGAATGAGCAAAAGTATAGTCGATTTTAAAAAAATTGTTAAAAAATATTATTTTTTAAACTATTTATGAGAATACCGTTTCTAAAACGCTAATTGAAATAACATTTTAGGTAAAAAAGAAAACGTCAACTGTTTTTAGTTGGCGTTTTCTCTTGAACTGAAAACATGATACAGTGAACTTCAAGTGCTCGATGATATGAGGAGTAAATGTTAAGTTTGTAATACACGATAATCTTGTTTCATAAATCTCCCTCAGTTTTTTACACGTATAAAATTTTTATAAATTTTTAAAAGTAAATTTTATAAGTGTCGACACCTGAATAATAATTTATATAAGAAATTCTAATGTATTATATATTGAGTTGTGATACAATATGTTTTGGACTACAGCGTTTTGGGTAGGTAGTTAATTTATTATATATTAGAATTCATTGTTTAAACTATCATTTATGTGTCAATATTTATAAAATTTACTTTCAAAAATTTATAAAAATTTTATACATGTAAAAGTTTGAAAGAAATTTATAAAATGAGATTATTGTGTATTATACACTTAATATTTACTCCTCATATCAACAAACTCTCGAAGTTTTTCTTCTTTATCTAAAATACTATTTCAGTTAGTGTTTAAGAATGATATTTTTGTAAATAGTTTAAAAAATGCCATTTTTTAAGATTTTTTTAAATTAACGGTGTTGTTGCGCAGTCCTCCCTTGATGCAATACCTTTTTCACATTGTTTGAAACATTCATACTTTTTAGTTACAATGAAGGTACATGTTGCTATCGAGATGCTAACTTGCACCATTTTATATCACTATACGATAATATTTATATAATATTACGAATAAATAAAATTATATTATTTCTCAGATTTAAGATTTAAAAAGTGAAAAATTATAAAAATAATTAAATTTTAATAATATTACCGTATAAGTAATATTACATGTTAATATAATTTTACAAAAAATACTTTTTTCCATACTGATGTGAGGAAATAAGAAAATAAGAGATAAAAAAACAGAAAATTTACGGGGTATTTTGTTCGAGTATTGTTAGATTATAAGAAAAGTTGAGATTACATGAAAATTTAAATTATGGTAAATTTTCTTCAAAAATAGATTGGAATTTGAGATTATTGTATTTAAAATAATGTAAGTTGATTGTAAAGTTTGATGGGTGTAAGTAAAACGACTGTAAAATTAGTTACAAAGTTAATATAATATGAGAATATCGCGTTTTTGGATATAAATTTTTTACTAACTATACTATGAAGTTTTAATGTATGTAATATTAAATTACAATATATTCTACAAATAAATACTGTAATTTGTGATATAAAGTGTACTCCATCAAGCCAATAACTACCTTACAGAATTAAATTTATAACTTTTTTGTAATTTACCGTAGCATTTTCTATTCACCTTAGATCTCTACCCTTACCCTCCGCACTACCATTTAAAAGCCCAGCAAAGCGGGAGCCAGTTTAGTAAACCAGTCCCTTCATTCACTCATACACACCAGAGAGAGAGGGGGAGAGAGGGGGAGAGGGAGGGAGAGAGAGAATGCGGGAAAGGAGATCTGAAACTGGAGGGCTCCTGGTAGGCTGGTACTGCACTTTTGACAACTGAGAAATAGATAGAGAAGCAGAGAGCGAGAAGAAGAAGAAGAAAGATGATGACGGGAATGGTGCAGGACCGGAACCTAGAAAAGCAGATTGAGAGGCACACGGCCGGCTGTATGGCCGGCTTCTTCCACATTTTCGACCGCCACCAGTCCCTCGCCGCCAAGCGCCTCATCACTTCCAAACGCCTTGCGCCCTCCACCGTCAGCTCTTTTCCTCTCTCTCCCTTTTTTCTAGTCCTTCCTGGCTCTAATCATCAGTTTGACGAGCTTGTTTCATGTTTCCAGGGGTTCGATCCGACGGCCTGTGACGTGGACGAGAAGAATGGGGGGCCTCCGGCGACGCCCGAGTACCACTCGAGTTCATCCTCGCTGAGGGATGTCCGCTCGCCGGTGCCTGAACCTGGAACACCATCAGAGGCGGCTTCATCTGCGAGATCTCCTCTTCCCTTCCCGAAACTCGAGCTCAAGGAGGGCACGAGATCTCCCTGGAAGTTCTCCAAGGAGGCCCCCAGGCTCTCACTCGACAGCAGGGCCGTCACCGACGCCAAGGGAGGCCTCTACCCCCGCGAGATCCGCGGCAATGCCGCTGTCCTGCCGGCTAACCGGCCAAATGCTGGAGACGCGCAGCCTGCCAACGATAACGACCGGCAGCGAAGATCCCCAAGCGTCATTGCCCGGCTCATGGGGCTTGAGAACTTGCCCCGTGCCAACACCGAGCCTACCAAGGATGCCGAACTTAGGAGATCCGCTTCGGAATCTCGGGTTAATAAAGATCTGTATCGGTTCGTAGAAGGTAACCATTTCCATCAGATTCTGTTACAACAACAGTGCACGGTCACGAGCAACGTGATAAGAGACGGAATGGTTTTGGGAGATGTCAAATCAAGCATTGCGAGGAACGCGGGGGCGGAGCAGACTGTCAAAGTGCCGCAGCAGAGGGTGGTCGGGCTGGGCCGCCCGAAGAGTTTCTATGACTCGACGGACTTCTTCCCTGAGCCCGCGAAACGGAGCGCGTCGATCTACGAGGAGATCGAAAGGAGGCTCAGGATGAGGGGGATTTACGAGCCCCCCAAGGATTTGGAAACCCGGAAGCAAATCCTCGACGCCCTGCAGCTTAAGGGATTGCTGCCCGGCAGTCATGTCCCTCGCCAAAGGAACTTCATATATGAGAAGAGCTTTGAGGACTCCCCCGTTGTCCTCATGAAGCCTTCGCGACCGGTGAATCGGTTCAGCTGCAGGAGTGAGAGTGAGTCGCCGCCCTTGAGCTTCAGGTCCAGGCCCGCAGCTGTTCGCCGGAGCAGCCCCATCGCCGCTGGAGACACATTGCCGGTTGCAGCAGCAAGTCTAAGGCAGGAGAATGTGCGGGGCCAGAGCAGGGGGAGGGCTGCATCGACTGTCTCGCCGACTAGAAGCGACAGCAGCATTAAGAGCCCCGGCAGGAGGCCAATGGTGATTGTGGAGCAGAAGAGGGCATCCACTGTTCAGTCGCCAAAAATTGATCCCTGCAGACACCGATCAAGTCAAATGGTCACAAATCGAACAACAAGAGTCCATAAACCGGTGATTGAGGTTTACCCAGCGGAGGATGAATCTTCCACCTTCTCCGAAAGCAGCGTCAGCACTACTTCTCAGACGGACACGGAGGTAATCTGCAAACATTCTCTTTTTCCAGTGAATCTATAACGAATATACCCTAAAAACTGAAAAGTCAATGAATACCATTCGCTAAGTTACATGGATTCAGTTGATGGTACAAGATTAGTTTGAAGGATTGACCCGGATGGTTTTTCGCAGGGAGCCAAGGTGGAGGAACACAAGGAAGGAAGGAACCTACTGGAGAGGTGCGATAAGCTGCTGCACAGCATAGCGGAGATGACAGCGACTGCAGACTTGCAGCCGAGCCCAGTATCAGTGCTCGACGCTGCGCACTTTTACAAGGGCGAGTCGTCACCCTCCCCCATCATGAAACGCAGCATCGACTTCATGAAAGGTTAGTACTAATGATGAGAAAAAGAAAGAGTTTGGCGCCCTCTCTCTGTCTGTCTCTCTAACACTCATTCAGTCTGTCCCTGTGAACCACCCCAACTATGTTCAATGACTAAAAGAGATATTTTACATTTACTCAGCAGTTTCACTAACAACTGGCATCAGATTTTGGGTCAGTAAATTGTTTGATGGCTAAGGATTCCTCCTCACTGAATGAAATTGGATCCGAAGCCATGTTCAATTAATGGATGGTCTCTGTAGGAAAATTCTTTCACTGTACAAATTTATGGCAGTTACCCGCTTTCTGCAACCTTTTGGTGCTGCTGCAATAAACAATGAGGCTAGGTAGATCACCATACAATTTCTTGGTCTCCTTGGGGATTAAATGTTGAGTTATTCATCCAGTGTAGACGAATAATACCCACTAAAAGTAGAAAATCTGATGTCACAATGGAACCGGTTCCTGCTAAAATTACAAGATGGGTATGTGTCCAGTAGGAGCCGTGGGTACTGGTACAAGTCCTTTGTTCCTGCCTGGTTCTGCATACCATTTAAAGCATGTCCTGGTAAGTTGTAGTTGATTTGATCAGGATGGGACCAAAGACCCTCCATTAGCTTCTTAGACTTGGTCTCTGTAATTTCCCAAAAAGGATCCAATTTATGAAAACTTCCCTGCCACCTTGTGTTCGAAAGGGCTCGCATACATGATGTGTGCAGGTTCGTCATAACCTGAACATGTGGAAGACACAAATGGATTATCATGTGAAGGGTTTTTAATAGTCTTATTACTGGAGATAAGGGGGACTGTGCTGCACGGTACATTCATGCACTTATCTGCGTTAGTGATCATTTTTTAGTCGTAGTAACGGTAAAATGAACTCTCTCTGAGCAATTTGTTTATTTGTGGATTTTTGTGCCGAAAGAATTTATCAAAGGAGCCTCTGATCTATGTTGGTGGGTGGGAGTCTAGTGCGTTTCTTTCTTTTTTAAATATACCTGCTTTTCTATGGTTTAATGATAATTGTTGTTTAAGGATTAACTGCATTTTTTTATGCATTACTTCATATCAAAAAATTCAGAGCATCAGCTGCATTTGATTGAGAGGAGAATCATTGGGCAGATGGGACCATTTCACTAAGTCTTGTCGTGGATATAAATCAAGCATGTGCTTGAGGGTTTGCAGTCACGTGGGACTGACGGCATTCCCCAAGTCGTCCTCTTTACTGATTGACTGAATTTAGTCAAAAATGAAAAGAAAACAATCTCGTGTCTATGGTAGAGTCTTGTACTGAAATTCTGATTCTGTTTGGGTTTTCAGATCTATCGGGTGACTTGGACGATGATACATGGAGCGTAGTATCATTCAAACGGGAGGAAGAGAGCTCGGACGATGCCGACTTTGTCTACATCTCGGACATCCTGCGAGCATCGAGCTACCTGCCTGAGGATTCTGATGTGTTTGTGTTGCTCGAAAAGCAGCAGTACCTCAAGGGGAAGGACACCTCCAAGGCCTCGAGGATGCACAGGAAGCTAATATTTGACATGGTCACGGAGATTCTTGACCGGAAGCGACAGCTGCCACCGTGGGGCACGAGAACCTGGATCCCCCCCTCTCAGGGGAAGCTATCAATGCAGCAGATCTGGTCGGAGTTCCGGTTAATTCGAGAGAGAGATGTATCGGAGGAGGACCTCTTTGAGATCATCTATGGGGTGCTGAGGAAGGACCTGATCACCAGGGATGCGGTCACCGGGTGGGGCAGATGCCAGGTCGAGGTGTCAGACTCAGTGCTGTATATCGAGAGGCTAATTTTCAAGGATCTGATCAGCGAGACCATTCAGAACCTCGCGACTTTTGCCTCTCAGTATATTCACAGAGTCCAAGTGCCCCGCCGTAGGTTGGTCTTCTGAAGATTACAAGGGAAATAGAAGAAGACGAAGCCATGGTTAAATGTTTCCAGCGTGCTTATTGATTTCTTCTTTTACCTTTGGTTTTTCTCCTGCTCAACTTTAGCTTTTTTAATTTCTTGGCCATTGTTTCCTTTTCATTTTCCTTATGCTTCTTTTTTCTTTTTTTCTTATTTCTCTCTTTTGGGAGATAAATGATAACTTTTTTTATGTTTTTGGGCAGATAAAGTTAATCGGCTGAAGTGTGTTTAGTTAATTAATCAATTGAAAACCAAGAAAAAAAAATCTAATACCTATTACTTTTACAAAGTGATGTCTGTTCAGTCGGTCGTTTTTTTTTTCATCTGCCCTCACCGTAGGCAGAGCTTAATGAATGTTATCGTTAGACATGGGAAAGGTTAGTGACTGAAAAGGTTTCAGAATGGTAAGAAGTTAATTTTCCCAGGAAGATTGGCTTTTTTAAGGATACATATTCAAGTCAAGTTGGTATATTAATGATACGAATTTTTTCTATTAATAAAGTTTTAGGTCATTACATAATTATTATTCGAATTAAAATTTTAGTCAAAATGAAAAAGTGCTGTACCATTTTAATCAGAACAATATTAGTTGTTACAAAGCATCACTGTAAATTTGGTAAAAACACACGCACAATGTCTTCTTATCTAGCAATGGTATTGTATAAAGTATAAACCGCAAGTTTTCTTATCTAGCAATGGTATTGTATAAAGTATGAACCGCAAATTATGGACCATCACGGATAAATGTGGACGAGGGGGGAATAAGTGTGGAGTAAGTACTCTAAGTGTCATATATTGCAAGTTTATTGTGTAAATTTTCATTCATATCTTGACACGTATAAAGTTTTCACAATTTTTAAAAATTAATTTTATACGTGTAAAGATTTTAACAGTAACTTATATGATAAACTCATTATGTATTATATATCAAATATTTACTCCTTGGAAAAAGTTGAAAAGGAGTTAAAACCTGCCCTAGATTGAAGGCTCTCAGACCGCGCGCATGTGGGATTGTCTAAAAGTGATGGCTGCAATCATAAACCTTTGTACCTTTTTCCTTTCACTCTCCGAAATTGGTGATTATGGGGAAATCCTATCCTCAATCACTGAACCATTTTAACAAGTGGAGAAAATAATTTAGTTACAAAATTCTTTTCTCTAATTTATATAATTAATTATGAGCCATTTATTTAAACTACAAAATGTTCTAACAATTGGGTTGTATAAGTTTCCTGTGATTATGATCCGAATTTTTAAACTACAAAATGTTCTAACAATTGGGTTGTATAAGTTTCCTGTGATTATGATCCGAATTATAGATTTCTTCTCCGCCTGTGCCTGCATCCTCTTCATCGATCTCAATTATGGGTCCTGATGCTGCTACAAAGTTTGGCAATTTCATCATGCCCATCAGCACAGATCTAGAAAGCTTAAAGTAGTTCACATGATGAGAGGAGAGTAAAATGCAATTAATCTTTTTCTGCTAACCCATTGTTAACTTTGACAAAGATAAAAGAATAGTTGAGAGAAGAGAATTGTATTTAATAGTCTAAATCAATTATAATAGAGGTTCCAATACATAGATTGGATCTCACAATTTGATTAAGTGACTTGAACAATTATAAAGACATTGCATTTTACTTGTTCGCTCTTTTCTCTCTCTTTTTATTTTCATTGGTGGTGTACGACTCTAGGTGTCTTTCTTAAGCTAAGAATATAGCGAGAAAATAATCAATGATTCCGTCCTAATTAGTTCAAGGCATTAAGTATTTTTTTGGGTAATTCAAGCCATTAACTATTGACATGCCCTTATGTGTTTATCCTTGAGCTTAGATAGATGGACTATTTTTTCTACCATAAACACTTGGCCGGTTGAATTACGTATGCTTTTGCACGAAATGATGGTCAAACCCGTATAGTAGTACTCAAAACCTGGCACATCTTTTTATTCTAGCACATATATGTTATGGGCCTCCCTAATTTACAAATCCCTACTACCATAGGCTAAGTTTAGGAACTCTTTACCAACTCTACCATCCTCCAACTCTCCTCCACCTTCTTTAAGGTCATGTACTTGAATTGCTCGACCATAACAAGTTCATCAAGTGACACATGCTTATTCACAAGGAGTTTTGAAATTTTAGCAATAGTGCACATCATGATCCATTTGTTTTACTCTTTCATGCTTGAGATGAAGAAAGTATTTATATGGAGTCACAAAAAAGTGGTCTAGACTTTTACTTAACAAATGTAGAATCCCTTTTACAGTACCCGTTTCATGACTACTAATGCTCATTTTGAGACTTACGATACTTCACCCATGGCCTTGCATCCACATTGATAGAGTTCACATAGAAATCATGTTTATTTTGATTTCAATCGCAATAATTTCCTCTTTCCTATCCAAATCCTATCACCTACAAGCGGATGATTAGTGATAAACCAACTCTTATCATAAGGAACATGAATTGTGCTACTTGAATAAAAAATTGACTATGAACTTGACTAACTAAATATTGTAAGATCCACGACATCTCTACTCATCATTTGTTGGTGTCAAGGTCTTGTCCCTCACCTTACACACTTTCACATTCATTAACCACTGGATCTACTTATCAATTGTTGTGCCTAAGATGACCTTCTTGGTTGCTATCCTAGCAACTCAACACCCTTGATATGTTGAGTTGGACCTTCCTCTATTTTGAGGTCCTTTCTCAAGCTTGTCTCCCACAAGAAACCCTTTTGCTGCACCACCCAAATCCTCTTACCCTCATGTTCAACTCTTTCGAGTTAATCACCACTTTGACATCATTTAGGGTGATAAATGATTATCTGTACAACATTGTGTATATGAAATTCTCATAGGAGTTTGGTAGCAAATATAAAAGCATCAATGCTTGATCCTTATCGTTGATCTTTATATCAATGGACTAGAGTTCCACTACGTTCTAGTTGAGTAGATCCACATGACCATTTATCAAAATGTCAAAACTCATCCTCAAATTGTACAATGGGCTCTTTAAGTATAACCGGCTAGTCATGGATTTCATCATGTTCCATGACTCAAATTTTCACCACAACTCTGGGGCCAAATTCTGATCATACCTTTCAGAGGACCTCATTTGACTGTGGTTCTTTTAACCATCAATTAGGGTTGGGACTAACATAGTTTCTTCATATAGTACAATCCAATGATATTCATATCGTCAAACTTCTACATCTTGAACGTCGCCAACGATATCTTCTAGATCAAAATAGGTGCTCTAATACTAGTTTATCATGGTTAAGCCTAAATCATGATGTGATAACTTGAGTGCAATAGTAACAGAAAGAATTGAGAAGTAACAAGAAAAGTATAAACACTGGAAACCCTCCATTTGAGGAAAAGACATGCCATGAAAAATGCGGAATACAGCTCAACAAAGTTCTCAATTGTATTTCCAAGCCCACATTACGAATCTTGTGTAAAAAAAAAAGTCTCAATCAGGATATCTCAATTTTCAAAGCATGTCATTATCGTTAAGTTTCTTAGAGGCATCATATCAAGATCAGTCATTCTTATCAATATTCTATTCTCCCTCTTACAGACCTAATATGATATGGCTAAAAAGTTATAAGATTCCTTGACTCTCTTACAGAAAATATCCCAATTTGGTAGGGATGAGATCCTGCAAAAATCAACAAAGAGATCCTTGCAAAAATCAACAAACTTCCAATTTCAAAATTAGAATATAATCTTGTTCCCTATCTATGTCACCTCACTAGATCAAGTCTTCAGGTCTCTCATACTTCTAGCCTAGATATTTTCAATAACCCTTAATATGATTATATTCCTCATTGGTCAAAGGCGAGAGGGGCAACCAATATTAGCAAATCTATTTTGTGTGAGCACCAGGGTTTTCCCTCAAACCTTAAAAACCCTATAATATTTGATTAAAAGCATAACTACTCAGTAGAAAAACATTTATTTGTCAATATTTTTCGTGCCAGTGCTTGAATCCTAATCCGATGCCAAATTGTCCAAAAAATCTAACAATTAAGCGCTTTCACCTTGTCATATGTCATTGTCTGAAATCCTCACATGAAAATTTACTAGAAATTTACCCGTACAATGTATAATATGTGTTATCTAATAAATATTATTAAAATATCTATTCATGCATCATTGAAGGGAGTAATTGCTTATAATTAATCTTTCAATTAAAATAACTAGACATGAACATGTGCTGTCCAAGGAAAAAATAAAAATAAACAAATGTGAAATACGAGAATAAATCGGTATAGTTAGATTATTTATTTAGAACTTATTACAAATTAGATCATTTGAAATTTATTAACTTACTGTAACAAGTAGAGCATTCTCAGTTTCATTAATTTATGATGTTAATTTTACCTTTCAATTTTACAATTTCAAATAATTCATTTAAAAATGTGACAAATTTTTATTGTTAAAATTGTAGATATGCAGTGAAATGAGGGAATTTGAGCAGTTAATGGAAAATTTTTGCAATTAAAATCGTAAATATGGTGTAAGGGGAAAATAATTGAAATTATTAGCTTACCCTTAATTTAAAAATTAGACACATTTCATAAATTTTAATATATAAATTATATTAAAGACAAATATAAAAAGTGAAAACAACACCAAAGTTCTTAAACGTTTTCTCTTCATAAATGGCAGAAACCAAACAATCAAATTCCATGAGCAACTTTCAACTCACCGTTCAACGTTTACCAAGTCAACCACTGACTTCTTCGCAGATGTCTGACTGCTCTCACGGCTCCAAACTACCTGTCCCCCTTCCATAACGGTAATTAATTTTCTCCACACCAAAAAAATTATTTACTTGTTTATTTCTAGTGTTCTATTAAATTAATTAAATATATTATTACGTTGAATTTTGCTAAATCCTTCGGATGATTTCTGACGAATATTTATATGACATAGGTTGGAATTTCGTCGTAACGGATAAATTTTTAAGCACACATTTTAAATTTGATCATACATAAATAAACACTATATGCCCACTTTGCTACATACGGAAAAAATAAAAATAAACAAATGTGAAATACCGAGATGAATTCATAGAATATTCTCAATTGTTGTTATTATATTATGCCAACTTTATCTTTTCAACTTTACAATTTTATATTGTGATAGATTTTTGTTAATAAAATTGTAGATATAGAGGGATATAGAGTGAAATAAGGAAATATGAGTGGTTAAATAATTTTTGCTATTAAGATCGTTATTCGTTGTCCAGCCTGCAAGAGGATGGATCGCAAGTAGTAAAACCGATGAACAAGTATCATTCCCACGAGGATCAAAGCCTATCAAGCACGAAATTAGAATATAGAGTACTAAGCTAAACCACACAATAATTGTAGGATGCAACAAAGAGCAAGAAAAGGAGTAAAAGTGGAAACTCTAAGGAAAACGGAAATAGCTTTATACGAACTCAACAAGAAAGTGATTCTAGGTGTAGGTTTCACTTAGGTCAATTTAAATAACTGTATCAAGTCAAATGCCCATTTTTCCTATCCATGGGTTCTAAAGTTACCTAAACCCACTCTCAACATAACTAGGATGTATCCCTATGATGATTCTAAGCCACTCTATCTCTAGGTAGTTAGAATTAAAGGACCAAAGACTGTGTTCTTAACCGTGTTGGGATTCCTAAGGTGATGGCTACCACCCAGGCCTTCTCACACGTCTCTTCTAATTTTTAGAATGACTAACCTACCTCTTGGTACGATTATTCCTAGGTTATGCTTAATTAGGCGATGGAATTCTCACTCTCGTGGCTCCTAACTGTGCCTTAGATTGATTTATCGAGTTTGCCAGACATCAATAAATGCCTGAAATATAGTAAATATAAAGGAAATAGAACACTTACATCAATCCGGGACATAAAAGTTCAATACATGTATGAAATAAACACTAAGATCCACTTACTACCCTAGAAAATAAAACTAGTTGGACATCGTCGAGTTAAAATACATGTATGAAGGAAGAGGAAACAAGGGAAGAAGGAGTCCTAGACATCGATGATGAGCTCAATGCCTTAGCTCTTCCACCCTCGATCCTTGCTCCGATGTCCAGGACTATGTAACTTCACTCCGACAATTCTTCCACTCTTCAGACTATGACCAACAGCTTCTCTATTCTATGTTGAGGGTTGTGGTATTCTGGGATGAATTGTTATGAAGGTGTAGGGTTCCTTTTATAGGCAAAAGAGCCCCCTGTCCATTTTTGCCACTTGCTCGAGTTGGCCAACTTGCAGGTGGCTCAATAGCCTTTTTGACAATCGTCAACCCTTATCATCTTCGCAAGGGGCCCAACAACAAGCCCACAAAATTGCAAGTCCAAATTCAAAAGTTGGGCCACCGTGGTGGGCTGGATTCCCTACCGCAATGTGCTGGACTACTGGACATGGGACTGGGCTATTAGGCATATTTTCTATTGAGGAAATCCTGCACAAAATCTAGAGAACTTAGAGGATGGAGATTAACCCTTCCTCAAAAACATAGATATTTATAATTTAGCCTAACTTAACAAAAACCAATTGGAATGCATGTTCTAACCTCAATATTTAAGGTCTAAAAGTGTGTTTAAAATATAACTGCTATGGCATTAACAATCGTAGATATCAAGTAAGAGAAAAAGAATAAAATTATTATTTTATCCATAATTTATAAATTAGATGTATGTCATAAATTTTTAATATATAAATTTAATTGACTGCAAATATTAAAAAATAATAAAAAAAAGACAACAAATTTTTCAAAGGTTTATATATAATAATATAGATATAAATATATTCTTAGCTTTAAATCAAATAGTTATGAACGTGGACTATAGAAATTAAATTGTAATTCATAATTTGTGCGTACTAATCGTTGATAAAATATAAAACAATGTGAGAATGTGTTTAACTTTTAAATTAGAAAGGTATAAAAGTAAATTATAGAAACAAAATTGGAATTCATAATTTGTATGTATGAATCACTGATAAAAGAGAGAATAATATGATAATATGCTTAACTTTTAAATTAGATGGCTATAAAAACATATTATAGAAACGAAATTGGAATTCGTAATTTGAATGTATGGATTGTTGATAAAAGAGAGAAAAATGTGAGAACATGCTTAAATTTGAAATTAGAAAGCTATAACGCATATTGTAGAAATGAAATTGGAATTCATAATTTGTATGTACAGATCATTGATAAAAGAGAGAACAATATGAGAATATGCTTAATTTTTAATGAAATAGCTATAGAAATGGATTATAGAAATGAAATTGGAATTCGTAATTTGTATACTTGGATCACCAATACAAGAGTCAAAACAATATGAGAATTAAAAATAAATCTATTAGAAAAGAAAAAAGAATATGTAGAGAGTAGAGAAGAGAGTTTCAAATGGGAGAGAAAAATTGTGGGAAGTGAGTAGTTATATGTGCCAAATTTATGATTATGCCATCATTTAATTCCAATTTAAGGTCTAACAAGATTTCAATTTTGATTCACAATGGATAAAAAAAATTGAAAAATGGCACCAATTTGCAAATGGGTCCACATAAAAATGTATATTAAGGACATTTTGGGAAAGGAAAAAATGACATTAAAAGAGTCTCCTTCATTAAAATAATAATAGATGATTTGCTAATGCAAATCAAATATTAATTTAAGAATCTTTCATGTAACAAGTCATCCATGTTTGGCTCCACACATTAACTCTCTTGGCATTTTAAGTGAAATAACAAACATGAAATCTCGAAATGATGAGCAAATTCTACTGCTTTATTGATTAATCTCTTATTAACATTTGTTGTCGAGATAAGAGGATCAGGTACCAGCACCTAGTCACTTAAACTTTTAGGTAGCGGTGGCCACAAACCGAGGCATGTCGCAGTTCGTGAAGGCTAAGGTGCACCACCACAAGGGAATCAAAACATGGATGGCTGAGGCAACCTAAACTATCTACATCTATCTATACTATATATTAAAACATAAGCAATTTCACCTCTTTTCGACACCCGTCCAAACCCTACATTTGTATGTACATATACATAATTTCGTCAGCCGTGGAGTCAACAAATTGCTTCACTAGTTATGGCAATGTGCTTTCAGGCGCTACACCTTGGTTCGGAGCGCACATGGGCAATGGGCATTCACTAAGTTAAAAAGCTGGGCTAGGCTGTCCACAAACCCATCGTAATTCTCGGGGCCACAACACGACTTATAGCCCATCTCCATTATTTGAATAATTCCTTATTATTTATTTACTCATTATTGTACTAATGTGGTGACTCCTATTTTCTCATATAGGAGTCTTTTACTTTCATCTGTCATTGTGAATTGAATGAATAAAAAGAAAAAATTAACCAAAAAAAAAGGACGAATTCAATACGAAGAAATGGATTTACAAAAGCTCATGTCCTCTACGAGGAGATTGTGCATTTTGCTGATTTATGGTCTTTTAAGATATGTGAAATTTCACTGTTATGACCTTCAGAATAGTCAAAATTTGACAGGCATTATTTCTGTTGCTACGAAAATAATGCGGTATTCTTATAGCCACAACGGAAAAATATTTTCATAATATATTAATAATGTAATTTTTGAAATGCCTCCATTTTTAATGTGATCCTTTAATTTTATATAATATCCACTATTGCATTTGGATTCTTAACTGCAGCGAAGCTCGACTTTCCAGCTAGTACCCCATTATAAGGGAATATGGGGTAAATTATGAGCTGATTTCAATTAGTCGGAGCTTATTATACTTTTATGGTATTAAAAATCGGGAACAATATTTTTGAACTTTCGATCTCTCTAGTCTCTTCATATTGCTATCACCATTATATATATATATATATATATATATACACACATCAAACATATATGTATGTATGTGTGTGTATGTCTGCCAACTAAGTTGAAAATAGTTCTTCGAATCTCTTTTCACCTCAAAATTGTTGAAACTTGTCATCATGGTGGATAATTGTTCCTTCTTTCCAATTTAGGCACCCGGGAAGTAACGTTTTTCAAAATCTAACCAGACTTTATTTACAAATTCTCTTCCAGATCAAGATCTCAACTATGAATAATTTAAAAAGTTAGATTGGATAGTAAATTGAGGAAGGAGGTGGCGTTGCTCTCGAGGGGACAGCCCAGCTGGTAGAGTATTGGGTGTTTCAAACCTCCCAAGTTTAATCCTAGGAGGCATAATGTTAAGGTTATTTCACTCGAGGGTGAGGGTTTTATAGTTTTTAAGTCTATCAGTTTCACCTAACTTACCCAATACACGTGATTTGCTGGTTATTACACGTACTCCGAGGAGGAGGTATCGTAAACTCACCCGTTGGGTCCGGAAGGTGCCCGGTATCAAAAAAAAAAAAAAAAGAGGAAGGAGGTGGAGCTTGGGCTAATGGGATTTTTATTCTTTCTTTCTTTTCTCGCTGAGAGCTAAATGGGCTTTTCAGTTTACCTAAATTATCTATGAACCGAATTAGAAAACCCGACCCGGCCCTGAAGCTCGGGCTGGATTCGTCTCCAAGACACCGTCCGAACAAATCCATATGGATTTGCTCACTCTATGTCCTCTCTTCTATAGTCCTCTCTCTCTGCAACGCCGACGCCGATCAGTTCATCTCCTAGCCGAAGCAACCTCGATCTCCGATGTCGGTGGGTATCTGAGTTTGCTTACTCATCCGTATTCTGCATCTCTTTTGGCAATACCCGTGTGCTTGCGGGCTTGACCGGTTTCCTTTCCTGTTCGTCGTTTCAGATCTTCGAGTACAATGGAAGTGCCCTAATCGCGATGGTGGGGAAGAACTGCTTCGCCATCGCTAGCGATCGGCGACTCGGAGTTCAGCTCCAGACCATCGCCACTGATTTCCAGAGAATCTACAAGATTCACGACAAGCTGTTTCTCGGGCTCTCGGGTCTTGCAACCGATGCTCAGACCCTGTAAGTTTATAACTGCAACGTCTCTATCTCTCGCCCCACCCCACCCCGCCCCGCCCCGCCCCCTGCGTTTCCTTTTTGTGTTTTTTATTTTTGCCCTCATAGCTGTGCTCTGTGTCGTGAAGGTATCAGAGGCTTGTGTTCAGGCACAAGTTGTATCAGCTTCGTGAGGAGAGGGACATGAGACCTGAGACCTTTGCCAGCCTTGTTTCAGCTATACTTTATGAGAAAAGGTCAGCGTTAAACCTTATAAATTTCTCATTTGTTCAAGTGCTTATTAACATGGGAGCAGACAGTGAATTATTTGTATCGCATTAGACTTGGTTTGATTTAGATTTACTTCAAATATCAAAAAATAGAGAAAGGCACTTGCTCTGTTGATTTTAACTATGATGAGTTCAAGATGTGAAACTGAAGTTGGCATTTTTAAAAGGTTGTCTGGATTCTGTTTTACTTGTTAGTTTTTGGACAGAAGCATATGCTAAAATGTCCTCATTGTAAGCTGCTTCATCAGATTTTGCTGCTTAAACTCTAAGATGTGGAAATAGCTAGCAAGTGTTTGTATCCTCTTTAATTAGCCTTGTGCAATTTTTCTAATGTGGGTGAAATTCTTGTCGTTATGTGTCATCAATGTTTTTAAATGGATGTAGACAATTTGCTGATAACATATGTGATTTTTGGCACAGAATTTAAGAGTTAAGTTATCATGGTCCAGAATTAGATGGGAGTTATACAAGAAATTAAAGCAGTCACTGGTTAATATCAAGCAAATGCTTACATAAACCGCGTTCTTGTTCCATTGTCTTTGTAAGCATTGTTAATAAGTGTACAGCTATATTAAGGGGTGTTCCTCCTATAGCGACAGGAGAGTGTACTTTCCTGGATAAGAAACAGCAGTATAACATTTCTTGGATTACTCTTGATTAAGCTGTTTCTTTTGTAGGTTGAAGGGACAGTTTTTCATTTTTTGGTCAATGTGTTAGGTGTAAATAATATTACTGACACCTTTATCACTTTTTACATCCTTGTATTTTATTACAGAAAAATAAACGTGTTGTACAGTGTTATCTAACTATATTTCCGGATGATGCATAATTGTAATTCAAACTGCTATTGTTTAGATTCGGTCCATACTTTTGCCAACCAGTTGTTGCTGGACTGGGAGACGAAGACAAGCCCTTCATTTGTACTATGGATTCAATTGGAGCTAAGTAAGTTGGTTCACCTTCATTCTTCTAATATAACGGTAGCTCTAGTTGTCTAGATGCTAAGTGAAAGAGCAACTTGCTGTCACTTCCAATCGTTGAGCCTTTTTTTTGATGCCCTCTTTTTAGTGCTAGAAATATGCTTTCCTTTTACTGCATTTGTTTTCAAATGGTATCCTGTTCAACTGTAGCATCTTGTGCATCTTAACATAAGCCACTCCGTGCCAGCTGGATGATCAAAATAGTTTGATCCCCCTAGTGGTCAGTGCAGATTGTCAGGTCTTTACTTACTAATTGACAAAGCTTAAATTATCTTCCTGTTACCAAACTAATCACCATAAACAAAGCAAGATTCACTGTTCTCCTTCTCTGCTTGTATCCAATGCCATAAATACATCTCTAGCCAAAGCTTTATTTGGAAACCAGGATGTCCTGCATATAGGTCTCAGTGTTGGAGTACTAAGTATCATGTGCTATTAAGTTAAAATATCATGTGATGCTTCTCTCAAATGTATGACTTTTTTTTTATGAACTCCATATTGATGAATGCTGCTGATGTTCAGTGTATATTTGACTTATCTGCTTCTTGTCTCCTTGCATCACTATAGGGAGCTTGCCAAAGATTTTGTTGTTGCTGGGACTGCTTCAGAATCTCTTTATGGTGCTTGTGAGGCGATGTTTAAACCTGACATGGTTCGTCATATGTTCCATTTGTGATGTATACTTTTATTTACGCATTTCATTTGTGCTAAACAGTGCTTTGTTATTGCAGCAAGATTAGGATGCTATCATTATTTCCCTGTATCTTCTTTGATTCAATAAAACTACAT
This sequence comes from Lagerstroemia speciosa, assembly GCA_037672795.1. NCBI lineage: Eukaryota > Viridiplantae > Streptophyta > Magnoliopsida > Myrtales > Lythraceae > Lagerstroemia > Lagerstroemia speciosa. Next base: position 10,064,564 of record CM075303.1, on the reverse strand, counting down.
GCAATTGTGTACATTTTGCAGATTCTATATGTTTGAAAATAGCTCTTATTCTCTGAGAAGGATGATGGTCTACGTTATCTATAAGATTTTGCCTACAATGTTTTGTTCCTCAATTCATTTTTAATTCAGTGCTCTTAATGCAGCTGCTGTATTTACCATCTGTTATCAAGCCTAAAATGATAGTGACCCGGTGTTACTAAGCTTGTAATTGATATGTTTTCAGGAGCCTGAGGAATTGTTTGAAAGTGTGTCACAAGCACTGTTATCATCGGTGGATCGAGACTGTTTGAGTGGTTGGGGTGGACATGTCTATGTTGTGTAAGTGCACTATCGACATATCCTGATTATGTCATATGTTCTTACTTAGTTTTTCCTCTCTCTATTCTTTCTTGTACACTGCAAAATCTGATAGTAAAGAAAAGGAGGCATGACACGGAACTGTTGGCTACTGTAGGCTACATAAATATATGTTATTATTTTTCTCTTCCAACATATTTTTAAAGCATCACAGGATTCTGTTTGTGACTTGCAGAACACCTACTGAGGTAAGAGAACGAATTCTGAAGGGCAGAATGGATTGACATTTCATGGAGATCAGTTTCTCTATACCTATCTCTGATGAGATCTTGTGCCTCCCCTATCTGTTTGGGTTGCAGCCCTGTGCTAAAACATTTAGGATGAGTAATCAGACTTAATTGAAATTTGGAGTTGAGTAAGTTTATTTGAATTCTCATCCAGTAGGGGTTTGAGTTAACTGCTTCCATGAACAATGGTAAGATTTATCTTTCCTGTTTCTAAAGAGATATTCCGCATCCTTGTAGTATACTGCTGCGTTGCAAAAGTGGTAATCAGTTGTCAACTCTGGTTTTCTTTTGTTCTAGGATGAGTACGGTTCGAAAGTGGAAAATTATGGTTGATCCTGATACTGTTCATCATCGAGGCAGGTTATTAAATGGTCAATTCGTAGTATTAAGGTCTAGTGTGGATCCCCGAATGAAGATAAGAAATGTTGGAGCAATGATTGAACTATTCTGGTCATGCTGTATGGAGAAGAAACTAATAATTACCATAGGAGAGGTAAGACTATTCAAACGCACTTTTTGACTTCATGACGGTGCGAGTTGCCTTGGCACCGATGTACTAACTCATGCTAGAACACACTTGTGATAGGGTATTGCTATTTAGGTTAACGATGGACATAGCCTGTCTTTGACGATAAAAATTTCAGCCATCCAAAGTTATAGCTCCTAGCATCATTTCTTTGATTAGTAAATTCCACACTGGCAGTAGATCAAATAAATAGGTATGAGTTAAATAGTATTTCACTTAATACCTTAGTCTTTCGGGTTCAGTTGTTTCATTTAGTTCATAAGTAATAGCATTAGAGTACTGAAATGAAAAGAAAAGCTGCTAATGGCATTAGAGTTAAGACGCGCAAGGCTGTGGCTTGGAGTGTTTGAACGAGTCGAGAGGAAAAGGGGGAACTCAAGACCACAAGGTTCCAGTGGTGACCGATGAGGCCATTGGCATCGTGGCCATGATCACGACCATACCAATGGTATGTTGGCTGTTCATGCGTAGGGTATTTTCATAAAATTAAATTCCATACTAATGGATCTAATAAATAAATTGATGTGCATAGTTAAAATAGGTTCTTCCATATGACATAATAGTTTCTTATATAAAACTCTCCTGGTTAAGCTATAACTCAACAAAACACACATCTTGAGCGCTGCAAAATTCACTGACAGGAGCGAAAATGATGGTTGTATGCATTTTCTGCCTGCAAAGACATTTTAGGGAAGGGAAAAGAAAAATCAAAACAGCTACCTTTTGCTCAGAAGACGGAATAGAGAGGGCTGGCTCTCTGGGATTATGTGATTACAATCTTATAGTAAGTTATCGCCTTCATAGAATGAGTAAATCGAAAGTTGAATATTTACAATTCACCCATTTTTTCCCGGAAGAGTGTTGAATACTGCTTGGTATCTTATGGTCTTTCATTAAAGTCAAAATACAAGACAGCCCGTCTTGGCAAACTCCCATGCTCGGGGATCGTGCAGCATCTAATGTATGCAAAAGGCACATACCCAGTCACGCGAACATATGTCGTATGCATGTAAGTTGGCTTTCAATAACGGTAGGAACTTGAATGTAGTAAAGTGATTGTACTAAAGATAAAATAAAGGCAATCAATACGTTAACCTAGAAGTGACACTGCAATAGCTAAGGAAGTAGGCAAAGGTGGCATTAGTACGTGATCACGTTTGCCTATTTGCCATTCTCACCCTTATAAATTATAGAAGAATCTAAATCTTGATATCTAGGTTTCTTGAAATATTCTTTACGTTAAGTCACACACTTATGAAATAAGGAAATTTTGAAAACTTAATATTTGAAAATATAATGGGATGAGAGTTTCGAGCTGTTGCACAAGGTTTTTGGGCTAATGGATCAAACCTAGATCTGCTTGTGCTCCAGAGTCTACAAGTGATTCAATATCCTGCTAGAAAGTTAAGTTCAATAGTGGTGGCCCAAATAGACCCTCTGATACTAAAATCAGTAAGAGTATAGAGTGAATGGAATAACTAACGAGTTAAAGGGGTTTCAAATACGATATCTAGCCCTCTTGTGGGTTAAGGGATACATGTGAGATAGTGATGTGGTGTGGTTTCCCTTGTATCATAAACGTGGCTTGACCTAAGTCATCAGCAATCGATGAGTCCAACTTAGTGAGTTGGTCGACGGGTCAATTGGAATGTTGGTCTAAGGGCATATTGATGTCCTTTGGTTGGACGAGTTGAGTTGCCGAGTTGATACGAGTTGAGTTGCACGGGCCTGAGTGTCCATATCGTTTGTCCCTAATCTTGGCATATTTATTATCAGGAAGAGATATTTCACTTGATTAATTTTTGCTTTATTGTGTTTTATGTGTCTAGTTTGGTTGTCCCTCTCCTTTGAGCTGGGCGTGTACAAAGTTCCATTATTGATTTGTGGCGTGATTGAAGTACCGTGCTAGGCTCACTTTGACGTCGGGTCGTGATATGAGGAGGTGGGATGTCGATTGTTAGGCATTGTGGTTGTCCACCAATTGATTGGTATTAGAGTTTTAAAATTTATTTCAGAAAAGAGATGGCCTATTAAAATTGGTGGCGTACATGGGACACGTGTCTAGCTCAGATAGGGAGTCAGTTGGTTTTCGGACCATTAGTAATGATGCAGTGCTTTTTGACTTTTTTTTGTCTACATCTCTATTACTTTCCTATCTTTCTTGTTACCCTTTCTCTTTCTCACCATTTTAGCACTATGTGCTCATTGTTGATCAGTCATTATTACTCCCTTTGTTCTATGATTCCTTTGCCTTAGCATTGCTTTACTTCGTGCAAGCTGCCAAGGTATGCATTGTGGTTTCTTTTTCTCTTTCCTTCTATTATAGCTATTGGTTTGGTAGTTTCTGAGTTTATGTTCCTCTTGCATTTGGGTTTATGTTGCTCTCAAGAACCTTGGGAATGGATCCTAGCAGGTTGATCCTCCATTATGCAAGCTCCCATGGGCATGGGATGGACTTCAAGGTAGATGGGGATTGGTGAGAGGCATTAATTAATGTATTGGTAGTAGTTTGACATCTCTTTACTATGCCGATCATATCCTCCGTTAGGATTGACCTATAGAGACATTGTCTTAATATTTATGCACTATCGACCTCCCCCTTTCGTGGGCTCCACAGACTGCATCATGGGTCTCGCATAGGAGGAGATTGCTTCCTTGTAGTTGACACATCTGAGGAGAGGTGACGAGTATCTCCTTTTGAGTATGTTGCCTATGAGGGTGCACTTAGTATTGATGCACCATATTTATGCCACCTCCATCCCATTAGTCGAGACTGCCCCTTCATCAAGGTACCTTCTTTTTAGGGTCATCTAGTTGTTGAGCTTTGTCCTGGCAACACCTTAATAGATTTGTATGCATTCAAATTTTTATTCATCCTTTATTTCACAAAGCTAATCTGGGTCAAGGGGCTCGAATTGATTGCCCTTTGATAGTGCATCTATTTTGATCTTCTCCTCTATGGGGATGCTATCCATAGTATAGTGTTGGTACCTATCCAATTGCTCATGCTCTCCTTAAATATGCTTGAATTTTGCTACTCTTGGCCCTATAATCATCCATTATCTACTAGAGGACTAGCTAAGAATTGCAGTTGATTTGGAGTCACTTCATTATCGGCCCCTTTTGCAACAAGTAGACATATTACCAAAGCCTTAGCCTCCGTCTCATTGTTGGTGGCTTGGAAGGAGACGACCATAGTATTTCAATTGTTGACCCTCGTGCAAGATGAGAATGCACCTACCCTACCCCTACCAGTAGATGACTTATCCATCATAAGCATCTAAATTGCCAAATCCTTTGTAGGGTGGGTGGGGGTCTTCTTCATCTCACCATTGTGATCTCCATCACGAAGTCAATAAATTGCAGGAGCTTTGATTGTGTTGCAAGATTGATAGGTGGCCCCATATCTACTTAATTTGATTGTCCACCTGACTAGTAGGCCTAATGCGTCATGTTCGTGGAGAATCCCCTTTAACTACTGGTCGATGTATACCATGGTCGGATGAGCCTAAAAGCACGGTTGGAGTCAGTGGCTTGTGACAACTAGAATAGTGGTACCTTCTCTATTGTGGAGTATTTCAACTATACTATTTGTAAGATTTCTACAACTCTGCTATTTATAGGATTTTACTGGCAAAGTAAACAGGCTATTGGGAGGAATGGACTTGCTTTATGAAGAACATACTAGCCACTCAGGACTGGTTTCTAGGCATATGAATAGGATCTCACCGACTTCTTGCTTGGTGAAGGCAATGAGTTGATTGATGTACAACTTAATCTCCTCAAAGACTTTATCGCATTCCTTATTCAAGCAAGCCTTTTATCCCCTTTAGGGTTTGTAGAATTGGAGATATCTATCTCCCAACTTGGTCAAAATCCTCCTAGGGAAATGAGGTGGTCTATGAGCCTATGCAATCTTTTCATGGTGGTAGGTTTTTTTGAGATCTAAAAGAGCTCGAACCTTATAATGATTGACCTCAATTCCCGATTGCATGATTATGCATCGGTGAAATTGGTTGACTTCATGCCAAAATCACTCTTAGCTGAGATTAGTTACATGTTAGATCTTCAAAGGGACTGAAAAGTTTCTTTAAAAGCAGTCACATGATCATGGCTTTTAGGGGCTTCAACAACATGTCATCAACATAGGTTTTCATGCTTGATCTTGAATTTTATGATTGACCAGCCTCTAATAAGTGACACTGTAATTTTTAGTCAAAAGGCATGATTTTTACAGCAATACCTACCTTTGTTCACGTAGTTGGCATTCCTATCTTTACTATTAATTTGATTTTAACAAATAAATGTCTATGAAACTTAGAAGAGTATGTCTAGATAGGTTGTCGAACAATTGGTCAATTCGGGGAATGGATTAGCTATCTTTGATGGAAGTTTTATTCAAATTGGTGAAGTTTATGACATTCTCCACTTGCCATTGGAGTTCTTCACCATGGCACGTTGAAGATTCACATGTGATACCGAAGTAGTGACATGAACCCGGTTTTTCGAAGTTTTTATGCTTCATCCCTAACTACTACTAGTCGGGGCCAATGGAGTGAGCACTTGGCTTGCTTCATTGGTTTGGTCCTAAGGAGAATTTCTAACTTATGGGTGATAATTGATTCATATATGCCTAGCATGTCCGTTGTCTATTCAAATCACTGGTTTGGTCCCCAAGGGAAACTCTATATGTCGTAGGAGTTAAATCTCTTGATCGCGGCTCTAAGAATCTTCAAGAACTCGTCTTTCTCTCCTTATTTCGAGTGTTGCATATCTTGATGCTCTAAGGCCACAAAGTAATGTTGAGAAAATATGCCTAAAAGTCTTCTTAAAATTGCTAAAGTGTGTGCCTTTAAATAGAGATCAAGTTACCTTGTTGTACAATATGTGATAGATCCCCAATTTTTCAATCTTCCCCTTCAAATCTCAATTGTTGTCCCTAATACTTTGGCAACTTTTTTTTTTTACTTATTTCAGATCTTAAATGATTGAAATATTCATAAAATAATTATTGTTATCTCCTTATGTCAGTTAGCTCAAGATAGGATATTTCCTATTTTATCACACGTGGATATCCTCTAATGCACCTACCAGTTGCGACTGCTTTATTTCTCTTCATATGTGCTTCTTTTTCCTTTTTGAGTTATTAGTTGTACTTATTAAAAGAAATAAAATTATGTATTGTTGGTTATTTTAATGAGAGATCAGTTACAAACTTCAATTCGTTTCTTATTATCATCTAATTGCCATTCCTATTAGCAATCCTTCCATCAGCAAATATATAGAGGATTACAAATCCTTGAGTTAATGTGAAAAGAAGAAAATATTCCTTTACCAAGAGGGGTTGGGCCGAGTGGTAAGCAGTTCGGTGCCGCTTAAGGAGGTCTCAGGTTCGAGACCTCACGTACGCAGACACCCCTCTTGGGAGCCTCACCCGCCATTGCCAGGCGTGCGACCCGGGGCGACCAACGGATTAGTCAAGTATGGTTGGCTGAAAGATGCCATCTCACCGCTGGTGGGGCCTGCTTGGATACCGTGGCTGGCGACCAAAAAAGAAGAAAATATTCCTTTGTTCCTTTGTTGCATCTATATAAGTTTTGGATAGTGATTTGTCAAGCATTTCAAGTTCTAAACACAAGTGATTGGAGTTATATGAATTTCATTACTGGTCAAGCTGTATTCTAGAGGCAACTCATCCATGTTACCTCTAGTACGAATGCAAGGAAAGAAATCTATTTTAAGAAAACTTTTTTTGGTATAGGCTTTGGATCTGTTTTCTTACTCTTAATTTTTCGTCTTCATAATTGCTTGTACAAGTTGCATAGTTTGAATACATAATTACTATTTGAATATTGATTGATTTATATTTGTCTTCTCTAACAAAAGTCATTTGCAATAAAAAGTGGATTGATTACAAGTCAGATGATTAGATACTTGAGCATCTTATAATTCTAATGCCTATCTAAATTAAAAGATACTTCCTTCAGAAAATAATTTTGTCATATGTAAATAGGTTAGAAGCCCAAACAAAAATTTAATCCATAAAAGACAGGGTATGGTAAATCCTAAAATATTGCCTAATAGTGACCTAGGCCAGTAGGAATCAAGTGAAAATCACCCCCTAAAGGGAAGAGATTTTGCCTCCTTGCCAACCAATCAACATAATAATTTTCTTCCTGAAAAACATGTTGAATTTGGACATCTGAATCTCATGATGAAAGGCAAGAGATGTCACTGGTGATTGAGTGAAGAATAGGTGTGCGATTTTCACATCTCATAATGAGACCACAAACAACTAGTAGACCAATCTCAAGCTCCAATGAATAACAAGCCAACCCCATGCATGTTCGAATATTTAGAGGACCACTAAAGTTCTGCCATTGTAAAGGATGTGGACTCGACACTCTACATAAAACAACTTATCTAGTTTCCAACATATCATAATAACCCACCTTCACCAATAGGCCCTAGATTTCCTCGAGCCGCTTCATCTATATTTAATTTCAACCATCCTTTTAATGGTTTAACCTAATAGATATATTTCAATGCTTTGGCCTTAGTATTTGAAACACTTTGCAATGGTTTTTGCAAGTGAATGAACCCCTTTACTTATTTCAAGAATACTTCAAACCGTATCCGAAGGTCCGTGGACTCTCTTTTAAAATAATTCATTATTTCTCCAATTTCACAACAATCAACATCCCGTCCCGTATATGACAGACTATCTAAAATTTGAATAAGGGCTGGGTTGAGTGTTGAGATTATGGAGAAGCCATTATCCAAGGGGAAGACTAAAGAAATATTAAAAAATCGAATCAACAATTGACCTCGACTAAGTCTATTTAGCAAATATGCAATCCATAATACATGTAGGATTGCTTTTGAATCAATCCAACACTTGTTACACAGGGAGGAATGAGCAATATTTAGACGAGCCTATAGATCATATATAAGAAGGCAAGCATGGACCATAAGCCAGAGTAACTAGCAAACTCTTTGTGTCCCTCACTATTTCAAATAGCTTTCCATAATGGGTTAGAGGGTTACGTGATATCTTCGTTGTGAGGTCATATGCTAATCAACTATATACTCATTTGATGAGGTGAACCACTAGAAAAGAGAATCCAGTCAAGCAATTGAGACCAATGGACATGTATCTGCCACACAAATTAGTCTTGTCTGATCATTATAGCTTTCAAACCTTGACCAATCTTAGAGGCCACCAACTTAAACAAAGGATAAAAAAAGTTGGCTTTGACCGTCAAGAGGAACCACATGCAAAGTGATAAAAAGGAGGGCTCACTGTCTAGAACCCATCTATCCTCTTAGAAGCATGCACATTTATCATCTTATACAAGCCATCCTGATACAACTCCGGATCAGCTCCAAATCAATGAAGATGAACTCTAAGTAGAGAGGGACTTCCCGAATCAAGAGGAGCATGAGGGAGACTTGCATGTGCCGGCTGGACCAGTCACAAGATCGAAGATCAAGCAAGTTCAACATGTTGTACAAGGCTTGACAATTTGTATTCTGGAAAGGCAAGTTATGGAGTTACTGTTGGAGCAAGGTTGAATGTTCAACATCATATAAGTCCATAAAAGTGGGCCAATCACCTGCTGAACTGTGGACAAATATGATGCAGCATGTTTCTAGCCTGCTATCATATTGGAATGCAAGTATTTAGGTGGGAGAACACATCATTCATGTTGAATTGGTGTGTTATTTAATGCCACCTGCATTTTGGACGAAAGAGATGGAGGATAGCCGTGCACCATAGAGGCTAAAGGGCTTGTGCATAAAGACCAACATTAAGTGCTTTCTTTGTTTCCCATGCTTGGGTAGTTGTCATTTCCATTTTCCGAGTTCTATATAAAGTCTTTAGTGGTTAGAAGTAGAACTTTAGCTAAGATTATATCTCTGAGAGAGCTTTTCTCCTATTGTTCTTCAGCAACTTTGTAAGGTTCACAAGTGCATAACTTGTGATTCTCGACTTTCGTATAATATTAGGTCTTAGTTCATTATAACCAATGGATCGATATTCTCCACTCATTTATAATATTGATTCTTCCTTGAAAACCTCCTTTGGGCGATCCTGGAATCTAACTTCCATCTTCTTGTTACCGGGTCTCGCGGCTTTGTTCATCGAGGTTCGCATCACACCCGAACCCTTGCGACACCCCATTCCAAACAAGGCTAATAGATTTTCCACGTTCCCCCTAGAGTAGCTGTTAATACGAATAACAGAAACTCTGTTATAGCCATTTCTGTACATTCAATGTACTCTATGGATAGAGGACAACATAGAGTTGAACATAGTAAAATAAGAAAAAGTCAAGAATTTTTAGGTTTGGCTAATAGACATAAATCTGAAGCCTCTCTCCCAAGGCACTTGTGTAGTTGAACTTAAGATCAAACCTGCTAATGACGGGAGAAAAAGCCCCATCAAATCTCATCTTAAATGGCTGTGTTCAAATCAACAATTTGTCAGAAACCCAAGCCACCCCAGCTACATGGTTGCGTAATAATCTCCTAAAAAATATATGTAATACTACGAACCTATCACCAAAAAGTGTTAATATTAGTGCACTTAGAATCATTAGACCTTTTATACACCTAAGATCTCTTTTTATGCAACTGATGTAGGATTGTGGGGCATGAGAAACTCCCCCTTGAAGCCAGGGTCTAGATCATTCTCCACAATTTTGACCTGTGGTTAGCCTAATACAAATCACCTAAAAATCTCATGGTTGTGGGTCGGAGAAGACTCTGATACCATAACCATAATGACATATTTGGTAGCAAGAGGTGCAGCGTGAGTGTGGCGGGATGGGACAATGGCCGCCTATTAAAAACTCACTGATTCACAGGTGATAATCGAAAGATTGGATAGAAAATTCAAACCCGTTGGCTGAGAAGTGCAACAGCCATCGTCTTATATTTCATTTTCTTTCCCCTCAAAATAGACATTGCAATCCAATGTTTATCAAACCAAACTGGACTGAATTCAACAATTGAGTTTAGAAACAACGGCCTGTCCATATACGAAACAAGAACCAGCACAAGCAACCAGTCACGTGTCCTGAGCTCAGCCTTTGAAGTCCATGCTGGTGTCTGGGCCATGTTATTATAGCACTCCCCCAACCAAGCTCTCCTACGGTTGATAAGAGATGAGTACGCATACAATAAAGTTAAACAAATAATACCCAAAGTACATATCTTTAAAAGGAAGCATGCATTAACTTTTAAGGAATCCGTTACAATTTGCGGGGTTCTTATTACCAGCCTTGGCAAGGGACAAGAACACCAACCCGTGACACAGGTCTCTCTAATTGAATGGGCACGCTGAAAAAGGAAAATAGCAGAACCTCAAAACACCTTGGCAATTTGGGTCAGTCCCGTGAGATATTGCTTTACTGCACAAATGGAATTTGATGGAGCTATGTTTGAAAGACCCAAAAAATTCAATTGACCAAAACGGCCACGTTCAGAACCATCTTAGAAATTAGTGACTTCAATTAAAGCATTACAAGCCGAACCAAAATCTCCACGATGGGAAGACTGGTTATGAGGTTATAGCAAAGGGATGGTGAACTGATTTCTCAGATGAAAAGATCGAAGAAAGACGCATAAATCTGATGAATACATGTAATCCTATCCAACATGACATTTTCCGGGGAGCATCTCCTTTCAGATCTAGCAGGGAGAGAAGCATCAGCAACTACATGTTTTTTCTTTTCAATCCCATGCTTCTAAATCTGACCAACCATCTCTACGCAAATAGGACAGAGTTTTTCCCAATCCAAGGAGCAAAGCTTCTTAATCAGATGCCCCCAATGAATTGATTTCCAAGCATGGAAATCCATGCACATTCTGCCTTCTAATGCTTGATTTCAAGGTCCTTGAGCCTTGCTTCCAATTCATCCTCATTCCCACCACCCTCCTGCTCTTCCGCATCCTCCTCATCCAGATCCTCCCCCTCAGGATCATTCTCATCAAGCGGGCCAAGCATCTCGGAACAGCCCTTAAATATCTCCTTTACCTCATCAATCCCTTCATCTGATATGAAGTTTGCATTGATATTCAGCAATTTAAAACCAGGCTTTTGCACGACTGCCTGCGCCAGTACTCGGGCCCCTGCTCTTCTGATTGAGTTCGTGCTTAGATCAACTTCGACCAACTGCCCATGGCCATCCTCCAGAGCCTTCCCAATCAAAATTGCTCCTTCATCCTTCAGTTCATTCTCAGAGAGGTTCAGCTTTGTCAAGAACTGTTTGGATCCAACACAGGCTGCTAAGGCACGAGCACCCCTTGGTGTGATATCATTGCCTGCCATCTCAAGAACTTCAAGGGAAGGTGCTGAATCTTTTAGGGCAAATGAAACTGATTCTGCTCCCTCATCCATCAAGTTGAGGTAACTGAGGTAAATCTCGGTTAAATCAGGGAACACAGGAATAGCCTTACTCAGGGCTAATCCAGCTTCAACCCCGAACATGTTGTCTCGAAGGTCAAGCTTCTTCATTAGAGTACATGTCCTGAGGGCCTCCGCAAGGGCAACTCCACCCTCTGACCCAACACGAGTAGAAGAACACCGGAAATCTTCTAGAGCTGGGCATCTCTTCACAATCTCAGAAATGGCAACAGCCCCCTCATCTCCAGTCATATTATTATGAAAGTGAAGGATTCGAAGCTTTTCAGTTGAAAGAAGCAACTCACAAAGTACATTTGCAGCTTCCTCTGAAATGCCATCATTCATCAAATATAGTTCCTGCAATTCATTCTGTGACTTGAGAAGCGATCCAAATGCCCTCAAACCCCTCTCCCCCACAGCATTATTTGACAGGTTTAGATACCTCAGATCACACCCTTCAAGCGCTGAAGAGAAGATAGTCATAACCTCTAGAGCTTCAGTCTCAGGTCGGCCAGCAATAAAGTCAGACAGATCCAGTTCAGTCAATTGATCTTTGAGGGATGCCAGAATGGGCCCCGCAACATGTGCAGCATCCAGCCCAAAGCTCCTGTTGCTAAAGCATATACGCTTGTATGAATTTCCATGCACCTTGAGTGGTTTAAGTATCTCCTCGGCCTCCTCTGCATCAATAAATGCTCTGCTACCACCTGAAATATCGAAAACAGTTTCCGTTGCTGCTATAGCTGTCTCAGAGAGAGCCATCGCACCTTCAACCTTAGCCCTTGGGCCTCTCTTGATTGCTTCCAACATTAACTTGCTCGATTCCTTAGCATAGAGCCGAACTGCAGAACTCCCATCACCATCAGGCTCCACCTCATAGAGTTGAGTGGCCACAGCAAAAGCTGATTCCTCAATTTTCATCGCATCCTTCTCAGCTTCTTCCTTGCTCAGAAGGCCATACTTTCTCGAAAGGACTGAAGGGGTGATGAGGTTCTTAGTCATCCGTTCCACGAGCATGAGTCTTGTGCTCTGGGTTGGGGGCCACAGCTTGAGTGAAATTGGCCTCTGCTGAAATGACTGTACACTGTAGTCCATATTGGTTATCTAAGAGCACTTGATGACAATTCCTACAATTGAATCATAACAAAATGTAAACAGGGGTAGAAGAATAGACTAAGTGAAGCTTGTAAAAAGGGAAAATTTGATGATGGATATATGAACAAATATATTTGAAAATAGCAGGCACCAATAAAATGCTCATCTTAAAGGCTTAAGTAATTGATCAACAGGCCCTAATACAGGAATAAAATAAGCTAGACATTTCTCGGTAAGTCAGTCATCTGAGAGGAATCAGTTGATACAGAAACAATCTTAATCCACAACACAGTACTTTAAAAATTGCATAAAGGAGAAACAAGAAGTTCAACATAGAATATGAAGTGAAAAAATGTGCCAAGAACAAATAAAAAGAGGAAAGTAATTGGACATTTCTCAAACAGCCTGCACAAGTTCAAATAAAAGTTCTACCAAGCCAAGCATAAGAAGAATCTTATTGGATATCCTGAGAGGGAGGGGGATGGAAGATACAACCCAACAACTTCATTATTGAGGAAAGGTCACTGCCCTAGTAATTCCAGAGCAAACAAACCCTCATCTTGTTTTCACCCACAATAGAGGATAACAATTGAAATTTCTAAAACAATAATCTGATTTGTATAGCCATATTAAAATACTGGACAGATGAAAATTCAAAATCTGTAGCCAAAGCAAGTCCATGTCAGTTTCTTAGCAGATGCTTCAAAGCATGACCTACTTTCAAACTACTAACTTTCTCCTAAACACCATTTGTTATTAGTAATTTCCCCCAATCTAATTGTAACCTAAATTTCAACTACTATGAATTCCAGACTGTCAATCCCAAACCTCATTGAGCCACCGTTAACCAAGACCACTGCACGACATTTCAAAAAATAAAATGATCCCAGAATATCATCATAAAAAACATAAAGTAATCTCATAAGATTAAGAGGAAGTCTGCTCATGCGAGGATAATTTAGGGGTTGTAAAAGAGCCTAGCTAGGCCAAATATAAAAAGCTTTATCAAGCTCCAATATCCTAGCTCGAGCTTGTTTTGAGAAACAAAATAGTAACTGAAGCTTTGTTTTATAGGCTGCATTTGCTGCCTTTTGCGTTATCAAACTCAAGCCTAAATTCAAGTAGGCTTGACAGAGCTCGAGTATGAGTAGCCTCAGTCAAACTCAAACCAAAGCTTGATCTGAAGCTCAAACATGAGCCTGAATTGAAAGATGCTCCAACTAAGATGAATCAAACCACACTTGTTGCCAAGCTGGCCTTGTTATAAAATAGTAAATTTCAAGGATATGCCACCTTCCCTTCCCTCTCCCTCTCAAAGATCAAAACTCAAAAAGGACAATTGAGAATTGCAAATTCAAGGTTTTAAAAATGGCTTGAGTACGAATAGCCTCAGGTGACTGAAGCTTGACCTAAAGCTCAAACATGAACTCAAACACCAATTAAAGTGAACCAAACAGGATCTGTTGCCAAGCTGGCCTTGGTTATGAAGAGGTAAATTTCAAGGATATGCTACCCTCTCTCTCTCTCTCTCTCTCTCTCTCTCTCTCTTTCAAAGATCAAAATTCAAACAGGACAATTGAGAGTTGCAAATTCAAGGTTTTAAAGATGAACTATAGCCACTGTCAACAAACCATGACGGGGCAAGGAAGCAGCTTATATTGGACGAGGTTGTAATTAAGTAGTAGGCCATTGACGCAGCTCAGCTGCCAACCGCTGAAATTTTCCGATGAAAAAGGTTGATCCCTGCTAAAGAGCAGAATCTAAAACCTAGATAACAACTGAGAAGATCACAAAAGCCAAAAGAAGCTGAAATAAATTATCCCTCCCTAAAACTACTGGGAAAAGCATTAATAAGCACAAACTTCAGATCTTCAACAAATCAATGGCACCAGTAGTCAAAATGACCCGACTGTAAGGACATGATTCTACACACTGAGCAATTAGATTGAAGACTTTCATTTCACAAAACAACGGAAAAGGCAAAGACAACCCTCTGGGCTCCCCCAAATTTTCTCTCGAAATTCATATGAGGCAACCAATAGACAATCTATAGCAGCACACATTACAATTTGTAGGGAGAGAGGCACCTGTTGTTAGGGCTCGGGAACACAAACTTGCGTGGAGGAGCACGGAATGACGAGCTCAAGCGGCGGAAGGGCAGCGAGCTTAACGTAAAAGGAACGATGGAGGAGCGGTGAAGAGCGACGGCAGTGTGGTGGAGGAGCGCCAGAAGAAGATTCGAGAAAGAGGAAGTACGACTGAGGGAACAGCGGAGGCACGGAAAAGTGGTCTTTCAAAATTTTCCTCTAATCGACTAGAGTACGAGATAATTGGTTGGTTTGGTACATATGCAGAAAAGTAATAAAATGAAATGTTTATTTTATTTTATTTTTTATATTGAATAAATATTCTAAATAATCGTGAATTATTATTGATTATTATTTTTCATCACAAACAATTTTTTTAATATAAAATAGTAAGCAAATTTCATATTTATCTCATCATCTATTACAATTTTTTAATACCCATCCGTTGACGGCATTTAGATTGAGTTAAAATATGTATTTTACCTCCTTTACAAGGACAAGTAGCCTAAATAGCCCTGACCCTATTACATCACTAACCGTCTTAATTTAAGTGTATAAAGTGAAGGGTTCTACAATTATAGAGATTACATATATCCATCATCATCTCTCTTACTACCCACAGGTTACTTTAATGGACTCAATATGTTACCTTTTCCAACCCCACATACAATTAAGGCAATACACATCAATGAAAATACCTAAACCAACATTTACACCGATCAAGTCAAGTACAATAGATTTATTTAACTCAAGACAAATACTTTTTTCTTAAAAAGAGAATTAATCGTAAGAAAAATTGGGAAATGACGTAAAAATTGGGTTAAATCGTTCAGGATCTTAAAAAATCTGAAAATTATCTACCCTTAAAGGACTTGAAAAATATTCCTGAAAACTAATTCGTTTCACTTCAAAATCTCTGAATTGATCCACAATGTTTTGAAATTTGTAAGGATCGAACCCTAAGTCTTAGGAGACACTTAAACCCACTTTAAAACATGCAAAAAATTAGGAACTAATCTGAAAATTTTGGATAAGGGGCTAGACTAAATTTAAAAGTACGACAAAAGACGTCGAATTGATTCAAAACGATCCAAAATTTTCAAGGACCAACCTGAAATGTTAACACCTAAAATCACTCCAAAATGCACAAATACATCAGGAACAAATATGAAAAATTTGGAGAGGCTGGATGATTTTTAAAATCTAATAAAAGACATCGAATTGATCCAAAAAAATTCAAAATTTTCAAGGACTAATCCTAAACCTTACCAGCACCTAAAACCATTCTAAAAGACACAAATGCATTAGAAACAAAGCTGGAAAAATTTTGAAACAACTCTGGACTGATTTTAAAAAGTGTTAATAGAGAAAATAACATCACTCCTCTATAACTTTTCAAAACTAATATCGGTTTGTAGCAATTTGAAAAAATAGCAACATTTTATACTAAAATCAATTTTGCCCCTCCCACCCACTCCCCAATCCGCTCTCCTCCTTTAGTCACTCCTCCTCACGGCTGTCGGTGACGAGCATCTTCGGTGCATTGGGCGTTGACAAGTAGCTCTAGGACATCGGCCGACAGATCTTGGCGTTGCCTCATAGCCACTTGAACAAGCAGGACGGGTGCTTTCAGCCGGCAGATTTGATCTTCGACTCACAGCCACTGGCGACGAGCAAGTCGGGCGACAGGCGTTGGTGCGTCGGACGTCGGTGGGTCGAGCGTCGGACGTCGGTGCATAGGGCGCCAGGCGTCGGGGGATGTGCGTTGAGCACCGGGCGCCGGTGTGGCGGGCGGCGGGTGACAGGCTGCAGTTCAGTAGGAGGAAGCGAAAGAAAGAAGGAAGAAGAAAGAAGAGGAGAAGAGGCGAGGCAGGGGCTGGGAGGGAGAAGAGAGAGAGATTATGGTTGAAAACGAGGGGGTATTTAGGGAATTATGAAAAAATTAGTAAAAAAAATATATACAGTAGTGCTAATTTTGAAAAATGTAATAAAGTGATGCTAGTCATAAAACTCACCATTTTACTGGTACTAGAAAAATTTGCACCTCTTTTAAAAAGTTGATAAAAGACCCCGAATCGATATAAAATTTTCAAAAACTGACCCCTAAATTCTAACAACACCAAAGACCATTCTAAAACACATAAAAAATCAGAAACAAAGCTGGAAAATTTTTAGAATAAATATGGACTGATTTTAAAAAGCTAATAAAGGACCCTAAATTGATTTGAAACGATTCGAAATTTTCAAAAAATGAACCCCTAAATTCTAACAACTAATATTTTCTAAAACCAAAAAAACATTAGAAACAGAGCTGGATTGATTTTAAAGCAGGTAAAAGAGCCCTAATTGATCCGAAAACTTTAAAAACGGACTCCTCAATCCTAACAACGCCTAAAACCAATCTAAACATACAAAAAAGCATTATAAATAGAGTAGGAAAATTCAGAATAGTACTGGACTAATTTTAAAAAGTCGATAAAAGACCTCGAATAGTCCGAAACGATCCGAAAATTTTCGAAAAATGATCCCTAAACCTTAGGAAACATTTGGCCCACTTTGAAACATATTTTTCACCCTGGAACGGATCTAAAGATTTCAAAAATAGTAGTAGAACTTAACTAAAAGAATTTTACAACTCGACTTTGAGTGATCCATTTCATCATCACAATTTTTGCACAACCCATTTCCTACTCCTTCCCAGATTTTCTTATTAAAAATAATTTTTTGTCTTTTTGATTTTTTTATTTTTTCATTTCCATTTTATAATTTGTATATTTCTTGAAGAAAGTGAACAATATATATTTATTCTTAAGAATTGTAACGAACAATTTTCCTCTTTTTAGGATCCTATTCCATTTTTTCTTCATGGAAACATGAATCCAAATTTTAATTTTCTCTTTTTTTTTTTTTTTTTTTCTATTTCTTCACAAAACAATTATTTCTAATTTTTTTTCAGTGATGTGGCCTAAATCCCAATCAAGGAATTATACCGAAAACCGTGGCGATGACGATGTTGAGGAGTGGGCGGAACTCGGATTTGGCTCGTTGTCAAACCTAGGCACTTTCGGGATGTGAGGACTGGATGATTCAAATGGGCTCAAGCTCGGTGACAATCCTAGAGATGGATAAGATCAGGATGAGAATGTGTATTGTTGAATTTTTGTTCAACTCATGAGACCATTCAAGTCAATAATTTGATGAAGAGTGAATATATGGACATACATTAGATGAAAAATGGAGGATATAATATGGTATAGTGGTTGAATATTATATTAATGGATGAATGGAGAGGCTAATATAAGGTGGAATGGTGGCTAAAAATTATGTGAATTGATAAATGGAGAGGCTATGCTGGATGAGAAATATGTGGGAGAGTATGTGAAAGAGTGTCTTCAATGTGTGCTCAATATATGTCCCCTTGCAAATGAATGGAGAGCTCGATTTATAGAAGAAGTGCAATAAAGGACCTAATTGTAATAGACATGGGAGTTTCAAGGGGCTAAAAAGGAGAAATAAAAAATAAAGAAAATAAATAAAAATATTTAAAAAAGAAATGGCAGGAACGGTAGAGAAATAACGCCATAGAGAAAGACGAAGACATGCATGGCAGGGCAGCACGGCAAGTCAAGAGCAGCCCGACAGCCGACATGGTTGGCGACAGGACAACTGATCCGGAGAGTGGTCGCATGTAAGGCACTCAATCCGTTGACCTCGAGGTAGCGGCCGAGCTAGAGAGAGAAAGAGCTCGGGAGGAAGAGTGGCTAGGAGAGAATGAGAGCGAATGGGAGAGAGGCTAGGGAAAGCCAAGATACAAGGGTGGCTCGTCAGCGGCAGACACTGGTTAGAGCTATAGAGTTGGCATGAACGACATCTCGATCCTGCAGTAGCTGATAGAGCTCGAGAGAGAGAGAGAGAGAGAGAGAGAGAGAGAGAGAGAGAGTGAAAGTGACTGGAAGAGGAACCGTGACCGGGACTGGAATAGGAGCAAGAATGGTGACGGAGGGTCAAGCCAAGCAAGGTCAAGTCGGGGATGCTCTCCGAGGTGATTGACATTGGCCAGGGATTTACCCGGGGAGGGGGGATTCCTTTTCGGAAGACGATGAAAAATAGTTGTTCATGTCTCCCTTTTAATTTTTTTTTTACTTTTTTTTCAATTTCATTTTCTTAAAATTAACAAAATAAAAATAGAAATAAAAATAAAATGCAATTGACTTGGATCAAAATCGGATGTCTACAACTACCCCTCTTTGGGCTGACGCTCACAGAGTGACTGCCCAAAGATGAATAGAATCCAATTTTGAGCTAGTTGCCACCGTCCTTGAAGCACGAGTTTTCTTGTAGATTGAGGGATTGAGGGCTCTTGAAGTTTGGCACAGGAATTCTTCAATCATGAGCAATTTTCTTACGTCGGTGATTCCCGTGTTGTGCTTCGGTTTAGGCCAGCAAGTGAGGAAATGTCAATCGGGAAGATATACAAAGTAATTTATGCATGCACGAAAAGGGAAGGATCTTGCAAAACATTCAAACTGTATTCAGTTTTATAGAACATTTTTATTAGAGAGAAGACGAATTTATAAAATGTTCCCACTATATTTAGTTTTATAGAATGTCTCAATGGAAGGAAGATGGATTTAAAAGAGACTCCCACCATCAGGGAATTTATATAGTGTCTCTACCGAACAAAAGACGAATTTACGAGACATTCCTAGTGTACTCAGTTTTGTAAACGTCTCAACCAAAGGAAGTCGGGTTTACAAGACACTCCCACCATCGACGGTTTTATATATTGTCTCCACCGAAGAGAAAACGAATTTACGAGATGTTCCCACTGTACTTAGTTTTACAGAACGTCTCAATTGAGGGAAGGCGGATTTATAAGAAACTCCCACCATCGATGGTTTTACAAAGTGTCTCTACCGAAATGGAGACGAATTTACAAGAGTTTCCCACTATACTACAGGACATCTCAATCGAAGGAAAGACGGATTTACAAGACACTCCCACCATCGATGGTTTTCAGAGTGTCTCTACCAAGAGAATATGGATTTACAAAACATTCCTACTGTACTAAGTTTTACAAAACATCCCATTGAAGGAAGGATGGATTTACAAAGACACTCCCACTATTGGCGGTTTTAAGAGTCTTGCTACTGAAGAGAGGATAGATTTACAAAATGTTCACACTATACTCAGTTTTACAGAAGTCCCAACTGAAGAATGATGGATTTAGAAGACACTCCCACCATAAACGGTTTTATAGAATGTCTCTATCAAAGAGGAGACTGATTTACAAGATGTTCACATTGTGCATAGTTTTACAGAACGTATCAATTGAAGGAAGAGGGACAAGACACTCCCACCATCGGCACTTTACAAAGTTCTCTACAGAGAGGAGATAGATTTACAAGATGTTCACACTATACTTAGTTTTACAGAACGTACCAACCGAAGGAAGATGGATGTAAGAGACACTTTTACCATTGGCAGTTTTATAGAGTGTCTCTACCAAAGAGAATAGGGATTTACAAGACGTTCTCACTGTACTCAATTTTGCATAACATCTCAACGGAAGAAAGGATGGATTTGTAAGGCACTACCACCATTGGCAATTTTACAGATTGTCTCTACCATAGAGAAGATAGATTTACAAGTCGTTCATACTATACTCAGTTTTACAAAATGTCTCAATCGAGGGAAGACGGATTTACAAGACACTCCCACTATCAGCGGTTTTATAGAGTGTCTCTATCACAGAGGAGATGGATTTACAAAACGTTCCTAATGTACATAGTTTTACAAAAAGTCTCAACCGAAGGAAAGACGGATTTACAAGACACTCCCACCATTGACGGTTTTACAAACTGTCTCTACCAAGGAGAACACGGATTTACAAGACATTCCAACTATACTCAGTTTTATAGAACATCTCAATCAAAGGAAGGATGGATTTACAAGACACTCCCACCGTTGGCGGTTTTACAGAGCGTCTCTATGGAAGGGAAGATATATTTACAAGACGTTCATACTATACTCAATTTTACAAAATGACTCAACCGAATGAAGAGAGATTTACAAGACACTCCCACCATTGGTAGTTTTACAAAGTGTCTCAATAGAAGAGGAGATGAATTTGCATGACGTTTACATTGTACTCAATTTTACGGAACGTCTCAACCGAAGGAAGATGGATTTACAAGACACTCCCACCATCGGCTATTTTACAAATGTCTCTACCGAGCTGATAAATGACAAGACGTTCCCACTGTACTTGGTTTTAAAGTACATCTCAACCAAAGGAAAAAGGATTTAGAAGACACTCCCACCATCGACGGTTTCAAAGAGTGTCTCTAATGAAGAGAAGATGGATGTACGAGACGTTTCTACTGTACTTAGTTCTACAGAACTTCTCAACTAAAGGAAGACAAATTTACAAGACACTCCCATCATTGGCATTTTTATAGAGTGTCTCTACTAACGAGAAAATAGAATAACAAAATGTTTTCATTGTACTCAGTTTTACAAAACATCTCAACCGAGGGAAAACAGATTTACAAGACACGCCCACCATCGATGGTTTTATAGATTATCTCTATCGAAGAGGAGACGAATTTATAAGACGTTCCCACTGTCCTTAGTTTTATAGAATGTCTCAACCGAGGGAAAGACAGATTTACAATATGCTTCCACCATTGACTGTTTTACAGAGCATCTTTCCCAAAGAGAACATGGATTTGCATGATGTTCCCAATGTACTTAGTTTTACAGAACATCTCAATCGAAGGAATGATGGATTTACAAGATACTCCCACCATTGGTTGTTTTACAAAGTATCTCTACCGAAGAGAGAACTAATTTACAAGACATTCACACTGTACTCAGTTTTACAAAATATCTAAACCAAGGGAGGATGGATTTACAAGACATTCCCACCATCAGCAGTTTTACAAAGTGTCTCTATCGAATAGGAGATAGATTTACAAGATATTCCTACTATACTCAGTTTTACAGAACGTCTCAACCAAACAGAAGATGGATTTACAAGACACTCCCACCATTGGCACTTTTACAAAGTGTCTCTATCGAAGAGGAGATAAATTTGCAAGATATTCCCACTATACTCAGTTTTATAGAACGTCTCAACCGAACAAAAGATGGATTTACAAGACACTCCCACCATCAATGATTAGTGTCTATATCAAAGAGAACATGGATTTACAAGACATTCCCACTGTACTAAATTTTACAGAACATATCAATTGAAGGAAGGATGGATTTACAAGACACTCCCACCATTGGCAGTTTTACCAAGTGTGTCTCTATCAAAGAACAGACGGATTTATAAGACGTTCACACTATACTTAGTTTTACAAAACATCATAACCAAAGGAGGATTGATTTACAAGTCACTCACACCATTGAGAGTTTTACGGAGTATCTTTATTGAAGAGAAGATGGATTTACAAGACGTTCACACTGTACTCAGTTTATAGAACATCTCAACAGAAGGAAGATGGATTTACAAGAAACTCCTACCGTTGGCGGTTTAACAGGGTGTCTCTACTGAAGTGGTGACAGATTTGCAAGACGTTCTCACTATACTTAGTTTTAGAGAACGTCTCAACTGACAGAAAATGGATTTACAAGAAACTTCCACCATCGACGGTTTTACATAGTATCTCTACCAAAGAGAATACGAATTTACAAAACATTTTCACTGTACTCAGTTTTATAGAATGTTTCGACCAAAGGAAGACTGGATTTAGAACTCTTACCATAAGCAGTTTCATAGAGTGTCTCTACCGAAGAGGAAACAGATTTACAAGATGTTCCCACTATGCACAGTTTTACAGAACATTTCAATCAATAGAAAGCAGATTTACAGGACACTTCAACCATCGGCAATTTTACAGAATGTCTCTACAAAGATAATATGGATTTACAAGATGTTCCTACTGCACTCAGCTTTACAGAATGTTTTAATTGAGGGAAGATGGATTTACAAATCAATCCCGCCATCAATGGTTTTAGAGAGTGTCGCTACCGAAGAGAACATGGATTTACTAGACGTTCCCCCTGTACTTACTTTTACAGAAGTCTCAACCGAAGAAAGGATGGACTTACAAGACACTCCCACCATTGGCAATTTTATAGAGTGTCTCTACCAAAGAGAAGATGGATTTACAAGACGTTCAAAGTATGCTTAGTTTTACAAAATGTCTCAATCGAAAGAACACTTTCTCAATTAATCATGCAATGATCAAATAAATGATGAGGGATCTTGATCCTAATCACGATGTCGTGGTCATGTTTGAACTTGGTCTTTTTTGCGTCCTACTATCGAGACAACCAACTATAGTATGTATATAGGAATGTCTTCTATTAGTCACTGATGCCTTCTTGGAGCTCTGATTCCATATGATAGAAAGTTAAGGTAGTCATTGGACATAATCCTTGTTATTCCCTGTGCTGCACCACACTGGGGTTATTCCTCTAAAAAACATCTCGATGGGCCTATGATCCGACAAATTGCACGAAAGAGTTACTAATCAAGCTTTTCATTAGCTCACTTGTGACCCTTTATAACTCAAATGAGTAAAAGAATTTGTGAATAGATGTAAGGGATGTATGGCTTGTAGCGATTCCGGGATCGACTTAGGTCCGATGGAGGTCCAAGATTCAGGGAGAGTGTTTTTATGAGGTATGAGACAAGAAAAACATTCAAGAACTCAAATGGGCTTTTGAGATTGCTCCAAATTTCAAAGGATATGTATAATTGGTTCCTTCTTTGAGTGACACCCTTTCAAGATTGTATAGGCCTTTAGCAGTTTCCCAAACTGTGTGCTTAGGCTCCCTGGACATGGCATGATGCAATAATAATGTCTTGCTTGTCTTTGAGACGTCTTATTTAGTGCAGTGATTCTAGCCCTAACTTTTTCCTAGAATGGGCTGAGTATCTCATCCTAGCAAGCATGTTTTTATTTTCTTCTTATTCTCTCAATAGCTCTCATTTTGCTATGGTTGCTTATTCGGATTTGACCACACCCGTCAAGTTCCCAAACTTTTTCCTAGGCCGCCCTTTCGAGTTTTCAACCTAGCGGGAATATTTCACTCTCCTTTTGCTTGGACTGCCCTTTTGGGTTTTCGATTGTACCACTCTTCCCTTATTTTTGCCTAGGCTGCTCTTTTGGGTTTTCAATCTCATGGAAGTTTTTTTTTTTCCTTTTTCCCTCATTCTCCCACGAGACAGTGAGTCACATGAGGTCTTTATCAAGAATCCATTTTTCTTCTTCTTCTTCTTTTTCTTTTTTCTTTTTATCTTTCTTTTTATCTACATTGGGTTCGCGTAGTGGATACTGTCTAAAAGCGTGTGCCTCATTAGGCATATTATTTCTTTACAAAATCAGCATTAACAGGGCTCGAGAGCTCATCCCCATCCATATTAGCTAAAATCAAGGCACCTCCCAAGAAAACCTTCTTGATTATGTGCAATATGGTTCAAACACATGTGCGTGCACTTTCTTATTTAATACCCAAGCCATGCATTTCTGATAGCATTAGCCATGGCACGGCGCTATTAGCCTCTTCTCACTGATCAAGTTAAATTGGTCATACTGTAGCTTAATCCATTATGTTTCTTCAAACTCTGATTCTACAAGGATTCTCATCGAAGGGATCTCGACCTCCACAAGTAAAACTACTTCAATCCCATATACGAGTTAGCAGGGAGTTGCTCCTGTCGATGTGCAAATAGATGTCCTATATGCCATGAGAGCCCAAGGCAGCATGTCATGATCTTTGTAGGTCATTGTCATCTTTTTAATTTTTTTTAAAAATTCTTATTCGTGGTCTTGACTACACCATTCATATGAGGTTGTTAAGGTGAGGAATTGTGGTGCTTGATCTTGAAATGCTCGCAAAGTTCATTGATTACCTTGTTAAATTTCTTTGCATTATCTGTGATGATGGTCTTAGGAACACCATAACAAGTATGTTACACTTGAGGAATCAAACTACCACCTTAGCAATCACCACAGCATATGGTTCGGCTTCGAACCATTTTGCACAGTAATTAATGGCCACCGGGATGAAAATATGCCCATTGGATGCCTTGGGTGATATGGGACCAATAACATCCATTCCCCACATGGAGAACGGCCACGGCGAGGGCATTGGATGCAATTTGCTCGGCAAATCATTAATCCAGTTTGCATAGATTTGACAATGATTGCAGTGTCAAACTTGCTTGATGCAATAAGTTTCATGGTCAATAACCCATTCTCATGATCTTCCTTGCCAGCATTTTTCTGCTCCTGTAAAGCCCACTTCTCCCTCATGGAGTTCATTCATCAAGTGCTCAAACTCTTTAGGGTCCAAATAGCATAGTAGAGTGGTGTCAAATGAGTAATGATAAAGCACGTTCCCAGTCAAGAAGTAATGGCAGGAAAGCCAATGAATAGTCTTCCTGTCTTCCTATCTGCGCCATCCAGGAACTATCTTGATTCAAGATACCTTTTGATATTTGCAAACCAAGGGGCTTCTTGACCTTGCTCTACCATGCGGCAGTGAGCAACGCGATCGTTGGCCTTGATCTTGAGAGGGTCGATTAGGTTATCACTTGAAATAGTCGCCATCGAAGCAATTGTTGCTAGAATATCAATGAACTGGTTCTTGGATCACAGGGCGCATAAGAAAAATGAATCCAATCAAACTCCTTTGAGATTTTTTCTAGGTATTGTGATAAGAGAGCAGCTTCTCATCCCTTGTCTTCCATTATCCCATTGTCTGGAAGACAATAAGCATCACCAAACACTTCAAGCTCACAAATTTCTAAATCTATTGCTGCTCATAAACCCAAGATGCATGCCTCATATTCTGCCACATTATTTGTGCAAGGAAATGTTACTTTTGTAGCTACTAGGATAGGTTGACCCTGTGGAGAGATTAGCACTGCTCCTGTTCCATATCTTGTTGAATTAACTATTCCATCAAAAAACATCTTCCACCCAGCTGTTTGTTTCAACTCTTCTTCCATGGTCAAGATCCCATCATCTGGGAGTTCATCCTTAAGTGGCTCATCATCTTCAATTGGAAATTCGGCAAGATGGTCCCCCAAGGCTTGCCCTTTCCTCGATACCCAAGGCACATATTGGATATTACTCGGGCAGCTAAACCTGCCATTTTGACAAGTTTGAAGTTGACATAGGCTTCTCGAGCAGGTATCAAAGTGGGTTCATCTTGGATATTAGATGTATGGTATAGTACAATGTACATTGATGTAAACGTTGAATTACGCATGTGATTCCCACAGCACAATCTTTCCACTTCCGGGTATTGTGCTTCTCCTTCAGTGAACTTCTTGCTCAAGTAATATATGGCATGTTCCTTGTCCTTGTTTCATCTAACTGTCCTAACATTGAGCCTAAGGATTCCAGGTGTACAGTTAAATACATGATGAGTGGTCGACTTGGAGTGGGCAGGACTAGTACTAGAGGGCTAGCCAAGTAAGGTTTTATTCATCAAAAGCTCGTTGGCAATCATCATCCCAATCAATCATGGCATTCTTCCCTAGCAACTGAAAGGAAGGCTGACACTTATCAATGAAATTGGCGATGAAACGGCCTTGTAGACACTCGATTTTTACCCGAGCTAACCACTATATGTTTCTCACATCCACATACATATAACTAATTTATTTTGTTTTTTCCTTTTTCTTTTCTTTTTTTTTTTCATTAGAGTTTAAAAAAAGCATAAAAAGTTTTAAAAAAAGAGGTGGGGACCACATGAACAGTGTCGAGCACTGTTCATCCTTAACCTCCAGCTGTACCCTCCATTGCAGGTGAAGGAGAGCTTCGGCTGATCAGAGCAGCAAGGAAACCGGTGGTCCCGGCCTTCCCGGCCTGATCCCGTGCATCCCTTCTCATCCACACCTCTCCTGAACCCCCTCTCCTACCATCGGTTGCTTGCTCGATCTCCCCTCGATCTACCGGTTTCTCTTGGCCTTTCGGACTGTCCAGTAACTTGAACTGCCGCCCTCCGTGTTTCCCGTCCTACTGAAGCCAAAACCCCATCTCGAATTTTTTGGTTTTGGACTCCTCCATCGAAGCACCACTAGGACCTATGGTCCCGGCCTTCCTGGACTCGATCAGCCACCTGTCGCTACCCACGCCATTTGGTCATCCCGCGATCTCAGCTCTGCGATCCCCGCTACCGCCGGCTCTCGCTCACAGCACCGGTGCTGTGTCTGTCTTTTGTGTCCGTCTTTTGTGTTTGTCTTCTGTCCATCTCTGTCTTCTGTTTGTGTCTATCTTCTGTCTTCTATTGTCTGTCTTCTTCTGCCTTCTGTTTCTTTTATTTTATTTTATTTTTTTCTTTTTATCTTTCTAACCACTCAACTTTTGTCTCTTTGCAAATAAACCCAATTGAGCTCTTCTCTATAAATAGAGCCATCCACTCACTTTGAAAAAAAAAACAGAAAGGAGGATACACTCTTGAACACTCTCTTGAATTAGACTCATGTGCTGAGCAAAAATTCAAGAACACACATTCCACCCCCAATTAATTGGTCTTTGAATCCATCGTAGGTTCGAGCCGGAGTCAGAGTCGGAGTCGGAGCCGGAGCCCGTCATCAAGTTGAAGCTCATCATCGATCCAAGCCAAAGTTTGAGTTCAAGCTCTCCATCGATTCGATCCCGAGCCGGTGCCGAGTTCAAGTCCATCGCCAATACGAGCCCGAGCCCAAACAGGCCTCGAGACCGTCTCCGATCCGAGCCCAAGACCGAGTCCACCACCAAGCCCAAGTTACGCTCACACCTTGTCATTGCTACCATTTCGGTCATAGGTATAATTTCGTAATCGGGATTTAAATAACACCCTTGAAAATTAGAATTTCCTAAAATAATTATTTCGTGAACAATAGAAAAGCAAAAAAAAAAAAAGAAAAGAAAAGGTGAGAAAATTAAAAAATGAGGTGCCCCTTTTCATGAAAAGAAATTTGAACCATCATCCAAGAAGAAAATATTTAGAAACTTCGTTAGTTTATATTTTTTAGAGGATACATATATATATATATATATATAGCATAGTTTCTCTTTTAAGAAAATATAAAAACCATGACAGAAAAATGAAAAAAAATAAAATAAATCCAAAATACAAAAAAAAAGGCAACCTTTTGATTAGTAAGATGGGGAATGGCTAGAAATCGAGTTGTGGAAGATGGCAATGATGAAACGGATTATCAAAAATTCAATTTTGTGAACTTTTGCATTGTCTCAGTTCAGTCCAGCACCCATTTTTCGAATTTACAGATCAGTCCCTGAGGATTATGTTTGATTCACAATACTACTAAGTGTTTGTAAGGTTTAAGGAATGATCCTTGAATTTTTTAGAGCATTACAAATCAGCCCTGGACATTTTTACCAAACTTTTCAATCCAGTCCAGAATTTTTACAAATTTACGGATCAGTCCTCGCAGTCTCATTTGCTGGAAAACAGGTTTTGTTGTTCTGAGGTTTAATACCTGAACTTCCTAGGGCATTTTAAATCAGTCCAGAAATTTTTTACAGGCCCAGAACTTCCTGAAATACTTCAAATCAGCCCCAAAAATATTTTCAAGTCTTTCAAAACTAGACCAAAATTTTCTAGAATTTTTACTTGAGTCCCTGAGCAGTTTAAGTCGACTTATGTGTTGTTCCCAAAATTTTTTAACCAACTACGCAATTTCAAGTTTTTTTTTGAATTATTCTGAGGTGAAATAAATTGATCGTGGAAGATTTGTTTGATGGTATTGAGTGGTGATGATCAATGTATATTGCTCACTTGTATGTGGGATGGGAAAAATACATGTATTTGAGTGCATTGATGTAACGGGGTGGATAGAGAGAGAGAGAGGGGGGGGGATGGTGAATGTATGTAATCTCGATAGTGGAACCCTTTATTTTCTGCACTTAGATTAGGACGATAGTGACATGCTAGGAACGTGGCACGGATTGCCGATTTACATTTTGGACCGTCAATTTGAGCTTTGATCAGGGTAACAGTTGGGCAAAGTAAAATATGCAAGCAACAAATGACCTACACTTCAGGACGGGTACCAGTTTTGGGTGTGTCTCGGCTCACGAGCTTCAAGATATGTAACAAGATCCTCGATTTCAAATCTTGGTTTCAAGACCGATAAGTACCTAGGTGGTTAGTATCATGATCACTGAGGAGAATAATAGGTTTTTGATTGACCTTAGGACTAGTTCCTTCAATGATTGGTGGCGACTCCAATCACCCTCGATTAAAGTCCCAAGCAAGGGCTCGTGCGTGCCTAAATCAATTTACCTTCCCAAGTCGGAATTTTCGACGTCCGACAGCTTGGCGACTTCGCTGGGGACATTTTGAGGATTCGTGCCCATAATCCTTGGTTGTTTGCTTGCTTGCACACTTTATTTTAGCACTGCATACCCTGAATAATCGATTGAACTCGGATCGTAGGAACTTCCCTAGGAGGGGGCTAGTAGGAGTACGCCTGTCATGGGCTTTCCCACCGGAAACGGCTTTGAAACATCGTTGCTCGATCTGAAAGCCTGAAGTACCCTTGAAAAGGGGAACAGAGGACAATGTAGATCGAGGGCCTTTAAAACCTACCCTTAGACCCCAGCCCACATGCATAGCATCAAGCCCTCAATCATCTGTTCCGATTGTAATTTTTTAAGGTTTAGCTTTGTTTTGGGATAGAGAACCATTCTTTCGTATTTACGATTTTGATAGTTAGTCGATCCTAGGATTGGTAAGCATCTCTTTTGTGCTTTTAATTTTGACAATCGAGTTGTTTTTCTGTATTTCGATTTTAATGTATTTTGGCCCCTAGGTTGGCTTGCTCTAGGCTAGCGGGGCCTCTCTTTTGTACATTTGGGTTCCATAAGTTTTAGATCGATGAACCCTGGGATAGCACATTTTTGGATAGATGGACTTTTCTATATTTATGCTTTTGATGTATTTTTTTGGGGGGATTTCGGGACAATTTATCTGTATGTATGTCTGTGAGTGGAGTGACTTTAATTATTGCACTTGCATCACGTTTTTTCAAAAGAAAACCTAGTAGAGTTGCCATTCATTCTTAGGCCATTTGCTCATCAATCTATGCAAGGATGGAGTCCAAATTTGTTTGCCCTCACATCGATTGTCTTAGGTGCCTAAGCAATGATGTCAGCCAATGGGAATTTGCTTGAAGCCTTAAAGGATAAGAATTGCATCGCCTTAGTGATAGGTTGAATTGACGTAACTCTGGTATCGGAAGAGTGTAAAACTTTTGAGGGAACCCCTAGAGTCAAGGAGTTATTGCGTTGAACCCTATCATGAGTAACAATTTCAGGTTCTTCATGGGGCTAATAAATTAGAGACAAATAATATGAGGAACTTGACGGTGAGTTTGTTATTAATCCTAGGTCTCTTGAAACTGATCAATTTAAAGCTGAAAACTCATAAGGGTAAGGTAGTCTGGTAATTGATTCCCATTTTGGGGCATTTGGAACTTTCTCGTTTCATGACATGACTTGACAACTCATGTTATGTAAGCATCAATAAGTCGTTTCAAATGGGAGCCACTTGTGTGAAGTACCAAATGGATGGTATACAGGAGTTCTTGAGGCCTTACTTGTTGATTCTTACTGGATTGAGAGAAGTCACCCAAGGAACGTGACCGCAAGCCTCCCGGCAATTCGAAGTAACTCGTCGATGCCAGCCAAAAGATGATCCTCAAATTGGAAGCATTAGGATGAAGCACAATTGAATGATATGATCTTCATGAAGAAGGATGGGGACCAAGTTTGAGAGGAGCTCGCCCACACCTGCGAAGAACTTGCGAATGTGATGAGCAAATGGTTCAATTGAGCGCTTCCTTGGAGAAATTTAAAAGAAAGCTAAAAATTGGTTCGATTTTTTCTTTCTTTCTTTCTTTCTTCTTTTTCCCAAAATGTTTTGTCACTGAATTTTGTGAAAACTAAGAGACAAATGTTGGAAGTGCTCAATGAGCATAGGACATGAGTCCAATGACTTAGGGATATTCGAAAAGGATCTTTACTGAATATCACAACAAATGAGCATGTCTCATGATACATGGTCAAGACCATTCATATCCATATGAATGGCAACTCACTAGCAATTTTTCTCATGCATCAAATTCAGTCTCCCCATTTTTCATTTCATTTCATTTCTTTTTTTTTTCGTGCACGCACAGTTAATGGACCTCTGCCTTGTTCACATGTGAACTCTAATCGAAGTGAACGGTCAACTCAAGCGTGTTACGGCGAATGGTGATCCTGTATACACAAGTACCGTTGACTTGGCACACCACTAGCATGGACTCAAGAGCACACCTCAATGCCCCAAATGGTCGACCTTCAATGACAGGCCATTCAACAGAATGATGTCCCTCACTGATTCAAATTGAGGGAATTCCCCAATTCCATGATGCTATTGATAAAAGAAAAAATAATGCCTACAAGAAAAAAATAGGCTTCTCTCTTCATGGCTCCAGTTTTCTCTCCTACTTGCCTTGCATGCCTTCTCTCCATTTTTTGATCCATGGAGATAATTGTGATTACTCATCGAGTTTCTACATTCATTGCAGGGATACACAATAAGAGGAGTCCGGGTGCTAAACACTCTTTCAAAAGACCCAAAGTCAACGCCATGACGACCAACAAATGGGCAAGGTGCCAGCAAAAAATTTAAACAGAAAAAGACGGAAAAAGATTCTCCTCTAGTGCATAATAAAGAAAACCTATCTGCCGAGGTAATGACGCACTCCTATACGGTCCCCTAGGAAAAGCTGGAAGACAGGCTACCCTCAAGTTTTATGGAAAAAAATTGACTCACCCCTTGTGTCCGGACTCATAAAAAGCTCTGAAGAGCAATTTGACGTAAGAATTTTGCATGAGAACGAGTCCTCTATAGGAGACAGATGGAAGCTAATTGATCAGAAGCTTCCCAATCAGACGGTGCGACCATTCTCTGTGGGGCATGAGTGAAAATTGAAAGGCTAATTGCAAAGTGTAAAAAACAGAAAAAAAAAGAGAGAAAAAGCGAGCAACTAAAAAGAAAGAAAGAAAAAGGTGAGCGTCGCCAAGGCGTTGAGTACCAATGTCCATATTTTGATATGTACTTGTGGCATTACTACTGGTTGATTCGAGATAGACCCGAGGGGTGCTTCATCAAGTAGTGTTTTGGACCAACTAGGAGCCACTGGTTGATTCTTGCTACATGGATCACCATGAGAACGGAACGCTTAACGTCATGCGATTTAAACCAAAAAAAAAGAGAAAAGAGTGGAAAGAACAGAAAGTATCGCCAAGGCGTTGAGTACCATGTCCATGCTTGGATATGTACTTGTGGCACTACCATTGGTTGATTCGAGATAGACCCAAGGGGTGCTTCCTCACCTAGTGCCTTGTACCAACTGGGACGGGAGCCAGTGGTCGATTCTTGCTACATGGATCGCCATGAGAACGAAATGCTTAATGTTGTGCGAAAAAATAAGAGGGAAAAAAATAGACAGTGTGAAATAGAAAATAAGTGATTCCCCCATTGATAGACATGATTCTCTCGCAGAGAATGGTCGCCCTTCTATGGAAACTCTTCTGTGATGACTTGAAACTTGTCGAATACAGATGACAAGGGATTGAGCGAAATTCGTATTTCAAATAGTTTAGAAGGACTTCTGAAGAGTCCTCATTCAAGGAATGAACCCTTTTGGAGTATTTTAATCAAATTAATGGTGCCGTTGACAATTGAAACCAGTGGGTGGTACAGGATGCAAAGTTGCCTTGGCGAGGGTAGACATTAAAGCATATTTAAGTTGACCCCTTTTCTAGGGCATGTTAACCTGACACATTCCCTCTTGGCCCTTACCCCTTTGACAGTCCGTCAAGTGATGATTCAAGGTGTTTTGAATTCCAATTATGAAACTACTCATTTTAAGATGTTAGGTTTGATGCGAGAATAATGTTCTAGAGACTGGGCCATGCCTTTCCAGTTTGCGATTTTTTAATGTTGATCCAATTTGTTTTGCGAAGAGAAGCTACTCAAGATTGATCAAGTTTTACAGGAAACTCAAGGTAGGAAAATGCTGACAAATCCAAGGGCACGACGACTCATATCCCTGGACATCGGAAGGATTTAGATATCCCTACCTTTCTCTCATACTTCCATCAACAATCCTTTTTAAAGAGAAATGGAATACAAACACTCCTGGGATCGGTTACAGGGCAAAAGACCCTGCATTTCTATTAATAATTTGCTTCATTCATTGCTATTATAATTGCTTGGGGTGAAACCACTAACAAGATCACTTGTTGTTTACCTTGCAGGAAGGGCCAAAAGTGCCGAGCAAAGCCCTACACTATGAATTTTGAGGTTCGACAAAGCAATAAAAAAGAGAGGGAAAAAGGAAAAAAAAAGAAATAAATTGACGAGGAAGAATAGAGTGCAAGATAGCCCCAAGAGAATGGGGCAAATGTAGGAACTGCAAATAGGACTCAACTGGGAGTTAAGGATTTTGATGATTATGCTGAAGCATGGGTGTTCGCCACATACCCGGATGCATCTCCCTCAACAATCAGAAGCTGATCCCAATCCGTGGTAGATTACATTTTCATCTATCTTCGACACACACCTCGGCCCCAGAGCCGCACCTCTCACCCAGAGCCGCACCTCTCACCCAGAGCCGCATTTATTTCTCCTTTACTCCCATAGCCGTACTTTTCTATTTTGCGACCAGAGCCGCACCCTTTTCTTATTTGCACCCAGAGTTGCGTTCATTTCTCCCTGATGCCCAGAGTTGCACCTCGCACCTAGAGCTACACCCCGTGCCCAGAGCCACGTTATGTTTACTTTGTGCCCAGAGCCGCATCCCGTGCCCAGAGCCGCACACTTTGCGCCTAGAGTTGCACCTTGCACCTAAAGCCACACACCCCGCGCCCAGAGCCGCACATTGCTCCTAGAGCCGCACATTGCGCCTAGAGCCGCACATCCCATGCCCAGAGCTGCACCCCGCACCTAGAGTCGCACACCCTATGCCCAGAGCCCCAGCTTGCGCCTAGAGCCGCACCCCACTCCCAAAGCCGTATTTATTCCTCCCCCATGCCCAGAGCCGCGCCCCGCACCTAGAGCCTCGTTTATTTTTCTTTCACGCCCAGAGCCGCACGCCTCGCGGCCAGAGCTACACGCCTTGCCCCCAGAGCCGCACCTCGTGCCCAGAGCCGCACTTTTCCTCTTTGCGCCCAAAACTGCACCCTTTTCTTATTTGCCCACAGAGTCACACTACGCACCTAGAGCCGCGTTTATTTTTCTTTCTCGCCTAGAGCCGCACCTCGCGCCCAGAGCCACACACCTCGTGCCCAGAGCCACACCATGCTCCCAGAGCCGCACCTCGTGCCCAGAGCCGCACTTTTCCTCTTTACGCCTAGAGCCGCACCCTTTTCTTATTTGCTCCCAGAGCCGCACCGCGCACCCAGAGTCACGTTTATTTCACCTTGCACCCAGTGCTGCACCTCTTGCCCAGAGCAATACCCTGCGCTTAGAGCCGAGTTTATTACACCCCGAGCCTAGAGTAGCACCCCGTGCGTAGAGTCGCATTTATCAAACCTTGCGCCAAGAGCAACACACCTTGCTCCCAGAGCCGCACCTCGCACCCAGAACCTCGTTTATTTCACCCGGCGCCCAGATCCGCACCCCGCACCCAGAGCCGCACCCCGCGCCCAGAGCCGCGTTTATTTCTCCATGTGCCCAAAGCCGCGTTTATTTCACCTTGCGCCTAGAGCAGCACACCATGCGTCCAGAGCTGCACCCCGTGCCCAGAGCTGCACCCCACGCCCAAAGCCGCGTTTATCACACCTTGTGCCCAGAGCCGCACCTCGAGCCCAGAGCCGTACCCCACGTCCAGAGCTGCATTTATTTCTCCTTGCGCCCAGAGCCGTGTTTATTTCACCTCACGCCCAGAGCAGCACACCTAGTGTCCAAAGCTACACCTCGCGCCCAGAGCTGCACCCCGTGCCTAGAGCTGCACTCCACGCCCAGAGCCGCGGTTATCACACTCCGCACCCAGAGCAACACACATTGCACCCAAAGTCACACACCATCCCCAGAGCCACATCCTTTTCTATTTTGCTCCCACAGCTGCACCGCACCATATCTCCATGTGCATAGCTCATACCCTTCGAAGTTCATGGCATGCCAGTCGAAAATCGAGCTTTATTCATCTTTGGACAGTCACCCTATGAGCGTAAATTCAAAGAGGGGTAGCTGTAGACAATCGATTTTTACCCAAGCTAACCACTATATGTTTCTCACCATCCATATACATACAACTATTTCATTTTGTTTTTCCTTTTCCTTTTCTTTTTTTTTCATCAGAGTTAAAAAAAAGCATAAAAAGTTTTTAAAAAAAAGGTGGGGACCACATGAACAGTGCTGAGCACTGTTCATCCCTAACCTCCATTACAGGTGGAGGAGAGCTTCGGCTGATTAGAGCAGCAAGGAAATCGGTGGTCTCGGCCTTCCCGGCCCGACCTCGTCCATCCCTTCTCATCCACACTTTTCCCAAGCCCCCTCTCTGACCATCTGTTTCTGACTCGATCTCCCCTTGAACTATCGGTTTCGCCTGGCCTTTCGAACTGTCCAGCAACTTGAATTGCCACCCTCCGTGTTTCCGATGATGGCCCGGTGTTTCCCGTCTTACTGAAGCCGAAATCTTGTCCCAGATTTTTCGGTTTTGGACTTCTCTGTCGAAGCACCACCGGGATAGGCGGTCCCGGCCTTCCCGAGCTCAATCAACCGCCTCTCGCTGCCCATGCCATCTGGTCGTCCCTTGATCTCAGCTCTATGATTCACGCTGTTGCCAGCTCTTGCTCGCGGCACCGGTGTCGTGTCTGTCTTTCATGTCTGTTTTCGACGTCTGTCTTTTGTGTTTGTCTTCTGTCGGTCTCTATCTTCTGTCTGTGTTTGTCTTCAGAGTCGCACACCCTGCACCCCGTGCCCAGAGCCGCGTTTGTTTCTCCCTTGTGTCCAGAGCTGCACCCCGCACCTAGAGCCACGTTTATTTCTCCCTTTGCGCCCAAAGTTGCACACTTTGCTCCTAGGGCCACAGCCCACTCCCAAAGCCGCACTTTTTCTCCTTGCGCCCAGAGCCGCACACCTTGCGCCACAGATGCACTTTACCTCTTTGCACCTGGAGCCGCATCCTTTTCTATCTTGCTCCCACAATTGCACCGCACCATTTCTCCATATGCATAGCTCATACCCTTCGAAGTTTGCGGCATGCCAGTCCAAAATCGAGCCCTATTCATCTTTGGACAGTCACTCTATGAGCATGAATCCAAAGAGGGGTAGCTGTAGACACTCAATTTTTACTCGAGCTAACCACTATATGTTTCTCACATATACAACTAATTTATTTTGTTTTTCCTTTTCCTTTTCTTTTTTTTTCATCAGAGTTAAAAAAAACATAAAAAGTTTTTTTTTTAAAAGGTGGGGACCACATGAATAGTGCTCGGCACTGTTCATCCCTAACCTCTAGCCGTAACCCCCATTGTAGGTGGAGGAGAACTTCGGCTGATCAGAGCAGCAAGGAAACTGGTGGTCTCGGCCTTCCCGGCCCGATCCCGTCCATCCCTTCTCATCCACATTTCTCCCGAGCCCCCTCTTTGACCATCGGTTTCTTACTCGATCTCCCCTCGATCTATCGGTTTCTCTTGGCCTTCCGAACTGTCCAGCAACTTGAACTGCCGCCCTTCATGTTTCCGGTGACAGCCCCGTGTTTCCTGTCCTACTGAAGTCGAAATCCCATCACGGATTTTTCGGTTTCGGACTCCTTCGGGACAGGCCATCCCGGCCTTCCCAGGCTTGATCAACCACCTCTCACTGCCCACGCCATCTGGTCCCCCCGTGATCTTAGCTCTACGATTTGCGCTGCTGCCGGCTCTCGCTCACAGCATCGGTGCCGTGTCTGTCTTCTGTCCGTCTCTGTCTTCTGTTTTCTATTGTCTGTCTTCTTCTGCCTTCTGTTTATTTTATTTTATTTTATTTTTTTCTTGTTATCTTTCTAACCACTCAACTTTTGTCTCTTTGCAAATAAACCCAACTGAGCTCTTCTTTATAAATAGAGCCATTTACTCACTTTGAAAAAAAAAAAACAGAGAGGAGGACACACTCTTGAGCACTCTCTTGAATTAGACTCATGTGCTGAGCAAAAATTCAAGAACACACATTCCACCCTAAATTAATTGGTCTTTGAATCCGTCGTAGGTTCGAGCAGGAGCCGGAGCCCGTCATCAAGTTCAAGCTCATCATCGATCCAAGCCAGAGTTCGAGTTCAAGCTCTCCATCGATTTGATCCTGAGCCAGTGTCGAGTTCAAGTCCATCGCCAATACGAGCCCGAGCCCGTAACGGACTTCTAGACCGTCTCCGATCCGACCCAAGGCCGAGTCCACCACCAAGCCCAAGTTCCGCTCACACCTCATCATCGCTACCATTTCGGTCATAGGTATAATTTCGTAATAAGGATTTAAATAACTCCCTTGAAAATTAGGATTTCCTAAAATAATTATTTCGTGAACAGTAGAAAAGCAAAAAAAAGAAAAAAAGGTGAGAAAATTAAAAAATGAGGTGCCCCTTTTCATGAAAAGAAATTTGAACCATCCTCCAAGAAGAAAATTTTTAGAAACTTCGTTAGTTTAGATTTTTTAGAGTATATATATATATATATAGCATAGTTTCTCTTTTAAGAAAATATAAAAAATCATGAAAGAAAAAATAAAAAAAAATAAAATAGATCCAAAATAC
Organism: Lagerstroemia speciosa; assembly: GCA_037672795.1. Lineage (NCBI taxonomy): Eukaryota > Viridiplantae > Streptophyta > Magnoliopsida > Myrtales > Lythraceae > Lagerstroemia > Lagerstroemia speciosa. The sequence goes on along the minus strand of CM075303.1, from coordinate 10,027,039 downwards.
AAAAATGACAACTTTTTGATTAGTAAGATGGGGAATGGCTAGAAATCGAGTTGTGGAAAATCGCAATGATGAAACGGGCTATCAAAAATTCAATTTTGTGAACTTTTGCATTGTCTCAGTTCAGTCCAGCACCCATTTTTTGAATTTACAAATCAGTCCCTGAGAATTATGTTTGATTCAGTATATTACTAAGTGTTTGTAAGGCTTAAGGAATGATCCTTGAAATTTTTAGAGCATTACATATCAGCCCTGGACATTTTTGCAAATTTATTAATCATCCTCGCAGTCTCATTTGCCGGAAAACAGGTTTTGTTGTTCTAAGGTTTAATACCCGAACTTCCCAGGGCGTTTTAAATCAGTCCAGAAATTTTGTACAGGGCCCAGAACGTCCTAAAGTACTTCAAATCAGCCCAAGATAATTTTCAAGTCTTTCAAAACTAGACTAAAATTTTCTTGAATTTTTACTCGAGTCCCTGAGCGGTTTAACGCAACTTCTATGTTGTTCCCTAAATTTTTAATTAACTTCGCGATTTCAAGTTTTTTAAGGAATTATTCCGAGGTGAAATAAATTGATGGTGGTTGATTTGTTTGATGGTATTAAGTGGTGACAATCAATGTATATTGTTCACCTGTATGTGGGATGGGAAAAATGCATGTATTTGAGTGCACCGATGTAATGGGGTGGATAGAGAGAGAGAGAAAGAGAGAGAGATGATGGTGAATGTATGTAATCTCAATAGTGGAACCCTTTATTTTCTGCACTTAGATTAGGACAATAGTAGCATGCTAGGAACGTGACTCGGATTGCCGATTAACATTTTAGACCGCCGATTCAAGCTTCGATCAGGGTAACAATTGGACAAAGTAAAATATGCAAGCAAACAAATATGATCTAGACTTTGGGATGGGTACCAATTTTGGGCGTGTCTCGGCTCACAAGCTTCAAGATATGTAACAGAATCTCCAGACTCAAATCTCGATTTCAAGACTGGTAAGTACCTGGGTGGTTAGTATCATGATCATTTAGGAGAACAATAGGTTTTTGATCGACCTTAGGACTAGGTGCTTAAATGATTGGTGGCGACTCCAATCCACCCTCGATTAAAGTCCCAAGCAAGCCTCGTGCATGCCTACATCAATTTACCTTCCTAAGTCAGAATTTTCAACGTGCGACAGGGCTATATAATTCAATCTCTTGAGCAGGCTCCTAACTTATCTTACTATAGTTGGCAGGGGTAGATTTACAATTGCCTTAACTTTATCCGAATTGACATATATGCCCTTCTTGCTGACAATGAACCCTAAAAGTTTTCCTAAAGTGGCTCCAAAACCACACTTGCTAGGTTAAGTCTGAGCTTATGTTTCTAGAGAGCTGAAAGGGCATGCGCAAGTTCACTAGATAGTCCTCTTCTTCACGTGACTTCACAATAATTCATCCATATAGACTCCTATCTATTTGTGCATCATGTCGTGAAACAAGGTGACCAAGTGGCACTTACATTCTTGAGCCCAAATGGCATAACCCAATAACAGAATATTCCCCACATGGTTGTGAAGGTTGTCTTTGACTTATCTTCTTTTGCCATTCTTATCTGATTACAACCCGAGAAGCCATCCATGAAGGAAAACATCTCTTGACGTGCAGTGTTATCAACAACCACATCAATGTGGGGTAAAGGATAGTTGTTCTCCGAGCTGGCTTTACTAAGATCTGATAGTCCAGAAAAACTTTCACTTTTCCATCCTTCTTCATAACGGGGACCACGTTGGCAACCCACTTTGAGTAGTTGCACATCTCCAAGAAGCCAACATTAATTTGTTTCACTATCTCCTCCTTTATTTCAAGAATCAAATCTTTCTTTTGTCTTTGCAAATGTTGCCTTACAAGAGGGAATTTATCAGTGTCAATTGGCAAAAAATGTTGCACTATCTCGAGGTCAAGCCCAGGCATATAACCGTATGACCATGCAAATACTTCCTAAAATTCTTTCAATAGGTCAACATCTAAACTCGTTGGGCTTCATCAAGACTGGCTCCAATTTTTAGCATTCGCGGCTCCTCTTCTGTGTCGATATTGATCAACGCTCATAGCTTCAACAATCATGGGCTTATTTTCTTCAAAGCTCCGCTCCCAATCCTAGCTTTCCAAGATCTCTTTAGGGTTGTCATTCTTACACGACTCCTCCACATAATGTATTAGGTCAAAATTGTCAAGAATTTCTTCAAGAAGAACTGAGTTACCACATCTTATGTCATTTAGGTAGCTCAAAAAAATGAGGGAATTATTCAGGAATAACAAATAGGAGGTACAAGAGAAGATTAGATTGAAGCATGTAGTATTTCATAAAGGGATTTCTTTAGATAGGTAAGCCATGGGGATATACATTGATCTGTCACTGGCTCATGGTTGGCCCCGTACGAGTATCATAATTTCCAAACTTTCTTACTCATCATGAGGCACGAGTTGAAGTATGAGAACTTCAGTCTAGTTGGACAGTTCCTTGTTTCCTGCAAGTGGGTGAATATGGGCATCCTGAGATGTCTCCTCCCAGATGGCCTCAACATGTGATGCAACATAGGTTGTTCAGGAGGGTGTAGCCAAGACTTCCTCAACATTCCCTCCAATGACGAATAGTGGCTTTTGGAAGGAGACAGGGCTAGGTGATCATGATTTCTTCAAATGAGCAGTGAATGTGGATCTTAGGCTTGAGTTGCCAAAGGTGTTGAGTTAGCAATGTCGGGCACCTATGCTTCAAGTAGTGCCCTTTGCCATGTCATATGAGCATGTTTGAGTTGATCAATCTCTTCTATTTAGAATCATCGACTAGTAGAGATGCAGCTATGTTTACTCTTAATGTTCTCAGTCTTGTATCCTATTCCAAGCTCACATGTGGGTAGGACTCCTATAAGTCGAATATCCATTAGTCCTACCTACATGGAAAGAAAAAGAAAAGCAAAAGAAATGAACTATTGGAAAACCAAATCACAATGCATGAGAAAACTGCTAGTGAGTTACTATTTTTTATCGATAGATCGGTCTTGATTATATATCAAGGAAGGAGACAAGACGTGCTCCTTTTATGGGTATCTAATCAAGATACTTCTCAAACATCCTTAAGTTGTCTAATTCGCTCCATCAGCTCGCTGAGTGCTCCCAATGCTTGTTCCTTAGTTCTTACAAAACATAATGACAATATTTTTTTAAAAAAATTTAACCATTTTTTATTTTTTATTTTTTATTTTCCATGGAAGCGCTCAATCAAACTATTTGCGTGTCATGACTTGTGCTCTTCCTATGGGCTTGAGCGAGCTCCCTGTAAGTTCGGTCTACATCACACTTCATGGAGTGCATATTGTCCAACTAGGTTTCACCTTATCATCCCGATCTTGACGGTCACTTCTTCGCAGATGTCGACAGGTCTCTTCACATCATTGAGAGACTTAGCATCGAATGCTTCCTTGAATTTCACCCATACCCCATCTCGATCACTATCAAAAAATACAATTTTGGGAGAGTATGTCTCAACTCCTTGTCTAGGAGATTGATAGATGCTTGATAGATGCTTTTGCCTATCAATCTATGCAATTTGGCCACATTCTGGATGATCAAGTAGAACGCTTGAGTCATATCGCCTTGCACGCTTAATAGAAACTTTCCTAAAGGAATGCCGAAAACCATCCAATCATCTCGTCATTCTAGAGGGAAACAAACCGATGAGTCGACGCAACCCATGAGGGCATGTAGCCTTGGAGACAAGGGTTCATTCAATTGACAATTGACTCATGAAAAGATTGCCCAGTGACCGAAAATCATTTGAGAACTGCTTTGGCTTCTTCTCACTTGAAGCATGACATTGTCTAAGGTCGTACTATGAAAATAGGGCATAGGAAAACAAAGCAATCTTGAATATTGAAAATAGAAAATCACGTGCTAGGTTTCCTTGATATTGATGATCCTTGACAGCATTTATTTCTTGAATCCATCTTCTCCAATAAGTTTTGGATTGATAAACCATTCTCATCATTAAATGTCACCTATTAGAGAATGCAAAAGGGCATAGATCCAAGTTTGACCTAATGACTCCTTGACGCCAATCAAATCCCTAAAAGTTCACGACACTCCATATCAATTCAAATGATCGCAAAGACAACACATCTTCTATCAGCAATAGTTTCGAGCAAGCTCAATTCCTTCGAAATCAGCTAATGTTATTGACAGTGCACTTGAGATGATCAATGTCGAGACAAGCAAATATGGGCTCCATCCTCGTTTAGACAGATGAACAAACGACTTATGGATGGATGACAACTCTACTAGGTTTTATTTTGAAAACATGATGCAAGTACAAAAAATAAAATCAATCCACTAATTTGATCATAGTTGCATGCACATCAGAATCTCAATACGAAAGAAATGACATGTCTAACCTAAAACATGTTAACCTAGAAGCACATACCAAAATACAAGAGAAAGGCCCTCCTATCTATACATAGGCTAATCTATGGGCCTCGTCGATAAGAAAATAGATTAAAATCTCAATACAAAAGAAAGCCCACCTAACCTAGAATGACCTAGCCTGTGAAACTTGGAAAAATTACAATCAACAAAGATACTTGGAGGTTTGATGCTATGCATGAGGCTTGGATCGAATGGTAGGTGCTAAAAGGTCCTCGATTCGTAGTGTCCTCTATCTCCCTCTCAAGGGCACTTTGGGCTTGCGAATTGATCGGAGGTGTTTCAAAGTCGTTTCCTATGGGAGCTCCCACGACAGGCATACTTCTGCTGACCCCCTCCTAGGGAAGTTCCTATGATCCGAGTTCGATCGTTATTCAGGGTATGTAGTGCGAAAGTAAAATGTGCAAGCAAACAAACAATCGAGACTATGGGCCCAGACCCTCAAAACGTTCCCAGTGGAGTCACCAAGCTGTCGGATGTTGAAAATTCAAACTTGAGAAAAAGAATCTGATTTTGGGACACACGGGGCCTAACTTGGGACTTTGATCGAGATTTGATTAGAGTTGCCACTAAACTGTTTATTAAGGCCGTTTAGCCACCCAAGTCACTATGTGATCATGATAGTAGCCACCCAAGTCACTATGTGATCATGATAGTAGCCACCTACGATTTTTTTGGCCTTGGAGCCGAGATTTGAGTCCGGAAGTCCTGTTACATATCTTAAAGCTCTAGAGCCAAAATACGCCCAAACTTGGTACCCGTCCCTAAGCCTAGGTCATTTGTTTACTTGCACATTTTAATTTATCCAATTATTTTCCTGATCAAATTTTGAGTCGATGGTCCGGAGTGATATTTGATAATTCGTACCACGACCCTACAGTGCCACTAATCATCCTAATCTAATGCCAGAAAGTAAAGGGCTCCCCTATTATCGAGATTACATACATCTATCATCATCTCTCTCACTACCCACCCAATTACATTGATGTAGTCAATACATTAACTTTTCCTAAGCCCACATATAATCAAGGCAATACAAATCAATGAAAATACCTCAACCAATATTTACACGAATGAAGTCAAGCATAATAGATATATTTAACTCAAGACAAGTTTTTTTCCCCATAAAAAGGGAAAGTTAATCATAAGAAAAATTGGGAAATGACATAAAAATTGAGTTAAATCGTTTCAGACCCTAAAAAATTTTTAAAATTATGTACCTTTCAAGAACTCGAAAGATTCTCTTGAAAACTAATTCGTTTCACTTCAAATCTCCGAATTGACATAAAATATTTCAAAATTTGTAAGGATTGAACCCTAAGTATTGGGAGACACTTGAGCCCACTTTAAAACACACAAAAATATCAGGAACTGATTTGAAAATTTCAGATAAGGGGCTAGACTGAATTTAAAAGTACAACAAAAGATTCCAAAAACGATCCAAAATTTTCAAGGACCGACCCTCAATTGTAACAGCACCTAAAACCACTCTAAAATACACAAAATACATCAGAAATGGATTTGAAAAATTCCAAATAGAGGCTGGATTGATTTTTAACAAATAATAAAAGATCTCGAATCGATCCAAAACAATTTGAAATTTTCAAAGACCAACCCTAAACCTCAACAACACCTACAACCATTCTAAAACACACAAATGCATCATAAACAAAGCTGGAAAAATTTTGATATAAATCTTGACTAACTTTAAACAGCCGATAAAAGACTTCGAATCGATCCAAAATGATCCTAAATTTTGAAAAAGCACCGCTAAATTTTAACAACACCTAAAACCATTCCAAAAAACACAAAAGCATCAGAAACGAAGCTGGAAAAATTACAGAATAAATCTAGATTGATTTTAAAAAGTTGATAAAAACCCTGAATCGATTTAAAACGATCGGAAATTTTCAAAAAATCGACCCCTAAATTCTAACAATGCCTAAGATTATTCTAAAACACACAAAGCATAAAAAACAGAGTTGAAAAATTAGAACAGTGCTGAACTGATTTTGAAAGCCTATAAAAGACCCCAAATCAATCTGAAATGATAAAAAACGGAGTCCTAAATCCTAATAACACCTAAGACCATTCTAAACACATGAAAGCACCAAAAAAAATATGAAAAATTTGGAGCAATACTAGACTAATTTCAAAAAGCCAATAAAACTCTTTGCCTCTATCTGAAACGATAAGAGATTTCTGAAAAATGATCCCTGAACCTTAAGAAATATTTGGACCCACTTTGAAACACATTTTGACCCCAGGACTGATCTGAAGATTTTGAAAATAGTGGTTGGACTAAACTAAAAGAATTTAAAACCCCACTTTGAGTGATTCATTTCATCATCATGATTTTTGTACAACTCATTTCCTAGTGATTCCCTAATTTTCTTATCAAAAATATTTTGTCTTTTTTATTTTTGATTTTTCATTTCCATTCTATCATTTTTTATATTTCCTTAAGTAAGATGACCAATAAATATTTATTCTTAAAAATCCTATCTAACAAGTTTGCATTTTTTAGGACACTATTCCATTTTTTTCTTTATGAAAACATGAATCCAATATTTTATCTTCTCATTTTTTGCTTTTTCCATTTCTTCCCAAAACATTTATTTTGAAAAAATTATTTTCAACGATATGTCCTAAATCCTGATCAAGAAATTATACCTATAATTGTGACGATGACGATGTTGAGGAGTGGGCAGAACTAGGAGTTGGTTGGAAGTCAGACCTGGGCATCTTTGGGATTCAAGGACTTGATGGTTCAAACGAGCTCAAGCTCAGTGATGATCGTTGAGATGGATAAGATCTGGATGAGAATGTGCATTCTTGAATTTTTGGTCAACTTATGAGACCATTCAAGTTGATGATTTGATGAAGAGTGAATATATGGACATATATTAGATAGAAAATGGAGGATATAATATGGTATAGTGAATGAATATTATATTAGTGGATGAATGGAGAGGCTAATATAAGGTGGTATGATGGATGAATATTATGTGAATAGATAAATGAAGAGACTGTGTTGGATGAGAAATGTGTGGGAGAGTATGAGGAAGAGTGTCTTTAATGTGTGCTCAATATGTGTCGAGTAAGTTAACAATTTCGTCCTTGAGAGATGCGAGTAATTAACCATTTCATCCTCTATAGATGCGAGTAAATTAATAATCTCATCCTCGAGAGATTCACTTTGCTTCACTTGAGTCCCTGAGAGATTTTTTACCTTATCTAACTCCCTCAGATATATATTTTGTATTAGTTGAGTCCTTAAGTAGGCCTTTGCATCAATTATACCCTCTTGGTGTATCAATTAGGACCCTCATGGTATCAATTGTGTTGCTCATGTTACCAATTGGATCCCTCATGGTATCAATTGTGTTGCTCATGTTACCAATTGGATCCCTCATGATATCAATTGGGTCCTTCATTGTTTCAATTAGGTCTCCATGATATCAATTGGGTCCCTCAAGCTAGTGCTAGCCACGGTTCCAGAACTGGACGGTTCCAATTCGTAACCGTCAGTTCTGGCTCTGTGGCCCCTTGGAACAGGCCCTAAACCTTCCTTTGGACGGTTTAGGGGAGGTTCGGAACCAGATGATTCTGGTTCGAATCACGATTCCTCCGCTTCCGAATCAACTGGTTCGATTTATATTAAAATTTAATAAAATTTAATTTATATAACGAGTTAGTTGTGTAAATCATAGTTAAATTTTTAACAAATGTAAAATTTTTATAATAATTGATAGTTAACTCTACATGTGTCAAAATTTAAACGATAATTTATATAATGAATTTATTTATATTTACATCACATAAGAAAGTGTGTAAAAAAAAAAAAACTAAAGTTTGGGGACCTTCAGGGTGACAGACTGACGGGGAGGGGGGCTGGGGGTGGGGTGGGGGTAGATGGGGGGTAGGCTAGGGGTGACCGTGACAGGTTGACAGGGGAGGGCAATTAAAAGTTTTTTTTTAAAAAAAAATTTTTCTTGCCGGTTTCGATTCCGATTTTTGGGGACAGTGGAACCGGCCCTGAACTTTAAGCCTTATGGCTCAAGGACTGTTTTGGGCTGATTCCAATTTTGACTGGTTTCAGCTCGATTTTGACAGGGCCGGTTTCAGGCCCAAACCGACTCGTGGCCAAGGCTACCTCAAGCTATCAGTTGGGTCTCTCATAGTTTCAAATGGGTCCCTCATAGTTTCAAATGGGTCCCTCATGGTATCATTTAGGTCCATCACGGTTTCAATTGGATCCCTCCGTTAAAATGACCACTAACGGCATGTTTATACTATTAATTAAGTCTCTATCTCTATTTATTTTTCTTCAATTTGGTCGTCCCATTAACAACATTATTATATATCAATTAGGCCCACATCTTAATTTATTTTTTATCAATTAGGTCCTCATCAATTTCTCAATTTTTTAAAATATCATAAAAACTTTTAGATAATATTTTAGATAGCTTGGTATATCCAAATAATATTTTTAAATAAAAATTTGGAAATTTTTAAACTAGAAAAATTTTTTAAAAATGAGAAAAAAATGTAAAAACGTCAGAAAGACTATAAAATATAGGAAAACTAAAAAATAAAATATTCAAAATATTTAAAAAATTGAAGAGCTTCAAAAAATTTAAAAGTTGTGAAAAATATAAAAATTTGGAAATGTTTATATTTTATAAAAATAAAGAAATATAGGAAAATAATAATAATGTAAAATAATTGAGAAAAACATAAAAAAATTTCAATAATTTAAATAAATTTTAATATTATATTTTCAAACTATAAAAATTTTTTGCTTTACTTTATAAATTAGGAAAACTTAAAAATAAATAAAAAATTATTATATTTTAAAGCTATAAAAGCTTAAAAAAGTAAAAAAGAACTTTCATAAAATAAAAAGAATTAAAAAATTTTCACAAAGTTATGAAAATTTTAAAATTATTCATAAAATTAGAAATATATTTGAAATTTATGACAATTTCAAAAGTAGATAAGATCCTAAATATTGTATAAGATATATATTATAGACAAAATGAACTAATATTTTGCTACTGTATGTGACATAAAGAGATATTTGTAAGGAAGATAAAAAATTTTTAAAATTTTTTGAAGACTTCAAAATTATTACATAGGCGATGGCTAGCATTTTAAATTTTATTTAAAATATTTTTTGGAATTTTTAAAAAAATTTAAAATTCTTTAATATATCTTCTATTTCAAGTATCTATTGACTTTTTCTAAATTTTTAAAAATTTTATTATTTACAAAATTTCTTTCTTGAATTTTTTGGAATTTTATGAATATTTTTCTTTTTTTTTTCTAATTTACATAATATGTTTTCAAAATTTTAAATTTTTATTGTTTAAACAAAGTGTTAAAGGCTAAAAGTGGCACCACTCTCCACTCAAGTTACAAAAATAGCACCAAGTTATAAGAAGTTGGAGAAATAGCACCAAGTTATGGTAATTGACATGTTTGCCCCTCTTTTTGTCCTTTTCCTCTTTTCCCTCATTTATTTTCCCTCCAAAAACTCTCTCACTCTCTCCTTCCCTCTCTCTCTCTCTCTCCAGCCCGAGTCTCTCTCTTTCCCGGCCTACCCGAGTTGCTGCCAACCTCGAGTTGCCGACCGAGCTGCTGCTCCTCCCTCCCCCTGGTGCTGAGCCGAGTTGTTTCTGCTGCTCCCGTCCGTCCACTTTGCCGTCTCGGTAACCCCTGGTACTCCGTTCGCTCTCAGTTAAATAGGTCCCGGTAATAGAAAAATAGGTCCCCGGTAATAGAAAAATAGGTCCCTGAAAGCTAATGCCTTTGTCAGATTTCATTAGAAAGACCGTTTTCATTCTCAGTTAAATAGGTCCCGATAAGAGAAAAATAGGTCCCAGTTAGGGGAAAGTAGGTTCCGGTAATAGAAAATAGGTCATAGTAATAGAAAAATAGGTCCCAAAGACCACTGCCTTATATTTCCTTAGAAACTCTTCTATTTTCCGTCTCAGTTAAATAGGTCCTAGTAAGAGGAAAATAGGTCCTGAAGACCAATGTCTTAGTCATAGTTCGTTAGAAACTCTATTTTCCTTTTCAGTTAAACAGAGCCCTATTTGATACCATGAGAACTATTTTTGAACAATGAGGCTAATTAGAATATGCCAATATTGCTTTATGTAGAGTGCAACTAATATATATATTTGCTATATGTTAATGGGTAGGTATTATGGAGCGTGTTCGAGTGGTAATTATGTTCAATGGCAAATGGGAGTATACGGCGGATGGAGGTTCTCGATATGTAGGAAGTCAAATAAAGTCAAAAGGAATAATTGTCCCAATGAGCATTACATATGATGAATTATATCGAAAGGTGCAATCAATAATTCCTTATGATAGTACCAAATCTATGATGGAGTTGCATTCCACAAACATAGGAGGAGGTGATATTTCATATCAAATGGATGTGGAAAATGATGAAGATTTAGAGTTTGTACTTAGTGAGAAAAGATATCCACCTCAGATATGTGTGACATTTGTTGATCGACGAGATAATGATGGAGTCCAACAAGCTTGTATTGGTGAAATAGGCGATGCATCCATCCATGGAAGCAATCAACCCCAAGCAGGCATGCAAGTTGTGCCACCCTTTCATGAAAATATTGAAGTTGGCGAACCAAGAGATGCACATCACAATGAAGAAGAAGATACACATGTGCATGGGTTGTCAGATGCAGAAAGAGAATATACTCGAAATGATGGGGTCCCCTTTTCGGAATCTAGTCGATATGGAGTACATGGGGATGATGTGGTTAGATAGCCAATAGTAATGGGAGATTTTCGTAGCAGTGATTCAGAACAGGATGCAGTACGACCATCAGCTAATACAAGTACTGAGTGGCATATACCGGGAGCAGATGGATTTAGATGGCAAGGAGATGTGACAAGTGGCATGCCGGAAGCAAATACAGATGTCATTTACAAGGGTCAGTTCTTCCCGAATAAGAAAGATATGCGAAGATTGCTTGGCCTATATGCTTTAGGACGAAATTTTGAATGGCGAGTCCACAGGTCCAATAAGTCATTGTTCCATGCGATATGCAAGGAGGCTAATTGCTCATGGAAATTTCGTGCCATTCGAATCAATGAAGGTTCTTTTTGGGAGGTTCGAGGGTGGATTGATGAGCACACATGCATGCGTAATGAGGTTCACCGATGCCATCGGCAGGCTAGCGCTAGTATCATTGGAGAGGTTATTGCACCGAGATTATCTGTTGTTGAAGGGAGAGTAATGAAGCCCAAAGACATCATTGCTGACATGAAGGAGATGTATGGAATCCAAATACTTTACAGTAAGGCGAGGCAAGCGCTAAATTATGCACTCTCTCTCACTTATGGATCTCCTACAGACTCATATCAACTATTGCCATCATACTATCAATCTTTGCGAGAGGCGAATCCTAGCTCACATGCAGACTTATACATTGACACTAACAGTCGCTTCCTATACTTTTTCATGTCTTTCGGGCCAAGCATTAGGGGTTTTCAACAATACCTTCGACCAATAATTGCTGTTGATGGTACCCATTTAAAAGGACGCTATAAAGGTACGATGTTTGTAGCATGTGCCAAGGATGGTAATGATCAAGTATACCCTTTAGCATTTGGGTATGGAGATACGGAGAATATTCATGCCTGGACATGGTTTTTTATGGCTTTACGTGTGGCTATTGGCGACATTGCTGAGTTGATGTTTATTTCAGATCGTCATACTAGCATTGCAGAAGGCATTCATACGATCTTCCCAGACGCAGAACATGTTCTGTGTTGCTAGCACATTTCACAGAATCTGATTAAGCAGTTCCACCGAATTGACCTAAAAGATTTTTTTTGGGCAGCAGCAAAAAGTTACACTGCACATGAGTTTGAGAAGCATATGGATGAGATTAAGCAAGTGAACTCTCGGTGTTATGATATGCTTATGGAAATAGGACCACGTAAATGGTCTCGTGTCCACTGTCCCTTACCACGGTACCAGTTGATGACAACTAATATTGCAGAGTGCATGAACTCTTGTCTTAGATTTGCACGTTCCTTGCTAGTTACTACTTTGGCTGAGTTCATATGCAATATGACGCAGAGATGGCATTACGATCGAAAGAATATTGCATCCAGTTGGACATCTCGTTCAGCGAGCGTTCCCCATGCTAGGGTCATTAAGATGGAAGCTGACTCTCATCATATGACGTGCACTGCTGTTGACTGGAATATATTTTTGGTAAGGCAACGCACATTACAGTGGATGGTTGACCTAGAGCAACGGACTTGCACCTGTCAATTTTTTCAACAAGAACGATTACCGTGTGCCCATGCTCTTGCTGCAGCAAGGTTTCCTTTTCTTACATCTAACATTGTTTCATGATATTATTGATATTAGTTTTAATTACATCATTTTTGAACAGGGGGCGGAACATAGATTGGACTACTTTGTGTTCCAATTTCTATTTGTCATCTTCTGTGCTTGGTGCATACTCCGAGCCAATCATGCCTGTTGGGGGGCCAACACAATGGGTAATCCCGGATCATCTACGTGCCACTATCATTCTTCCACCAGAGATGCTACCTCAAGCAGGAAGGCCTCGTAGGAGTCGTATTCCTTCTTCATCAGAGACACAAACTAGGAGGAAGTGCAGATATTGTGGGTCGTATACTCATCTATCACCTAATTGTCCAAATAGAGTTGTGGACACAAATCAGTCGAGTTCGTCTAACAGCTGCGGTCGCCCATCTAGTAATCGCCGATGCAGTAACTGCCATCAAACAGGCTACTATAAGCAAAGATGTCCAATGAGAGTACAACTGTCTGATAGAGAAGAAGCAGATACGTGATGGCATTTTTATGTAACATCCAGATCTTATGTGTATTTTCATCGTAAAATCAATCTATTTAAATGTTTCAGGACCTATTTATCTGTTACATGGATCTATTTTTCTTATCGGGACTTATTTTTTATTATCGGGACCTATTTAACTGAGACGGAGAAGGACAATCGAGTTTGAAGAAAATCTAAGGCATTGGTCTTCGGGACCTATTCTTCTATTACCGGGACCTATTTTTCCCTCACCGGGACCTATTCAACTGAGACGGAGAAGGATAATCAAGTTTGAAGAAAATCTTCGGGACCTATTCTTCTATTACCGGGACCTATTTTTCCCTCACCGGGACCTATTCAACTGAGACGGAGAAGGATAATCAAGTTTGAAGAAAATCTAAGGCATTGGTCTTCGGGACCTATTCTTCTATTATCGGGACCTATTTTTCTAATACCGGGACCTATTTTTTCCTCACCGGGACCTATTCAACTGAGACAGAGAAGGAGAATCGAGTTTGAAGAAAATCTAAGGTATTGGTCCTCGGGACCTATTTTTCTATTACCGGGACCTATTTTTCTATGACCGAGACCTATTTTTCCCTCACTGGGACCTATTCAACTGAGACGGAGAAGGATAATCGAGTTTGAAGAAAATCTAAGGCATTGGTCTTCGGGACCTATTTTTCTAATACCGGGACCTATTTTTTCCTCACCGGGACCTATTCAACTGAGACGGAGAAGGAGAATCGAGTTTGAAGAAAATCTAAGGAATTGGTCCTCGGGACCTATTTTTCTATTACCGGGACCTCTTTTTCCCTCACCGGGACCTATTCAACTGAGATGGAGAAGGATAATCGAGTTTGAAGAAAATCTAAGGCATTGATCTTCGGGACCTATTCTTCTATTATCGGGACCTATTTTTCTAATACCGGGACCTATTCAACTGAGACGGAGAAGGAGAATCGAGTTTGAAGAAAATCTAAGGCATTGGTCTTCGGGACCTATTCTTCTAATACTGGGACCTATTTTTCCCTCACCGGGACCTATTCAACTGAGACGAAGAATATAGAGTTTGGAACAAAATCTCCCAACAAGAAACATAACATAAGAATAACAATTTTTCCAATGTAATATAGAATATAATATTTCCCATCAAACTACATTAATATCCAAATCATATACATGAATATCCAACAAATACATAACTACATTAATTATGATGATCTAGATCAGTAAATGGACTAAGACAAGTGGGAGCTTTTGTGCGTTTTCGAGCCACCCTTTTTATTCGCATCTGCTTTCCCGTGCCCTGTAGTATGTAAACATTCACATTAGAACTATATACTATGTAAGCCATGAAATTTCTTACTTATATCATTTTAATAGTGTAATGTTACCTGTGATGATGAAGGGTGACTAACAAATGGAACCATTCCAGATGAAGGTGGGGGGTGACCTGCTAATGGATCTGCTGTATATGAAGGTGGGGAATAACTGACAGGTGGAACGACTGGAAATGGAGATGGAGATGGAGATGGGGGATGACTTGCTGATGGAGCTTATGGAGATGAATGCGGAGGATACGATGAATGATAGAAGTCCTTCATTTGTTGTATTATCCGAGCCTCAGAGGCTTCAATTCCAGCCTGGAAAGCTTCCATCAGCCGTGTCTCAGATGCCATAATGGATGACGCAAAAGATGCTTTAATCCTTTGTTCCATGGCATCATAGTCATACCGACATCCCTCCTGCTGACCTCCTTCCTCAGCAGCACCTTCATCAGCGCCTCCCTCCTCAGCACCTTCACCGGCACCTTCCTCCTCACCAGCTTCCTCCGCATCATTCTGTCCAAAAGGTTGTTCCGGACACAAATCCTCCACGGATGGAACATCCAAATCTATGAAATATCGTTGCCGACTCTCAAAATCTGTCGGCTCAAGCGAAGAAAGCACATCCATCTGCATATAAATTTAGAGTTTGATAAATATTACAGACATTCCCTATATACTATCTAAGGTAAAAACATCAAACTTACCCTTGAAGTTGAGATGCGATTAATCATTTTTGTGGATGGACGTCCACTAAAAGTCCATCGGCAAATTCTTGGATGATCCTCCATTTCCCTCACGAGTCGTTGCTTGGGGAAGGACTCGCATCACACCCATTATCATCTCAAATGCAAGAATCTAAAAATGATAATAAATGTTTTAAAATAATAAAAATCTCATAAATTGAACTAAATTATATTTATATAAATGTTACATACCTGCAGGACCCATGAAAAGCCAAACAAATTGCAATTTATTACTCCATTAATATGTTCAGCACTGTGCAATGATTGGCGGAACATCCTTAATGAATATTGATATACAAGATTCCCCCAAGGGAAGGAATCAAACTCGTCAAGATCTTCCACCAAACCCCACCACCAAGAAGGTACTGCTTGTCTTCGATCAGTGCCCCGGATAAATTGTCCTAGCAGGAGTAATAAACTTAACTTGACAGCATCAAATTGTCGTCTTAAATTACCCCTGACTAGCACATCTCGAATTTCATCAAAGTAAATATCATTTGGCCCATGAAAATAGCGATATAATACACCACGCAGAGGAGCCTCATACTGATCGAGATTTGGACAAGCTCCAAATTTAAGCCCCGAAATGAGGCAAAACTCTCTTCTGGTCAGTTTCATTATTTGACCTCCGTCAGAGAGAAACCACATCTCGTCTCTTGGCCCCCAGTGTGCAATTTCTCTTAGCAACAAATTTACCACAAGTAATTCACTAAATGTCATTTCTCGGTCCATATCTAAGAAGTGTCCGAGACAACTTTGTCTGAATCTATCCATCTCTACTCCCCGACCAAGTGCATTCTCAATATCCTCAAGTACCTCTACATGATTATGTCGATTCAATTTTGGATAGAACCATGCTGTAGGAGAAATTTTGTAATTTTGTGCCATCCGCACAAGTAAAATGTCTTAATTAGTACAAGGTCCCAATAAAAAATTCATTAGGTCACGATACAATACAAATAGGTACCGAAATAGTATAATATGTCCCAACAAACCAAAAGTCAAGTGTTAATCCAACAACTAATTGGTTCTGATGCATATTATAAATAGGTCATGCATAGTTAAATAGGTCCCGACATGGTATAAGTAGGTCCCGGTAAACCACAAATAGGTCTCAATACACATCATAAATAGGTCCCGATACAGTCAAATAGGTCCTGACATAATATGAGTAGGTTATAAATAAGTCCCGGTTAATCCTAAATAGGTCTCGGTAAATAGAAAAATAGGTCCCGGTGAACTATAAATAGGTCCCGGTAAACCCTAAATCACATTCTACTCGTAGAACAATCCAATCCAACCTAAGTATGAATCTGCCATGTAATAATTCATCCAAAGTAATGATGATAAGAATGCCAACCTTCCACTCGGGGACTTGGGCCAGCAGCTCGCTCAGCTTGGGGAGGGGGGCAGCAGCTCACTCAGCTCGAGCCTCGGGGCCTGGATAGCAGATGGGGGGCTCGGGGCCTCGGATTGGGAGCTCCGGGCAGCAGATCGGGGCCTCAGAGTAGCAGCTCAGCTTAGGGGCTGAACTGGGAGGATCGGCTCGGCTTGGCTTGGGGGGCTCGGCCTCTGGTGCTTCAGTTAGGAGCTGGCTCAGGCTCGGCTGCTGGGGAGGGAGGCTCGGACTTGAGCTGGGGGGGAGGGCTCGAGCTGGGGGGAAGCTCGGGCGGGGGGGGGGAGCTCGGGCAAGGGGCTCGAGCTGGGGACTCGAGCTGGGGGGTGGCTCGAGCTGGGGGGAAGCTCGGGCAGGGGCTCGAGCTGGGGGCAAGCTGGGGCTTGGGCTCGGGCTGGGGGAGGAAGCTGGGGCTCGGTGGCTGGGGCTCGGGCTCCGGGGAAGGCTCGGACTAGGTGGCTGGGGCTCGGGCTAGAAGGGTGGCTCGGAGGGAGGCTCCTGTGCTCGGCTCGGGCTTTGTTGCTGGGCTCGGGCTCTGAGGTTGGCTCCGGTACAGGGGGCTCGGGCTCCGATGCTCGTGTTCTTGGTGCTTGGAAGAGAGAATGGAGGAGGAGAGGAAGTGAAAGTTACGAATGAGTTGCAGGAGGGAGGAGGGAGGAGGGAGGAGGGAGGAGGGAGGAGGGTTAAGAGTGTGAAGGGTATTTTGGGATTTTTGAAAAAAATATTGTAAAAGATGATATATATATATATAGTAGTGTTATTTTTACAATAATTTATAAATTGGTGCTACTTTTACAACTCTTTCATCAATTGGTGCTACTTTTATTTTCCTCCCTTAAACAAATCTCTAATTTCTTTCATTTTTTTTGAAATATCTTAAAGTTTCTTATTGTTTAGAAATTATTTGAAATTTCTTTTTTTTCCCTTTTTTATTTTAATTTTTTTCTAAATTATTATTATTTTAATTTTTTTTTACAAATTTTAGGACTTTTCCAAAAATTTTTCAATATTTTTTGAAATTTCTTTCTATTTTATGAAATTTGTAAAAACATCATGTTAACACTCAAGCATGTGCTAGCAAAGAAAAACTCATACATGTGTTTAAAAAATTATTTAGGGACTCAAATGATACAAAACCTATTTATTAGGGACGAAAATGATGTTATTTCCATTAAAATTTACAGAGAAGCTAACGAATGATATCTCAGGTACCTAATTGATAATATGGGGACCTAATGATAATATGAGAATCTAACTGATACCATCAGAGACCTCAGTGATAACATGGGGAGCGAATTGGTACCATCAGGGACCGAACTGATACCATGAGAGACCCAATTGATAACCATACGGACTCAGCAGATATAAAATGCATCTCTAAGGGAGTTGGATGAGGCAAAAAACCTCTCAGCGACCCAAGTGAAGTAAAGTACATCTTTTGAAGACGAAATTCTTAATCGACTCATATATGTCCCCTTAAAATGAATGGAGAGCTCTATTTATAGAAGAAGTATAAAACACATGGAGTTTCGAGGGTTGAAAAGAAGGAAAAAAATGAATGAAAGAAAAATAAAAAAAGATATGGCAGGACCGGACAGGGAAACAGAGCCATGGAGGAAGACAAAGACTAGTACGGCAGGGGAGCACAACAAGTCAAGAGCCGCCAGACAGCCGACACGGTTGGTGACGGGACAACTAATCCGGAGAGTGGTTGCGTGCAAGGCACTCGGTTCACGACCTCAGGGCAGCGGCCGGGATAGAGAGAGAAAGAGCTCAGAAGGAAGAGTGGCCGGAAGAGAGAATGAGAGTGGCCGGGAAAGAGGCTCGGAAAAGTCAAGAAGGGCTGCTTGTTAGTGGCAGACATGGGTTAGAGGGGGAATGCAACAGAGATAGGATCAAAGGCATGAATGGCGTGGCGACGGATGGTCAAACCGAGCGAAAGCAAGTCAGGGCTGCCCTCCGGGTTGATTGACACCGGCTTGGGAGGAGCTCCGTGCTCCCTGCAAGTTTGGGTGGGGGGAGACGATGAACAGTAGTTGTTCACGTCTCCTTTTTCTTTAAACTAACTTTTTTTTCAACTTCATTTTCTTTTCCTTTTGTAAAAAAATTAGAATTAAAAATTAACAGAATAAAAATAGAAATAAAAACAAAATGCGATTGACTTAAATCAAAATCGGGTGTCTACAAGCAGTATAATTACTTTTTCACCCTAGTTAGTCATGGAGTTTTAGAATCCATGTCATTTACCCACTCTTCTCCTGTGACATGAGATGCCTAATGCTGCTCTCTGTAACCGTAACTGACGTCAATAATTGGCAATCTTATCAAGGAACGTAAGTTCTCCGCCATCGCTATTGCACTATCTAAAGATTAGGGACTTTCTTTCACTGTTGAATCCCATCGAGCAGGATGTTTCTCCTTCTCGGGCCCCCACTTTATCCAATTCTTCCTCAACAGCTATGTGGCTATGTGGTTAGGTCTCGCTCGATGCCTCCACTGGAAAATTCCGAAGCTGGGGATTTTGAGGAAGGGGCTCGGTGAATGGAATGCTTCCTGGTCACAGTTCCCCAAGAGTAGCCGCTACTACACCGGAGAATATTATAGCAGTCAAGTATAACTCATCTACAATGCGAGCCACTAGCAATAGCCTGACTCTTGGGTGCAATTCAAACACATTAGTGGGCAAAAGCAAGTGATATAAACATCAAACAAATATAATAATGTAATTCAAACAGGCACGGGAAGTGCAGATGATGATCTTTTTGTTTTCGTCTTCCTCAGTCTTCATGAGACATTAATAAAATATCCACCTTCATAATCATTTTCGTTTTGGATAGCAACTCATTGGTTTTGATGTTATGCTATAATCTCAAATCAAATGATGTAAATTATTCAGTAGATGCTCCTTCACTAAGTGATGAACTAGAGGTTTTGATACTTTATCATTACAAAGAGCAGCAGTGGAAGAAGAAAAGAAGCTGGTAGTTGTCGAGCTCGAAGTAGCAAATGGAGGTGTAGGAGTTGGTAGTGCCGGCTGGGCGGCGGCGGAAACGAAAAGCAGCAGTGGCCATCCCATGCAATTGGGGAAGAGTGGATAAATACCATGAATTTTATAATTTGATCAATAGTTAGGGGCAAAAAAGAAATTATACTACTTTACTACGTCATCAGAACATGTCGGCAATAAAATTGCCACACGAGGGTTAACTTGGCAAATTTGCAGGATTTGACACCATTAAGTACCATGTCAGCATTAGTGTAATGATCGTTGATGCTTTGGACTCAACTATATGAGACAACTAATATTATTGGATTCATTTAGCCATTTTCAAACTTAATAAGACTTAATTACTAAAAATAACAAACATATGACTTTAGTGATAATTTAACCTAGTAACAAAGTTTCAAGCCAATCAATATCAATAATAATAACGACATTAACACATCTCAACGTGACAAATGAAGATAAACTCGATTAATATAGTAAATATCATGTAGAAATAGCCAACAAGTAGCCGGACATGCCGATTAATCAACACAGAATAAAGGGGTAGAAAGACCCATCAACAAGCAAGCCATTAACATGGAAACTTATCAATAGCAATATAGTGTTAATGGCAAGAAAAAAAAAAAAACATTGCTTCTCTACTTCATTTTAAGAATAACACTACTTTGTAAACATTTGAAAAACTAGCATCTCATTGTGGTGAAAGTCTATTATACTCTTGTGAGCTCTGTTCCATCATTTTAAAATTTTTACAAGCAGCCCGTTTCCCTCCATTATTTAACTCTTTTTTCTCTCCTTTATATTTCTCTCTCCTTTCTCTCAGCAGCTTCTCCCTCACCAGAGCATAATCGGAGCACGGGCACATCACTGACAGTATCAACGAAGCACAGGCGGCACGGGCGCATCACCAGAGCATCACAGGCGGCACGGAGCTTCACTAGCGGCCTCATTGGAGCATTACGGGCAGCAGACAATGACCGGTGTATCACGGGTGGCGACTGGCGACGATCTGACTGGCAGCAGTAGCAACGACGACTTCCTAGTCACCGTTACCTAACTGTCCTACTAAAAAGTATCAAGGCTTGTTGAGGTATTTTGTGTTACTATCCCAGTGAAAAGTATCCCAGTCACCGAGACCTATATAGACTTTATCGGGACCTGTTCATGATTTTTCGGGACCTAATCATAATTTTTCAATACCTGTTTATCGGTACCTATTTAGACTTTATCGAGACCGATTCATACTTTTTCAGGACTTGTTTATTGGTACCTATTTAAATTTTATCAGGACCTATGTATAATTTTCGGGACCTATTTATTAATACATTTGTAGACTTTATCGGGAACTATTCATGATTTGTCATCTTTTGTTGTTGGTGCATGCTCCGAGCCAATCATGCTTGTTCACGGGCCAACACAATGGGTTGTCCCAGAGAACATACGTACCATGGTTATTCTTTCCCCGGAGATGCTACCTCAATTAGGAAGGCCTCGTAGGAGTCGTATTCCTTCATCATCAGAGACGCAAATGAGGAAGAAGTGTTGATACTATGGGTTGTACACTCGTTTGTCATCCAGTTGTGCAAACAAAGTTAGCAACTTAGATCAGCCGAGTTCATCTAGTGGAGGGCATGTACATCCAATCATCATCGATGTGGGATTTGCCAGTAAATAGGTCATAACAAGCAAACATGTTCGATGAGAGTATGGTTATCTAATACTGAAGAAGCATAGACATGACTTTCTCAAGACTGTTTGTAGCAAACTATGATGTCACTTCGAGATTAGTTTATGTTTTCTCGAGATCTATTTGAAAATTTTGTGGATCAAATTATCCATGTAATTGCGCTATTCGTGTAACTTCGTAAAGAGCTGTGTGTTTTCCTTGACCAGTTTCTCGGGACCTATAGGACATTTTTCGGGACCAAAGTATCCATGTACATTTTCGGGACCTATATTGAATTTATCTTGACCAGTTTGAGATTTCTCGGGACTTATTGGACAATTTCAGGGACCAAAGTACCCACATACATTTTCAGGACCCATCTTAAATTTCTCTTGATCAGTTTTAGTTTTCTCAGGACCAGCTCTAAAATTCTAAGGACCAAACTGCCCATGTACATTTTCGGGACCTATCTTGAATTTCTCTTGACCGGTTTCAGTTTTCTCGAGACCAATTTTAAAATTCTAGGGACCAGGCTACCCATGTACATTTCGAGATCTATCTTGAATTTCTCTCGACCAGTTTCGGTTTTCTCGGGACCAAACTGCCCATGTACATTTTTTGGACCTATCTTAAATTTCTCTTGACCAATTTCAAATTTCTCGGGACCTATTGGACATTTTTTGGGAACCATTATGATTTCCCTTGGCCAGTTTAATATTTTTCGAGACCTATTTGACAAGATATCACATACCAACATCACTGCACATAAGCCGGATGATCCTGACATGCATATCATCACCATAAGACGGGGTCAATATGTACCGTGAGTGTCAATCCTAACATAAACTCATAATAAAATATCAAAATGTCTACTCCTAATATTTCCTAACAACATCACACCACATCATAAATGATGATATGGGTCAGTGTAGGGGTTGCGAAATACGAAAGCCTTAATTTGTTTCCCAGCACGAGTTTTATATCTCTTCTTGTTGCCTTGATCCTACAATTATCAATACATTCCGATTACAATTGTACACCATACAATATTGTACACTATACAATATATCATCTAATGTATCAAAGTCATTTGTCATATATCTTTTACCTAACTTGCAGATTGAGCTGTTAGAGGTTGAGTGCTAAATCATTGTACCAAACACATGCAAAAATTTTAATTCTATTTCAAACCATCATGACAAAAATAAGCTTTTAGTTGGAAGAAATAGTAGGAATGCTTAATGCTTTTGTGAACCATTATCCATACATTCTCTAAATGTTGTCTCATTTCTTTTTATTGCAAAACAAAACAAAACAACTTTTACATATATAGTTGATAGGTCCTCTATCTGATTATTCATTGAACAATGTGTTGACACCTCATTTTGGTTCGGAAAGTATCTAGTCAGGGTCTTAGAAAAATTGTAGTTATCGCAAATCACATTGAATTGCCTTCAATTTGACATGTCATAGACCTCGAGATTTGATCCACAGAAGAAGATATGATTTTTTAAGTGAAATTGGCTGAATCTGTCTTATTCATTTATCTTGGCCAGTTTTATTTGAAAAATTGTATCTAATTATTGAGAGGCCTAAATTAAATAGTATTAGTGTCATTTGAATCTTAACTCATGAAAGATTAAAGAAAAAATAGAACATAGGGTTAAGGAGTTGAGAACAAGTTATGGAAAGAATGATTTTTATGCCCCAAGGAGAAAAGGCTGGCAAAAATCAAAAGACATTTGAAACATTACGTGGGGCACATTTAAGGGACTTTTCCTAAATTTCTTCTTCAAGTAAACCTTAACTAAGTAAATTTTAATAGGAAAATAGAAAATTTTAAAAAATAAAATAAATTTGACATCATGTATAGTTAGTTAGGGTTTTAGAACAGGGGGCCTTGGACAGCGACAAAAGGGGGAGCAGTTAGATTTTTAAGAGAGAAGGAAAAAGGCAACAATTGAGGAAGGGTCCAGGAAGCGAACAGAGAACGACGAGCAGAGGGGAGGAGAACAACAATACTTATCCCGTCTCCGACACCGTTCGATCCCCACCGCCGCCTCCTCCATCTCAGGTTCCTCCCATCTGAGCCTGTGACCAGAGCCGTCCATCGCCTCTGTCACTACTGAGCCATCCACCACCATGAGCAACCATGCCATCTGAACCCGCCACCGGAGCCAACTCTGAGCCATCTTCCTTCCATTTTTGGGTAAGTCAGGTGGGGCTTCTTGACCTTGCTCGGGTACCTGCATCATCTGTAGATGATTTTGATTTCGTGCAGTAAAATGGCCGATCATTAGTTGCTTGTTGTGTTCTTGATCCCAGCTACTGTACCTGCCTGCTTGAGTTGCTTGAGTTATTGATTCTTGTTCGAGAGGTTGCTGCATGATTGACGGTTATATCATGCAAGTGTAGTTACTATCCTTTCTTGGTTGATTTCGCAATCGGTTTTGGGGCCATTTTTATTGAGAACAAGACTGGTTATACTCTATTAATGCTGCCCTTTCTTGCTTGATTTCCAACCTGTTTTGTGGTAGTTTCCGCCAAGAAGAGAGTGATTGAACCTCTGTCACAGCTGTGGTGTTTTGTTGGATATTCCTTTCCATTCATATGTCGTCTCTTGCCAAAAATCAGGTTATTAGACATCTTTCATAGCTGCTATTTGATAACTCAACATTTGCTATTGTCTTGAACGCTATTTTCTCCGAAAATAAGACTGTTTGGTTGTTGTAGTTGCAGCTGCTCTTTACTCAAGGTTTCCCCTTTGTCTTCGATTAATTTTGAAAGGGAATAGAGCCCATGATCATTAGAGTTTACAACAACTCTTTTCTGGTTGTTTTTTCTTATATCTTCATGGCATTTTCAATAAAAAAATTAGGTTGATTAGTTCCCACAGTGGCTGTTGCTTCTTTGCCCGACAATTTTCCTTGTTGTGATGTGTTTTTGAGGGGAAACAGCGTTGCCTGCTGTCAATCATTGCAGCAGCTCCTTTTCACTGTTTTTCCTTGGTTTTAATGACAATTTCAATGAGAAAAAAGTGCTGTTTGGTGCTCAAGGTTACTGCTGGTCGTTACTCGAGGATTTCTCGTGATTT
This sequence comes from Lagerstroemia speciosa, assembly GCA_037672795.1. Lineage (NCBI taxonomy): Eukaryota > Viridiplantae > Streptophyta > Magnoliopsida > Myrtales > Lythraceae > Lagerstroemia > Lagerstroemia speciosa. Next base: position 10,002,488 of record CM075303.1, on the reverse strand, counting down.
CAATCCTGTTTTCCTTGAGAATAGGGCTATCTGTTACCTACTGTTGCAGCAGCTCCTTGTTATGTTCTTCCTTCATTTCGACTATGTTTTCAAAAGGGAATTGGACTGATTTGTGCCTATAGCAGTTGCTGGTTCTTTGTTCGATGATTTCCCTTCTTTTCAATACATTTTTAGGGGAATACGGTTGCATATTGCCTGGTCATTGCAGCAGCTCCTTCTCGACATTATTGATTTTCAATGACATTTTTTAGAGAAAAAATGTAGTTGTTTGGTGATTGAAATTGTAGCTGCTCCTCCATGGACAATTCCATTTAATTGGAGTACGGTTTTCCTTGAGAAAGGGGCTGTGCATAACCCAATTGTACAGCAACTCTTTTCTCAACATCTTTCTTTGTATGAGTGTCCTTTTAGTTTAGGATAGGTGCCTTCATATCCAATTATTGCAGCTGGACCTTATCCACTCGATTTTAATGTCATTCTAGTTCAGAATAGGAGCTATTCATCCCATGTTGCAGCTGATACGAATTGGTGATTATTCAATGTATGGTTCCTGTCTTTTTAAGCCCTTAGGATCAGGTTTTAAGTCCATCACTCGCTGATGCATTATCATGGTTATTTTGATCTTGTTTTGTGTCATTTCTAGGCTCCTAATGTCTTGTTTAATCCTACCATCCGCTGCTACATTATCATGGTTGTTTTGAGTTGGTGTCATGTCATTTTTGGGCTCCTGATATCGTCTTTAAGGTTATTGCTCGTTGCTGAATTATTTATGGTTATTTGGCGTCTGTTTTGTGTTGTTTCTTAGATCTTAACTTCATGTTAAAGGCTTCATATTATTATTTTTAGGCTGGTTAATGCATTTTGAACTTTCATGCATGACTGACTTTTTGTTCTGCTTGTGCCTCGCACATTAGCTCATCATTTTAGACTCTTTGCATTTTTCTACCATTTAGGATATTCACCATATCAGTTTTGCACTTAGGATATGTTGCATGTAGTCCCTCATCTCGATATATTTTGCACATTAGCCCTTCTTTTAGGGTTTGGCATATTAGTCCCTCCATTTTAGGCCCCATGCATAGTAATCCCTTATTTTAGGAACTATTACACATTAATCCTGCAGTTTAGGAATCTCACATCCTAGTCCATCCCTTAGGATATTTTGTGTATTTGTCCTTCCCTTTGGAGTTTTGCACATTAATCTTCAAGCGACTTGATTTACATGCTGTAGGATTAGGCGGGGTTTGGGGATTTTCCTGTACTTGAGCGAACAATTGTAACGGGGCGGGTAGAGTGAGAAAGAGAGATGGTGAATGACTGTAATCAAGTATAGTGGAACTTTAGTTTCCGCACTTAGGTTAGGTCGGATAGTATCATGTTTAGGGCACAGACTTCGATTATTGATCTGGCATTTGGACCATCGATCTGAACTTCGATTAGGGTAACAATTGGGTTAATTAAAATGTGTAAATAAACAAACAACTAGATTTAGGGATGGGTACTGATATCGAGCATATCGATTGGCTTGCGAGCCTTTCGAACGTAACAAGACCTCCGAATCTAAACTTTGGTTCAAGACCGACAAAATAAGAACCTAGGTGGTAGTGTCATGCTCTCTTAGGTAAATAATAGGTTTCTAATCGACCTTAGGTTATTCCTTAAATGATTAATGGCGATTCCAAATACCCAATTACGATCAAAGTCCCAAGTTAGGCCTCGTGCGCGCCTATAGCCCTAGGGACTAACCTCAAGTAGGAGCAATTTCCAGGTCCGACAGCTTGGCCACTCCGCTGGGGATCGAAGAGGGTCGGGGCCCAAAATCCCCGATTGTTTGTTTATTTACTAGCTTGCACATTTTACTTTAGCACTACATACCGTAAATAACAATTGAACTCGGATCGCAGGATTTCCCTAGGAGGGGGCTAGTAGGAGTATGCCTGTCGTGGGAACTCCCATCAGAAACTGCTTTGAAACACCTTCGCTCGGTTCGGAAGCCCGAAGTGCCTTGAAAGGGGAACAGAGGACACTACAGACCGGGGACCTTTAGCACCTACCTTTAGATCCAAACCTCATGCATACCATTAAACCTTCAAAGCATCCTTATTGATTGTAATTTTCCAAGGTCCATAGGTTAGTTCATTCTAGGGAAAGTGGGCCTTTCTTTTGTACTGAGATTTTAATGTATTTTGCGATCAATAAGGCCTAAAGTGTAGCTTACGTATAGTTAGAAGGGCCTTCCTTTTGTATTTTGTTATGGGCTCCTAAGTTTACCAGTTTTTAGGATAGATAGCCCATTTATTTTATATTGAGATTTTGATTTGATGTACATGTAACTATGATCATGCTAGTGGATTGATTTCATTTTGTCGCACTTGCATCATGTTTTCAAAATAAAACCTAGTTGGTATGCCATTCACCTTAAGTTGATTACTCTTCTATTTGAATGGGGATGGAGCCTAGATTTGCTTGTCCCCAAATCGATAGTCACACATCGAATTGATGTCGTCATATGCGTAGCATGTTGTCCCGAAAATGCATACCTACCTCTAACAGATTGAAGGTATCATGCACCGAACTAGTTACATAATGGATTGGAGCTTCCTCGAGGTCTTAATCGACATCTACAATAAGAGATAGACCATCTAAGGGATTAGTTCAAGGCAATCCATTCAAGGAACATCGAAACTTTCATGGTGAGAACGATTGGAGTGAAAGATGTAGCTAAGTTGCATCTAGTCACAATCAATACCGTCTCTTTTCCACAATTCTTTGAAGATTGAAAATTGGAGATAGATTATAGGTTAGCACTTAAATGAAAAAAAATGTTTTTAAGTGAATTGACGGATTTGAAAATAAAAAAAAAAAAGTCCTTGGGAATGGTCATTGTTGAAATAACTAGGCGCATGATGTCCTACTTTTGATATTTGAAACATCCATGTTTCTTACATCTCCAACTCTAGGAAACGTGACCTCAGGCCACGTCAAGTTTCAAATAACGATAAGAGATCATATCTTTGTCCTCACCTTTTGCCAAAAGGATCAATGGCGTTAAAATTCAAGAAGACAGTGGATGAGAAATAATAAGCAAGTATCCATTGTGTTGCGAATTCAGCTCCTAGGTTGTGCTTCTGTCCTAGTTGATTTTATTACATGAGTCTATCATCAATTAAAAGAGACCTCAATTGCAAGGACTTTAGGGGACTTTATCACAAGGAGCCCATGATTGTTGAGTGAAATGAATTTTCATTGATTTGAAAACTTGAGGGTTTCATAGGATAACCCATAGAGCACCATAATGCACTGCACTCCCAAGATGTTGGAATTATAGGCAATCATTATTGAAGTGATGTCAAACATTTAACCCCTTTTGAGAGTCGTGAGAAGTCAGGCAATTACTTAGGAATACAAACAAAGTGAAAAGTCCTTCGCTCATAATAGCTCATGTATCTTGGCGATATCCCTCACTGGTTATATTCCTCACCACAAGTCAAATGACCAATGATCAACCCCATGAGCTATGGGTGACTTGTGCAAAAGCACCTTATGGAGGTAGCTACTGATTCCACGGATAAAGTGAGTACGAGACTCCTTGGGAGTATATTTATTAATTTAAGGGCGATTTGATAAATATTTGGCACCAATCTTTCAACGCTATAAAAGTGCCTATTGATATCAACATTAGTGCATCAAGGCAAAGTATGATCGGGCACAGTGCCGACCACGAAGAAGAGAATGGCCGAGCTTGCAAGAGACACGATCAAGTTAGTAGAGAGTTCGCAAAGCATGACAATGCAAAGGGCTCAATTTAGCGCTTCCTTGGAGGATTTCAAAATGGAGAAGAATTGAAAATCAACAATTTTTTCCTGTTCTTTTCTTTTCCAAATGTTTTGCCATTAGCCTTTTACAAAATTAAAGAACAAGCCTTGGAAGCGTTCAACGAGCTTGGGGCATGAGTTAAGTGGCTTAAGAACATATGAAAAGATCTTGATCAACTATCTTGACATGTGAGCGTGTCTCACGATAAGTAATCAAGAAATTTAACATTGAGATGAATGGCAACTCACTAGAGGATTTCTCATGCATCATCATTATGAATCATCATAGTGCTCATTTTGTTCTTTTCCTTTTCCTTTGCAGGTACCGTTGTCAAGTCTTGATTTGTGAGAGTACTACTTGCACATGATTTTAGAAAAAAGATTAAAAAGCGTAAAGTGACAGGAACGAACCAAGATGAAGGATCTCTCATTTCGAGCATGTTATGTAAAGCTTGATGGCTATCCAAAGCATAGGCTACGAATGCTGCTGACTTGACACCCTCGCCAGCTTAGATCGAGGAGTTCACTTTAGTCCAATTCTTTCAAAGCATAGGTGTCAATCCTATCTACACCTCAGTTATTGCAAGGACAAGACCTCGCAAGCTATTTCTAGGGATCCCTTGCTAATAACAACACCCTCGTTGACTCTAAATTTGGCAAGACAAGGTCTAGATTTCTTCAAGCAGGTGAGACCTCACGGTTAAAGCAATAACGACGGTCCCTCCACATAAGCATCACATGTATGAAGCTAGTATTCTAGGATTACGAGGCGAGGATTAGCTTCAAGATCCGAAGACTGAAAGTATGTGGTGCTCTACGCTCATCATGATTCAAACCAAAGGCAGAACAAAATGAGATCGTGGATCAACACCCGATCATGAGCACCTCAGAGGTCTCTAGGTGACCACACCCTCCTCACAAGGAGAGCAGATTTATGGATGCACTTGTAACAATTGCCATAGTAACATTGTCGGATGTCAAGCTGGCACGCCAGGTTTATGACTAGCATAATTCCATGGAAAAATTCAGTTGAATCCGTCAAGGAAGAGACCAGTTGAAATCTGACTTGCCGCAACATGGTATAGAGTTGAGAAGGCATAGCGAGGCATGCAGGTATCAAGTGTCATCTCCAAGCAAGCAAATGTCCAAAACATATGAACTAAATGAGAGAGTTTGTCAATGTCTGGAGTGCCACAAAAGGGGTTTAGTGCATGAATTTGTCTGACGTCTTGCTCTTGAGATGCATGAACAGTAGAGAGGCGAAACTCAAGTTGAGGAAAATGTATGAATGGACCTATGGACCTCACATGATGGGGCATATACTCACCAAGAGGACTCCACAATTCCAATATATTAGACCACTCACATAGAGGAATGGTGCAAGGTAGCAAGCCATTGTCGCTGACCCTGGGATTATGCAAGTTGTATTGACTCAGTGTTAAATGAATGGCACCAGGTATCACTGTTGTGACATTTTGAATATTGAAGCACTGCGGTGATCAGCCTAGTCTCTCCCAAGTAGCACTTAGGCAAAATAAGTTACCTTTACAACATGTCTGGAGTGATCTTCACTGGTGAGGAAGAGGAGTCCAACTAACAGACTTGTCAATGATTGATGAAGGTGGTTTGAGATTGTACATCACGATTTCTCCCCGTTGCAGTAGCGGTGTGGGGCATAAAAAAATGAAAAATGAAGAAGAGAAAAAAAATAGAAGAGAAAAAATAAGGAAAAAGAAGGATAAAGAGGTAAAGACACGGAAAAATTGAAAATAGAAGAAGAAGAAGAAGGGAATTAAGAGTGAAGCAAAAAAAGAGGAAAAACCTGAAGAGGTCGACCAAAAAGATGATTGTCACACATGAAGAGTGTCGTAGGATGCTTCCATTCGCACTCCTAGTATACTATGCATCTTGATTCATATATCAAGTGGGGCAACATCTTGATCATGTGCATGCGACGGTTGACATATGCTCCCAATCAGGAGGGGAGGCCTCTTCCCAAGGGTTGCAGCCTCAACAAGCAAATTCAATCATGCAAGTTCTTGTGTAAAGATATAGCCATGCAAAGGGCGATGCACATCGACCTTGATTGTGGAGAATGGACCTTCCAGCTCGGTGGACAACAATTCCATCAACAAATGACATCCGTGGATGGGACAGAAGCTTTTCCTTGGCGCAAAGAGAAAAAAAATCATCTTTCACTTTGCTTTACACATACTCCTTGATTTCCTTTCAATTATTTGTCTACTTGAATTGGCAAGGTTAATAATTTGAATTATTGCATTTTACTGCAGGTACGTCTCAGTAAGAAGGGCAACATCGGCTTCAAACATTATGGCAAAGTCCACTCCAAAATGTGAATGCTTTGATACCGTTAAAGAAGCCCTGCAGCGAATTCATGATTCAGAATGAGTTCTTAACTCAGTGCATAATGATTCAGTGGAGAACTAGTCTCTGCAGATAGAAATGATTATCACCGGCGAAGCTCATGCCTTCAACAAGCAGACTACCATGCAAGTTCTTGAATAGAGACTTTACCATGCAAAGGGATGTATGCATTTAGCTTGATCATGGGAGAATGGGTTTTTTGTCAAAGAAACGACGTCCAGGATTGAGAAACAAGTTTTTTTCTCTCGGCACAAAAAAAAAAGAAAAATTGATCTTTCATTTGCCTCATACATATTTCTCATTTATCTTCTAATTGATTATCTAGTTGAAATGTTGAGGCTAACAATTTGAATTCTTGCAGGTGTGTCTCAATAAGAGGTGTCCCATCAAACATTAGAGCAAAGTTCAATCCCAAAGTGTGAATGCTCTGATATCATTGAAGAAGCCTAGCAACGAATTCATGACTCGTCCTAAACAAAGGAGAATGAGTTCTTGACTCAATGAATAATAATTTAGTGGAGATACACTTTCTAGCAAACAGGAAACAAAGCCCCTCATGGCCTAGGATCCATGCCTCACTTATTTCATTCACATCACCTTTTCTGTTGGTTGCTAGTTTTAAATTACATAAGCAGTAGTTGCTAATGTGAGTTTTTACACTTATTTTAGATATCTCACAATAAAAGGAGTCCAAGTACAAAATACTTGCTTAGAGGACCCAATGTCAGCGCCATGACAACTGACAAAGGGGCAAGGTGTCATCAAAGAAAAGAACTGAAAAAGAAAGGATAAGTTTCCATTGCATAATAAAGAAAACCCATTTGCCGAAGCAATGATGCATTCCTGCATGATCCCCAAGGAAAAGGCTGCAAGACAGGCTGCCTTGATGCTTTAAGGAAGAAGGAAAATTGGCTCTTCACTTGTATGCTGACTCAGAAGAAGCTCTGAAGAGTAATTTGGCACAAGAATTTCGCACGATGACAAGTCCGTTGTAAGAGGCAGATGGAAGCTAAGTGATCAAAAGTCTCCCAATTAGATGGTGTGACCATTCTTCGTGGGGTAAGGGTGAAAATTGAAAGGCTAATTACAAGGTGAAGAAAAACAACAAAACAAAACAGAATAAGAACAAGCAAACAAAAAAAAAGAAAGAAAAAGTGAGCATCGCCAAGGCGTTGAGTACCAATGTCCGTATTTGTATATGTACTTATGGCATTATCGCTGGTTGATTCAAGATAGACTCGAGGGGTGCTTTATCACCTAGTGCCTAGGACCAACTGGGACGGGAGCCACTAGTTGATTCTTGCTACATGGATCGCCACGAGAACGGAATGCTTAGCATTGTGCGATTAAAAAAAAAAGAGTGGAAAGAACAGAGAGTCTCGCCAAGGCATTGAGTACCAGTGTTCGTATTTGGATATGTACTTGTGGCGTTACCACTAATTGATTCGAGATAGACCGAGGGGTGCTTCATCACCTAGTGCCTTGGACCAACTGGGACGGGAGCCACTGGTCGATTCTTGCTACATGGATGGCCATGAGAACGGAAAGCTTAGCGTTGTGCAATCATAAAAAAAGAGAGAGAGAGAGAGAAAAAAAAAGGAGTGAAATATAAAATAAGTGATTGGCTCATTAATGAACACAATTCTCTCACGAAGAATGGTCACCATTCTCTGGAAGTTCTTCTGTGATAGTCGGAAGTCTGTCGAATACAGATGACGAGGAATTGGGTGAAATTCCTGTTTCAAATAGTTTAGAGGAACTTTTAAAGAGTCGTCATTCAAAGGATAAACATTTTGAGTATTTTAATTAAATTAATGGCGCTATCAAAGGCTGAAACCAATGGGTGGTTGTACAGGGTGCAGAGTTGTCTTGGCAAGTGTTAGACACCAAAGAGTGCCTAAGCCAACCCCTTTCTAGGGCAATTTGACTCCGTCCATTCCCTTTGATCCTTGCCCCTTTGAAGGTTTGTCGTGCGGCGATTCAGGGTATTCTAGCTTCCAACTATACAACTCCTCATTTTAAAATGTTAGGTTTTGAAAGTAGGGGCATGGTCTTCCTACTTGCGGTATTTTAAATTGAAACCGTCATCTAGTTTCTCCTGGAAAGAAAGACTAACAAAAATGGGTCAAGTCGTGCAGGGAATTCAAGCCAAGAGAAGGTCAAAGGAATTCCAAGGGCACAATCCTCCATTATACCATTTTTGATAAGTTGATTGAGAGTTAATTTTTGAGAAAAAGGAGTGACAAACTAAAAATGATTCAAATCTTGCAGGAAGCTGATTCAGGAGAAACCAATGCCAGAGGGGGTTGAATTGCATAACCTCCAAAATGAAGGATTCGGAAGTTCCTTCTTCCCTTTTATTTTTGTGACTTGTGTTGAATTTGCGACTCTTCTCCTTGAACAAATTACGGTCGCTTCTTAAGTTGGTTATAGGGGAAAAAGCCCTGCATATTTGTGATTAATTTGCTTCACTTATTGCAATTATAATTGCCTAGAGTGAAACTAATAACAAGACAATTTGTTTACCTTGCAGGAGGGTGAAAAAGTGTTGAACAAAGCCTTATGCCATGCATTTCAAAACTCATCGGAAAAAGAAAAGCAAAACGAAAGAACAAAGAGAAAGAAAATATAGAAGAAAAGAGAATAGAAAGGGAAAACTTGACGATGAAGAATGAGCAGAGAGCAGGTGAGAAAATGGGGCAAAAGCAGGACACTGCTACTATGGCCTAATAGCAGAGTCAGAAATTCCGGTGTTCAAGCTCAATGAAAGGAGCTTACTCTACAATCAGGCTAATCTCTTACTCCATGACTGAAGAATAATGCGGCTTTGTTGATTCCCATGCCACATTCAAATCGTGGTGTGCCTTCGCGCCCGGAGCGCGTCATATCTTTTACACCAAATCGTACCTTGCGCCCGGAGCGCATCTTATTTTTTACACCCAGAGCATACGTTTGTGCCTAAAGCGCGTTTTTATCCTTTCATGCCCAGAGCGTGCCTTTGCGCCCGGAGCGCTTTTTATCTTTTACGCTCAGAGCGTACCTTTGCCCCTAGAGCGCGTTTTTATCCTTTCACGCCTAGAGCATGCCTTTGTGCTCGGAGCGCATCTGATCTTTTACTCCCAAAGCATACCTTTGCGCTCAGAGCACTTTTTTATCCTTTCACGCCCAAAGTATGCCTTTGCGCCCAAAGCGCGTCTTATCTTTTACGCCCAGAGTGTACCTTTGCGCCCAGAGCATGTTTTTATCCTTTCATGCCCAAAGCGTGCCTTTGCACCCAAAACGCGGCTTATCTTTGGCGCCCAGAACGCGGCTTATCTTTTACGCCCAGAGTGCGTTTTATCCTTTCATGCCCACAGTGTACCTTTACACCCGAAGTGCATTTTTACCCTTTCACGCCCAAAGCGCATCTCATCCTTTATGCCCAGAGCGTGTTTTATCCTTTCATGCCCAGAGCGTGCCTTTGCGCCTAGAGTGCACTTTTATCTTTTCACACTCGGAGCGTGTCTTCTCCTTCCGCACGTCTCGAGCTTGTATTTGTCTCTGTGCCCAGTAGCATGTCTTCTCCTTCCGCACACCCCGAGCGTGTATTTGTCTCTGCACCAGAGGTGCATCTCTGCCTTCTCTTTCCCCTCTTTGAAAGAAAAAGTGAAAATTTTGAAAAAAAGAGAGAAGTGAAAAGAAAATTCTTCAAACAAAAAAGGAGAAGGAAAAATAATATATAAAAAAACAAAAATTTTAAAGAAATGATAACAACAGAGGGGAAAGCAAAAAAAAGAAGGAAAAAACGAATGAAAATATTAACACAAACTCAAAATTTAATAATTTAAAAATATATAATAATAAAAATGAAAAAAAAATAAAATCAGAAAAAATAACAAAAAACAAAAGAAAAAAGGACAGCTAAGAAAAAAAGAGAAGATGAGAAAAAAAAACGTAAAAGAATAAACGGTGAAAAAAATTAAAATTAAAAAAATCCAAAAAAAATATAGAGTTAAAGGAAGGAGAAAGATGGAAAAATGGAAAGAAAATGAATAAGAAAAGAATTTAGCGAAGGATGCCCCTTGAGAGATCAGGTTTCCCGACCCTTTCCTAACCAAAATTAGGTCTCTTTACTCATCTTTGAAGTCACCCTCTCATCGCAATCGGTTTTGGGGCCATTTTTATTGAGAACAAGACTGGTTATACTCTGTTAATGCTGCCCTTTCTTGTTTGATTTCTCCAACCTGTTTTGTGGTAGTTTTCGCCAAGAATGAGAGTGATTGAACCTCTGTCATAGCTATGGTGTTTTGATGGATCTTCCTTTCCATTCACATGTCATCTCTTGCCAAAAATCAAGCTATTAGACATCTTTCATAGCTGCTATTTGATAACTCAGCATTTGCTATTGTCTTGAACGTCGTTTTCTCCGAAAATAGGACTGTTTGGTGGCTGTAGTTGCAGCTGCTCTTTACTCAAGGTTTCCCCTTTATCTTCAATTGATTTTGAAAGGGAATAGAGCCCATGAACACTAGAGTTCATAGCAGCTCTTTTCTGGCTGTTTTTTTCTTATATCTTCATGACATTTTCAATAAAAATTAGGTTGATTAGTTCCCACAGTGGCTGTTGCTTCTTTGCCCAACGATTTTCCTTGTTGTGATGTGTTTTCGAGGCGAAACAGCACTACCTACTGTCAATCATTACAGCAGCTCCTTTTCACTGTTTTCCCTTGGTTTTAATGACAATTTCGATGAGAAAAAATTGTTGTTTGGTGCTCAAGGTTATTGTTGGTCATCGCTCAAGGATTTCTCGTGATTTCAATCCTGTTTTCCTTGAGAATAGGGCTATCTATTACCTATTGTTTGTAGCGGCTCCTTATTCTATTCTTCCTTCATTTTGACTATGTTTTCAATAGGGAATTGGACTGATTTGTGCCTATAGCAGTTGCTGGTTCTTTGTTCGAGGATTTCCCTTCTTTTCAATACATTTTTTAGGGGAATACGGTTGCATATTGCCTGGTCACTGCAGCAGCTCCTTCTCGGCATTGTTGATTTTCAATGACATTTTTGAGAGAAAAAATGTAGTTGTTTGGTTATTGAAATTGTAGCTGCTCCTTCATGGACAATTCCATTTAATTGGAGTACTATTTTCCTTGAGAAAGGGGCTATGCATAACCCAATTGTACAGCGGCTCTTTTCTCAACATCTTTCTTCGTATGAGTGTCCTTTTAGTTTACAATAGGTGCTTTCATAACCAATTATTGCAGCTGGACTTTACCCACTCGATTTTAATGTCATTCTAGTTCAGAATAGGAGCTATTCATCCCCTGTTGCAGCTAATACGAGTTGGTGATTTTACGATGAATGCTTCCTGTCTTTTTAAGCCCTTAGGATCAAGTTTTAAGTCCATCACTCGTTGATGCATTATCATGGTTATTTTGATCTTGTTTTATGTTATTTCTAGGCTCCTAATGTCTTGTTTAATCCTACCACCTGCTGCTACATTATCATGGTTGTTTTTAGTTGGTGTCATGTCATTTTGGGCTCCTGATATTGTCTTTAAGGTTATTGCTCGTTGCGAACTTATTTATGGCTATTTGGCATCCATTTTGTGACATTTCTTAGATCTTAACTTCATGTTAAATGCTTCATATTATTATGTTTAGGCTGGTTAACACATTTTGAACTTTCATGCATGACTGACTTTTTATTCCGCTTGTGCCTCGCACATTAGCTCATCATTTTAGACTCTTTGCATTTTTCTACCATTTAGGATATTCAGCATATCAGTTTTGGACTTTGGATATTTTGCATGTCCCTCATCTCGAGATATTTTGCACATTAGCCCCTCCTTTAGGGTTTGGCATATTAGTGCCTCCATTTTAGGCCCCATGCATAGTAATCCCTTATTTTAGGAACTATTACACATTAATCCTGCAGTTTAGGAATCTCACATCCTAGTCCATCCCTTAGGATATTTTGTGTATTTGTCCTTCCCTTTGGAGTTTTGCATATTAATCTTCAAGCGATTTGATTTACATGCTTTAAGATTAGAGGGGGTTTGGGGATTTTCCTGTACTTGAGCGAACAATTGTAACGGGGTGGGTAGAATGAGAAAGAGAGATGATGAATGACTGTAATAAAGTATAGTGGAACTTTATTTTCCGTACTTAGATTAGGTCGGATAGTATCATGTTTAGGGCACGTACTTCGATTATTGACCCAACATTTGGACCATCGATCTGAACTTCGATTAGTATAACAATTGGGTTAATTAAAATGTGTAAATAAACAAACAACTAAATTTAGGGATGGGTACCGATATCGGGCGTGTCGATTGGCTTGCGAGCCTTTCGAACGTAACATGACCTCCGAATCCAAAGTTTGGTTCAAGACCGATAAAATAAGAACCTAGGTGGTAGTGTCATGCTTCCTTTGATAAATAATAGATTTTTGATCGACCTTAGGTTATTATTTGAACGATTAGTGGCGACTCCAAAAACCCAAACACGATCAAAGTCCCAAATTACGCCTCGTGCGTGCTTATAACCCAAGGGGCTAACCTTAAGTCAGAGCGATTTCCATGTCCGACACAATGCATTGGCTAGATATTCATCCTATAAGTGTAAATGTGTAAATGTGTCTCAATTAAATTTGAATAAGCACATAGCATTATATCCAAAAAATCAAATTATAACAAGTAGTGAAGAGTCATAAGGTCCCGATGCAATTTAAATAGGTTCCTAGTATGTACAAATGGGTCTTTAACCAAAACCCTAAAAAACGAGACCTCAAACCCTAAAGGGGTGAAAGAAGGCATCATCCGAAAGCATTTGAGACTGTCAGAGTAAAAAAAGTGCACGGAAGGATCATTTCACGATGAAATAAAAGCAAATAGGCAGAAGAAAAGTGATCCGCAATATGTAAACAATCATCGCCAGGAAAAATCAACAAGCATGCAGCTACTAACGGGGGCCACATACAAGATACAGCGATCAAAGCTCAATCTCTTTGGTACTAAATTTGATGATTGTAGGGAAATAACAACCTCTAGAATTCAGTCAAAGCATCAAGAAGTAGCTGCAGATCGCATTTGAATTGAGGGGAAAGAGGAATAGAAACAAGACTCCGCCAATATGAAATGTCTAAAACATGTAACCACCGCCACACAGCTTGCAGTCAACCCAGGGGAACAATTAATTGCAATAGAAATATAGAAAACAGACAAGGAAAAAAAAATCCAACCCAAATGCAAAAAAAAAAAAAGGCATTTGAAACCAATGAATTAGATTCGGAAGCGATTACCTCAAAGGAGGATGGATCAAAAATCGGATTGAGTGAGAAGATTGGTGCCGGAGGTAGATGGTTGGGGAAGGAAAGGCTGACCTGTCGGGAAGCAAGGGAGGGAGGCTCGAGGCTGACCTGTCGGGGAGCGTGGCATCTGTGAGGGGGAGGGGTGGCATCCGTTCGTCAGCGAGATGAGTGTTGTCTAGCTGTGAGCTGCGAGCTACCGTCCGACAGTGAGAGAGCAGATAGAGAGAGAGAGAGAGAGAGAATGGTCGTGGGAGAGGCTGCGGCGAGTTGGCGTCCGGTGACCTGGAGGTGGGCGGTGAGAACAAGAGCAACTGTGGAAGAGAGAAGAGAGAGAGAGAGAGCAGCCACAAGGCAAGCAGAGAGAAAGGGAAAAGCGAGAGGAGTGTGCAGATTATGAGAAGAGTATAATGGATATTATTTAAAATTTTATTAAAGAACTATAAGTAGTAGTGTTAGTTTTTTAATGTGGTATAAATGAGTGCTATTTGCAAAACCCACTCTTTTATTGGTGCTAAAAAAAATTTCTACCTCTAGCAATAAATATACATATATATATATATATATATATATATTCTTTATAAGAACCTCAGCAAGGTATATCACTGACGATCATTAGGGGGATTGAGCAAACGATCGAAGCTGTCACTTGGCCAGAGGGTACTATGTGAAAAACAATGGTAGTGATCAGGTGTGTTGGAACCATGGCCAGGTGCCTGAGGAGGTGCCAGAGACATGGCGATTCTCTCTGAGCAGAAAGGTTCATGGGTGCGCACAATTTTCAAACTGCAACTTTAAGCTTAACGGAATTAAATGAGCAGAATGGTCTCAGAAAAATTCCGATATTTCCAGTTTGGTTAATCGTGTTCCTGCATTCGCTATTTCAATAAACGGGGAAAATTTTTAAGTAAACGTAGCAATAACTTATTGCACCAGAATTTTTTTTATATAATCCTACCTCATAATAAAAAATAAAAAAAATCAATTAATTTTGCAACAAATTAGTAAATAAATATTAATCATCCGAATAATTATCACAATTATTACTAATTAAAATAATTTAATTAATATTTCCTTGGCATATCATGGTAAGTTATGGCAATTTAAAATTTTGAAGCAATCAACAATAATGACAAAAGGACAAGTCTAATTTTACATAGCACTTACTATTTGTTTAGACTAGACACGTAATGTGGAATATCATAATGAATCTGTGAAATTAGATTGTTTATTTATTTATTAGTATAATTTAATTTATTTAAAATTCATTAACTTACAGTGTTAGATAGAGTGTTTTTAATTGTCATTAGTATACTATGTCAATTTTATGTTTTTTAAGTTTAAAATTTTGAATTATTCGTTCGAAAAATATAATAGATTTTTATTACTCAAATTGTAAATACGGAGTGAGAAGGTAGGGTCTTGTAGATATGGAGTATTGATTCGTGATTGCAGTAATCACGAAGGGATCAGTTTTTCCGATAAGGGAAGAGGATGCCTTATGTGTTCTACTAAGTATTGATTCAAAAAATCTCTCACCATTGTCGGATGAAAAATTGAAAAAGAGTTTCTAATACTTCATAATTGGGTTAGATAGTTGAGGACTATATTACACAATATTAGCGTTTGATAATTATCCATATCCTAACTTATTTGGGATATTTGTATAATTGAAAGATTTAAATACATGGAAACTACTTGTTGAAGGATGTTCGATCCTTTGATTGAAATCCTGACTATCCTTGCAATTACGACAAAGTGCTCAACATCAATCTTGACTTCTAGGTTCATCTGATTAAGAGTTAATTAGATTTTTATTGTTCAAATTGTGAAAAACAGAGTGGAAAGGGAGAGTCTTATAGATACGGAGTAAGTGAAAAAGACTAAAGTTACTATTTTACATTTAATCTAAAGGATTTTATAAAATATATACATATTATAAATTTTAATAAGTAAATTAGATTAAGGACAAATCTTAAAAATAAAAAAGACACCAAACTTCTCAAATATTTGCATATAATAGCATAGATGATGTAGATAAAAGGGGAAGGAATGGGAAAAATTGCACGCTAAAGGAAATTTTGGAAAAAAGTTTTAATATCATTTGGATATATTTTACAAAAAATTTTAATCAACAATTAACTTCATCTCATGTTACCGACTTGGGATTGGTTTAGTGATTCCCTCACTATACCCCAAGTGGGTGATCTCATGATCGAATTCCAGGTTGCGATGGTCGACGGAAATTTTTCCAAAGATCTTGCCCCGACCGCAGATTAGTATGTAAGTACGTTTCGACTGGGTCCGGATACTACATAGTGCAAACAAAAAAAAATTCATCTCATGTTTGTTTCCCGTATTCTTTTATTAATGAAATGGAGGAAAAATTTTGATATTGCTTAGATGCATTTACTAAAAGGAATGAGAGGAACGGAGCGAGAGAACTTTTAATTAAGTGGACCTATTTTAGCAAAATAAGGGGAAGAAAAGAGAAAGAATTTCAAAGTAAATAATTAATTATTCCCTTATAAAGATTTATTAAATAAGAGTAAATTGCCTGTTAAATTATTACATTTGACAAAAATTCTCTTTTTTATGACTTTTAAAACAATAATTATCACGTGATTTTTTTTTTATGAAATGGTACGGAGTTAACTCTGCTAAATTTTTCCATTAAAAATTAACGTGACTATTAACTTATCATTCTTTATTCTTTTAGCTAGAAAAATGAAAATTTAGTCAAAAATCATCCACCGTCATCAAACCTTACAGCAGAGATATCAAGGTAAGCACAATTAAAAGCTAACAGATCAGACAGAGAATGGGGGCATCAAAACCCAACCACAGTGGCACATTCCCTTTTTGAATTGGGAAAAAACCCAATCCGCACAGCTATTTGCTTTTTGACGCACCAGACTAAGCCTCAACTGCTGAAAGAAAACTCGATTGGTCTTGAATTCCTTAGCAATAACACGAGCCAGCTGCCAATCTCTTGATTCTAACACTAATAGACATCAAAAGACCTAGTCAACATCAGTTTTAATAACCACATCCATTAAAAACTGATGTGGTTGTTAACTTATCGTTCTTCATTGCTGGTCATTTCTATTGACACACAAATAGAGAAATAATGGGATTTGATCAAATGAGGCCAAACCTGTCACTGCTGCAAGACAAGATCAAATCTGTTAGTTGACTGTGAAATATTTAAATGATATTTACATAACTAGCTAAAGCCATAATCGATTTATACACATATCTATTATATTTTCAAATTCTTTTTATTATATGTTCGATACATATTTTAATTTTCAACATTTTATCTATTCTTGAGTAATAAAAATGCTAAATTAGCATTAAAAATATCACATTTGTATTGCACGTCAGTAATTAAACAGGGAATTTTAATGGAGTTAATCTTGTAATATTTTATAGAAATAAAGGAAAGCAAGTGACAATTTCTTATATTTCTCAAGATCATAACTAAATAGGAAATTTCATCAAAATTGTGATCTAATAGGCAATTATCCTTAAATATAAAAACATAATTTAACCATTTTATTTAGTTGTAAGTTTTTGATAAATACTTCAGCATTTCCGTCTCTGATATTTCCCTTACTGAAAGTTATGGTTCGGGTAGAATGGTATGGTACGGTATTACTTGCACTGTCGTTCTCAAATTAATCTTGCCCATTCCAACCAAATCTCTATTATGTATCAAGTTATTATCCAGCAAAACATATGTATCAAGTTAATTTTTAAAATTAACTAACGTATCGTTTCTTAAAAATGTTACCTTATGGATCTTGATTTGTCCATTATATAAAAATGGGAGAATGTTCATAGAATTCCCTGATTTGCTCAATAAATCTAAACATTCCTTATGTAAATGGATTCTGTCAAATGGTCAAATAGCAAGTGTATCTTTTCCCTTAGGTACATGAAATCCAAATCATTCAAATCTAGGTTGCTCCGAAAAGGACTAATAGTAGGATCTCATGGAAAAAAAATGTTTAAGTGATCATCCTATATCGTTATATGACGTGATAAAAAATCAATCAAATTGTAATAAATAAATAAATTATTGTTAATGATTCAAACAATTATCATACTTATTATTAGTTAAAGTAGTTTAATTAGTGTCATCTTATCACGTCATTATAAGACATGATTAATAAGATTTTATCGAGAGATTTTTACACTAACTCAGTTTACCAGATCATCCGCGAAATCAACCAATTAGTATTTATTACGTTACTATAAAATGTCATATCACCTTTTCTATATATAATAATATTAATTTTATAAATAAAATATGAAATATTTACTAACGTGTCAAATATTTATTAGTTAAATTTACTATATTATCCATGAGTTGGCTAAAAAAGAGTTTATCCATTTTGTCCATGCAAAGTCTGAAGGACAGAATATTAATTTCCATTTCTCTGCATTGATAAACAATAAATAGTTACTTAATTACCAGTAACAAAAAAAAATTAATTGATTACCATATATATACTGCCAAGATTTCGTTCCTTCTTCGTTTTTAACATTTACCATCCTCATTCGCTTTCATCTCATTATAAAAGTGAATACAAACAATATGAATTTGCTTATATCCAGAGAGCAAAAATGGCTGTGCCATTCGCTAAAATTGCTATCACAGTTTGTGCAATTTGCATGGTTTGTTTATGCTCCTCGCAGGCTTCTGATGGTGGGTTTAGTGTTGAGCTGATTCACCGTGACTCCCCAAGGTCACCATTTTACGACCCGGCTGAGGCATCGACCCAACGGCTCCATAAGGCTCTGTCACGTACGATATCACGGGCCAACCGGCTCAGCCCTACCGCTGACTCAGGAGGTGAGCCATTCACAGAGATCCTCTCCGATGCCGGGGAATTCCTCATGAACATCTCAATCGGGACACCGCCATTCCAGATTCTTGGGATTGCGGATACGGGCAGCGATCTGATATGGACCCAGTGCAAGCCTTGCGACAACTGTTACAAGCAGGTAGACCCGCTCTTCGACCCGAGCAAGTCGTCAACTTATCGGGATGTCTCTTGCACCTCAAGCCAGTGCACCGCGCTCGACCGAACCAGTTGCGACAAGACCGAAGGGGAAATCTGCCAGTACTCTTACTCGTACGGCGATCGATCTTACACAAATGGTAACATTGCCGTGGAGACTGTCACCCTGGCCTCGACCTCGGGTCGGCCCATTGCATTCCCTAAGACTCTACTTGGTTGCGGGCATGACAACGCCGGGACATTCAACGACAGAACATCAGGAATCATCGGCCTCGGAGGTGGTCCGATCTCTCTCATTTCCCAAATGGGCCGAGCCACAGGAGGCGGATTCTCGTACTGCTTAGTCCCATTCTTCAATGAAACCGATAGGTCAAGCAAGTTGAATTTTGGCAGCAGAGCAGCGGTCACTGGCCCTGGAACGGTCTCTACGCCATTTGCACAAGATAGCCATGGTACTTTCTACTATATAACTCTCGAGGCCATCAGCGTCGGCAAGAGCAGAATTCCATTCGGGGGCTCGGGAGGATCGGTCTCTAAGGGAAACATAATCATCGATTCTGGCACCACACTCACGCTTTTGCCTGAGGACGTTTACAGCCAGGTAGAATCGGAGGTTGCCAAGCTTATAAATTTAGAGCCAGCCCCAAATCCACCTTCTCCCCTTGGGCTTTGCTACCAGACTACCGCTGATGTCAAGGCACCGACCATTACTGTTCACTTTGCTGGTGCGGATGTGGAGCTTGGTCCCTTGAACACTTTCGTCAGGCTTGAAGATGATCTTATATGCTTTAGTTTCGCTCGTACTACAGTTGGGCTGTCCATCTACGGCAACCTGGCTCAGACGAACTTCCTGGTTGGGTATGATGTTGCGAAGAAGGCCATATCGTTCAAGCCTGCTGATTGTTCAAAGTTTTAAGAATATATGATCATCGAAGGAGGCCGTTGCACACATTCTTAGATGAGACTATTTGCTTTAATAATAAATGATCATTAGAATTGGACTGCTATGGCAATTTGGTTTTATTTATTTATTTTTCACTGTAGTATTGGAATAAGATCAGTTTGAAAAGTTAAATAATATATCTGGGCTTCAGGCGTTGAATAAATTTCTGATGACCGCATCATATTCTTTTTTTGGTATACAAAATAGTCGCTAAACCTAAAATAAGTAAAAGAAAGAGAGGATAAAAGATGCACGAAAAGTGCAACTGGTAATATTGAACTTAGAACATCTAAATCGTAGGGTAAGAGCAGTACAAACTATATCAAACACTCTTTCTCTAATCACCATGTCATATTTTGATAGTTGGAATTTTAATCTATTTTTATGGGAAAAGTCTCATTTTGGAGAAGCAAATTTCAACTTTCAAATAATCCATAAATCTTCTGGGAACCCATAAATCATCTAATATGCCCGACTTGCTAATCAACCTTATGTGGATGGGACAGGAATCGCTGACATGGACGGTCCTATCGAGAGATATTATCCGTTTTGAGTGGCAGTGTAGCAGCTTGCCTCTCATGGTTTTGTCCTAGAAAAGGTGTCTCTTGAGGGAAAAGAGATGCGCATGAGCTTATAAGAAGCTCATTTTACCCATACCTCTCTAATGCGGGATTAGTCCCATCGCACACTCTTCGAAGAGAGATAGGTTAAAACTTGAGTATGACTCTCAATAAGAGCGCCAATGATGTAGATGGGACCCGAATTGCTGGCATATAGGGCACCATCTAGAGTTATTGATTGCTTTGGGTGGCAGCACGGTAGCTTAATCCTCCATATTGGCAATTCCAATCCCATCCACATCACAACCTATTGTGACTAACTATATGGGCATGGTCCCAAGTAAAAGGAATTTATTCTATCAGTGATGCACGGCCGGAGTTTAGAGGTGCAGGGATTGGGCCTTGGGCCCTCGCCTCAGTTGAAGGCTGGCCCGGGGCAAAGCACAGAAAGGAAGCCCATTCGCCTGTTTCGATGCATAGGCCTAGCTACGTACGCTGCTCGGGCGGCGTCAGTACCACCAGCGCCGCTTCAGAGCCGCGTCAGTCCGTAGACTGATGCCGCTTGCACCTTCGCAGTTTTGACATCATCCGTACCACAGGGGTTACTTATCCCATAAGTTACGTTGACTTGTATTTAATACATGTGTTCCCACCCCTATATAAAGGGGATCCGCACAACCAAAATAATGAATATATGACAACATTCTTAACTCTCAACTCCTTTCTCTCCTCTCAACCACCCTTCCCCGATATTCAAACCTAACATTTGGCGCTGTCTGTGGGAACAAACAAGAAGCCATGGTTCGAACTCGCAGCAATCGAAGAACGACCAGCTCCGCTCCTGAGCAACCCCCTTTGCCACCTGCATTGCCCCGTGTCCTTAGGTCAGTCTCGAATCCTGCTAGGAACTCGACGAACAACTCCCCCCCCCCTCTCCCAAATCCGAGCCCGAGCTCGACCCTTTGCTCGTAACCCTCCCCGCGCACACTTGTCGCGCTTTAGAACAGTTGATAGAACGATGCGTGGCTGCCCTTGTGGAGGTGGCTGTCTCCAGGCATTTGAATGAGCGGCGAGAAGGCGCTAGAGACATTGCCGGAGTGGCCACAGCCCCTTTCCCAGACGTAGCGGCCGTGAGTTCACACCTGGGGCCCGCCCCGTCGGTACGTGACTCCTCCCAGGCCGGCAACAACATGACCACGGGGGAGGTACAGAAATTGGCGGAGGATCGGGTAGCCAGAGCTCTCGAAGCAAATAACCACTGCCGATACGACCTTCTCGTGGTAGAGGAAGATGTCACCAGCCCTTTCTCCACTGGGATCCAGGCAGTCACCTTGCCTAGTAAGTTCAAAGTTCCCTAGATAGCTGCCTAAGACGGCAAAAGCGATCCCCGCGCCCACCTCAGCTCCCTCTTGGGGGGAGGCGCTACTGACGAAATCCAGTGCCTTCTCTTCCCGAGGACGTTGAAAGGCCTAGCGGCGAATTGGTTTTATTCTCTCGAACCGGGATCTATCCCGGACTTCGCGTCACTGAAAGAAAAATTCTTGGAGCGCTTCGCCGGCTCCCTTTGGGTCAAGCGCACCCCAATGGAGTTCTTCGGCATGCAAAAACGAGACCGAGAGTCCCTTCATCACTGGTACGAGCGATTCGTGAGGATCGCAACCGAGGTGGACGATTTAACCCCGCGGGAAAAAATGGCAGCCTTCCAATGCGGCTTGCGAGATGACGAGCTTGTAAAAAATTTAATCATCGACCCACCTCAGGATTTCGTGGACTTAGCAGCACGCGCCCAGTGGTTTATGATAATTGAGGAGGCCGACTGGAGATGCAAGGACACTAAGCGCAAAGAAACCTCTACGAGATGACATGAAGAACGTGGGGGCCGGGACAACAAATGGGAGATGTTTACCCCATTGTTGGCCCCACGCGCCATTGTCCTTGCCGAAGGAGAGAAGCGGCGCTTGATCAAAGCTCCCCTCAAAACCAAAGAGACGCTAGGCCTGGACGTGGACAGGTATTGCCGATACCATTGGGTAGCGGGCCACGATACAGAGGACTGCAAGCAACTGAAATCTGAGATAGAACGATTGGTCCAAGGAAGGCATTTGCAAGAGTAAGTGCGGCGGCGGCCCGCCAGAAACACTTGGCACTGAGACCCAGAGGAGCGAAACCCATCTAGAGAAAGCCAAGAGAACGGGAGGCCAGTGGTTAGGGACCTGCCACACTGAGGGACAATACATGTGATCACTAGTGAGCGCGCTTTGGGAAATTAGCGCCCGGCTCACGAGATGCAATGTTTGGATCGCGACCGCAACTATTCGATCACGTTCACGGATGAAAATGCAGAGCCTGTACCCCCTTCGGCAAGAGACGAGGCGTTGGTGATCAAGGCCGACGTTGGGGAATTCGAGGAA
Organism: Lagerstroemia speciosa; assembly: GCA_037672795.1. Lineage (NCBI taxonomy): Eukaryota > Viridiplantae > Streptophyta > Magnoliopsida > Myrtales > Lythraceae > Lagerstroemia > Lagerstroemia speciosa. Next base: position 9,980,058 of record CM075303.1, on the reverse strand, counting down.
CGACAGATCCTTGTCGACAACGGGAGCTCGACTGACGTATTATACTAGACACTCTTCGGAAAATGGGACTGGCTGAATAAGATCTTTCCCCAGCCAAGACGCTGTCGATGGGGTTTAACGGGGGTATGGTTCACCCAAAGGGAACTATCGCCCTATCCTTCTCCTTGTGGGATGGGAACAAGAGCTCGAGTTGCATGGCTACTTTCATGATGGTAGACATCCACTCCGGCTACAACGCGATTATGGGACGCCCGACGCTGAGCGCTCTTCGCACCATACCATCCACTTACCACTAGATGATCAAGTTCCCCACGGCCCAGGGGACAGGAGGCGTTTGGGGAAACCATCAGGTGGCGAAGCGTTGTCATTTGGCGACACTGAAAGAGACGTGAGTTCGCCCCGCCTTACAGATTGAGCCCGACTCTCGCAAAGGAGTTGAGCGACCTGCCCCGATGGGAGAGCTGGAAGAAGTTTTTCTGGCACCAACACGGAGCGTTCGGACTGGCGCGGAATTAGACACAACCAGTAAGCAAAACTTAATCACATTGTTGCGAGAATTTTCTAATGTGTTTGCATGGATGCTTGCAGACATGCTAGGTATCGACCCATCGATCATCACCCATTGCCTTGAAGTTAACCCAGGTGCTGGTCCTGTTATCCAATGGCAACGGCCCATGGGGGTGGAGGGGAGAGAGGCCATTTGGGAGGAGGTAGCGCGACTCATGGCCGCAAACTTTATTGAGGAGGTGCGCTTCCAAACATGGGTGGCCAACATCATCCTGGTATGAAAGCCGAATGGACGATGGAGGATGTGCATGGACTACACGGACCTCAACAAGGCATGCCCCAAGGACGCCTATCCGCTGCCCCGAATAGACCAGCTAGTAGATGCCATAGCCAGTCACGAGCTGTTCAGTTTTATGGACGCATATTTGGGATACAACCAGATCGTGTTACATCCGGAAGACAGGCAGAAAATGACCTTCTACGTCGCAGACGGATTCTACTGCTATCGCATGATGCCATTTGGCCTCAAAAATGCGGAGGCCACGTACCAACGGTTGGTCAATCAGCTGTTCGTGGCCCAACTAGGGTCTACCATGGAAGCTTACACGTTGACGATATGATCATCAAATCAAGACAAGCAGCGGCGCACCTAGAGGACTTGCGGGCAGCATTCGACGTGATGAGGCGTTACAACCTCCGGCTCAATCCAGAAAAATGTGCTTTCGGGGTGAAGTCGGGGAAGTTCCTTGGTTTCCTGCTCACGCACATAGGTATTGAGGTAAACCCCGAAAAGATTAAAGCTATAGAAGATATGAAGTCCCCCTTGACGGTCAAAGAAGTCCAGCACCTCACAGGCCGCCGGCGGCACTCTCTTGTTTCCTTTCGAAGGCAGGAGACAAGTGCTTCCCTTTCTTCATAGGGATAAAGGCGGGCAAGGCCTTCACTTGGATGATGGAGTGTGAGGAGGCGTTCACGCGGCTTAAGACTTACCTCAGCTCCGCACCGTGTCTGGCAACCCCGATGCTGGGGGAAACTCTAAGGCTTTATCTCGGGGGTAAGCGAGGTCGTGATAAGTTCCATCCTCATTGTGGAAAGGGAAGGCATACAACGCCCGATCTATTACGTGAGCAAGGTCATGATCCCGGCGGAGCAGCGTTACATACTAGTGGAGAAATTCACCTTGGCAGTCATCCTGGCGGCGCGAAAGCTGAGGCCATATTTCCAGGCGCACACCGTCGCTATCTGAACTGACCAACCCCTAAAATAGGTCCTCCGCAAGCCTGAACTGTCGGGGAGAATGGTGCGGTGGGCCATTGAACTAAGCGAGTTCGACGTCCTTTTCGAGCTGAGAGGAGCTATTACGGCTCGGCACTGGCTGATTTCATTGCAGAAAACACCGGGTAAAGCGACCCCCTAACCCATCCGCCTGTTGATGTTTGGGAGGTGCTAGCTGACGGATCCTCCATCAGGGGCGTTGCCAGGGCAGGGTGTGTGATCATTCCCCTAGAAGGACTGCCGCTCACCTATAGCCTCGTGCTTTCTTTCCCAGCAACCAATAACGAAGCGGAGTATGAAGCACTGATCACTGGGCTACTAATAGCGAGGGGGCCCAGGGCGCGTCAAGTCCTTGCCAAATGCGACTCGCAACTGGTGGTCGGCCAGCTAAATGGAGAGTACAAGGCCAAGGGAGAAAACATGAAGCGTTGCCTAGAAAGAGCGAAGGAGGTGGTGCGCCAATTTGATGAAGCGAAGGTCGTCCAAGTCCCCAGAGACAAACCACTAGGTAGATCTACTCAGCAAAACTGCCACCGGTCAGACCTATTCCTCCCTTAGCTTCATAGAACATCATCGGGTTTCGGAGACATACACGCCCCTCGCGGTGTTATGCACTAGAAACGACGAAAGCTAGATGACACTCATTCTCAGATACCCGGAAAAGGATCACCACCCTGCCGACCCGGTCGAGGCTCGGCACAACAAGTTGAGAGCCGCAAAATACACTATATTGGATGGCACGCTCTATCGACGCGGGGTGACCCATCCTCTACTGCGCTGCCTTAGTCCGGACGAGGCGAAGTACGTGCTCCAAGAGATCCATGAAGGAATCGCGGGAAGCCACCAGGGAGCCAAGGCGATCTCACGAATAGCCCTCCGACAAGGATACTACTGGCTGACAATGATGGATGATGCGCAAGTCTTGGTTCAGAGTTGCCCTGCTTGCCAGGTATTTGAGCGTCACCCCGCTGGATGGCCCATTGAGCTGACTACCATGATGTCCCCCTAGCCCTTCGCACAATGGGGGATAGACATATTAGGACCATTCCCGATAGCCTCTGCGCAGCGCCGTTTCCTCTTTGTCGCGGTGGATTATTTTTCCAAGTGGATGGAGGCTGAAGCAATCACCACCATCACTGACAAGGCATCCCGAAAATTTGTAATGAAACACATAGTGTACTGCTTCGATATCCCCCACACCCTTATCTCAGACAATGGGACACAGTTCAGAGGGTGAGCCTTCCAAGAAATGTGCCAGGATCTTCGCATATAGCAACGTTTCACCTCGATGGCACATCCGCAAACAAACGGACAGACCGAGGTCACCAACCGGACCCTCCTACATGGCTTGCGCACACGACTGAATACCCTCGGAGGATCCTGGGTTAATGAGCTGGATAGTGTTTTGTGGGCATATTGCATAACGCCCCGTGTCGCCACTGAAGCAACCCCATTTTCCCTCGTTTACAGGTCCGAGGCGGTTATCCCTGTCGAAGTAGCAGTAAACACACATAGGGTGGCCACATTTGGGGAACAGGAAAATGATCGCATTCGAGGAGAGGATTTGGACCTCGTAGAAGAAAGACGCATGAAGGCCCTCGCAAATATGCATAAGGGCAAGCAAGCGGCGGCGCGCTACTTCAACCGCAAGGTTCGAGCGCGGCAATTCAGCGTAGGAGATCTAGTCCTCCGTCAGAACAAATTCTCTCACCAACACCAGTCTAGCAAACTTATCGCCAAATGGGAGGGCCTCGTATCGCATCGTAGGAATCCCACACCCTGGTGCCTACATCTTGTAGGATATGGAAGGGCACACGCTGCCACACACCTTCAACGCGGAGGTGATTAAAAAATTCTTCTACTAGAATACCTTACTCCATGTTTACCCTTGTATGCTTGAATGAATCTAATCCTAGCTTTGAAGGACGCCCCCGTTAGGCTGCCACTCCTTGCACCAGCTCAAAAAAAAAAAAAAAGAAGACCTCAGTCATCCTTAGGCACTAAAGACCTCACCATTCTGGGGCACCAAAGATCTCAACAGCCGTGAGGCAGCAAGACCTCTACAAGGGGCACGCTTAAAAGGCTTCTAAACTAAAGACCTCAACAGTCGTGAGGCAACAAGACCCCTACAAGGGGCACGCTCAAAAGGCTTCTAAACTAAAGACCTCAACAGTCTTGAGGCAAAAAGACCTCTGCTACAAGGGCACACTCAAGGGTCTAAACCCAAGACCTCCGTAACCCGGGGGCACGCTTAAGGGGTCTAAGCACCTGTGATTCAGCATTGGCACGCTTGACGGTGCCAAGACAAGACTAAACTAGGAACAAGGACCCACTCAGGGGTAGTTTCAATGCGTTAAAAAAGAAGGGAGCACCAGCAGTGCAACACGCCTCCTTAACAAAAAAAAAGAAGAAGATAAAAGGCATGCAGCGGTGTTAACACGTTGCCTCAAGACAACCATGACAGTCTATCTCGATTCGCTCTGATATTCAGTATAAAATGACGTGAAACACGACACCGGATAATCAAATCTTGTGATACGCCGCTCGAGCACATAGACTTATCAAAAAGCGTACGCAGAGGCACCACAAGAGCACTGGGACACTCGTAAAAATGTTCACTACCTAGAAGCTTTATACAACGTTGTGTTATTTGTGTAATTTGGGGGTTGAACATCCCCCTTGAATTTGGAAAATGAAGCATTGCGATACTTCACGAAGCGAAGATGAACAAATAAAAGGCAAAGACAGAGATTTCATTAGAGTCAAAGACAGACTTCATTAGAACTCTACAAGTCACTTTTACAACTTAGGAAACTAAGAGGAACCAGCGCTGCGGGCTTCATCTAGAAGACGCAGGTAGTCGAAACTAGGGACGTCAGCCAAATTGATATCTGGATGTAGGCGCTGGGGGTCATCCCTCGTAGATCGAAGGGAGTCCTCTATGACCTTGCCCCCCACGCACTGCCAACTCTTCAGTGAAGGCGTCGCTTGACTTGAAAGCTTCCACAGCTTCCTCCCTAGCGTGCTCCACCTCTTGAGCTTTCTCCACAGCAACCTGGGACAGGGCCAAAGACGACTCCCTAGCTTGCCTCTTGGAGCTCCTCTTTCTCGACGGCCCACTGGGCTTGCAGCTGCTCCTTCTCCGCTCTCTCTGCTTCAACTCGCTTGTCTCGAAGCAAGTCTGCATGGATTCTTTTGCGCTCATCCCTCTCAGTGCTGAGCTGGCCCTTCAGGGTCTCAATTTCTTCCTTGGCGTTGTCCACCTGCGCCTTCAGCTCCTGGGCACTGGCCCGCATGCTTTGGCGCTGTTTCCGCCAATTGTGTCGCTTCATAGTGAGGCGACGGACCTGCTCCTCCAACTCCGGGACGCGGGAGCGCTCTTGCCTCCACGCCTCTATTAGCATGTCGGGGACTATGGCTCCCTGCAAATGCCCAATTAGCACTACCTTGACAAAAAAGGGGGCTAAGGTGCTCACGTCTGCTTACCATTAGGGAATAGTAGCGCGCCTGAGCGAAGAGGTCTTATCGCGTCTCGGCTTCGGAAAGCTCCCCTCTGAAGTGTTGGAAGGCGCTGGTGAGGAGCTCCTGCGTCGCCAAATCCTTCAAAAGCCCCGAGATAGGGGGACCCTCCAAGGACAGGGAGACCTGCACGCGAGGGTTGGAGTAAGGCGAAGCAAAACAGTATCCTTAGTGGGGGAAGCAACATCAAATGAACTTACCTCCTCAACACGTTCCCCGCTCCGCTCCTCTGTAGACGCGGGACGCTCGGGGCTAACCCTCCCAAGCAAAGGGCTGGCGGGCGGCGAAGAAGGGGGTGCCGGAGACACCTTCGCGGGCGTAGACGCGCTGAGGCCACCCTGCTCTAAGGGCATGGCAGGGGTTGGGGCGCTGGCAAGGCGAGAGGTCTTGACCCGTATCTTTCGAGGCTTCCGAATGAGCTCCCCCTTAGCGGACCCATGCTCGGAAGGCTCCTCCCTCTCCGGGATGCCAGCGCCGCTGTCCCGAGCTGGAGAGGCAGAGATGATTATTGCATCCTCTTCGTCATCGCACTTCCTCTTCTTCAACTCTCTCAGCGCTTTCTCCTGCACCAAGAGTTTGTCAATGATCTTGGCCTATTCACCCCTCTCTGAAACAACAAAGGAAAGGTGAGTTAGAAAATTACCAAGGCGTATCTGGGTAGCCCGCACATATCCGTGTCCACGCTCCATCTCCAAGGAGCTTCGGATACGAGACCATACTGTAGCAGGTTCTCGTCCGTAATGATACTCCGGGCGTCGATCTTCACGCCCCTAAATTTCTCGGCATTGGCACGCTCCTCCTTCTTCATAGACCCCCAAGGGTCCCCATCATGGAACTCCTCTCGGGGGTCCTGACGCCACTTCCAACCTTCAGCGTCTCTCATGAAAAAGAATGAGTCCTTCCACCCAGAGTTGGTGGACCCATAATTTGTCACGAGCGCCCCATATATTTTCTTGCGACGCGGTTGGAAGTGAAAATAGCCACTCTCGGACCTTTGGATTAATAGATAAAAGAACCAAAACAGGAGTCTGCTGTATGCTATCCTATGCGCCCTACAGTGGAGGTAGAAAGCCGTCCACACGCGCCATGAGGTGGGGGAGAGCTGTCCTGGGGCCAGGCGGTAATACCTCAACATGGCCACCACCGGCTCAGCTAATGGCCAATGGAGGCCAGCCCTAATCTGCTCAGGGAAGATCATGAACTCCCCTGGCTAAGGCTCGGATGGCTCTTCCCCCGCGAGGGGTGAAATCGGCTCCTATTCTCCCTAGTTTCAGCGAGGTGAGAAATCGAGAAGGGGTGAGTTTGTTAACAAAGATATCATAACCCGAGTTCCCGATGCAGGAAGCCGAAGCACTCGAGGAAGCCATTGCAGCCGGAACGAAAGGAAGTGTGATCGGACGTTCAAAGAAGGAAGGAGAAACGGGAAGCTAGAGCAAAGAAGAACGATGGAGGTTTCGGACTGAGAGGAATTGGGAGAGGCAAAGATGGGGGTCGAACTACGAACAGGCGAGGGGCAGTTAATGCCCCGGGGAAGGCCAAAGGGCGGTGCGTCCCTCACGCCGCCCCAGACTTGACGGCTCACGACCCCCTGGCCAAACACGTGTCACCCCAGGGTTCGGCATAGGTTTTGAATTTCAGAATTAGTTTCCCGCACCTTCTGACGCGTGAAACTCGGGGGCAATTGTAGGGATCGGGTCTTGGGCCCTCGCCCCAATTGAAGGCCGGCCCGATTCAAAACCCAGAAAGGAAGCCCATTTGCCTGTTTCGACGCCTAGGCCTAGCTACGTACGCTACTCGAGCGGCGTCCGTACCACCAGCGCCGCTTCAGAGCCGCGTCAGTCCGTATGACTGACGCCGCCTGCACCTCCGCAGTTCTGACATCATCTGTACCACAGGAGTTACTTATCCCATAAGTTACGTTGATTTGTATTTAATACGTGTGTTCCTACCCCTATGTAGGGGATCTGTATAACCAAAATAATGAATATATGACAACATTCTTAACTGTCAACTCCTTTCTCTCCTCTCAACCACCGTTCCCCGATATTCAAACCTAACAAGAGGGAAGAGAATATAGAAGAGCCCATAGCAAGTTTCCTGCAGGTCAAGATATTAACAGGTTCACGGTATTTGAGTTACATCGTGAATAACTTTTGTTGAGTAACGAATTGGTTTTTAGCAAATTCCTGTAAAAAAAGGTTGCTAGGCATAATGCAATTTTTCGATGAATAAATACACAATCGGGATGAATAAGAACGAGTCAGGTTTTCTAATTTGAGATTTATTGAAAATATTACTTTAAGATCGTTCTTATTCTCATATGATCAATTGAACCCACCAGCAGGCAAACCAATCAAACAAGGGATTGCGTCCTCTTGATTGGGCAGAAATACCCGTTCTCGTAGTCCCTTTAAGTCATTTCTTAGATAAATTCTGGCTGTGTTGGAAATTCAGAGGCTATGTATAAACTTTGTAACACTGTTCTTGGAAAAAATTAGAGAATGCTCATTCCATCATCTTTTATAATTAGATTATGTTTGGTAGGATGGAATGAAATGAGAAAGAATTGGAATGATCCTGATGGAATAGAATTCAAGGGAAATGATCATTACTATTCTTTTATTTGGTATCATCTTTAACAATAAGTACTAGAATAAGAAATAAAAATTAATTTGACCTATTATACCATTAATAATTATTTGACGGGCTATGACGATACTTGTATTATAATGGCATGGCTCCTATCCAGGTCTGGTTCGGGTCTTTTCTTCGACCCATCTCGTTTTATAATATTATATTATATAATTATATATTTTAAAATTAAATTATATAATATATATTTTAATCATAATTTTATTTATTTTACAAGAACTTTTATTTTAATAAATTGGATTATATCTATTTTATTTTTGTTAAAATTATGTAAATTTTAGTATACTAACGATGTGGTTGAGATGAAAATTCAATTTTACGGGCAGGTGGGATCATTCGAAGCCCTAGAAGGTAATCAAGAAACAAATTCAACCAGTTTCCGCAAAGCAGTTGATGATGCTTGTTTTCAACTGGCAAGTATAGCTTTTCGAGTGGAAATGACCTTCGAAGAAGGATGCATAGTTATGTGACGTGCTTTGACAATTTTCAGTCAAATTCCTCTATTTAAGCCTCAACTTCGCATTTTCCTGTTTTTAGTTACATTCGTATAATTTCTATTTAATTAGGGCCTTTTCATAATTTTTCATTTTTATGCCTCTAGGGTTTCATTATAAATAAGGTGTCTGGCCTTTGAGCAATTAGACTAAATTGATTCAATAAAATTAAGGTTTGTTTTGTTCCCCTTCAATTGTTCTCTTCATATTCACTTCAAATTAACAAGACTCCATCCCTACCCACAATCATCGATACCAACACCCCCTGTTGCATCATATTGACATAAGAGCTTGTCTGTCTTGAATCATGCTAGCCAAGAGAAGAGTTCTAGATCCCCTGATTGATGAAATGGCCCGAAGGGAAGAGATCCTTTGAACTCCATTAGCAGATCGATTTGCTAATTGGTTAGCTACCAATGCTTCAATGAAGTCATGATCGTAGGATCCCGGACATTGCGAAAGAAGATGACGATCTGGAGGGCAACCCATTTGGCAATCTTCCTAGTCACCCACCTCTAGTAGATCACCGGTAGGAGAGTAGGTTCAAGGTTGAAATTCTTGAGTTCCATGGAAGTCTCAAATGAATTCATGGACTGGCTTAATGTTGCGGAGGAAATCTTGGAGCTCAAGGAAGTTCTTGACCTCGAGGCGTTCCATTGATGGTTATGAGGATCCATGGTCGTGCTCAGGCCTGGTGCCAGCAAACCAAGTAAAATCGTGCTCGTATGGGGAAGGCTAAGATTGCCATATGGGAGAGATTTGAAAAGTATCTGTGGGTAGCCTTCCTACACTACAACTACAAGCACGAACTTTACCAATGCTTTTAGCACTTGCGAATAGGGGACTGGTCCATCGATGAATATACAAGTGAGTTTTATGAATTACTTGCTCATACTATTGTTCTAGAGATACAAACTCAATTGGTGTCACTAATGTGAACCTCACAAACATGTGATAAAACCCGATACCAAATATGGATTAAAACCCCAAGCTCTGCAAAGAATAAGTTTCAAAAGGCTGAACTTTGACTCGTTACAGATTGAAAGGATGCCACATCAAGAAATCCAAGAAACTCCTGATAAACGGAGTAATAAGTCCAATTGTACAATGCTACAAGAAAACTTGATAAGTCCTACGAGTCTGATCAAGAATCAAGAAGAGCAAATTGCCTTACTCAAAGAGAATGAATAAGTTTATTGATCAACCAAAAGAAGTCACATTCATTAAATAGGCCAAAAACAAAAGATATGCAAATATTCAGTTTCCAAATTGACCTCTATGTAATAGGTAACTATAAAAAAAAATCAAATCTTATAGTTGCTCTCTAAGTACTAATGAAATATCACTCAATATTCAAGCTGAAATAACTAAAGAAAAGTAATATAACAACTTGGGAAGATAATATGCCAAGCTGACATTGACCTAACTTATGTAAATTACTTTCCTAAATCTGTTCATTCACTTGATGCAACTATATATTTGGCCATGTCTAGAATCTTCTTAAACTTGAATCAAATTAATGCACTTTAACAGTTCATGTGGACTTGCATCAATGTGCTTCAAAGAATTTGCTTGAGTCCACATTTCTCAAATCAACCCATTAAGATATTCTTTGAATTTCTTTACTCGTGCCCTCTTAATCGGATCATTAGGAACTCGAACTGGATCTCTTGAAGTATTCTCTTGATGTAAATCAATGATTTATCCTCAAATCATCATCTACATCAAATGGAGATAAACTGGAAACATTATAAGTCGCACTAACACCATACTCATTTGATAAGTCCAATTTATAGGTGTTAACATATCACTCGATCCTCCTTCCTATCTTCATCGTTGCCCTCTCGTGGACTTGCTTTCGCAATTCAACCTTCTTCTTACCATCTAAGTTAGCAAATTAGATGGCAAATTCTCTCAAAAGTAAAGGAGATAAATCCAAAGGTGTCACTGGGCTAAAATTATACTTAAATGGTGAAAAATTGGTTGCAAAGTGAACACTCCTATTGTAAGCAAATTCAACATGCAGTAGTCATTCTTTCCATGATTTGAAGTTCCTTTGAATGATAGCACGCAATAAAGTGGACAATGTCCTATTGACTACTTTGGTTTGACCATCGATTTGTGGGTGATACGCTGTAAAATACAATAACTTGGTACTCGGCCTTCTCTGCAATGTCTTTCAAAAGTAACTCAAGAGCTTTTCATCTTTGTCCAAAACAATACTCCTATGCATGCCATGCAATCTAAAATTCTCTTTGAAAAATAAATCAGCTATATGAGATGCATTATCAGGCACCTTACATGCAATAAAGTGTGTCATTTTAGAAAATCTATTAATAACTGCAGAAATTAAGTCCTCCTCGTACCTCGGCAATGCTAAAACAAAGTCGGTAGAAAATGTGATGTTAGAATTGGCTATGGAGAAGTCAGGCCTAAAAGCAGAGAATCATCCTAAGCCCTACTAGTTGGCCCACCGGAAGAAGGGAACATATATTATTGTGGCAAACCGTGTTCTGGTCTCCTTTTCAATTGGAATCACATATGCTAATGAGGTGTATTGTGATGTGGTTCCAATGAATGTCTACCATCTACTTCTTGGGCATCCATGATAGTTCGACCCTAAGCATATTCATGACGAACAGGCAAACATTTACTCTCTCATATTGCAAGGGAAGAAGATTGTGTTGCTACTGAGCAAACCAAGCAACACTGGGGACAGTAGCACTCTCTTAATAATTGAGGTATTTGTTATTATGTTGAAACATATAAACTAGGTATGTAGTTTTAGGACCATGATAAGATCATGCTAATGAGACTTAAAATTTCGTAAGCCATAATTTTAAAATATTTTGTAGTTGTAGGATCACCGAGTAGTGGACTGGTGATCTAGTATGGCCGGTACACTTATTATATGCTCTATGGTAGAGGGTAACCGATCTCATAATTACTTATGAGAAGTCATTAAGGTAAAAGCATAGATGTTCATTAGAAATGAGTTCACTAAATTGACTTGCTTGAGAATTGCCTAATGGATTCTTTTATAACTGCCAATAGTCAATTCCTCATAATAGTGTATATATAAGTAATCGTTAGAACTAAGATATGCATAGGGTATTCTAGACCTAATATAGCTATTATGGAGGATGACGAATAATCACTAAGGGATTGGTTCTTTTGATAAGGGAAGAGGATGCCATATGCGTTCTTCTAAGAATTGAATCGAAAAATCTCTTGCCATTGTTGGATGAAAAATTGAAAGAGAGTTTCTAATACTTCATAATTGGGTTAGATAGTTGACGACTATAATACACAATATTGGTATTTGATAATTATCCATATCCTAACTTATTTAGGACATTGTATAATTGAAAGATTTAAATATATGAAACTACTTGTTGAAGGATGTTCGATCCTTTTGATTGAAATCCTCGCTATCCTTGCAATCATGACACAGTGCTCAACATCAATCTTGACTTCTAGGTTCATCTGATTAAGAGTTAATTAGGTAGTCTTATTAAAAGAGATTAATGAGATTAATTAACTAGAATAATTCTAATTGATTGATCATAAATTTTTGGTTTCATTGTCAATTCATGTAGGGCCCTATGTGTTCCACATCATACAAGCGCTTTCTCATTACAAGATCAAAAAAGTTTTAATATTGGATCGAGCAATACAAAAGAGTTCACAATAATCACAAGTCTAATTTGATAAGGACATATGGAATTACATATTTGATTTAGAATTTCAAGAAATCTTGAAAATCAAATTGAAATTATGAAAATAATCAACATATTCATGTTGACAAACTGATTTCTAGAAAACATATTAAAATATTTTTGATTATATATTGCTCAAAATTATCTAACTAGATTCTACCAAACATTTAAAAATATGGAAAATTTTATAAAACCGTTAAGGTACCATACCCTAGCCTCTTTCCACCGTTGGATTTGTAGAGCAAATCTAAGCCCTTCATTATTTGACCTTCTATACCGGTTGCTAGTTTCTCTCTCTCTCTCCTTTTTTTTCCCAATCAAAGCATGTTTCTTTTGGCAGCCGATTGCCATTCTTTCTTTCCCCTCTCTCTTCACTCTCAAAACTATTTTCTATGATCCTCACCTAGGGTTTCCAATTTGAGCCAAAATTGGTTTGATTCCTCAAGTTTTTTAGTCCAATGATCTTGTTTAGATCATTCACGCTGTCCTCGTTTTTTTTGAAAGCTCTACAACCTCTCAGTTTGGGATTGATTTTAAAATTTTTCAATTTTCAAGCCAAATTGGTTTGTACTTTTCTGTGGAACGACAATTCATGAAGAATCGGTGAAGATCTTCAAGTGGTATAAAGATTGGTAGAGCAAACTTTGTCTTCTGAAGGTAATCATCATTGTCTTCTCTTCAAATCAAGAGCACTAGTCCGAAATTTTTCCACATGCGTAATTGATTGGGCATTTCTTCCTCCTCGGTGTTAGAGGCTTCAATCATCCTCACCTAAAGTGTTTAATAAAGCAAAGGTCATAATCTTCGACCAAAATTGGTAGAGCTCCATTGGTTCGTCCTCAAGCCTCCACCTGAAAAGAGTTGGGTGAGGTATTGAAGGTTCAAGCAATCATTTTGATTGAAGGAGTCATCCTAAGAAAACAACATGACAAACCTCGAGAGGAAAGGTTAGTGTAGTTCCGTTTATCTCCTTCAAGTATGTCATTCTCAATCCCTAACATAGCATACGAGTGGGGAAGGAAGGTAAATCTTTTATTCGTGTTCAAGTTCTTTCTATCATTAACTAAATCTTAGATGTAGTAATCGACTGTAGTCAAAGCAAAGAAATAGCATAGTAGGTGTTTTAGCAAGCTTTTAGCTGCTTCTGAGATCAAATGCACACTTGTAAAACTTTATAGGAGTGAAACCCCGTTTTATTTACATGCGGTATATCTAGACTAATTAGTTAACTTTCTGGAAGCCAAATTGCATATTATTGATTCATCATATCTTACGGATTCGATTAAGCACTTAATAGAACTGATAGTGAAGGAAATGATTTAATCTAGTACTTTCAATTACATCCCCTAATTTACATGCTATTGCATGAATTGGTGAGGTTTCTTCCTACCAAAATTAACTTGTAGAAAATCAAGTCAACCTACATTTGAGTGGTGCAACTGTACTCAAGTAATGAGTAATTTGGCCTTTAACTATCGGGAATTGGGAAGATCTCCGAAAGTTGAACCTCTAAAGCTCCTCCTTCATAAATATAAACATGGTATAATCATCTTTGCAGAGACTAACACTGATGTTGTGAGATGTCATAAGATAGCTTGGATCTATAAATTTGAAGAATATTTGTTAAGTGGACTCATGCAATGAGGCTAGAGGTAATGCTTAATGTGGCATGGCAAGATGAACGTACAAATTATTATTTGAAAAGCTTATATGATCCATGTTATTGTTAGTCATCTTGTATTATCTCGTGAATGAATATTTGCTCATAACTTCATTTTCTGATGACCACACCTACCATTTATCTTTGAGATTCTTTCTGCATGTATCTCTCTGGAGCTTTAGCATTCACTACATCTTGTTTAATTAGGAGGAAATTCCAATCCGATGCTAAAGTAGGCCAAGCGAGTTTTCTTTTGATTACAACAATAATGTGTGATGATGATGCTAACCAATATTATTATTTATGAAGTTTTCAATTTTCAATCTTTACTTGATCATGTTGGAGTGGACATTCAGATCTCCAATCCTTAGCCCTTCGCTTGATTTTTCTCATTGTGGGCCTTTACTTGCAAGTGATATCAATATTGATGGTAAATTATGCAAAAACCAGGAAACGTGTGATGCACAAGGAAAATCCTACTAGGATAAAAGTTATAGGCTGTCAATGATAGGAAATGCTTTTAATTTGTTTGGGAATTGCCACGATAGCTGGGATGATTCAGTTCAAGGAAAATTCTAAGAAACCGTAAAGGTACCATACCTTGGCTTCTTTTGACCATTGGATCGGGAGCGTTGATTTGAGTCGTCTGTTCTGCCGACTTCCTTTTTTTTTTCTTTCAATAGATCACAATATGGGTGGGTTAAAACTCTCTCTGGTCCCCAAGAATCACTCTATCATCTTAGCTAGGGTTTCAAAATCCATCTGGATTTGATTCGATTTCTAGGTTATGTTTCCATTGATCCTCTGTTGATCTCTAATTCCTATCTTCCTTGTTGGAGGCGCCACTATCCCCTCAATGAGAGCTTTTTTTTTTGGCATGGTTTGTTCACTCATTCCATTGTGAACCCTAATTGGTAGAGGAAGTTTTCCTCTCTTGGCTTCCTCCGCAATAGGGTTGTAGAGACCACGCTAGTTGCAGAAACAAATATGAAAGACCGATTGGTGAACATCGCGAGACATCTTTTTGATCAACCTCTTCAAAGAAATGGCTACATGCTCTAGTGGTCGACATCGTTGTATCAATCGAGAGAGAGCTAGGTCATACATTGGGGCCATGAGCTCAAGGGTTAAGAGATCGACTCAGTTCACTCGGATAAAGGGGTTGCAAAAGAAGGGGCAATAAACAAAACTAGCACAGGTGTACAAACCTAGCTCGGAATGAAGAGTGACCCCCAGGTAAGCTGTGAAGCTAGATTAGCATGATTCAAGATCCCAAGGGAGCAGGACTAGTAAAAGGAATCTACAATCCGAACAAAACAGGTAATTTCAAGTATTGATTGTACGAAGCAAAAGAAGGTACACATACCTCTTGTCTTGAATTTATAGGTGGAATTGGTGCTTCTTTGGTAACTTTTTTTTGGAAATTGATGTGCCTTTGTGGCTATTTTGGTGATTTTGAATGAAGTCAATCTTCTCTTAATTTTTTGTGATTTTGAATGAAGTCAATCTTGTCTTAATTTTTTGTGATTTAAGGTGACGTACAAGAAATACTATCAAGATTTAAGTCCTGACAAGTAACTTGAGTTCCTCGTTCAGAGACATATATAGGTTGTTGTATGTCAATACTGGCATGAGCTTTCTAAATGTGTAATGTAGTGTCAATTATAATAAGATTATATATATATATATATGTTATTGTTAATGAAAGAGGATTGATATTTGACTGCTTACCCTTGTTATGACTGAAAATTAGCTAATTTTCATAACAAAGATATGCAAACTAAAGTAAGAAAGGAAATCCTACTTTTAATCCATTCTAAAAGATAGTTTGCTTGAGTATTACTATTTATTAGGTTCATTTTTCTATAAACTATTAAAAGAAAACTGATATTTGAATTTGTTGTGCATAACTTTTGTTGATTAGTGGTCAAAAAATTGATAGTTTAATTTAATGTTAGAAGTGAATGTCAATTTACCCATTTGCTTCTTGGAGATGGTTGATCGCTATTTATTTTGTAGTGAGGAAGATGGTCAATATTTGGACATCCTTGCCTCTCATTATTTTGCTCTAAAGTTCTTTTATGGTTCCTTCGTTGCACACATATTGTGATAAAAGTTATCACAACCTATACATTTGAACTTACGTGCAAATGATTTGCTTTAACTGGCCTAATTGTCACCTTCAACCAAAAAGACTTTTGAGAGACCATTAGTTTTGTGTATCATCCAATCATGTATTAAAGGATAGCCAATAAATTCATTTAAAAAATTCATGGGGCAGAGCGTTATTTCTCCATAGCCAAGGCAATGCCACATTATTTTTTCAATTTTGAGCCCTTCATGTTTGTGGCTGTTTTTTATTCTATTTTAGATGCTACTTATAATGCCATCCAATAATGGTGTTGAAAACTGTGTAAGAAATTATTTTTCCTTTCATTTTACAGGGTAAGAAGTTAGTATATCTGTCCGCCTTCCGAGCTGGATCTTATCATCCACTTAACAAGGTACGTACATCTTTTACACTTGCAATTAAGTGCATGATAATTCTTTAGCATGGTTTTATTTAATGGCAAATGCCTAGATATGGTGTTAAATTAAATAACATGATTACATTCTCCATTCCTCTATTACCTTTTTTATGTTGGCATCTCTTAGTTCAATATTTATCTTGCAAATAAATTGATCTCTAACATTTGAAAATTTTTGTTTGAATTGATGTTTGTAGTTCTTGAAAATTCAAAGTAGGATTAATAAAAATGACATATTGTGAATTATGTCGTATTATGAATAGGCAAGAAATAATGTCAACAATTTTTTATCATTTTTATCATTCATACCATTATTTACTGATCAATTTAAGTATTCATATATGCAACTGGATCACGGTGTCTACATCTATGGACCGCCTTTCTTCAGGTAGTGCAGTTGAAGAATGAAATCTCTGGATTTTTGTCATAACTTAGCAATACTTATTGTAAATATTTTTTTGCATTCCCTCACAATTCCAGTCATATATAATATTACGTCACAACTTTTATAAATTACCTTCAATCATTTGCATATGCTTAGGTTATTTCATTAAATTTACATGAATCGGCAAGTTTACTGTTCATTTCAATATTCGACGGTGCTCACCGTGTATAGCACAGGTTAGGTGGCTAGTGGCTGTTTGCTTCTGCAAGTTCCTTTTATGAGGTGAGAATTTAGCCAAGCTTAGTGAAGACCACACATTTCACCTTATTCCTAAATAGAGGCATCGGCTCAACTCTAGCAATTTAGGCTAGCCTTGAGTATGTTTAACCACGCATGGAGTCAAGTATTTGGTATAATTTCTCAACTAACAATTAAGTTAGGTTTTAAATGAGATGATGATTATTCGCATTGGTCTAATTCTTATATGTGATATGCTTGTTGTGATTGATTTTGGTTGGTGCAACTAGATGGTAAAATTGAATTGGTTCAAACGCACACAATTTTCTTAATGAAAGTTTGACTTATTGGATTAGGTTTTGAGGTAAATTTTATCAAACCATGCCGGTACTAAACCGTGGCACTTCTCTGCTGTTGGATCTTGAGCACAAATCTCAACCTTCCAATGTTTGACCGAAATCTCCGGTAGCCAGTTTCCTTTTTTTTTTTTAACGTCAAAATCTCTCTCTCTCTCTCTCTACTATCCAAACGAGGTGCTCTCTCTATATAGCAAGTGGCACCTGATCTTTCTATAGTTATCATGATTGTCTTACTTTCTATTATTGGATCAGTTGAATTTTTTCAGTAGTTGGTGAGTTAAATGTATATTAATCATAGTGCGAGTCATTCTTTGTTGGTTTTAGCATTGGATGTTTTTGAGCAAATTTTGTATTGTTCGTATAGGTTACATATTATGTTAGTCTACTTGAGAGCGCAGGGGATTGACTTTTGTGGAGGGGAAATGCAACTCTTGAAGATGTAATAAAAGCAGGCAAAAAAAATGCAGCTAATGTGGCAACCGTTCTGTGAAGAAAGTTATGCGAAGACTTGTATGGATGAAGTGTTTGAATTTTCAGGTTTAATATTCATTTGAAATGTTGATAGTGTTGGTTTTGGATAGCATTATGACAATGTGCTATGTATTAAATAGTGATGACAATCAATGAATGTCATTGTACTTGAATGTGTAGGTTTGGATGTTATATAGTAGATTATATGAATCCGTAGTTTACAAACTAATGTTTACTCGCGGTAAAATTTAATGAAAAGGCTTGAACTTTATAATTCATTTTTCAAGGTTTGTTTAAGGTTGTGCAGGCAAGGTTTTGGCCATGGCCAAAAATTTTACTACAATTGGCATAAAGCTCAAATATGCGAACAATATATTTACAAGAGTGAGACTATTAATATGGTAGTTCAAAAGTTCTTGAATGATGTATTTGTTAATGCCATAGAAGTTATACCTTAAACACACTTGTAAACCCTCAATTTGAACTAAGAACATGCATTCCACTTGTTATTTTTGTGAATTAAGCTGACTATGCTTGTTAGGAGGATTGTATCCACCCTCTAAGTTTCTTTGGGTGTTTGCAGGATTTCCTCAATAGAGAATATATTGAGTAAGATATCAATGGAAATC
Organism: Lagerstroemia speciosa; assembly: GCA_037672795.1. Classification (NCBI taxonomy): domain Eukaryota; kingdom Viridiplantae; phylum Streptophyta; class Magnoliopsida; order Myrtales; family Lythraceae; genus Lagerstroemia; species Lagerstroemia speciosa. Next base: position 9,961,623 of record CM075303.1, on the reverse strand, counting down.
TCGTCGAGTTAGGAATCCAACGCATCAAACCAAGCAAGATTCAGAGGTAGAATGAGGAAGTTATGGCCACACAAAGCAAACTATGCAGAAATAGAGCATACCATGGTGGTGCACCACGGTAACAGGAGTTCCAGCAGTCCAGTGCCCAGGAATCAGCACACCGCAATGCCAAAATGCTACACCACAGTGCACCCGCTTTCACACTCAAGCTTGGACTTTAGTGGACATGTTCGTGGGACCCATGTGCAGAGGATAACAGGTAGAAGTTGTCAACAAAGGCTGTAGAGCTGCCCTTAATTGGCCAACTTGGGCAAGCGGTGCAAGAGGACGAGGGGGCTCTTTGCCCATAAAAGAACCTCCCCACCTTCACAAAAACACACGCCAGCATATCATAACATTTAGCATAGAGCTGAGAGGCTGTCAGACGTAGGCCAAAGAAGGAAGGAATCGTTGGAGTGAAGTTACAAAATCCCGGGTGTCAAATCTAGGGTTGTGGAAGAAGGAGACAAGGCATCAAGCTCATCTTCGGTGTTTGAGTGCCCATCTTCCTTTGTTTCCTTCTTCTTCTTTTCGGTTTCGTAACTCTCAATCCGATGAACATGTATTGCAACATAACTATGTATGGCTAATTTTCCTTTTTTAGGGTAGTAGGTGGAACTTAGTGTTCATTTTAACCATGTATTGAACTTGTAAGGTCCAGATCGATGTTAGTGTTCGATTTCCTTTATGTTTACGATGCCTAATGCGTTTATTGATGATTGGCCAACTCGATAAATTGACCTAAGGAATGGTGAGGAGCAGGAGAGTGAGAATCCTATCGCTTGCATAAACATAACCTAGGAATAACCATACGAAGAGGTAGGTTAGTCATTCTAAGAATAGAAGAGACGTGCGAGAAGGCCCGAGAGGTAGCCATCACCGTAGGAACCTAACACGGCTATCAACAAGACCCTTGGTTCCTTAATCCTTACTACTTAGAGATAGAGTGGGTTCGAATCATCCAAGGAATATATTCTAGTTACGGCGAGAGTTGAGTTAGCTGACTTTAAAACCATGGATAGGAAAGAAAGGACAGTTCATTTGATCTGCTAAAACTAAAAGAAGGTTGAAATAGACCTAAGTGAAACCAAACCCCTAGAATTGTTTCCGTGTTGAAGTTAGGTTATATTTTCATATTGCTTCTCTTTTACTCCTTTTTTTTCAGTACATCTTTGTTATAACCTCTCAATTATTGCTTGGTTTAGCTTCGTATCTTGTGTTTTAAGTTTGTGCTCTATAGGCTTTAGTCCTCATGGAAATGAAACCCTCTCACCAGGGTTTTATTACTTGTGATCTGTGCTCCTGTGGGCTAGATACAAACAAGTTTTTGGTGCCGTTGCCGAGGATTAAAGTGTATCTATTGACCCAAAGTGAAGCACTTCACTTCGACCAAACCGATTTACTTTACTTTTCTCTTGTTTTGTAGTTTCTCGGTGTATGAGTAGCAGATCTCAACAAGACTTGTTACCGCTTGATCCGGAAATAGAGCGAACTCTCATTCGGAAAAAAGTGAGAACAATCACTTGCGAAGATTTCATCTTCTCATATAATGGAGGACCCGCGTGACAACCCTGCACTTAAGATGAGACACTATGTGAGACCGCGAACGAACAACCGATCGAGTATTGCCAAACCGGCTGTACAAGCTCACACGTTCAAGATTAAACTAGCGATGCTCCAAATGATTGAAACCACATGCTCATTTGGTGGCGGATCTAATGAGGACCCTCATGCCCACCTTGCTATTTTTAATGATTTGTGTGATACTTTTAGATAAAATGGGAAGATTATATTAAAATGATTTTGTTTCTTTTCTCTCTTAGGGACAAGGTAAGGACATGACTTAGCACATTCCCACCGGGATCCCTTAATAGTTGGGACATCATTGTGGAGAAGTTTCTCACGAAGTATTTTCCACCCTCCAAGATGGCTAAGTTGAGAAGCGACATCACATCATTTAAGCGACTTCCGATGGAGACCTTGCCGGAAGCATGGGAATGCTACAAGGGTTTATTGCATAACTGTCCACACCATGACCTTCCAATGTGGCAAGTGGTAAACACCTTTTATAATGGAATTTTTGATGCCTTACAAACATATATCAATGCTGTTGCAGGAGGTACAATGCTTGAGAAGACACTGGAGGAAGCATACAACCTCATTGAGGCATTAGCGACAAACGTGGTGTCGGAACATACCCAAGCTCAAAAGGGAACAGCCGGAGTCCACGCGGTGGATGCTTTAATAGCCCTTGTAACCAAGATGGATGCCTTAATGGCAACCATGAAGCCACAAGGTGCCAGAGCAACCTCGGTGGCCTTCGAAGATTATTCGATGGAAACCGGACAGGAGGAGGCAAATTTTGTGGGGAGTAACCCGAGAAAAACCCATACTCAAACACTTATAATCCGGGTTGGCAAAAACACCCCAACTTTTCTTTTGCTAATAATCAATCGACTCAACCACCGGGTGTCCAACCAATGCACAAAATGGCACCAAATGACTCCAAACAGCTTGCAAAGCTTGAAAATGCCTTCCTTGAACTTATGGTAACTAACAAAAAATACTAAAGCTAATGTGCAAACGAACACTAATAGTATTGTTATGTTACAAGCACAAATGAAAAACGTGGAGACACAATTAGGCCAAATTGCCCAAGCCATTGGAGTTCGGGCACAAGAATCACTCTCGAGCAACTCCGAGATAAATCCAAGAGGAGACGGATCAGAGCACGTTAATACCATCACACTAAGGAGTGGGAAAATGTAAGTTTTAACCTCAACCAACCCCATCTTTTAACAAAAGAACAGGACCCTCTAGCATTTGGTGAACCCACGAATCACTCCCTAGTTTCCAAAGTTCCCACCACGGTCAACGAATATCTAGCTAAACTGCGGTTTACAAATGTCAGCACCATGGTGCTAGAGTTCCTAGCAGCTAAGCCTGCAGGGACACCGAGCACCCCAGCAGGCTGTGGAGACCAGCACACCACGGTATCCAACAGATACACCGCGGTGTCCCGAGACCAGAACGACCAGACAACCCCAATTGAACTCAGGACAAAGAAGAACAACTCATAGCCATCAGGACTGACCCGGGGGAAGAGAGACAATGTTGAAAAGCCGACTCAGACATACCCTCCATTACCATATCCACAAAGAGCAAGGCAGGATCAATCCGAATTCTAATTCCGTAAGTTTTTAGATACATTTCGTAAATTGCACATTAACATCCCCTTTGTAGAAGCATTGGAGCAAATGCCAAATTCATGAAGGATATCCTCTCACAAAAGAGGAAGCTTGCCAATTACGAGATAGTGGCACTAACAGAAGAGGCAAGTGCAATCCTTCGAAAAAAGCTTTCTCCCAAGCTCAAGGATTCAGGTAGTTTCACAATCCCTTGTTCTATTGGTAAAAATTTTGAAGGAAAGGCCTTATGTGACATAGGTGCTAGCATCAATCTCATGCCTTATACTATTTTCAAGGAACTAGGAGTAGGTGAGGTTAAACCAACTACAGTAACATTGCAATTAGCTGATAGATCACTGGCTTATCCCTTAGAAATTGTGGAGGATATTTTGGTTAAGGTAGATAAATTCATATTCCCTATTGATTTCATTGCTCTAGATTATGGTGAGGACAACAATATCCCAATAATTTTGGGTCGGCCTTTCTTAGCAATGGGTCGGGCACTCATTGATGTGCAAAAAGGAGAACTGACTATGCATGTGAATGGCCAAGAAGTAACCTTTAATGTTTATAATGCATTGAAACACCCTAGTGAACCTGATGAAGTTCTCTCCATTGATGTATGTGAATAGGTGACTAGGACAGTGATTCAGGAAACAACATCTGAGGATCCTCTCCAATCGGTCCTAATCAGAAAGATGTCTTTAGATGATCAAGATCTACAGGAGGTCCTCAAAGGATTGGAATCTTATCCCTCGCTATCACAGAATGTGTCATATTTCGAACCATTGGAGGTAAGATCTAAATCTTTAAAGCCATCCATTCAAGAGCCTCCAAAATTGGAACTTAAGCCATTACCGGAACATTTATGGTATGCTTGGCTTGGCACTTCTTCCACACTTCCTGTTATTGTTGCATCCGACCTAACATCAATACAGGAAGAAAAACTCCTTTGAGTTCTTCGAGCCCACATAAAAGCAATTGGGTGGATGATAGCCGACATCCAAGGAATCTGCCCCTCGATATGCATGCACAAAATTTTGCTCAAAGAAAACCACAAGGAGTCGATAGAAGGACAAAGGAGGCTTAATCCTATCATGAAGGAGGTAGTTAAGGAAGAGATCCTCAAATGGCTCGATGCAGGTATAATCTTTCCTATCTCTGATAGGAAATGGGTAAGTTTGGTACAGTGTGTACTTGAGAAAGGCGGAATAATGGTCATAACAAATGACAGAAATGAGTTTATTCCAACTAGAATGCTGACCGGATGGAGAGTATGCATGAACTACCGCAAGTTAAACAAGGCCACACGTAAGGATCATTTTCCCCTTCCCTTTATTGATGAAATGTTGATAGACTTGCTGGTAGGGAATACTTCTGTTTCTTAGATGGTTATTCATGATATAACTAAATTGCCATAACTCCTGAGGATCAAGAGAAAACTACATTTGTGTGCCCTTATGGAACATTTGCATTCAAACAAATGCCATTTGGTTTGTGCAATGCACTTGCCACTTTTCAATGATGTATGATGTCCATATTCTCTGATTTTATTGAAAAATGCATACAAGTCTTCATGGATGATTTTTCGGTGTTTGGCAACTCATTTGATGAATGCTTGGCTAATTTGTCTTGTGTCCTTAAAAGATGTGAAGCAACTAACCTTGTTTTGAATTGGGAAAAATGTCATTTCATGGCAAAAGAAGGCATAGTTTTGGGACACAAAGTTTCTAAAAAGGGCATGGAAATAGATAGGGCCAAAATTGCTTTAATCGAAAAGTTGCCACCACCAACAAATGTCAAGGGTGTTAGGAGCTTCTTAGGACATGCCGGTTTCTATTGAAGGTTTATCAAGGACTTTTCAAAAATATCAAAACCATTGTGTAACCTCTAAGAAGAGGATGTCCCTTTTGTGCTTGATGATGATTGCTTGAAAGCTTTTACTGAATTAAAGGTAAGACTTGTTTCTGCACCCATTATAGTTGCCCTGATTGGTCTTTACCTTTTGAACTAATGTATGATGCAAGTGATTTTGCAGTAGGTGCAGCTCTAGGCCAAAGGAGAAACAAGGTCTTCCATCTAATATATTATGCAAGCAGGACACTTGGTGAGGCTCAAACCAACTACACAACAACAAAGAAAGAGTTTCTTGCTGTAGTTTTTGCTTTTGATAAATTCCAATCATACTTGATCTGCACTAAGGTTATTGTGTTTATTGATCATGTAGCAACAAAGTACTTAATCCAAAAGAAGGAAGCAAAACTGCACCTCATCCGATTGGTCATTCTTCTACAAGAATTTGACCTTGAAATTTGGGATCGAAAGGGATCAGAGAATCAAGTGGCAGATCACTTATCTCGACTCAACAATAAGGATTGCAGAGAAAAAGCAGTAATTAACGAGTTCTTTCCTAATGAACAGGTTTTTGCCTTATCATGTACTCCGTGGTTTGTGGATATTGTGAATTACTTGGTTTCCCATTTCATTCCATCGGAATTCAATGCTCACCAAAGGAAAAGATTTTTGCATGATTTCATGAAATATGTATGGGATGAACCATATCTATTTAGAGTAGAGCCTAACCATATTTTGAGAAGATGTGTCTCGAATGATGAGCAACTTGATATACTACGAAGTTGTCATGAATCTCCATATGGAGGACAGTATGTGGGACGCAAAACTGCTTGGAAAACACTAGCATCGGGTTTTTATTGGCCAACTATTTTTCGTGATACTTTTGCCTACATATCCACTTATGATAGATGCCAACGAGGAGGCAATATTTCAAGACGCCATGACATGCCATTGAATTCAATTCTTGAAGTAGAACTGTTTGATGTTGGGGGAATAGATTTCATAGGGCCATTTCGTTCATCATTTGGTAATCTTACATATTGCTTGCAGTGGATTATGTTTCCAAATGGGTAGAGGCGATTGCCTCCCCCACATGTGATGCTAATGTTGTTCTTAAGTTCTTGCAAAGAAATATCTTCGCAAGATACGGAGCACTGAGGGCGGCTATAAGTGATGGCGAATCCCACTTTTGCAACAAACATTTTGATAAGCTCATGACTAAATACGGGGTATGCCACAAGGTAGCATTAGCAGACCACCTCAAACCAATGGATTGGCGGAGGTATCAACCGGGAAATCAAAAGGATACTAAAAAAGATAGTCAACACTTCCCAGAAGGATTGGGCACACAAGCTCGATGATGCCTTATGGGCATACCGGATTGCGTTCAAGACACCCTTAGGTACGTCCCCGTGTCACTTAGTTTTCAGTAAAGCATGTCACCTTCCTATGGAGTTGGAGCACAAAGCTTATTGGGCAATCAAGGTGCTCAACTTCGAAGTGAAAAAGGCCGGTGAGAAAAGGTTTCTTCAACTACATGAACTCGACGAGTTCCGTCAACAAGTGTTCGAGAACCACCGGGTTTGCAAGGAGAAGGTGAAAGCGTGGCATGATCGGAAAATCATGGTAAGAGAGTTCCAACCTGGTCAACTTGTGTTATTATTTAATTCATGGTTGAAGTTGTTTCCAGGAAAACTGAAATCAAGATGGTCGAGGCCGTTTCGAGTTAACCAAGTATTACCATGTGGTGTCCTTGAGCTAAAGAATGAAGCCGCAAGCGAAACATTCAAGGTCAATGCTCAAAGAGTCAAAGGATATTTAGGAGGCCCAATCAATCGAGGCGAGGCCTCGGTCGACTTGAAGGATGCATGACGTCAGAAAAGTCGGGCCACAGACTCTCTTTCGGTGGCGCTTCTTGGGAGGCAACCCTAGCCAGTTTGCATTTCGCTTTTACTTTGTCTGTTTACTTATGCATTTTAGGATAGTTTTCATTACAAGCAAGCATGCATTATTTATTTTAGGCAGTATTCGAAAACAGGAGGATAGTTGGACTTAAGATAGCCTAGTCGTGAAAATTGGGCTTGATTTCATCTCGGCTTACCGCAGTATCAAGATTGCCGCATCGCGGTGCCCATGATTTATTCGGTTGCAGCCCACTGACCGAGCCCAATTCCTTTTAGCAGAAGCCTAGCTCATGAACACACATATATAATGTGATTCCCTATTGTTTTTCTAGGGTTATAGGACATTTAAAGATAGAGGAGGCTGATCAAAACCCTCAACTATAGATTAGACAACAAGACGACCGAAGATCAGACGCACCTACACCACGATGGACACATGCAGAATCAAGATCAGTGTGCTACCTGCCTTGACAAGATACCTCTGCACCGCGGTCTCAAGGTATCAGCACTGCAGTGAGCCAATTGCTTGCTAGAGATTCCCTGCCGCAGCCATAGCCAGACAATGACCGGACACCACCCCATTGTGGTGCAAAAGATTCCTGACAGCATCACCTTGGTTGCCGAGACTTGCACCAAGTTTGATTTTGAATTCAAAATTTGAATCATCACATAGGCTATAAAAGGGGTTCTTTTAGCAGTCTATTGTACAAATTACTATCTCATTGCTCTCTCATTACTCTTGCTCCTCTCCTCTTATTCCCGATTCATTTCATAAGCGTAGAAAACAAGCACTCCTTGGGATGATCCTAGCTGAGCAAGCTAATCAGGAATGATAAGCAACAATCAAGTCTATTCCTAGGATTCCAACTTCCCGGGTGGTAACTTCATTCTCACTCTCTTTCGTGACCCAAGTGTGATTGTTCGTTACTTTGTGTGATTGCCATGGCATCTCCCCCACACTGCCGTAATAGAAGACACACCAACGATCCTCCATAACCCACTGTTGCACCAGCGGCCCCTTTTGTTCATGCAGAAGAATCGTCAGTATCATGCGGAAAAGGGATTTATGTTTGACAATCATAACTTGATAGCTAATTTCATGGAAGATATCAATGCTATGAATTGGGCTCATTTTTGTGCACCACCCCAATGGGGCATTGTGAATATAATTCGAGAATTCTACGCTAATTTGGCCCACTTAGGTGATGAAATGGTGTACATGAGACGAACACACATGCCATTCATGGTAGATGCCATTAGGCAAATCATTAGGACTCCACATGCACCCATGTTTGCTTTTGTGCTTGAAAATATTGATGAGCATAATATTTTGAATGTGATTGCAAAACCCAAGGCAACTTGGTATACACATACTGAGGGCTAATTAACCATTCTTAGAAAGCATTTGAACTACCGAGCACAAGTATGGCTCCTCTTTGTGACATCTTGTATCATGCCTACATCTACTTTGTCTCAAGTCACTAAGATGCAGATATACCTCATATATTGCATTATGACGCATCGTCATTTTGATCTTGCTGCATTCTTACATTCCCAAATTCAAGCATACGGGCATGATATAGGAGGTCGTATGTGGTTCCCATGTTTGATTACCTTACTTTGCCGACGTGCAAGTATCCTACTCAATGAGACAGTAGATGAGGTCACAACTCGTGAGCCCATTAATGCGGCAACCATTTGCGATATGTGGGATCGTGACAACCAAGCTAACGAAGCCCAGGAAGCTCACCAAGCGGAGGAAGAGCAAAGACCGGAGGAGGACCCAGTCACCCGAATGATCCAGGAAACACATACCTTAACAGTAAAGATGAATGAACGTCAAAGAAGTGGACTCGGTTCATCGGACAGACAGCACACATCCAAGAACAAAATGATGGGCTTCTTAGCCAAGCGCCATGAATCAACCTCCATGAATATTTGGCAATTCCGTCGACAAGTGAGGAGGATTCCGCCAATGCAAATGAAATGGATGCAGATGCGGGTGACTACCGGGAAGAAAGCGATGAAGAAGACGACTAGAAGGCCATCTCATCGACTTTAACATGAGGGGAGCATTCGTTAACCCTTTCTCTCCCCTTTTCTTTACATTGAGGACAATGTTTAGCTTAGGTTTTGGGGGATGGAGCATGTTAATTTAGTGTCAAAGCCGTTTAGATTATTTGCTTGCTTGTTTGCTCTTTGTTTGCATTTGCATGACATATAGCTCATAGGGGGTTAGATAATTGCACGTTTATTTCATCTTGCATCTATTTTCGATTTCAAAAAAGAAAAGAAGGAAAAAAAAAATCCGAAAATGAAAAAGGATTGATGTGTTTTGATGGCTAACAATGCTTGTAAGGTGTTAGTAGGCAACTTGAGTTGATCCTTTTTTTGTGATAATAATTAATGGCTAGCGTGATTGCGATGAATCTTGTGATGATTTTCAGCCCCAATTAATTGTACACGAACCTTACATCTAGATCTCGAGTCAAGGGCAGTAAGTGTCATCTTTGTAAATACTTTTGCATAAATGTGTTAAGCTAAAAGTGAGTATATAAGAAAAGATGTGCCAAGGCTTTAAGTACCTCTGTTCGGGTTTGAGCCCAACTAATGCACTAAGTTTGCTGGCAATACAAAGCGGCATGAACTTGTGGGGGACTAACTGTTCATCTGACTGGCTCATCAAAAGTGTGTAAATAAATTACAAAGCAAGTGGAGGTGCTGGCCCTTGAAAGTCGTGCACCACCCAAGTAAGGGATATTTGCTAAATAGAAATATGAAAGAAAAGAGAGAAAATTTTTGAGAAACAAAAATGCAAGATCATGCATTAGACTAAGATCTAGACCCATGTTTGCATGAGTATTTCCTTATGATGCACAATAGTGAGGTCAAGACTCAAGGCTAAGTGTAAGGGATCGCACGACACTGCACGGGTTGAAATGAAATCATAAGGTTCGGATCAATGTAACTCAAGGTTAAGTAAAAAGGATGGCAATTTCTGGGAACTTTAAGGGAAAGGCTTGAAAGTACAAAAAACAATTTATGAGCATTGTTAACAATTGAAAAGTGGAGATTCATGTTCTCTTTTTGAAGGATTTTAAACACACTTGTAAACCTTCAATTTGAACTAAGAACATGCATTCCACTTGTTATTTTTGTGAATTAGGCTGAATATGCTTGTTAGGAGGATTGTATCCATCCTCTAAGTTTCTCTAGGTGTTTGCAGGATTTCCTCAATAGAAAATATGTCAAGTAAGATATCAGCAGAAAGCTCATCGAGTCAGGAATCCAAAGCATCAAACCGCCAAGATTCGAAGCCAAAATGAGGAAGTTATGGCCACACGAAGCAAACTGCGCAGAAACAAAGCATACCGCAGTGGTGCACCACGGTAACAGGAGTTCCAGCAGTCCAGCACCCAAGATCCGGCACACCACAGTGCCAAAATGCTACATCGCTATGCATCCACTTTCACACTCAAGCTTGAACTTTTGTGGACATGTTTGTAGGGCCCATGTGCATCGGATAATGGGTAGAAATTGTCAGCAAAGGTTGCAAAGCTACCCTTAATTGGCCAACTTGGGCAAGTGGTGAGAAATGATGTTGAGGCCCAATCATCATACCAGACTACGGTGAACATAGGTAAATGGATCATGAAGAGCTCGGGAAAATTCTGTGTTGTTGGTCGTAAAAATGTGATGCACAATAGCTATTTTTATAGGGGCTGATGATATAGTTATCATAGCTCCCAACCTTGTGGAACAAGGCACCGATGTTTATGTTAATTTAAATGACCATTGTAGCTGACAACGGCGACATTGATAACATCCAAAGGCACTAGATGGGCTGAAGAAGATCGAACAGTGGCCGTAATGTGCATGCCAAAGCACATTCGTCATTGCCGTTCATATTGTGTGAATAATACATAAGAACATTGGTTCTTTGCTTTGAATGAAAAGCCATTTAGCAATTTAATAAAAACCACCCTCTCCCTCTCCTTCAATATACTAGTTGTTTTAGTCACATCATACATAAAATCCTTGGTTGGTGTGGAAATGCTTCTTCCATAAACTAAACTACAAGTCAAGGAAGCTATGAGATAAGTGACCTTTTGCTGTAGAAGAAGGCTCTTGCTAAAGAAGAAGGCTACTGCTGAAGAATAAGAAAGGGAACTCATTCCTCTCCATCTCACGGATGAGCAAGTGAAGGTTGCTTAAGGTATAATATTACTATGTCTTCCTTCAGTAGCCTAAGTAGTTGACTCTTCAAGTATTATAATATGACATCGATCATACACCACTAAGCAATGCCTGTGAAAGTTGTCTAGCAAAAGATACTAAAAGTCTTTCTGTTGACCGTGTCATGGCCATCTACATGGGAGTCGTGGCACAGTATTTGTGAGATTGAATTTCTAGGGATATATGATGCCAATAGTATTCTATACTGTAATTGTTTTGTATAATAGTCATAGTTGTTGATCCTACTATTTGTAACTTCTCAAAGATATGATGCAAGCTAATGATGGAGCTTATAGTCAAGTAGAATTCGAAGATATATATATATATATAAAATGGTGCTTGGCTCATTGTTAGAAGTCGAGGACTTCTACAAGAAATTCGCTCATGCAAATGGTTTTAGCATTCGGCGGCATGACATTCAACAAAATCGTAACGGTACGGAAACAATGTTGAAGTTAGTATGTAGTAGAGAGGTTTCGTAGGACAGAGTACTTAGAATGACAGGACCATAAACGAGGGAAGAGAGCCATTACTAGGGTAGGATGTTCGGCCATGCTCCGCGTAGGATTGACTGGGGATAAATGAATTGTTAGACAAGTGATATTAGAGCATAATCATGACTTGGCTAGCACAATCAAGCCTGCTTCTTACAAAGTAACTCTGATATTCCTCAACGCACCATGGCAGAAATTTGTACGATACATTCATCAAGAATGCGAGTATGTGACATCATGCAATTTTTAGCTGCACGAGCTAGGGGCTTTGAAAATGTTGGCTTCTCTACTACTTATATATATAACTTCATCAATGGTGAAAGTATCAAAGTCAAACGATATGGGGATGTAGAAACTACTATTACTTATCTAGTGGGTCAGAGGGATACAGATCCTGACCATTTCTACAGGACTCAAGTAGTTGATGGTCGACTAGCCCGATTGTTTTGGGCAAACTCTGATGGTAAGTTGGATTATGTCTATTTTGGCGATGTCATTACAATGGACTCAACATACAAGACCAATGCTCACAACATGCCGTTGATTGTTGTTGTGGGTGTCAATCACCATCACCAGACTGTTAGTTTGGGGATTGCATTGCTACAGGAGGAAAGCACTGAAGCATACAAATGGTTTTGGAGACATTTCTCGAAGCTATGCAAGGTAATCATCTGAAATCTATTGACACAAATGGAGACAAAGCCAATGGGAATGCTATACGTGTCGTGCTTCCACATACTAGGCATCAATTATGTGCATGGCACTTAGAGAGAAATGTAATGGCCAGCATTCATAATACAAGATTCCTTTCTGATTTTAAGAAGTGTATGTTTTCAAACATTTTAGTCAATGATTTTGAGGTATTATGGTATGCTATGGCTGAGAGGCATCAACTTAAGGAGAATGAATGTATTGAGTCGACGTACAACATTCGACATCTTTGGACTGAGGCATACCTACGAGGCCATTTCTGGGGTGAGCTTCGTAGCACCTAGCAATGCAAAGGGTTGTATGGCAGATTGAAGATGTATGTTCAGCATAAGCACAAGTTATATGTCCTACTAGACAAATAAGTCGAGCATTGAGGTCGATGCGTCATAGTGCATTTCGGGTTAATTACAATAGCAAACATCCTTACCAGCAACAACGACTGTCCTCAAGAAGATTGAGGAATTTTGTGCTTCAGTTTTCATGTGTGAGTCATTCATCAAGGTTCGGAAAGAAATACATATGAAGCTCTTCTATTTGTGACAAAACTCGAAGGAACTGAATTACGAAAAACAAGTACCACTTTCAATGTCATGTACATGGTTGATCTAGCATCTATTGTCTGCTCATGTCGATATTTTGAGACCATTCGCCTCCTGTGTAGGCATACATTCCATGTTGCCAAGGTAAATAGCTTAGAACGAATTACCAATAATCTCATGTTGCAAAGATGGACCATTTGGCTAGGATGGCACCACATGGACCATGCAGTTCACAAGCGCGTAGTTCTATTGCACGGGACACTCAATATGGAACATTGATGTCCACCTGTGCAAGATTGTGTTACTTGGGGTCTCAAATAGTTGCATCATATAATGACCTCCATAATCAGATAACTGAGCTTACAATTAAAGCAGAGGAAGAAGCCCATAACTTAATGCTCCCTAGCCATGGTGAGGACCGCATAGGTGATCCAGAAATTTTCATTACGAAAGGCATGAGTAATAGAGGAAGTAGGGCCAAGCCAGCAACAAGGTGATGTGGCATCTACAGAGAACCTAGGCATACTCTAGCTCATTATCCAACTAAGAGCACACCTCCTGAAATTATGTGGGGCAGACAGTTGAAGATGAGCTAATCTTGACATAGTCATTATCACAATTCATTCCATCGGCTGCTGGACCAACCAGGGACTGTACCAATATGCAAGAGTATTTTTCAACTTCTGCACCTGTGTATTAGCATTCCAAGGGGTGGGACCCAATTGCTCTTCAGGTTTCACAACCGCATAGTTCGGTAGAAGAATTTGTTGAAATTGCCAGCCAAGGCACTTCATCCAATCATGCACAATTTGTTGGACGGTCAACCTCGCCTTTCGATTGAACCTTAATGTGTATGTTGATAAGTTCATCATTTTTAACTCATTCTTCTTCAGTACTCTTTCTTACCTCTAATTTATAATGGCCATTGAATTTCGCAGGAAATTATCGATGGACGATGTACATATTATTGATCGAATCAAGCAGATTGGTCAGTCATTTTTTGAACATATGCAGGTTATCAGCAGTTCATCCGATAGCAATGTTATTCCTATGTATGTACCTTTTATATGGAGTATGAACATGTTCATGATGAATGAATGGCAGTTTACCATATCTATGTACTTTTTGCTTTTCATAATTTCCACTCGTGTAGGAGGTGTGACAGCCATGGTCCAACACCATGGCACTATCCCATTCAATCATTTTGAATATTGACTAGTAGCTGAAGATCTACAGCACCGAACCTCTGCCGCCCTGACTATTGACTGCATTCCTTTTGTAATTTAGGTAGTACTATTGCAGCTTTGACATTCAAACTATAGCATCAAGACACACTGGAATGTATTCCCTTTCCATACTGGTGAGTAGCTTAGGCGCTTTGCTGTGCTTCCTACGATGCTACGATACTAGTAAATGCATTTTTCCTCAGAAGTCCCTATAACATGGGAGCTTTGGTGTCATATCTACAACACCGTGATTCTCTCTCCATACTTCCCCAGAACTTTTGCTATGGCATCCTTGATATTGTGCTACGATGCATACCAATTGGTTTATTTTGGAAATTTTTCATTCGTAGACGTGTTGTTGCGTGCTATCTATATGGTGCTATGGCTGTGACCAATCGATCCATGTTGCAATTTTTTCTAGAAGTAGTAGAGTTGTGGCACGTATCATCTTGCGCTTTAGCTCTTCCTAGTAGCTGAACTCTTCAAAATCATTTCGATCGTTGGATCTGGAGCATGATGCTGGCCGTCCATTAGAAAAATCTAGAAATATAATTCCCACCCCATTGTTTGGAGGGAAGACAACATTCATTCTGACTTCACCTCCTTCCACCTTGCTCGATAGGAACCCAATGCCGAGGACAAACTCTAGCGATGATGAAGAGCATGAACAAAGGTGATGACCAACATTAAGAAAGGGCGCACAACAATGACTGGTTGACAGACAAACAAGAGCACTAGGGCAAGCAACATTGGCGGCCACCGAAACAGTAGGGAGAGAAGGTTCGGTTTGTGTTTTTACATGAGACACCGACCATTACATGTACAAATATTGTAACACATCGCCTGCTTTTTGTGACGTCCAACACGGGTGCAGCTTGTCAGGAGAAGTAGAGGAATAGCTCCTCAACACGAAGAAGACTAAGACCTATTGACAACAATGGCTTGACTGACAAAGGACAGGAAAAAAGTAGAAAACAGAGCTGTCGCAAAAAGGAAGAGATTGCAAGAAGTATGATTTCGGTTTTCAAGAAGATGAAGAGGAAGACTACAAAGAAGGTAGAAGACACAATGTAGAGGAAATGGAGGACGGTAGCTGAGCAACGTTCCACAGGAGATGTGAATATCATGGAGTCTACAAGTGTGAAAGAAGAGTCGAATGTAGCAAGCCATAAGTTAGTGTAGTAGTCAAAAATTCTTTTATAAGCTTTCATATCTCATGTCCTGATTGATGTTCTGAAACGATTTTCCAGGTTCATTTGTTTACTTTTTGTTCTCCTAACCGTATTGAAAATTTGTTCGACAAATTTGATGAAGAGAGGATAAATAGTCTCATAGAAATAGGGTTTGGTGGATTGCTCAATGTTCCACAGATGCTGCTACTTCAAAAAATGTGTTTATTTTTTATCGAATGTTTTGATGAGACCAATAGGAAATTTGTCATTCATGATACAAAGAAAACTATGACTAAAGTTGATGTTCAGAGGCTATTGGGTCTGAATTGTATTGGTGTGGATGTTCCAATAGATGGTTCAAAAGAAGACATTGTACCCATTTTGAAGGATTTGGGGAAGCGGGAAAATCCATTTGGTGAGCTTAGAGGCTAGGTTGTTGGATAGCAAGAGTGATGTGACCACACGTTGTTATAGAAGGATGTTGACACTGTTTTTGATTGGATATTTTCTATGTCTGACATCTTGTACAATAGTTAGTTGGAATCATCTGTTAAGTTTAGTACATGTAGAGGCAATAAGATCATACAATTGGGCTAAGCTTTTACTAGACAAATTGGTGGATGGAGTGCATCAGTACAAAAGTGGTCAGAGGAAGTGGGTTGGTGGATGCCTCTTCTTCTTGTCGGTATGTATTTCTTTTCAACTAACATATATCATGTTAATCAACACTACTAACATACATGTCTTATGCAATAGTTAGTTTACATTGATAATCGGCACCTGGGATTATTGGTCACTCCATTGAATAAAGGCTCTGAACCACGGTTGCAATGTTAGGGGAAGAATGAAATCATGCGCTTGGTTCGCATCATTAGGAAGCATGGTGGCTTCAGTAACAAGAAAGTGAGTGTGTACATGGAATTATTGATATGATGGGAAGCAAAGTATAAACCTTCTATGCTGACATTCTGCTTCTTCATGCTTATAGGTGTTTCATTCCTCCTATTGACACCCGATTTTGAGCCTTTCATATCCCATTTCGTTCCTATTAGTCTCCTATATTTAAAATTTTATTTTTATTTTCTTATTTCATATCTATTTATTTTCACTTTTATCCTCATTTTTGTTTTATATAAAAAATAGAAAATATAAAAAAATGAAAACTAAAAGAAAAAGGGGATGGCAGAGATGTGAATAGTGTGCCATGCACTGTTCATCATCCCCTTCACCCAACTGATTTGCAGAGCCATGCTAGCAAACATCACGAAGGCCATGGGAAGGCCTTCCTGGCCGGCCACGGCCACTCCTCTGATGACTACCGACACCTAGGTCCCTCTCCCATCTCCGATCCCATCTTCGTTTCGTTCTCGGCCACTCTCTCTCTCTCTCCGGTCACTTTCATTGTCTCTCTCTCTCCACCTTTCAGCATCGTAATCCCCGGTTCCAGCGCCGTGCACGCTATCCTTGTTCTGACCGGTAGCTTGTCACAGACCCGTGTCAGCCACTGACAGTCTCTTTCCTCGACTTTCCCAGCCACTCTTCCTCCCGAGCTCTCTCTCTCTCTCTCTCTCTCTCTCTCTCTCTCTCTCTCTCTCTCTCTCTCTATCTTGGCCACTGGACCGGCCACCATGCATGGCACCACTATTCTGACAGGCCATACATCTTCGTCCGTCCCAGCCACCTCTATTGACTCAACCAAGCCTCTCCCCGTCTCTACCTGTGCCCTCCCCTACTCCGTTTGCTGCCTCTATTATGTGTTCCATCTTTATTCTGTCTACTCTTTGTTCTGATGTTGTGTGTTCCATTTCTTTTTCTCATTCTATTTTATTTTGTTTTTTGCTTCTCAATTTCAGCCCCTAAAGTTTTTGGTGTGTTACAATTCAGCCCTTGCAACATTTTCTTTACAAATAGACCCCTTTTCATTTGCAAGGAGATCTTGAACACAAAAAATACACATTGAACTCTCTCTTGAATATCCACTCTTAGACTCATGTGTTGAAAGAAAAGAAATTCAAGAACTCTCATCCCATACCAAATTCGATTGTCTTCGCATCCGCCACTGATCCGAGCCCAATTCCGACACCGATTTTGAGTTCTTCACCGATCCAAGCCAAGCCCGTGCCAATCATCTAGATCAAGCCCAAGTTCGTGTAAATTGATGGGTCCTCCTCAAATCGCGAAGGTGTCCGGATCCGACATCAAGCCAAGCCGAAGTGTCATTCACTCCTCGACATTGTCATCATCGTCTGTTATAGGTATAACTTCTTGATCAGGATTTTAGCCATGTCCTTGTAAATAGTTTCTTTTTTCTTTCTTTCTTCTTTTCCTTTCCCCTTTACGAAAAAATATAAAATACAAAAATATGAGAAAATAAAAAATTAGGATTCATGTTTTCATGAAGGAAAAATGGAATAGGATCCTTAAAGAAATGCGTAAATTTGTTAGTTAGGATTGTTAGAATGAATATACATATTGTTCATCTTTTTTAAGAAAAAATAAAAATGATAAAATGAAACATGAAAAAAAAAAAGAAAATAAAAAAGGTAAATAAATTTTTATGTAAGAAAATCGGGGAATGACTAAGAAATGGATTGCGCAAAAATCATAATGATGAATGACCTCCCAAAGTTGGGTTTTGAGATTTATTTTCGTTTAGCCCGACATCATTTTCGAAATCTTTAGATCAACTTGAGACATCAATATCCATTTTAAAACAGCCTAAATGTTTCTAGAAGTCTAGGGGTCTGTCTTTGAAAATTTCGGATCATTTTGGAACGATTCGAGGCATTTTCTTGTTTTTCAAAAAGGTCAGTCTAGTTATGCCCTGAATTTTTCAACTTTGTTTCTAGTGTTTTTTTTTTTGTGTGTGTGTGTTTAGAAAGGTCTTAGGTAGTGTTAGAATTTAGGGGTTCATTTTTGAAAATTTGTGATCGATTCGAAACCTTTCATCGATTTTTTTAATGTCCAGCTCTATTTCGAATTTTTTTAACTCTGTTTCTAATGTCATTTTGCGTGTTTAGGAGTGTTCTTAGGTGTTGTTAAGGTTTAGGGTCGGTTCTTGAAAATTTCAAATCACTTCGAATCAATTCGACATTTTTGTTGTATTGTCAAATTCAATACAGTAACTTACCCGAATTTTCCAGATTAGCTTGCTATATTTTTGTATGTTTTAAAGTGGGTTTAAGTGTCTCCCAAGACTTAGGTTCGATCCTTAAAACTTTCAAAACAGTCAGGGTCAAATTTGAGGTTGAACTATTTCTGGGGAGTATCTTTTGAGTCTTTCAAGGGTAGATAATTTTTCGAGTTTTTAGAGTCCTAAATGATTTAACTCAATTTTTATGTTATTCCTCAATATTCTTGTTCTTATTTTAAGTAAAAGAATCTAAAAAAAGAAATTGTTTCGATTCGAATGACTCTATTGTGTTGGACTTGATTGATGTAAATGTTGTTGAGGTATTTTTATTTATGTTTATTGCTTTGATTACATGTGGGATTGGGAAAAGATAGTGTATCAAGTGCATCAATGCAATTGGATGGGTGAGAGAGAGAGAGAGATTGTGATGGATGTATGTAATCCGGTAATAGTGGAACCCTTGACTTTCTACACTTAGATTAGGACGGTTAGTAGCATGCTAGGGTCTTGGTACGAATTATAAAATTTCTCTCTGAAATATCCATTCAAACTTCGATTAGGGAAATAATTGGACAAATTAAAATGTGTGACAAACAAATGACCTAGACTTAGGGATGGGTACCAAGTTTGGGCGTATTCAGGATCTCCGGACTCAAATCTCGGTTTCAAGACCAACAACAACCTAGGTGGTTAGTATCATGATCACTTAGCGACTTAGGTGCCTAAATGGCCTTGATAAATGGTTTAGTGGCGACTCCAATTCAATCTCGATCAAAGTCCTAAGTTAGGCCTCGTGCATGCTTGATCCTTGTTCATTTTCTCACGTTTGAAATATTGATGTCTGACAGCTTGGTGACTCTACCGGGGACCTTGTGAGGGTCCGCGCCCCATAATCCCCAGTTGTTTGTTTGTGCACTTTACTTTAGCATAGCATACCCTCAAGGACGATCGAACCCAGATCGTAGGAACTTCCCTAGCAGGGGGTCATTAGAAGTACACCCATCGTAGGAGTTCCCACTAAAAACGGCTTTGAAACACCTCTGCTCAATTCATAAGCCCAACGCGCCCTGAAAGGGGAATTGAGGACACTGCTAATCGAGGGTCTTTTAGCACCTACTCTTAGATCCAAACCTCATGCATGGCATTCAAACTCTAAGCATCCTTGTTGATTGTAATTTTTCCAAGGCCCATAGGCTAGCTCATTCTAGGTTAGTTGGGGCTTTCTTTTGTATTGAGATTTTCATGTATTTTCTGATCGACAAGGCCCATAGATTTGCCCATGCAGGGATAAAAGGGCATTTCTCTTGTATTTTGGTATGAGTTTCTAAGTTAGCTAATTTTAGGTTACACAACTCATTTCTTTTGTATGAGATTCCGATGAACATGTAACTATGATTAAGTTAGTGGATTGATTTTATTTTTTGCACTTGCGTCATGTTTTCAAAATAAAACCTAGTAGAGTTGCCATTCATCCTTAAGCCGTTTGTTCATCCATTTGAACAGGGATGTAGCCCATATTTGCTTGTCCCGACATTGATCATCTCTCATGTGCTATCAATGATAACAGCTGATTTCAAAGGGATTGGAGCTTGCTCAAAGCTGTAGCTGTTAGAAGGCAAACACTACTCGATCATTCAGAATATGGTCAAATTACATAGATTAATAGGTAGAAGCATTTATTTTTTGATAATGATCAAGATCAAGTATGCATGAATATCAAGGAAGCATTCGAATCTAAGCCTCTCGACGTCTGTGAAGAAGTGACCATCAAGATCGAGACAACAAGGCGAAACCTATTTGGACAATAGGAACTCCATGAACCGTGATGTAGACCAATTTTACAAGTAACTCGCTCAGGCCCACCGGAAGAGTAGATGCTATGCCAAGAAAATAGTTTAATTGAGCGCTTCCATGGAGAATTTTAAAGGAAAATTGAAAAATGCTTAAGTTTTTCTTGCAAAATATTTTGTCGTTATTTTCATAAGAACTAAGGACCAAGCATTGGAAGCGCTCAACAAGCTAATGGCACAAATCAAGCGACATAAGGATGTTCGAGAGGTATCCTGATTAAATATCTCGTAAAGGAGTACGTCTCATCTCATTCCTGTGATATATAATCAGGACTGATCTATCGATAAAAATGGCAACTCGCTAGCAGTTTTTTAATGCATTGTGATTTGGTTTTTCAATTGTTCACTTCTTTTGCTTTTTTTAAGGTATGACCACTAGATCTCCAACTTATAGGTGGCCTACCCACATGTGAGCTCGAAACAGGATACAAGACTGAGAACATTAAAAGTAAACGTAGCCACATCCCTACTGGTCAGTGATTCTAAATAGAAGAGATTGATCAACTCAAGCATGCTAAGATGACATGGCAAAGGGCACTACTTGAAGAGGCAGTTGACATTGCTAAACTCATCAACTTTGATAGCTCAAGCCTAAGAGCCCACATTCATGGCTCATTGGAAGACACCATGATACTAACTAGCCCTGTATACTTCCAAAAGCCACTGCTCATCATTGGAGGGAATATGGGGGAGGTCTTGGTTGCACCCTCTGGGATGACAGATGTTGCATCCCATGTCGGGGCTATTCTGGAGGAGTCATCTCGGGAGCCCCTGATCTGCCCGCTTGTAGGAAATGGGGAGCAACCCAACTGGATTGCAGTTCCCATGTTTCCACTCGTGCCTCTTAATGAGTAAGAAAGTTTGGAAAATGATGTTGCCCACACATGGTTGCCCATGAGCCCGTGATGGATGAAGGGATATCCCCATGGCTTACTTTTCTAAAGAAATTCCTTTATGAAATATCACATCCTTCAGTCTGATCTTCTCCTATTCCTTCTCTCTATTAATCTCAAATAATTCCCACATTTCTTTTCCAAGTACCTAAATGACAAAAGATGCGATAACTCAGTCCTTTTTCAAGAAATTCTTGAAGACTCTGACCCAATACTTTACGAGGAATAGTCGTATAAGGATGACACCCCTAAAGAGATCATGGAAAGCTAGGAGCAGTTCGAAGAAAACAAGCCTATGATTGCTGAAGCTACCTACGTGATCAATATTGGGACAGAAGAGGAGCCATGAATGCTTAAAGTTGGGTTGGTCTAGATGAAATCCAATGTGCTCGAGTGATCGATTTGTTGAAGGAATTTCAAGAAGTATTTGTATGGTCCTACGTTGACATGCCTGGACTTGATCCCGAGATAGTGCAGCACTTTTTACCGGTCGACACTAGTAACTTCCCTCTTGTAAGGTAGCATTTGCATAAGCAAAAGAAAGATTTGATTCTGCAAATAAAGGAGGAGATCGTGAAACAGATTAACGTAACTAAAAGTGGGCAGCCAATATAGTCCCCATCATAAAGAAGGACGGAAGAGTACGAGTTTGTGGGACTATCAGGATCTCAATAAAGCTTGTCCAAAGGACGACTTTCCACTACCTCACATTGATGTGCTTGTTGATAACACAACACATTACGGGATGTTTTCCTTCATGGATGGTTTCTCGGGTTATAATAAGATATTAATGAAATAAGAAGATAAGTCAAAGACGACCCTCATAACCATGTGGGGAGCATTCTATTACCGGGTTATGCCTTTTGAGCTAAAAAATGCAAGTGCCACTGCCACTTACCAATGTGCCATGGTCACCTTGTTTCATGACATGATGCACAAACAAATAGAAATCTTTGTGGATGACATGATCGCAAAGTCACATGGAGAGGAGGACCATCTGGTGAACTTGTGCATGCTCTTCCAACGCCTACAGAAATATAAGCTTAGACTCAACCCGGCAAAGTGTGTTTTTGGAGCCACTTTAGGAAAACGTATGGGGTTCATTGTTAGTAAGACGGGCATAGAGGTCGATCCAGATAAAACTAAGGCGATCATGAATCTACCCCCCACCAGCTACAGTAAGAAAAGTAAGAAGCCTGCTCGAGAGATTGAATTATATAGACCATTTCATTGCCAATCTCACTGATAAGTGTCAACGTCTTTTTCGGTTTCTACGAAAGGATGCCATGATCGATTGGGATGATGATTGCTAGCGGGCCTTTGACACGATATAAGCTTACTTGTCTAGACCTCCGATATTATTCCCGCCCACTCTAGGTCGACCACTCACCATGTACTTAACTATGCGACGAGAATCTTTAAGCTCAATGTTGGGACAGGTGGATGAAACAGGACACAAGGAGCAGGATATCTATTACCTGAGCAAGAAGTTCATTGAAGGAGAAGTACGATACCCAGAAGTGGAAAGATTGTGTTGTGCGCTTACATGGGTAGTCTAACGTTTACGTCAATAGTACTACACCATACACCAAATATCCAAGACA
This sequence comes from Lagerstroemia speciosa, assembly GCA_037672795.1. NCBI lineage: Eukaryota > Viridiplantae > Streptophyta > Magnoliopsida > Myrtales > Lythraceae > Lagerstroemia > Lagerstroemia speciosa. Next base: position 9,938,780 of record CM075303.1, on the reverse strand, counting down.
AATCCACTTCGATACCTACTTGAGAAGCTTGTGTCAGCTCAGAAATTGTCGAATGGCAAGTTCGGTAGGTCGAGTATGATGTCCAGTATGGTCCTAGGGCATCAATGAAAGGGCAAGCCTTGGCAGACCACCTTGACGAATTTCCAATTGAAGATGATGAGCCACTTAAGGATGAACTCCGAGATGATGGGATCTTGACGATGGAGGAAGAGTCAAAACAAGTACAAGGGTGGAAGATGTATTTTGATGGGGCAGTAAGCTCAACGAGATATGGGATAGCAGCAGTGTTGATTTCTCCACAAGGTCGGCATATTCCAATAGCTGCTAAAGTAATGTTTCCTTGCACAAACAATGTGGCAAAATATGAGGCATATATCTTGGGCCTACGAGCGGCAATAGATATGGAAATTTGTGAGCTTGAAGTGTTCGGTGACTCAATGCTTATCATCTTCCTAATAGTGGGACAATGGAAGATGAAGGATGAAAAGCTGCTTCAGTATCATCAATACCTAGAAAAGATCTCAGAGGAGTTTGATTGGATTAATTTCTCCTATACTCCATGAACCAAGAACCAATTCGTCAATGCCTTAGCAACACTTGCTTCAATGGTGTGCATTTAAGGGGATAACCTGATCGACCCTCTCGAGATCAGAGTCAGCAATTGCCCTGCACATTGTTGCATGATCGAACAAGCAAAAGAAGCCCCTTAGTTCGTAGATATTAGGAGGTACCTTGAATTTAGTCAGTTCCCGGACGGCGCAAATAGGAATGATAAGAGGACTATTCATTGGCTTGCCTGCCATTACCTCTTGAGTGGAAATGTGCTTTATCGTCACTCATTTGACACCACTCTACTATGTTGTCTGGACTCTAAAGAGGCTGAGCACTTCATGAGTGAAGCTCATGAAAGGAGTTGTGGGCCTCACATGAGCGGACACATGTTGGGAAGGAAGATCATGAGAATGGGTTATTTCTGGTCAACCATGGAAACATATTGCATCAAGCACCTTCGACACTATCACAATTGTCAAATCTATGCAAACCGGATTAACGCTCCTCCAAGCGAATTGCACCCGATGTCCTCACCATAGCCTTTCTCTATGTGGGGAATGGATGTAATTGGTCCTATCTCATGCAAGGCATCTAATGGACATGTCTTCTTTTGGTGGCCATCAACTACTTCACAAAATGGGTTGAAGATGAGTCTTATACTGCAGTGACTGCTAAGGTGGTAGTTCGATTCCTCAAGCGTAACATAGTAGCTCATTATGGTGTTCCTGAGACCATCATCACAGATAATGCAAAGAACTTTAACGACAAGGCGATCGATGAACTTTGCAAACATTTCAAGATCAAGCACCACAATTCTTTGCCTTATCGACCTCAGATGAATGGTGCAATCGAGGTCGCAAGTAAGAATTTACAGAAGATCATCAAAAAGATGACAGTGACTTACAAGGATTGGCATGATATGCTCCCTTGGGCCCTCATGACGTATAGGACATCTATCTGCACATTGACAGGGGCAACTCCCTACTTGCTCACATATGGGGCAGAAGCAGTTTTGCTAGTAGAGGTTGAGATTCCATCACTGAGAGTCCTTGCAGAATCAGAGCTGGAAGAAGTGGTTGGGCTAGATTATGACACAAGCAGTTGAACTTAATAAAAAAAAAGAGGATAACTACACTATGTCATGGCCAATGCTCCAAAATGCATGGCTCGAGTATTCAGTAAGGAAGTGCACCCTGCGTGTGTTTGAATCGGGAGACTTGATACTTCAATAGATATTGCATATAACCCCGGACTCACGTGGGAAGTTCACACCCAAGCACGAGGGACCTTACATAGTCAAGAAGGTTTTTTCAGAGGTGCCTTGATTTTAACTAATATGGATGGGGATGACCTCTCGAGCCCTATCAATGGTGATTTTGTAAGGAAATATTATGTTTAATAAGGCATACACTTTCAGACAACATCCACTGTGTAACCCCAAAAAGAGAAAAGAAGCGGAGAGATTCTTGATAAAGACCCCATGTGACTCACGGTCCTATGGGAGAATGAGAGAAAAAAGGAAAAAAAAACTCCTGCTAGGTTGAAAACCCAAAAGGGCAGCCAAGGAAAAAAAATAAGGGAATAGCGGTGTAGTCGAAAACCCGAAAGGGCAATTGTAGCAAAAGGAGAGTGAAATATTCCCGCTAGGTCAAAAACTCGAAAGGGCAGGCTAGGCAAAAGTTAGGGAACTTGAGTTGTGCGGCCAAATTTGAACAAGTAGCCATAGCAAAAGGAGTGCTATTGAGAGAAAAGAAATAAAAACATGCCTGCTAGGATGTGGCACTCTACCCATTCTAGGCAAAAGTTAGGACCTAAACCACTATGACAAACAAGATGTCCCAAGGACAAGCGAGACATGATTGCTGCATCACGCCATCCAAAGGAAGTCTAAGGGTGCAATTCAAGGAGCTGCTAAAGGCGTACACAGTCTCGAAAGGGAGGGTCCCTTGGAAAAGAATTGAGTTACACATATCCTTTGAAATTTGGGGCAATCTCAAAAACCCATTTGAGTTCTCTTCTTGCCTCATGCCTCATAAAAACACTTTCTTGAAATCTTGGACATCCAAGGGACCTCAGTCAATTCTTGAATTTGCTACAAACTATATAAGATTTCAAGGGACCTCAGTCAATTCTTGAATATGCTACAAACTATATATCCCTTACATCTATTCACAAACTATTTTACTCATCTGAGTTATGAGAGGTTGCAAGTGAGATAATGAAAATGTTTGCAGTTTGTCGGATCATAGGCCCCTGGAGATGTTTTCTAATGAGTAATCCCCATGTGGCATGGTGAAAAGGGTAACAAGGGTCGCGTCCAATGGCTACCTTCACCTTCTGCCTTATAGATTCAAAGTTTCAAGAAAGGATCAAGTGCTAGTAGAGGATGTTCTCCTAGGCATACCTAAAGTTGGATGTCTTGACAACAGGGAGCGCAAAGAACACCAATTTCAAGCACAATCACCACATCATGATTAGGATCAAGATCCCTAATCATTTGTTTGATCATTGCATGATTAGTTGAGAAAAATCTTCCTTCAGTTTAGACATTCTGTAAAATTGAACACAGTGGGAACTTCTTGTAAATCCGTCTTTTCCTTCAATGGAGACATTATGTAAAAGTGATTACAGTATGAGTGTCTTGTAAATCTGGCTTCTCTCGATTTAGATGTTCTATAAAACTGAACACAGTAGGAACGTCTTGTAAATCTGTCCTTCCTTCAGTGGAGACATTCTATAAAACTAATTACAGTGGGATTGTCCTGTAAATCTGCCTTCTTCAGTTTAAACGTTCTGTAAAACTGAACATAGTGGGAATGACTTGTAAATCCATCTTATCTTTGTTAGAGACATTTTGTAAAACTGGTTACAGTGGAAGTGTCTTGTAAATTTGTCTTCCTCGGTTTAGACGTTCTGTAAAACTGAACACAATGGGAACGTCTTGTAAATCCTTCCTCTCCTTCAGTAGAGACATTCCATAAAACTGATTATAGTGGGAGTATCTTGTAAATCTGTCTTCTTCGGTCTAGATGTTCTATAAAAACTGAACACAGTGGGAACGTCTTGTAAATCTGCTTTCCTTCGTGGAGACATTCTGTAAAACTGGTTACAGTTGGAACGCCTTGTAAATCTGATGTGATCCAAGATACGAATTCGAAGCCTACAATCGAAGTCTCTAATGATCGGATGATGAGAAGCTCGTGCATGACAGAGAAGCGGATATGGATATGCATACAAGTGATGAGCAACCTAAATGACTCAATATTATCCATAATATTTCAAAAATGGACAAATGATGAAGGTCACATATTTCAGCTGAATGTCAACAGTGAACGTACTTCAAGAAATATATTTCAGTTGATGTCAAGAGGGAAAGTATTTGAAGAAATATATCTCAGCTAGATATAATGAGGAAGAATATCATCACGAAAGGAAGTTGAGAGAACTAAAGAGGCAAGAGAAACACAAGTTAATGCTGATATATTGAAGTTATCTACAAGAATATATCACTTTCCTCTTTTAGCAAGTAGAATATATTTCCTTCCCCTTTATTTAGTTCTGAAGATATTGTTAATATATTGTAATTTCTCTGGGATAGCACTTAGATTTGCTTTCTAATTAGTTTCCTATCCTATGAGAACCATTTAGGAAGGTTATTTTTGATGTAATATTGCACTTTGGCCTATTTAAAGGCTGGTGCTTGTACTTGGACGAATTTGGATCAGTTTTATTCATTAATGAAGTGTGAGATTTTATTCTCTTTGGTTCTTTGAAGAACTATTCGAACTTATCGGAGTATTCCGTGGCGTTCGTCCCCGACTTATCAATCAACCCTTCCATAGTTGATTGTGGCGTCTTCACTATACCAAGGTTCTTACCTCTCTATAGGTAATGGGTCAAGGTTCCACCTTTCGAGCTTGATAAGGACACGTTTCCTGGAGACCTTAGTTGGATACGGGCTTCGTCACGAGTTGGTGAGGTTCATATCATACTTGATATTGGGTTTCATCACGGTGTTGGCGAGGTTCGCATCATTTGGTATCAGAGCCAACGTTCTAAGTCAGGTTCAATCTATCCTTTTAGTTTCTCTTTGTTTTCTTTCATCTTCATTTTTTTTTCTTTATCTTCTTCTTTTCTATTGTCTTCTTCAAAAAAAGTAAAAAAAAAAAGTAGTGGGAGAAAAAGAAAAGTAGCAGAAAAAAGCAAAAAAAAAAGAAAGAAAAAGTTGCAAAAAAAGGTTTTAAAAAAAAGAATCAGCAGTAAAAAAAGGTAGGAAAAAAAAAGTGAAAGAAGTGAGACATTGAGCAAGTCCAAGACTTAATTGGCCATTCATAGAGTTATCAAAGTTCCTCATTCAAAGTTGTTTCTTTTCAATTGATTTCTCTTGTCCGTAATTCCCTTATTTCGCTTGATCTTCATTACTTTGGAACCCGACCCTACATTCTTCTTTCAAATCTTGGTGAAGTCGTGGTGGATTGTTGCGGGACATTTTGATTATAGTTTGCTTAGTTCAAAAAGAACTGAAAGAGGATATACGAGTGGAAAAAGGCAAGAGTGGTGAGATTATTAGAGGGTAAAAGCCGTTGAGTGCAAACACGAGTAAATTGAGTGAACATATTCTTGAGTGAAACACGTGAGAGAGTGCTTGTGAGGTCCTAATATCTGTTGCAGATTCTCATCATGCCACACTATCAAGAGGAAAGCGCATTCGAAGATGTACAACTACAAACATATGTACACGAGGTCGGGAGGATGATGAGAGCTGAATTCAAACAAATCCATAAGAAGATAGATCAAATTGAGGATGAAGCAAAAAGAAAAAGCTTTCAGCTTCCATATGAAGATAAAGAATCGAGAAGACCAAGGTGGAACAATGATCTCCGTGACACAAAAGTGAAGTTTCCAACTTTCCAAGGCAAAGACAACCCCGAAGCTTATCTTTTGTGGGAGGAAAGAATGGAGATTGTCTTCAATCATCACAATTACTCTGAAAGGAAAAAGGTACAACTTGCTTCATTTCAATTCTCCGACTATGCTATTATTTGGTGGGATCGGATTATTACAAGTAGGAGACAGAATGGAGAGCGACCCGTTGAAACATGGAACAAGATGAAGTCAATAATGAGGCAACGATTCCTTCCAAGTTCCTATCGCTGGGAATTGCACAACAAATTGCAACATCTCACTCAAGGATCAAAGAGCGTTCTCGATTATTACAAAGAGATGGAGGTTGCAATGGCCCGAGCGAACATAGAGGAGGACATCAGTCACCATGGACAGGTTCGTACGTGGATTAAATCCTGAGATTGTGGATGAAGTGGCGGTGCATTGCTATGAGGAGCTCAATGATATGTTGCTCCATGCCATGAAAGTTGAACGACGGTTGAAGCAAAGAGACATGGATGAATGGCGCACAAGCATGGCTGCAACAAGTTCTTCAAGATCAACCTCTCAGCAAGTTGAGATCCCCTCAATGAAGATCTGTTCTGAGCCATCTATGGAAGTCAAACAATTTGTGAGTCTTACCCAAATTCATGAGAATCAAAAGAGTGATCAAGAAAAAGAGAGTGATAAAAAAGGAGAGAGTGTGCAAAAGAAAGAGCGTAATGAAGAGCGAGAGTATGAAAAAAACAATGTGAGAGTTGAGAATGAAGAAAAAGAGCTGGAACATGAGGGAAAAGAAATTGAGAAGAGAGAAAATAAGAGTGATGTTTCATTGGTGAGTGCAAGAGAGGAAAAAGACCGTGAGATTGAGAGTTCTTTAATTTTACATCAGCCCCTTATGATTAAGGAGCCGATTTTATTTACTAACAATCTTGTCGGATTCTTGCCGAGCAATATTATTTCTTATTTGCAGGAAGTCAAGGAATTGCATCAAGGATCAAGTCCAAACCAACTGGCCATTACAAGTAATTATAAGGAGATGAAGGAGATTCAACTACAACCCAATGAGCAAGTGGTAAATCTACAAGCTAGTGAGTACATGAGTCCCTTTATTGTCTTAATTTTACTAGGGCACGAGGATCAAACATGGAGAAGATTTGCTAATTTTAGATTCATTAGCAACATTGAGGTAATGTGCCCTAATCTTATTCATTATTTAGATAACATGTTAGATGGATTGCATGGTGGATATGTGATTTAAAAAACTGATCTTGTGAAACAATTCCATCATGTTAGGGTGAGAGAAAATCATGAGTTAAACATTGAATGCAGAACACCAAGTAATTTATATAAGATGTTGTTTATATCTTTTGGATTGATTAATAGACCTAGAGCTTTTATGAGACTTATGAGCCATAATTTATATGCATTTATGTACTTTGATGGCATTAGTTATGCCAAGAGTCTAGTTGATCATGTTGAACATATTATACTTGGTTCAGATGTTTGGTGGAAAGAATCATTATTTGGTAAACATGAAATTGGTAATCTTTGCATGGATAAGGTTATTTTTCTTAACTTTGTTGCAAGTGTTATAGAGGTTGAGAATTATGTTGAAGAAGAAAAGGCAATCCAAGATTGGCAATCATCTACTTTGGTAAGTCAGGTAAGTGGTTTACATTGCTTATCAAATTTATATTGGTACTATATTCCATGTCATATAATGGATGATGCCACACATGACGATTTCATTTTTGGAATGATTTTGAGGTTGCATAGTGTGTTCATTTGGAGTAAAGAAGATATATTTTTGAACTACTCTTGGGAAAAGTTGAGGAAACTTGGAAACAAATTATTGTTTTTGAATTGCTATGCAAAAATTGATATCAAAGCATGTGAAGAATATTTTTGTCATACTGAGTTTTCTTTTAATAAATTTGATTATTCAATCAGAAAATTTTCATATTTGGAAATTCCATATGGGTTTACTTCAAGTCTTTTGGGTTCAACTAATTTACCTTTATTTGAGTGTGTGCATTTATATGAACAAAAATACATTGAAGTTGTTGAGCATATTGATAATACAAAAGGAGTTAACAATGGGATCAAGAAGAAGCATTATATAAAGTATCCTAACAAGTGGCGAGACAAAAAGTTTACTTTTGATCCAGGAGGTCATAATTCATGGCACTTGAAAAGTAAGAGGTCTAAAAGATCAAGAAGTGCAAAGGGACTTCAATTTGAAGATGGACGGACTCAAATACTCAAGCACATTAAGGATAGATCCAACAAGTCAGATCTAAAAGGTAAGCATAATGTTAGTGTTACATTCAATGTTGGTGATTTATTTTCTTTTCATGTAGGTCATGATTTGAGGACAAATCCTTTTCAAGAGGAGGGGAATGATGTGATCCAAGATACGAATTCGAAGCCTACAATCGAAGTCTCTCATGATCGGATGATGAGAAGCTCGTGCATGACAGAGAAGCGGATATGGATATGCATACAAGTGATGAGCAACCTAAATGACTCAATATTATCCATAATATTTCAAAAATGGACAAATGATGAAGGCCACATATTTCAGCTGAATGTTAACAGTGAACGTACTTCAAGAAATATATTTCAGTTGATGTCAAGAGGGAAAGTATTTGAAGAAATATATCTCAGCTAGATATAATGAGGAAGAATATCATCAAGAAAGGAAGTTGAGAGAACTAAAGAGGCAAGAGAAACACAAGTTAATGCTGATATATTGAAGTTATCTACAAGAATATATTACTTTCCTCTTTTAGCAAGTAGAATATATTTCCTTCCCCTTTATTTAGTTCTGAAGATATTGTTAATATATTGTAATTTCTCTGGGATAGCACTTAGATTTGCTTTCTAATTAGTTTCCTATCCTATGAGAACCATTTAGGAAGGTTATTTTTGATGTAATATTGCACTTTGGCCTATTTAAAGGCTGGTGCTTGCACTTGGACGAATTTGGATCAGTTTTATTCATTAATGAAGTGTGAGATTTTATTCTCTTTGGTTCTTTGAAGAACTATTCGAACTTATCGGAGCATTCCGTGGCGTTCGTCCCCGACTTATCAATCAACCCTTCCATAGTTGATTGTGGCGTCTTCACTATACCAAGGTTCTTACCTCTTTATAGGTAATGGGTCAAGGTTCCACCTTTCGAGCTTGACGAGGACACGTTTCCTGGAGACCTTAGTCGTATACGGGTTTCGTCACGGGTTGGTGAGGTTCATACCATATTTGGTATCGGATTTCATCACGGTGTTGGCGAGGTTCGCATCAAAATCTGTCTTCTTAGGTCTACACATTCTGTAAAACTTAACACAGTGGGAACGTCTTGTAAATCCGTCTTCTCTTCCGTGAAGACATTCTGTAAAACTGATTATAGTGGGAGTGTCTTGTAAATCTACTTTTCTTATGTTTAGACATTTTGTAAAGCTTAACACAGTGGAACGTCTTGTAAATCCATCTTCTCTTTAGTGGAGACATTCTATAAGCCTGATTACAGTGGGAGTGTCTTGTAAATCTGTCTTCTTCGATTTAGACATTTTGTAAAACTGAACACAGGGTGATCGTCTTGTAAATCTGTCTTCTCTTCAGTGAAGACATTCTATAAAACTGATTATAGAGGGAGTGTCTTGTAAATCTGTCTTCTTCGGTTTAGACATTCTATAAAACAGAACACAGTGGGAACATCTTGTACAATCTGTCTTCTTTTCAATGGAAACATACTATAAAACTAAATACAGTGGAACGTTCCACAAAATCCTTTCTCATTTTGGTTATGCATGAATTATTGTGCATGTCTTGCTAACTGAATTTTTTTTTCACTTGCAAGCCTAAACCGAAGCATAATTTAGGGATCACCAGTACAAACAAGTCGACACACAATTGAATAACCTTTTGCCAAACTTCAACAGCCCTTGATCCATCAATCTACATGGAAGCTTGTACTTCAAGGACGACAGTGCACTAGGTCAAAATCGGTTTCTATTCATTTTTGGACACTCACTCTATGAGCATTAGTCCAAAGAGGGCAGCTGTAGACACTCGATCTTGAGTCGATCATATCCCATTTCGTTCCTATTAGTCTCCCACATTTAAAATTTTATCTTTATTATCTTATTTCATTTCTATTTATTTTCATTTTTATGTTTATTTTTGTTTTATATAAAAAATGAAAATTAAAAAAAAAGGGATGGCAAAGACGCGAACAGTGCTGCCATGCACACTGTTCATCATCTCCTTCAGGCAACTAATTTGTAGAGCCACGACAGTAGACATCACGAAGGCCGTGGGAAGGCCTTCGCGGCCAGCAATGACCATGCCTCCGATGACTGCCGACACCTAGGTTCCCTCTCCCATCTCTGATCCAATCTTCGTTGCATTCTCGGCCACACACATACTCTCTCCGGTCACTTTCATTGTCTCTCTCTCTACCTTTCGGTGCCAAAATTGCTGGTTTCGGTGCCATGCATGCTATCCCTGTTCTGACCGGCCGCTCATTGTAGACCCGTGTCAACCACTAACAACTGCTTTCCTTGACTTTCCTGGCCAATCTTTTCTGAGCTCTCTCTCTCCCTATCTTAGCCACCGGACCGGTTGCCGTGCACGGCACCACTATTCTAACAGGTCGTGCATCGCCATCGTCCTAGCCACCTCTATTGACTCGCCCGAGCCTCTCCCGTCTCTGCCTATGCCTTCCCCTACTCCGTTTGTTGCCTCTGTTCTATTTTCCATCTTTGTTCTGATGCTGTGCATTCCAATTCTTTTTCTTATTTTATTTTATTTTATTTTCTGCTTCTCTATTTCAGCCCCTGAAGTTTCTAGTGTGTTACAATTCAGCCCCTGCAGCATTTCCTCTATAAATAGACCCCCATTCATTTGCAAGGAGATCTTGAACACAAAAAATACACACTGAACTCTCTCTTGAATATCCACTCTTAGACTCATGTGTTGAACAAAAAAAAAATTCTAGAACTCTCATCCCGTTCCAAATTCAATTGTCTTAGAATTTGTCGCCGATCTGAGCCCAATTCCAACACTGATTTGGAGTTCTTCACCAATTCGAGCCAAGCCCGTGCTAATCATCTAGATCAAACCCAAGTGTGTGTGAATTGACGGGTCCTCCTCAAATCTCGAAGGTGCCCGGATCTAACATCAAGCCAAGCCGAAGTCTCACTCACTCCTCAACATCGTCGTCATCATTGGTTATAGGTATAACTTCTTGATCGGGATTTTGGCCATTCCTTGTAAATAGTTTCTTTTTTGGTTCTTTCTTCTTTTCCTTTCTCCTTTAAGAAATAAATGTTTTACGAAAAATGGAAAATTAAAAAATACGAGAAAATAAAAAATTTGGATTCATGCTTCAATGAAGAAAAAATGGAATAGGATCCTTAAAAAATGTGCAAATTTCTTAGTTAGGATTGTTAGAATGAATATACATATTGTTCATCATTTTTAAGAAAATATAAAAATGATAAAATGAAAAATGAAAAAAGAGAAAATCAAAAAGGCAAAAAAAATTTATATAAGAAAATCAGGGAATGACTAAGAAATGGGTTGTGCAAAAATCGTAATGATGAATGGACCTCCCAAAGTCGGGTTTTGAGATTTATTTTAGTATAGCCTGACATCATTTTTGAAATCTTTAGATCAGCTTGAGATTTCAATATCCATTTTAAAATGGTCTAAATGTTTTGTAGAATTCTGGGGGTTTGTGTATTCATTTTGAAATGATTGGGGCTTTTTCTTTTTTCTTTTTTGTTTTAAGTCAGTCTGATTATGCCTGAAATTTTCAGCATTATTTCTACTTTTTTTGTGTGTTTAGAATGGACTTAGGTAGTTTTAGAATTTAGGGGTTCATTTTTGAAAATTTCAAATCATTTCAGATCGATTCGAAACGTTTCATCGATTTTTTTAAATCAGTCCAGCTTTATTCCGAATTTTTTTAATTCTGTTTATGATGTCATTTTGTGTGTTTAGGAGTGTTCTTAGGTGTTGTTAAGGTTTAGGGTCGGTTTTTGAAAATTTCAAATCATTTCGGATTGATTCGACATTTTTATTGTATTGTCAAATTCAGTCCAGCACCTTACCCGAATTTTCCAGATTAGCTTCCTATATTTTTTTATGTTTTAGAGTGGGTTTAAGTGTCTCCCAAGACTTAGGTTCAATCCTTAAAACTTTCAAAATAGTCAGGGTCAAATTCGAGGCTAAACTATTTCTCGGGAGTATCTTTTGAGTCTTTGAAGGGTAGATAATTTTACAAGTTTTTAGGGTCCTAAACAATTTAACTCAATTTTTATGTCATTCCTCAATATTTCTTGTTCTGATTTTAAGTAAAAGAATCTAAAAAAAATTGTTTCGATTCGAATGACTCTGTTGTGCTGGACTTGATCAATGGAATACATGTGGGATTTTCATTTATGTGTATTACTTTGATTACATGTGGGATTGGGAAAAGATAGTGTATCAAGTGCATCAATGTAATTGAATGGGTGAGAGAGTGAGATGGTGATGGATGTATGTAGTCCCGATAATAGTGGAGCCCTTTACTTTCTATACTTAGATTAGGATGGTTAGTGGCATGCTAGGGTCGTAGTATTAATTATCGAATTTCTCTGCAGACCATCGATTTGAACTTCAGTCAGGGAAACAATTGGACAAATTAAAATGTACGAGCAAACAAATGACCTAGACTGAGGGATAAGTACCAAGTTTGGACGTATTTTAGCTCTCGAGTTTCAAGATATATAACAGGACTTGCGAACTCAAATCTCGGTTTCAAGGCCAACAACAACCTAGGTGGTTGGTATCATGATCACTTAAGATTAGGTGCCTAAACGGCCTTAATAAATGGTTTAGTGGTGACTCCAATTCAACCTTGATCAAAGTCCTAAGTTAGGCCTCTTACATGCCTGATCCTTGTTCATTTTCTCAAGTCAGAAATCTCAACATCTGACACTCCAATTTGACAGCATCCATCCATTCGAAGGAGCATCAAAAGGGGGTAAATCCATCTGCTATAGTTGCCATTGCATTTGTTTTATTTTGGCAAGTCATCATACTTGGGACGATTTCTTTCCGTAATATTTGGAAGTCACAATTTTAAATATAGAAAGACAACTTCAACATCTGTCATTGGAGTTGGTTGAAAAGCTGGATAAAATGAAAGTACAGGTAATGGAGGAGATGAAGAAGCTTAAAACATCTATTTTGGTTGAGATTAGGGACACAACAGTAACACGTCCCATAGGGGTTGCAAGGACAATGCACAGGAAGTTGGGAAATGGAAGGAGTGCAAAAAGTTGATGACACTCTCCAAGAACTTCCTATCGATGACTTGACCCATCATTTTGCCAATATTGTTGACGAAAGCATAGGCCAAATTATTGGAGTCCGACGATCGCCTAGACTCAGTGACAAAGAAGTAGGACACCAAATCCTTTAAGATTAATCTCATTCTAAGAGGATAAAGTGTCTTACATATATCATTTGTTCACTTTGTTCAGATGAAGTTGATAACCTCCGATAGTGTTCAATAGGTCTCATTTACTACCCATTCATGAAATCGAAGGCTTGGTCGAGCCATCAAAGCTCCTTTCGTGCAACTTCAAAAATAGGGGAAAAAGGGATATCGGGTAGCCGCCAAGCTTGTAGAAGAAGCTGCAACTTCTACTGGTGCTCCGGCCACCAACAGACTACTGATGCGATTCCTGTCATATCCAATGGTATGTGCACTTTCTAGATATGTTCTGTCAGTAATATAATAGATGTTGTATGATGAATGATTTTTCCTACGATGATCGTAGAGCCTTTAACTATTGATACCTAAAAAGGAAAGGGACATGGGAACATGTCCCTTCAATGCTAAACAGTTGAAGGTTTTGGAATATGCTCTTTCCTCATACCTCCATCGGAACAAGCTAATGTGAGCAATATTAACCTACTTATCATTTGGTTATTCCTCATACTAATTGTGAATCTAATATATGTCAGCAATAATGATGTTTTAGGGAATTCCTTATAAGCGGGGACTTCTATTCTTTAAATAGAGAGGGAATAAGTAGTTTGGTACTAGGAAAATAGGTTCGAGATAATGTCATTGACATGGCTTGTAATAAATTGAATGACAATGAATTGCTATGTGATCGGAAGTGGAATTGTTGCTTTCTACCGACCTGGTTCATGGTACCACCAATCTAAGCTCATACTTACATTGCAATGTGTTATTTCGGACTATGGATATTATGTAACATTATCCATTTTCATATTTGCAGGCAATGGCTTTGAACAACAATGTTGATAACGAGAAGTTCCAGAGTCTGAAGGAGAAGTACCTCGAGAATCTTCAAAACGGTCTAGAGGTATGTCAAGTAGCATGAAGTCATTTCTTATACAACTTAATCATAACTCATTCAAATAACTAAGCTTTGATTCATTTGTATTGTAGCTCTATCTTCCAGTTCATGTCAACAATGCGCATTGGATTCTTTGTGTCATCAAATGAAGGACAATACATACTTCGTGTTTAATACCCTAAATCCTTCAAGAGGAAGGTACAAAAGGGAGATCATGAAAATTTACCAATGATTGGTAAGAGTGTTTGTCTCCTAACACTCTCGTAGTTCCTTTAACATATCACTAATAAACATCACGTTCACATTGTGGTTCAGCTGGCAGTTGTAAATGACTGTTTCATAAATGATGAGTACATTAATGTGGATGAGGATATACCAGCCAATCGATGACCGATTGAATTCCCATATTATGTTCTCGATCAAATTGCTTTGAATGCAAAGTAAGCTACATATGCTTGCTTAAAACATGTTGTGTGATGATAAAGCATCCTTTCTTCTTTATATTATAATGGCTATATACCTACCTTTTTTGCATTGATGACTGTGGTGTCTATGTAATAAAGTTCATGGAGTGTCGTTGTGCTGAGGATACCGTATTTGGCATGGTAAGTTCAATGTGAATAGATGTTGTAGAAAGGAATTCTTTGTTCGTGCTCAATTCTAATGGATATTGTTACTTTGAAAATGTAGAAGTCGACATTTGTGGACCATTTCAATGTTGCACGGGACTTAATTTTTTGGAAAGGAAACTCGAATTTGGATCCAATACGTTGGTCAGCTACACAGTATGTAGCAATGAATGACCTACCATAGCCATGCAAAGCAAATGCAAGAAAATCAACCAACCAATTTCGCAATAAGTCATGTTTAGGATTGACCATTTGTATGTATTTGCGTTAATAATGTACTCAATTTTTGGTATCATTGTCGGCGGCAGCAGCACACCTATAGCACATATTACTACCCCTTGTATATAAGTCATTCTTTTGTACATATATATATATATTTGTCATTTATCGCATGTTCATGCTGAACGTAGCGTCATTGCCGAGGGTGGTGTCTGTCATGGCTCCCTTGATTGACAAAGAGGAGCAACCATCAACACTGCTCATTCATGAAATGTGTAATGTAAAGATGTTGCCCTAAGCAAAATTGGAACACCTACTGTTGTGCTATCAGCCCGCAAGAGAACGGATCTCAAGTAGTAAACCCAGCGAGTGGGTATCGTTCTTACAAGGATCAAAGCCTATCGGCAGGAATTTTGAACACCAAGTACCAAGCCAAATCGCACAACAGTTGACAGAATGCAGAAACAGCTAGAAACAGAAGTAAAATCAGACAACCTATAGAAAATAAAGATAGCTTTATATGATTTCGACAAGAAAACAATCCTAGGGATTCAGCTTCACTTAGGTCTATTTCAATCCTTTCGAACTTAATTAACCGGATCCAGTCGAGTGTCCTCTTCTCCTATCCACGGGTTCTCAAGTCACCTAATCCAACTCTTGTTGTAACTAGAATGTATCCCTAGGATGATCCTAGGTCTCTAGGTAGTTAGAATTAAGGGACCAAGTGTCATGTTCGTAACAGTATTGGGATGCCTAGGGTGATGGCTATCTCTCGGGCCTTCTCACACATCTCTTCTAACTCTTAGAATGACTAACCTACCTCCCGGTACGGTTATTCCTAAGCTATGTTTACTTAGGCAATGGGATTCTCACTCTCGTGGCTCCTCACCATCCCTTAGATCGATTTATCGAGTTGGTCAAACATCAACAAATGCATGAAGTACCGTAAACATAGGGGAAATAAAACACCTTCATAGATCCGGGAAATAGAAGTTCAATACATGGCTGAAATAAACACTAAGCTCCATTTACTACCCTAGAGAATAAGAAACTAGCTGGACATGGTTATACCACAATACATGTTCATCGAATAAAAATTACGAAACCAAAATGAAGAGAAAGGAACTAAGAATAGAAGAAGTCTCAAACACTGATGAGGAGCTTTATTCCTCAGCTTCTTCTACTCCCAAACCATGTTCTGATGCCCCAGGTTCGTAACCTTACTCCGCCAAGAATATTGTCCGAGAATGCTTACTTATGAAATGCTATCTCTCTTCCTTTTTCTTTTGTGGGTGTGCACCTCTATTTATAAGGTATTTCTACCCCTTCAAAAGTTGGCATGGTTAGTGTGGGATAAAAATGCTGGGTCCCACCATTTCGCCTCAATGCATCGCGGTGTGAACAGTGCTGCACCACAGTGAGCTGAGGCGAAATTCAGCCCTAGATGTTCACAGGGAACCGCAGTGTTGCACTGTTCACACCACGGTGCACTGTGTCTGTTCTGCGCAGTTTTCTTCGGTCGGCCATAACTTCCTCATTTTAGCTTCAAATCATGCACGGTTTGATGCGTTGGATTCCTAACTCGGCGAGCTTTCTGTTGATATATTATTTGCCATGTTTTATGTTGAGGAAATCCTAAAAACACCCAGATAAACTTAGAGGATGGATAAGGAGTAAAGAAATTCACATTTTAGCAAAAACCACATAAATAACAAGTGCGATGCATGTTTTTAACTCATGTTTAAGGTCTGAAAGTGTACTTCAAATATAACTTCTAAGGTATTATCACCTACATCCTATTTTTTGAATTTTCTCCCATTACTTTGTTAAATTACTATACAAATTTTAAGCACAAATGTTTCATCTACAACATACAGTACAACATATTCCATTCAGCATTGATAATGTTCAGCACTGGCACCGTTATGACATCTAAATTTCAATGCCAAGGTACACTACAAACCCTTTTCCTATTATTGTATTCCAGTACAGTCACTACTGCAGCATCCATGGACCCCATGCCAAGACATCTTGCAATGCATGCCGTAAGCGCTGCAGCATGTAATATTTCGTGTTGCAGCACCATTCAATATCCTTGGCCTGCTTGATGACTAGTACCCTTGACGCTGCCATGTCCTTCATGCGGCGCCATGGCACCATCAAGCATATCAAACTTTCAACAATAAGTCAGTAGCATAGTTACATAGACATTTAGAAAGTAGCATAAACATTTCTAAAACCATAGTGATGTCAACATTCAATAAGCTAAAGTCAATACTAACATTCAGAAAAACCAATGCGACTAGAAACTATCCATGCATTGACTTATCCATATGTACCCATGACCAATACCATCTTCACCATAAGCCAAAAAGCAAAATGATACCATGAACATAATCTTCGGCATCGATCCTTGTCCTGTTGTTCATCCTCCTCTTCATCATTTTCTTCATCTTCTTCTCCAGAAGTCTTCTTCTCCAGAAGTCTTCTTCAACATCATCAGTTCCATCTTCTTCCTTAGCACTGTCCTCTTCTAGTTGAGCAAATGGGTTCACTGGGAGAATGGGATACCTTTCCATATTCATACCCATTGCAGCAGCATTAGCTTGAAGCATATCCTCTAGCGCTTGCTGACACTTATGTGTGTAATGCAAATGCTTTTCCACAATGTCAAGACGTTGAGCTTATGTAAGAGGGCGTGATGATGAGCTTCCAGAATAAGAAAGTCGAGCATTGCTGCCTTCCTTTGATTTCCTCTTCATGAAACCTTTGATGAGGCTTCTCGGATGAACATGGTCCTCATCCTCTGCCCATGGCACCCCAGCCACCTTACATAGACCAGTTATCAATGAAGGGAAGTATAACTCTTGATTTTTTGCTATTGAACACCTCAAGATCTCATGGTGCAAGAGCATGCCCAAATCAATTGAGTATCCCTTCAAAATAGGGTAAAGCAGTAATGCTTTATGCTTTGTCACATCACTTGTGTGAGAGCTTGGTAATAGCTAACTTGAGACAAAGTAAAACAAAATCTTCGCATCTTCCTTCAGAAAATAGACCCAAATGAAATGTATTTTGGAGCCCCTTTCGAACTTTACATTTTCCAAGTTGCTCCTTTCTTACACAGATAATGTAAAACCCTTCCATAGTCAATTGTCCCATTAATGAATCTATCATAATCATCATCGTCCACTGTAGGAGAGCAAAGGAATTGGTAATCCCATTACTCGAGAAGTCCACCTTAGTTCTTCGTACAGTCGTGCTACCATCCTCAATGTCCACAACGTTAGCATAAAATTCGTGAACCACGTTCTTAATCCCAGGCTCAGGGTTCTCCAACAATTTAGCCCACCCTCTACTGATAAAATTTTCCTCCACTGACCTACCAACACCACTAGAGAAATCAAACCCTCTCTTCCTTATCGGCTCCCTTAGAACGGTGACATCCCAGAATCACTTCTTAGCATCTATAGAGAGAAACTTGTTACTGTCGAAGGTAGAGGTTGCAGCAGCACATGTTGTCTTTGATCTCTTTTTTGGCGCAATATTCAATCAGCTGATGAAAGTATAAAGACCTAGCATCAATGATAAAATGAAAATCAAACACATGGCGACAATAACAAAAAGAGGACTCAAGTCCTTGCAAAAGAACAATTACGATGATGAACCGATACAGATGACAGGGCTATAAAACTACAAGACAACTGCATGCAAATAAGCCATATAGCTAATCGATTCAAAAATTTGAACTAGGTGTTCACACCAAGGTAACAAATACCTAGTATAAGCAAAAAAAGCATAATTGTTCAAAGTGTAATCAAACCATTTTATCACCAAGGTGCAAGCACATGTGACATGTCACTTTGACTACATTGAAGCATCATGAACAAACTGATGGCATGCCAAATATCTCAAAAAAATTAGTTTCATAATGATGCACTAAAAGACAGGTTAGCTTCAACAAGAACTACCTATGTTGGAGGTGAAAATAGTTAGCAATTTACATTTCGGATCCATTGAGCCATAGAAGTTTTCATTGACAAGTTCAGCCATAGGAGAAGAAACATATTAATGTTGGACAACAACATATTCAGCTTTGCAATCTACAATAGTGTTGAATAGAGTATAGAAAAGTAATGGCAAAGCTGTAGAAGCCATCATTTTCTCCTTCATTATGGAAGGACCCACATAATATGCCTAATCAAAATCTTCAATCACCATCTGAAGTTATCAATAGTAAGAACTCAGTCACATGCATAGTGTTAAACATTAGTAAACATGCCTAGTGCATCAAATAAGGCGAAGAAAGGTAACAAAAACTAGTCTATTTGTTCACATGCCGTTGTAGAAGCAGGACAAATGGAGAGTGAACGATGAACGCTATCCAAAAGTACTAGAGGGCAGTGCGGAGGGATGGTGAATCGAAGAGGGAAAACGTAGGGGAACTGGGCTGCTGATATCCTCCCCACCGATCGTAAACGTTGAAAATTGCCCAGAGGCAGTCGAAGCACCACTTCGGTTTGGCATCCGCACAAAAGGGC
Organism: Lagerstroemia speciosa; assembly: GCA_037672795.1. Taxonomy (NCBI): domain Eukaryota; kingdom Viridiplantae; phylum Streptophyta; class Magnoliopsida; order Myrtales; family Lythraceae; genus Lagerstroemia; species Lagerstroemia speciosa. The sequence goes on along the minus strand of CM075303.1, from coordinate 9,919,571 downwards.
GAGAAACTTTATTAGGGTTTTCATATATTTAACTTAGTCTTTTTAATAGAAGGCGTATGACGCCTTGGCTGTGAAATATATGTGCCAAGGCTCGATACATGCTATCAAAATTGGGATAGATGATGTAGGTCAATGCCATGGCAGTGATTTGGCACTAATATGTACGTGCCTTGGCGCCTATTTCATGGTTAATATCAAGATCAGGGTGCTAGAGCATGTAATCATTTGCGCCAAGGCACAATTCTGACTGAAGTTAAGCTGACTTTAAATAGGACAACAGTGCAAGGAGCGTGCACTACCTACTGGCAAAAAAATAAAATTCATGAATAAGCAGTGGAAGGGGAGAACGACATACCCTTCACAAGGGTCAACCACCACCTCTCTTGGAAGATAGACCACATATGCTTGCTAAGAAGGCCTCTATTGAGCCCAGAGCTCAGCACTAGCTACGGTCTGATGGATGCTCATCTTGGCATGGACTTCCCTTGTGCTTCTATCACAGAGATCACTAGAGAAAACGAAAGCGGCAAGACCCAGCTCTGCCTCAGCTTCCTCCTGCCCTTGGTGGCCTCCGCGCATCAACACTCTTCTTGTACTCGGAGTTCGCTTTACCATCCACTGTCTCACTCAAATGAGCCAAGCCTTTATGACAATCAACCGCAATATTTTCAGTCTCAGTAGGACCCATCAGATTACATATACATCCACCCTATCCACACGGCATACAGCCTGCTCAATGAAATACCCAAGATAGAGTCCTTTATTGGGAGCGCAAAAAGTCGATTGCCCCTTAAGGTCATCATCATCAACTCTATAGCTGCACTCTTTCGAACTGAGTTCAATAACACACCGGTTGACCTAAAGCGACGATCATCAATGTTCTTCAAGATTGTAGGACTGACTTAAAAGTTCAACTTAGTTGTTGTCGTCACCAACCAACTGTCCAATTTGATCGGCCCTGTTGAAGGTAGTAATAAACTAAGGGTTGGGAATCTGAGTTCCTTGTATTCTTCAATTAGGCAGGTATGTGCGACACTTGGGCTAGCATGGGCAAATTGCATGAACTCAAGGTTATTCTTGTCTAAGGAACATGAGTTTGATGGAGAGAACTCGCCAATGGTTGATGAAGATGATTGCAGATCGACGAACACCGTAAGGACAATAAGGCAATTGCATGTTATCTACTCACTGCATTTGCCGCACTCATCGTGTCAGCTCATGATTGGAAGAGAAGGGTTGAGAGGTATTGAAAGATGATATGTTCAAATGTGCTTAATTTTAGGTGTTCCACATGGTGTTTTTTTTGGAAAGGGGAAGCTCAGGATAGATAGTTTTTCTTTGTCTTTTGATCGCCTTCAGGGCATAGAAGTTGTATAAGTGTATTAGGAATGTCAATGTAGAGCAATTAAAAAGATGTGCTGTTCAGCATGTATGAACATATTCTACAGACCAAATTCAACTTCGGCACTTGTATGACCTTTGCAATATATTAAGTTTGTATATAGGAAGTGAACATTTGCAATATATTAACGAATGGAATGAAAAAGCTCCACATGGAAATGACACATGCTTATTCTAGTATATGTGATGTAGCACCCTTAACTACGCCACAACAAGGATTACATGTATTTGAACTTCAGTTACAACTGTTTTGCAGTTACATGTAATTCAGTTAACGCCACAATAGGAGTTACAATTATTTGAACTTCAGCTACTACTCTTTCGTACTTGCATGTAATTTACGAGTTTAAACTTCACTAGACATTGTAAGTGGTGTGTGAATACTGTGTTACAAGTCTTTGAGCTAACTTACAAATATTACATGTAACTAAGAGTTGTGAATAGAGTATTATGGGTTATTAAACTAAAAATTTAGTTAAAAAGTTGTAAATTATGTGTAATTGGACTGTTACAAGTGTTTGAACCTAAGGAAGCAAAACTTTTGACTCTGGACCAGGACATAATAATCATACTTCTTTGCTCTCTTTAAGTTATACTTAATTTCAATATGGGCCTTCAATCAGTAAAGAAAGTATAAGCTTATTTGCATGAAACCCTCATGTACTTTTGCACACTATGGCACAAAATGATTTGAGCATCATTGCGTAGGAACATTATTTTTATGCGTGTCAAAAAAGTACCAAACCTGTCTAAACAGAGACACAACAAAAAGCAATCTCAAGACAGAGCTATCCCTATGAAAGCAGTTCAAAATGAGAAAATTTAAACTGCAAACTCAAAGGATGCAAATAGACGAGAACTCATCACGTTGCTAAAGAGAACCCACTTCATTCTCAGGTGACATGCAAGAATCTGTGGTAAGGATTCATCTCCTTCCCTAGTAGCATCAAATGAAGCAAGGGCATGAGTTACGAGAAATTGATTAACATAGCTAAATTTCCTGGCGTACTCAAACTTCAAAATAATGTTGCTTCTTACTGGTCTTTTAAAGCTATTAGCGAGAATCATCTTGGGCCAACTTTGAGAGCAGGGTTCACACCAGCAGCATCAACCACTGATTTGGTGAAATGCATGATTCTCCAGAAGAAGATGCCCTTTTAGGGCGAATTCTTCATAGCATTTTAAGATTTATTACTTGTGATGATGTAGGGTCAGAGTTACTCATAATACTGCCAACTTTTGTTTAGATTTGCTTCCCTTCATTTTCTTCCGAAGTGGGTGATTATTTCCTTGGGCACATGAAGAGTCAAGTCCTTTTGAACTAGACTTGAAATGCTTCGTTTGATTTGCAGCTTCTACTAAATGATGCAAAGGTTTCTAGAGATCTTCCATTCCTTCCTAGCTACCGTTGGTGGTTTCCCCTATTTGATCTCTGTTGGCTTAGCCAAGTTCGCCTGGAGGATTCTGCTCATATAACATGAAACAAGCGCTACCATTAGCATGCCGAAGTAAACATGGATTCTCTCTCAAGGGAGCAAACAGATGAACATGATTGGCCTTAAAAATGCATGAAAAGTGAATGGCTGGAACAAAATTTATGAATTCACATATTTATTCGTTTATATTGTTCGACTAATATAATCTATTACTATATGGCTCTATACTGCAGCTTTGGTATCTTTTTCCTCTTGTAAAGAGACCCTCACTTTTAAACTTTTAAATGCGCATAATTAATAATTTTAAACCAACGTAAAAAGATAAATGGAGCGAATTCATAAATCAATGTTTAGATTATAATTATTATCTAAACTTATAATTAATTTTTTATTATAAATTCTTTTTTATAATATATTATATAAAACTTATAAAAATTGTAAAAAAAAAGTTAATACTCAATTGTTAAATCATATAAAAATATAATGCAAAAGATAAAATAATATGAACTTATACTCAACTATATGAATTATAATTTCATATGTACTGTAGGCCGGCGTCTAGTATATATATAACTCACTTATTGTGAAAAATAAATACATATTTGACCCACAAAAATAAATGTATTTAGATGCACGTGTATTGTATTGTGCTATCAGTTTCTAAAGGACACTACTATAAAATAGAAAGAGATGGAATACAAGAGAATGACAGAAATTTAATTCCGTGGGACTGCTTTCTTCTTCCATTCTGTTGCAACATTGTCTGTAAAAGCTTAACAAAATATTAAGCATGGTAAAATTCTCAAGACTATCAAGACGAGCCATGATATGGGAATAGATATTTGAATAGCATAGAGAATGAACAAGAAGAGACATTAATAAACAAGAGCTTAGGATATGCAGATTCAGTAACAACATGTCTGCTATGATAACATATTGGCCAGTTCTTCCTAGAGAGTTTTCTTTTTTTTTTTTTTTGCTGAATAATTTAATATATTAAAAGAGAATATCAAAAGGCAGTACAGTTAACTGGTTTAGGAGGGTCACTCGACAAAATGCCCAGACAGCCCAGGTTTTCCCCTTCAAAAACACAAAGACCCGAGGGCTTTGATAGAGTTCTTTCCCTCGAGAGTTTGTCAGCCATGTGGTTTAGATTTCTACTAATCCATACACAATCCCATCTTTCAAAAGCTTGTAGATGAACCCTAATTTCGTGGATGATTTCCCTGATTTCAGCTTCCGCCTGATGATTTCCATGCATAGCTTCAATTAGGGTAAGTGAGTCCGATTCAAATCTCACATATTTCTAGTGTTTGTCTTCTACGATTTGGATGGATGTGAGTAAAGCTTCTGTTTCTGCATGAAGGGGGCTGATTGTGCGCTTCCTTTCTACCCATGCACAGATGGCTTCATTTCGGTGATTTAGTGCTACCCCCGCTAGTCCAGAATCTCCTTGCGTCCATGAAGCATCGGAGCTTACTCGGATCATCCCTGTTGGGCAATTGAAGGTATGGCTTTCGTCCATGGTCTGGTAGCGCTTGTGTGCATGCTGAGCCACATCTTTCTGCGAGTCTATTTCATTTTCTACAAACTCAATTGGTGGATCTATAATAGATTGTATCAAGTTAGTCATTGTATCATAGGGGTGTGGGATAGCCCAAAGTTTCCAAGGTGACTCTCTCCAACTGACTCGATAAAACTGGCATTCTCCAAAGAGATGCCTAAACTGGTCAACTCCTGCCTTACAAATAAGGCACGTACAATCCCTGTCTCCAATCCAGGGGAGACAATCGTTCACCATTCTCCATAGATGGATTTTGTATCTTTCATGGATTTTCAATACCCGGAGTTTTTTCCAAAGCCTGCTATTTGTGCTTGTGGGACTGTGACTTATGTCTAGGTTATAAAAGGATTTCATAGTGTGTATTCCTAATGAATTTGGTCTCCAACTAAAATCATCTTCGACATCATTCTGCTGTAATGGTATGGCCTTTATAGCATCAACAGTAGTTTATAAATAATTGGTCAATAATTGCATAATTCCATCTCTTTGGCTCAGCTAGGATCAGCTCACTTACCTTGAGTTCTGAATTAATGGAAGAAGGTGTTAGAGCAGAGGCAGTTTGGTCTGTAATACTTGGGATCCAGTGATCTGTCCATACTTTTGTGGATTTTCCATTTCCTATCAGTCTTGTTGTTCCTTTTTTCATTGTATCCTTGCAATCTTGAAGTTCTTTCCAAACAAAAGAGTGATTATTCCTTATTCTAGTTGAGGAGTCTAAGAAATTACCATACCTGGCATTTATCATTTTCACAGCTGTACTGGGGGTTGCTTTTGTGAGGGCCCATGCAGTCTTTGATAATAAGGCTCTGTTTTGATCTTCAGCTCTTCTAAAACCTAGGCCACCTTCTTCCTTAGGTTTGCATAGGTATTCCAAGCTCTTTGGGGCAAAGTAATGCGTGCTTGTATCTGTTTTTCCACACCAAAACTTGCAGCATATTTGGTCAATTTTCTTACAGATCTATTTTGGTAGTTTAAATAATGACATTGTGTAGCTTGGGATACTACTAAGAGATGATTTGACTAGAGTTAGCCTTCCTGCCCATGATAAGGTCTTAGCCTTTCAGGAGGCCAGCTTTGATTTCATCTTATCAATAAGGAATTGAAAAGATTCTGCTCTTTTTCTCTTAAGGAATAGTGGGTTCCCAAGGTATCTGGTGTCCATACTGAACTCTCGCATCCCCATGAGTTCTTTACAGTCTCTTCTGGTTTGTGGTGTAATGTTTCTGGAGAAGTGAATTCCTGATTTTGCATGATTTATAGTTTGCCCACTCCACTCACAGAATTTGTCCAATATTGTTCTTCCCAGAGAGTTTCTTCTGGTAGGAAAATGCATTACAATGTACAACAAGCATAGTCTAACGATCTAAATGATGCAAACCTTACCAACACATGGAAAAACTCATCAACAATATATGAATGAGAATCCTAAAATCTGCCAAAAAAACAAGTTCCAATACGCGAGTTTTGACCCGCTGCCTAGCGAGATAGGAATCAAAGCTACGGTTTGGAAAGGACGCCACACCCCGAGGATCAGAGGGATAAGGCTAGTTGTAGAACACCACAAGAAACCTTGATAAGTGCTATGAGTTTTCTCAAGAACCTAGAAGAACGAATTCCTCATGAAATTATGTGCTCAATGACAAAGAAATCTAAAAATTCGTCCAACCTCAGCCCTAATATATGCGAAATATTGTGTTGCCAGATTACCTCCTATGTAATAGGCAACAAAAATATTCTAACAACTCTTTAGGAAATGAAATATTACCCTAATATTCAGATTTAATAACTAAAGAAAGATAATATTCGTCTTTGACCAGAATTATTTATCTTTGACTAGAATCTTTGAAAACTTCAATCATGTTTGTCTGTTGATGGCACATGCGGACTTGCTTTAACATGCCTCATTGAATTCACTTGAGTTCAAATTTCTCGAACCAGTCCATTAACATCTTCTCTAAACTTCTTGGTTTGTGCCCTCGTAATTGGCCTATTTGGAATTCTAACCGAATCTCTTGCCCCATTCTCTTGATTTGCATCACTAAAGGTATTCTTTTTAAGGCACCTTAGTCTTTCATGACTATTTCATACTGTAGCAGATCTACCAAATCGCCCAACATAATAAAATATTCATTCCATTTCTATTATCATTCAACATTAATAAAAAGTTCATGTACAGTGCCCCCTTTCTTACCTGTTGAATATTCCCAGTTAACTTCTCTAGCATCTCAAGAGAGCTTGAGCTCTCCAAAATTTTATTTGTAGACTCTCCTTCCCAAATATGTTCCTTGATGAAATTGGATCCTTGAGAGGCAATGGCTTTTTTAGCAGCAGACTTCGTTCTTTTACAAGAAGTAGCATATCCGCATGACACTTTTGGAGCATTGACTACCAAAAAAATGAGAGACCTTTCCTTCCTTCTTGTTGCTAAAGTCGTTGTGGGCTGAATTTCAGTTGCCTTTACCTTTCTTCTCTTTAAAGAAAATAGCTTGGCCCTTACATCTTGAAGGTTATGATCTTGCCTGGTTAATAAAATATCAATTGTCTTTAATCAATTGCAGACAATGGTAACGCAAGCAAAGGGAATAAACAAAGCCGTGTCTCCACAATAGGCACTTCCTTTATTTGGTGGATATGTGATAAAGAAACATGTACATCAATTGTTTTGTGAGAATTCACTTATAATATAAATCATGAATTAGCTAAGAACTATGATAAGAGAACAATGTTCAGGTTCAACTGATTAAAAATAATATTTAGAAAAGGACGTTGCTACAATTGAAGTATACTGATATCTGAACTGCTAATAAAGCAAATCTCATTTTTCGATGGGTAACATAAAGATATATCTGAGAACAATCAAGAGGGTGAAAAGTCCCAGACCTGATAATTATGCCAGTTTCTTTTCTTAGCCCCATCACCTTTTATGTAGTTATATAATGAACAGCAGTCAAGCTTTAATTTAATTCTGGAGGCGAATCAAGCTTCATTGTTGATGTATAAATCACTTACAAGTCAAGGGTAGCAAAGCACACGTCATATCATTTAGCACAAGCTAAGCTTGTATATATACACACATATACATGTATGTTATAAAAGTTAATCAGAAATGCTATTGTGGTTTAATTTATGAATTTATAGAAAGACAACAATCATGAAGTTTTATTCTTTAATTGATGCATGTTGGACAGTATTCTAACTCGTCACCCGTGATCTTGTTGTATATGCACTTTCTGCAAATTTAAAGAAAATCAAAGGAAATAAATTAGAGAATACTAATTGCAGGAATTTAGTACAACTCTCATTAAATTATTGATATTATAATAACAAAAAAAAAAACTATTAACAATGAGAGAATCCCCATCCCCATTCCAGATTAGTCAATTATGCAAGCATACCATGCAAATTAATAAAATGTCATGCAGAAATCAGAAGACAGAAAGTAAAGATAAATAGAATTTCATTAATGCGTAGTGTTGGGGCTATATAGTACTATCAATATAATTATCAATCAGTATTTGATAGAAAAATAGTCCAATATTACTGTAAACGCAATACTCACACGGCATTGCAATTGCTTAATTGGACCTGTAAATCAAATCGCTCTTCCAACTAAAAATGTACAGGACAGACTCTTGAAGTGTTATAGCGAAGTCTCCTTTTAAGTTATAAATGTGAAAGCTCACTACTAATATGCCTAGATGGGATCTAAATGGTACATTTGCTTATCTTATAACCTGACTTACCAATGTGCCTAGGTTGAATCTAAAAGTTATATTTACTTATCTTACAACCTAAATTGCATCCAAATACTCTTTTGCATATTCATTGCTTAGATTGGGCTAAGACACATCTTGATATTACCGTATATTTTGTTTTGAACTGAATTATAATTGAAGATCAAATGTAGTTAGATTATTGAACTAGGCTTAAAATTTGGCTAAGATTACATAAAATACCAAAAGCCTATGATGTATTTGGATTGGGCCATAAAGTCTGATAAAAGTACCTGGATTTAAGCTCAAAATGAAGCCCATTTCCAGTCTAACTCTGCTTTGGACGAAATTATGATAATGATATATTTAGGGAAATAGCAAAAAGTATTAGGGGAAAGAATTAGCAAAAAGGCAAAAGGAGTTGTGTAGGGGTGTGATGACACTTGTCCTACAAGTCAGCTAGCTCTCTTTCTTCAGACAAATATAACTCACATCAATCACCCATTTGCAGCCATTGAAGCAAGCAATATATAGAGAGAGAGACAAGTTGGAGGTTGAAGGAGAGATTTGAAAGCTTTGCATAGGTAAGTTGGTTTTCCATAGTTTAAACATCAATATTCATTAACTTTGATGTCGGCTAAGATCATTCTTAGCTTAAATAGGTTATGATTAGTGTTTATAAGTCAGTTACGAAGTTACTTTGTTCAATTGGTATAAAAGTGTTGTAGTTGATTCAAGGATCAATGGTGTTTTAGAGATGTATTTTAACATGTTTTCTGCATCACTAAGTTGGTGTGATGGATGGTTTAATGTGTGTGGTTGAATTAATGGATCAATGATGTCTGCTAATCTACCATGTTTAAGCTATTGTGATTAGAGATTAATGAGTATACTTAAGTTTAATTAAGCATAATTAGCATGATATTGTATGTTTTATTCTACGTTAAGGTTTAATTGGTGTAATTAAAGAGTACCAAGTTTGATTAGTAACATTTGATTACTATATTGAAGGGTTTTGTGAGATTGCTTAGGTGATCATAAGCTGGATTAATATGATAATACAAGTTTAATTATTCTTCAGAAGTGTGATTAATCTCCACTAATATTGCTGAAGATGATGATCCATTTTGGAAGGTTATGTGAATGAGGCATATTGCTGACAATTCTTTGATTCCCATAAGAGTGGGATATCTTTAATTGACATGAATATGCAACATGGATATTCCACATGATATGTAACATAAGTGTCCAAGTGATTGAAGCATGCATAGCATGAAAGCATATGCATACCCCGCAAGGGATAAATGACACGAATGTCCCTCAAGAGGGATGTCCCAGATGGGACAAATGGCCACTAATCAGTTGGGATATGTTATAAGAATGATGATACGAAAGGTTCCCGTAAGGGACACGATGATATGATATGACCCCAAAAGGGATGAATGGACCACTGACCAACTGGTAGATTTTATGATTACCCGAAAGGGTCCACTGACCAGTTGGTAATTTGTATGCATTCACAAGGCTAATAGGTCATTAAATAGTTGTTCGGTACTGCGCTCACTCATTATTCCACTAAATCATATGATATTGCATAATGAAGCGATACTGGTACTTGTGTAAACCTATATGATGCTTGGAAGTAAGTGTGGATACTGGTGGTGATTGAATGTTGCTTCCATTATGAATTGAAAGGATTGTGTTGAATAGCTTCCATTTTAGTTGATGGATCTTAATATTTGAACTATGGATTGTCAACTTAGTAAGCAATGTAAGCTCATCCTTTTATTTTAACATCTCGGATCATAGGAGTTGAAGTTCAAGAGTAGGAGCTGTGGATATACCTAGAAGTGTTTTTAAAATCGTTCGTTTGGATAGAAGGTACATATAGTGGTCAACCATCGTGATCTTTTTGGATAGAGTTGTTTCAAGGGTCTCACTATGTAAAGAGAATGTAAGACATGAGTGTAGACGTAATTTCAAGTCTTGTACATATGTATGTGCAAGTAAAGGAGCTATACTGGTAATTAAGTTCTTATTATATAGTTTTCTTTGAATGATCAAGTATCAGTTGTTTTGATCAAGCATGACTGAAATAGAATTGATTCAATGCACTACGGTGTTTTAAACTAGTTACATGCTTCCGCAACCTTATTTGACCGAACATGATTAGTTGTGGCCATGAATCAAGCCATGGCTTGATTCGGGTTGTGACATTTATGATATCAGAGCAATAGGCTATAAAAATAATCCTAGACTTGTCTAGTTATGTCAAGTGTCTAGGGTTGATATTTGAATGATTTATTCAATGTATGTGCATTTTGCTTACATTTAAGGTATATCAGAATGAGGGGAAGCAACAGGAGTCCAGATCCTTGATTGGAGGGTAGTTTTCACATTTTGGATCAAATGGCGAATATTATGAGGGCTCAAATGACTTGACATGACTGGGATAATGCTGCTCAACAAGCTAAGGCTATCAAGAGATGTGCTGTGGAACAGTTTATGAAACTTAATCATCCTAAATTTCAAGGGACCGGTGTTCCAGCAGAAGTTGAGGGTTGGATTAATAAGCTAGAGAAGATATTTGCAGCCTTGACTTGTTGTGAAGAGGATATGATCATTTTTCTGAGTTTATGCTTAAAGGCAATGTCGAACATTGGTGGAGAGCAATGAAGCCAAGACTTATAGTTGGTGGTCAAGATATTACCTGGGGGAGATTTGTTGAGGTCTTCCTCGAAAAATATTTTTCGGATTGTGCTCGTGACAAAAGGTTATGATTTCTTGAAGGTAGAGTAAGGCAATGTGATTGTGGATCAATATGAAGCTCGTTATGCAGAATTATCTAGGTTTGCACCTCAACTTGTTGATGATGAATGTGAGAGAGCTAAGAAATTTGAGAGGGGCTTGAGGCCTGCCATTAGGAGTAGACTTGCTGCTCTGAAGTTATGATTATATGATGATGTCTATGAGAGAGCTCAATTGGTGGAGAAAGATATAGTAGAATATCATTCAGAGCAAGGGCAGAAAAACAAAGAGGGAGGTTCTTCTTCTTATTCTCAACAATTGAAGCCTAAGACTTATGATTTTAAGAAGTCTAAGGAAAAGGCTCCTATGCAGAAAGGGCAACCCCGATAGAATTACAACCGATGTGATAAATGTGGAAAAGCCCACCGGCCACCTTGTCGTGCAGGATTGGGAGCATGTTTTAAATGTGCAAGAACTGACCACAAGATCAAAGATTGTCCCCATATGCTACAGTCGTGTCTGACTAACTCAGGAGCGAGGGCACAAAAGCTGAATGTACAGGGAAGGGTTTATGCTCATACAGAGAGGGATGCTAAAGCCTCAAACTCTGTCATTATAGGTAATTTCCGATATTCGGTAATGTGGCTTATATCTTGGTGGATTATGGTTCTATGCATTTCTTTGTCTCTCCTCATTTTGCACGGCATTTGAAGACCAACCCTGAACCGTTTAGATACCATTTAGCAATATCCACTCCTACTAGAGATTTCGTGATTTCTGATACAATTTACAAATCATGCATTATCCAATTGGGTGATAGGAACTTGGATGTTGATTTGATTGTTTTACCAATGAGTGATTTGGATGTGATCCTAGGCATGGATTGGCTTTCTACTAATCATGCTTGCCTAGATTGCAACAAGAAAGTAGTTACATTTACTATTCCCAATCAGCTTATGTTTTATTTTGTGGGAAATAGGGAGTCTGGTGCTTGATCCTTGATTTCATACGTTAAAGCTAACAAATTACTTAGCAAGGGGTGTTAGGGTTTCCTTGCCTATGTAGTGCAGGATAAAAGGAAAGGGTAAGCGTAGATGATATTCCTATTGCTAGAGAGTTTCCAAATGTATTCCTAGAAGATTTACCAGACCTACCCCCTAATAGGGAAATTGAGTTCTCTATTGAGTTACTTCCTGGAACAACTCCTATTTCGAAGACTCCTTATCGAATGACTCCTATAGAACTGAAGGAATTAAAAGAGCAATTGTAAGAACTCTTGGAGAATGGTTTTATTTGGCCTAGTATATCCCCATGGGGTGCTCCGACATTATTTGTAAAGAAGAAGGATCGATCCTTGAGACTATGCATAGATTACAGGCAGTTGAACAGAGTAACAATGAAGAACAAGTATCCGTTGCCTAGAATTGATGATTTGTTCGACCACTTGCAAGGGGCTAAGGTTTTCTCCAAGATTGATCTTAGATCAGGGTATCACCAACTCAAAGTCAGTAGAGATGATATTCCTAAGACGGCATTCAGGACACGATATGGTCATTATGAGTTTCTTATTATACCATTTGGTTTGACTAATGCACCAGTAGCCTTTATGGATATCATGAATAGAACATTCAAGCCTTTCTTAGATAAATTCGTGATTGTCTTCATTGATGATATCTTGATCTATTCTAAGAGTCATGCAAAACAGGAAGAACACTTGAGAATTATTTTGCATAAACTTAGAGAGCACCAGTTGTACGCGAAGTTTAGCATGTGTGAATTCTGGCTTGACAAGGTAGTATTCTTGGGACATGTCATCACCAAGGAAGGTATATCCATCGATCCATCCAAAGTAGATCCATCCAAAGTAGAAGGTATAATAAATTGGGAAAGGCTGACCAATGTGACTGGGGTTTGAAGCTTATTGGGACTTGCTGGTTATTACAGAAGGTTTGCGGAGGGGTTTTCTCGCATTGCTACTTTGCTCACGAGAGTTCTGTGGAAAACCACTAAATTTAATTGGTCAGATGAATGCAATGAGTTTTCAAGAGTTGAAGAGGCAATTAACGACTGCACCCATTTTGATGATACCCTTTGATTCTAGAGGATATGTGATCTATACTGATGCACCACATCATGGCTTGGGATGTGTTCTAATGCAAAATGAAAGAGTGGTAGCCTATGCATCTAGACAATTGAAGGAATACAAGCAGAAGTATCCAACTCATGATCTTGAACTTGCTGCCATCATTTTCGCATTGAAAATATGGAGGCATTATCTTTATGGGGAGAAGTTTGATATAAATACTAATCAAAAGAACTCGAAGTACTTGTTTTCACAAAAAGAGCTGAATATGATACAACGACGGTGGTTGGATCTCTTGAAGGACTACGACTGCACCATCTTATATCATCCAAATAAGGCCAAGGTTCTTGTCGATGCATTAAGTAGGAAGTCAACTTCTCTAGCTTCCTTGATGATTAAAGAATGGATGCTCTTTGAAGAACTAAGGGATTTAGAATTTAAATTTCTTGCGAAGAGTAATAATGTGATTCTAGCTATAACGAAGATTGAACCATTATTGCTCCATGGAATTAATCAAGCACAACAGAATGACACTCAATTATTGGCACTTTAAGATACTAAGAATAGGGAGAAGAATCTTGATTTTCATGTTCTGGAGGATGGTATATTGCTATTCAGAGGAAGGCTCTATGTCCCATATGATATAGACATCCGAAAATGTATTTTGGAAAAAGCACATCGAACTCCTTATAGTGTTTATCCTAGTAGCATAAAAATGTATCATATTCTTCGGGAGCATTATTGGTTGAGTGGTATGAAGAAGGATATTGCAGAATTTGTATCAAAACGCTTGGTTTGTCAACATGTTAAAGCATAACACCAGAGACTTGGAGGTACTTTACAGCCGCTCCCCATCCCTCAATGGAAATGGGAAGATGTGACGATGGACTTTGTTCAAGGATTACGGAGGACTGTGAAGGACCATAATGCAATACGAGTTGTTATTGATCGACTGATGAAGTCTGCTCATTTCCTTCCTATCAGAATGGATTATACTTTGCACAAGTTTGCAAAGATCTATATTGAAGAGATTGTCCAACTACATGGAGTGCCAATCACAATCACATCTGATCGAGATTCTCGCTTTACATCACATTTCTAGAAGGCTTTGCAACAAGTATTAGGAAATAAATTGCAATTCAGCTTTGCCTTTCATCCTCAAACAAATGGTCAATCAGAGAAGACTATCCAAACTCTTTAAGATAAGCTCCGTGGTGGAGTTTGCATATAATAATGGATGTCAGAGCAGTACTTGGATGGCACCGCATGAGGCATTATGGAAGGAAGTGTCGATCGTTGATTTGTTGGGATGAGGCTGGTGATCGAAAGTTAACAGGCCTGGAGTTTATTCAGATCACAAGTGACAAAATCAAACTCATTCAGGAAATACTGTAAATAGCACAGAGCAGACAGAAGAGTTATGCTGACAATTGGAGAAGACCTCTTGAATTTAAGGAAGGTGATAATGTATTCTTGAAGATATCTCCGTCAAAGGGTGTCATGAGGCTTTGCAAGAAAGGAAAGTTGAGTCTACAGTATATTGGTTCGTTTGAAATACTTGAGAAAGTCGAGGCTATTGCTTATCGAGTGGCATTACCTCTTAAGTTGGCGAATGCATAATGTATTCCATGTAACAATGTTAAGGAAGTATGAACCGTATCCATCTCATGTGATTGATTTCAAACCAATATAGCTCAAAGAGGATATGTCTTATGAAGAGAGGCCTATTCAAATTCTGCATCGGAAGGAACAAGAGCTTAGGTCAAAGGTAATTCCATTGGTGAAAGTTCAGTGGCAACACCATGATATTGAGGAAGCCACTTGGGAACTTGAGGAGGATACAAAGAATCGATATCCCTATCTGCTTGCTTAGTGAGGTACTTCAAATTTTGAGGACGAAATTCTCTTAAGGAGGGTAAATGTGATAGCCCACTACTAATATGCCTAGATAGGATCTAAATGGTACATTTTCTTATCTTATAACCTGACTTGCCAATGTGCCTAAATTGGATCTAAAAGCTATATTTGCTTACCTTCTAACTTGAATTGGACCTAAATACTCTTTGGCATATTCATTGCTACACTTGAAGATCAAATGTAGTTAGATTATTGAACTAGGCTTCGAATTTGGCCAAGGTTACAAAAAATACCTAAAGGCCTGTGATGTATTTGGGCTGGGCCATGAAGTATAATAAAAGCACATGGATTTAAGCTCAAAATGAAGCCTATTTCCAACCTAGCTCTACTTTGGAGGATGAAATTATGAATTAGATAGTAATATGTTTAGGGAAATGGCAGAAAGTATTAGGGGAAAGAACTAGCAAAAAGGCGAAAGGAGTTGTGTAGGGATGTGGTGACACTTATCCTACAAGTCAGCTAGCTCTCCTTCTTTAGATAAATATAACTCACTTCAATCACCCATTTGCAACCTTTGAAGCAAACAATATAGAAAGAGAGAGGTTGGTGGTTGAAGAAGAGATTTGAAAGCTTTGCAAAGGTAAGTTGGTTTTCCATAGTTTAAACATCAACATTCATTAGCTTTGATGTTGGCTAAGATCATTCTTAGCTTAATTAGGTTGTGATTAGTGCATATAAGTCAGTTACAAAGTTTACTTTGTTGAATTGGTATAAAAGTATTGCTACTGATTCAAGGATCAATGGTATTTTAGAGATGTATTTGAACATGTTTTCAGCATCATTAGCTTGGCGTGATGGATGTTTTAATGTGTGTGGTTGAATTAATAGATCAATGATGTTTGCTAATCTGCTATGTTTAAGCTATTATGATTAGAGATTAATGAGCACACTTAAGTTTAATTAAGCATGATTAGTATGATATTGTATGTTTCATTGCTATGTTAAGGTTTAATTGGTGTAATTAGAGAGTACCAATCTTGATTAGTAATATTTGATTACTATATTGAAGGGTTTTATGAGATTGCTTAGGTGGTCATAAGTTGGATTAGTATGATACGACAAGTTTAACTATTCTTAGGAAGTGTGATTAAGCTCTATTAAACTTGCTGAAGATGATGATCCATTTTGGAAAGTTATGTGAATGAGGCATATTGCTGACAATTCTTTGATTCCCATAAGAGTGGGACATGTTTAATTGACATGAATATGCATTATGGATATCCCACATTATATGCAACATAAGTTTCTTAGTGAATGAAACATGCATAGCATGCAAGTATATGCATATCTCGCAAGGGATAAATGATATGAATGTCCCTCAAGAGGGATGTCCCGGAAGGAGTGAATGGCCACTGATCAGTTGGTATGAAGTCGAATGTGGGGGGTTATGCTCAAATCAAAGGAAATGCAAGACCAAAGGAAAGCCAAATAAAGAAAGAATCCTTTGCACAGAGATGAGAGATGAGCAATGGAGAATGACGCTGAATGTGTGGTCTTCATATCCAATTTATAAAACATCAGATTGACCCATCTGACTACTATAGGAAATCTGATCTGATTTAATATTTGAAGAACAATAGAGTAGAAAGAGATGAAGAATTGAGAGGTGTAAAGGGCCGTATTAGCCATTGTGTATATTCCACTATTATATAAGGTCATAGTACAATCAGTTATGGTAATAGAAAAATATACAATGAGATACATAGAATATTGACTTGCTAATCCTAACACAATCACGATATGATCTGATCATGATATGATATGATTCTGTCTATTAGTATTCAATCTGGAAGTTGAATCTTGAATTAACCAACAAGACTGAAGGATTTCGTGCACAATAATCTTCTAAATTTTGGACTTACGAGTTCATGATAATGAGGGGCGACGCGCAATGCATTCCATGCAAGTCGCAATTAGTCACATGCGGCAAGAAACTTCTCGAGCCTTCCCAGTGAAGGATTGAGTGCCGGGCTTAGGGCACACGAATTTTGGCCCATACAATAAAAAAGGAAAGAGAAAAAGAAAAAGAGAGGAGAATTTCAAAACGTGCTCACTTCACACTCTGTTAAGTCGAGTCGTGCACAAGTCGCGAGAGAGCATTGGTAGAACTCGAAAAATTGCAGCCAATTACAAATTACCACCTCACTTATCTGATATATTAGATGCTCAATTAAATGTGGTATTAAAGTCTCGGATAAATTAAATTTCATAATTGTTCTCGATATGTGTATACACATCATGTGTTATTGAGAAATATTTGATAATCTACAGTAAAATATATGTGGATAACCGATACAATAGATATTGTCTGGAAATAAATAAATACAATTTTCAGATAATTATTTTGTACAATATCCTCCACAGATAATTATAGGATATTATGTCAAAAGAAAATCTGGAAGATTGTTGATATTGTGATTTGTATGATTTGTGCAGCCATTCCCGACCTAGAATTGTATGTTTTCGGCCATTTCCCATACAGTTAGAGGGCAATTGCATATCTTTTCTGTATTGGGATTGAATTGGTATGAATGATAGTTTTTAGAGCTCCACACATGGATTGGATACTGCTGGGAGTTGTTTGATGTGCAGGGAATGATGAAGACATGGCTTGTGCGATGCAGCAACTTTTGTAGAGAATTTCTCATAATTCCTGTGTGATAAATAGAGGAAATAATATATCATCGGAAAGCTCGTCGATTTAGGATTCCAACGCATCAAACGGATCTCAATTTGGAGCTGAAACGAAGAAGTTATGACCGAAAGAAGAAAACTGTGCGCGGAACAGGGGATAGACCGCGGTCCTAGACCGCAGTTTACTGAGGCACTTTTCCTAGACCGCGGTCTTACTGAGAGGAATTCACCGAAAAAGACTCAGAACACTTGGAAGAATGGTGGGGCCCACAACCTCCTATCCCACACTGATTAAACCAAGAAAGGAGGGAGTGCAAATACTCTATATATAGTGGTGTACCCCCACAAACAAAAGAGGAGATAGATAGATATACATACATGTATGTATATATGTACATACATACATATATATACATATATATAGGGGATACAAGAGTAGAAGAAAAAGGCACCTACTACAACACGAGACAAGGGACCGCAACAACCATTCGGGAAGTCGGGATCGGGAGATTCGACTCCATTACCTAGAGTCCTTTCTGTCCCTTTTCTTCTGCTTTTCAACATGTTGTCTTCTCTTTTAACTCTTGTAGTTTATTTGAATATGTATAACTAAACCCCTAGAATCCTAGGGGGATCAATGGACCCAATGCTATATCTTAAGTAAGAGCTCTTATCTTTCACATATATGATTCTGTCGAGGTACGCCGCCTTGGTGTTATTTATGCAAGTTCGTACTTAATGCTTTCTTTTGGCTTGATCACCCACGAGATTGAACTTGAGACCGCGAGGAGCCTCGGGAGAGGAAATCGATGTCATGCTAGAATTTGCATAATTTAGGTTAGCTTATGCCGGAAGGTGAGGTTATTCGTGCGAGCGCATCGGAAGATGGTGAGCACCCTAGATAGCCATTTAGGGTTGGTTTAGTTTGGCCTTTCAACATTAATCGCCTAGGAATAGAGTGGATTAGTGTCTTCCGCTTAGGTACATTCGTATGATATCGGAAGATGCGTACGATGGAAATGGGGAAACCCTAGAACCCTAGGTTAGTAACATGACTGAATTCATCGTGTGAAAGAGGATTCTTGCTTAAGACTAGAATTGGTGAAGTCGTGAACCTTAGGAGCTTTTCATCGACTGATTTCTATCTATTTATTTTCTGTCTGTTTGCTTTCTGTCTTTTAATTACTGCATGATTCTCAACTCATCTGATTGACTTGGCTTGGAAGTAGTTGTGCCAATTTTAGTGCTTAGCATAAGAGTCCTCGTGGGAACGATACTCTACTCACTCTGTCTTACTTGTCTGCGATACGTATACTTGCGTGCAACATCTTCAAATACACAACAAGCTTTTGGCGCCGTTGCCGGGGACTCTTTTTCTGCTAACCTAATACCAAGCAACTGTTCTTCGACCAAGTTCCTTATAATATACCTTTTCTTCTTTCTTGCTTTATCTTTTGTTTGTTTTTCTTTCTTTTGTGATATGCACTTTAATTTCACTTTTGATAGATCTTGAAGCCATCCTTTTTGAAATTATGGAAGAGAATTTCAATTGGGTAGATGGACCCTATAGAGATTCAATTAATGAAAGTTATAATGTATTTGAACACAACTATTGCATCTCTTGTGGTTATTGTGGAAAGCTTCATCTACCCAATTATTGTCCCGATTATGTTGAGTCGATGAATCGTGTTGAGCACAATGCATGGCATAACTGCCCTTATGATATGTGTGATTCAGGATTGGGAGCTTGCCATGATAATGAGTGGGAACATCAACAAACATGGCAATCGGAGTGGAATAATGCTTCAAACTTCAATCAACAATATGCTGACCAAGATTCTTCTTTGAGATTAGAGGAAGCGCTCCACAATTTCATGAACTCCTCCCAAAATCTTCCACAACAAGTCTTTGAACAACAATCGACTTCAAATCGCCTTTCTAAACTTGAAGAAACTTTAATTAGTTTTATGAAGTCCTCTCAATTGACTCATGATGCTATTCAAGCTAATGCTCATTAAATTGCTGCTTTACAGTTGCAGATGTACAATGTGGAGAATCAAATTGGCCAAATTGCTCAAGCAATAAATTCTCAACCATATGGAACATTGCCTACCAAAACTGAGGTCAACTTACAAGCAGAAGATAGCAAGCATAAGGAGATAATCAGTTTTTGGAGCAATTTAGAGTTAGAGGACGAGGAAAAAGCTGATGGAATCGAGATACAAAGCACAGAATACTCAAGGGAGGAGGAGAATGACACCACTAACAATTCAATGGATGAGGTGGATATGACTTCACCAATATCAAGTGGTGGAATATGTGAAGAAGCCATAGAAGTCCAAAGTTGCAATTCTGACACTTCTATCGATCTTATGGCCAATCCTAAACAAGGTAATGAGACTCTACTCATTGAAAATTATTTATCTAATGATTGCTTCGATTCATTGACAGAAGAAGCTCATGCTACATGGATACTTGATAAGCCAAAAGAGCACACGGATTTTCTTGGCATCTCCCATTGGTTAGAGCCCAATCAAATACCAATGAAGCAATTAGTTCTCATGGAAGTATTGCGATTCTCCAATTCGACAAAGAGAGCATATGAGTCACCACCAAGATACTAACAATTCCACAAACATATCAACTACCTTGGAGGATTGTTGAACCTTCTTCATCAAGAGCTAAAAGAGAGAGTCCATCAACTGAGGAAGGTGATCAAGTGGCAAACAAGAAAGGGGCAAGCGCTAGTTCATTGAGGAGGATGCGTACTTCATTATAGGGGAGTAACCTACCTTTCCTTTAATTTTTGTTACATTATTTTAATGATGATTTATGGATTAGGTTTAGGTGGAATTATGCCTTGCTGTCTTGATTGTTTCCCTTTCTCTAGATGATATTTTATTTTGCTTGTTTTTATTGCATTTAGGAAACATCGATCAAGATGCAGAAAACAGACAAACAGCAAAACAGATCAATAGACCGCGGTCCATTGAAAACAACAGCAAGATGAACTGGCAGGGTGCGGTCCATTGTAGATGAACAGCCAACCAAGCTTCCAAACCATGGTTTATTGAGCTTCAATCTTCATGTGGCTCTACGCTAACAAGGCAAGTTTTCTTTCCTACTAGTATTTCACATTGAGGACAATGTGTGGTTTAGGTTTGGGGCAGGTGCAAACATATGCCTTGCTTGTGGAGATTCTCTATTTAGCTGTTGGTTTGCTCATGCACTTTGATCTATGTTTTATGAGTAGGTTTGCATTTAGATAGTAATTGCATCATAGGTAAGGCTAGGTTGCATGGTGTGATTTTCTCTTTTTAAAAAATGCAAAAAGAGGAAAATCTTTTGAAAAACCGGTTGGTCCTTGTTCTATGATGATTATTAATGGCTGAAAATTCAAAGCATGATTGGATTTGAGATTGCAACAAACTTAGGACATGTTTTAGAAAGTTGTCAGGATGCCCAAACTTCAATCTTTTCACAACACTCTTGCATTAGGGATAGCTTAAAATTTACCCTTGAAATTGCATGGTTGTATGGCATACATGAGAATAGACAAGAACATGAACCTAGATATCCCACAAAAAGCAAATAGAGAAAGAATGCTGAAAAAGTGAAAAATCATTTGAAATGCATAGTCATGAGCTTAATGAAAAGATGTGTCAAGGCTTTGAGCACCACTGTACGGGCTTGAGCAGAATTGAGTGCAAAAAAAAAAAAGGCATACGCAATACGGCCCGGCATGTGCTTGTAGTGGAAATTGTCCATGAGTCGAAACTCGAGGATAGATCCGAAGGGGTATTTCAAAACCTAATGTCTTGGACCAACTGGGACGGGAGCCATTGATCGATTCCTCGCTACACGGGCCTAGCTTTTGGACATGACACTCAAAGTCGTGCACCACCAAATAAAGAACAAAGATAAAAGAAAAGAGCTGAATTGTCAAAGGGCAATGTCTAGGGAAGTGTTCGAGTCTTTTGATTGTTTGCTTGACCAACTTATCCATTGATTGGGTGCTTGAACTATGTTAAGAGTGTTTTGCACTAACACCACACAAGTGAGGGCTGAATGATTGTAAAAATTTGACATCCTAAGGTAGAGGCATTCGAAGTGAAGATTGTGTGATGAATAAGAAGCCATTTCTGAGAATGTTTTGGGACCAACTTGGTTTAAATCTTTTGATTGCATGTTCTTAGCTTTGCTCGAGACGAGCAAAAGTCAGGTTTGGGGGTGTGTTGATATTGTGATTTGTATGATTTGTGCAGCCATTCCCGACCTAGAATCGTATGTTTTCGGCCATTTCCCATACAGTTAGAGGGCAATTGCATATCTTTTCTGTATTGGGATTGAATTGGTATGAATGATAGTTTTTAGAGCTCCACACATGGATTGGATACTGCTGGAAGTTGTTTGATGTGCAGGGAATGATGAAGACATGGCTTGTCCGATGCAGCAACTTTTGTAGAGAATTTCTCATAATTCCTGTGTGATAAATAGAGCAAATAATATATCATCGGAAAGCTCGTCGATTTAGGATTCCAACGCGTCAAACGGATCTCAATTTGGAGCTGAAACGAAGAAGTTATGGCCGAAAGAAGAAAACTGCGCGTGGAAACAGGGGATAGACCGCGGTCCTAGACCGCGGTTTACTGAGGCACTTTTCTAAGACCGCGGTCTACTGAGAGGAATTCGCCGAAAAAGGCTCAGAACACTTGGAAGAATGGTGGGGCCCACAACCTCCTATCCCACACTGATTAAACCAAGAAAGGAGGGAGTGCAAATACTCTATATATAGTGGTGTACCCCCACAAACAAAAGAGGAGATAGATAGATATACACACATATATATACATACATACATATATACATATATATAGGGGATACAAGAGTAGAAGAAAAAGGCACCTACTACAACACGAGACAAGGGACCGCAACAACCATTCGGGAAGTCCGGATCGGGAGATTCGACTCCATTACCTAGAGTTCTTTCTGTCCCTTTTCTTCTGCTTTTCAACATGTTGTCTTCTCTTTTAACTCTTGTAGTTTATTTGAATATGTATAACTAAACCCCTAGAATCCTAGGGGGATCAATGGACCCAATGCTAAGTCTTAAGTAAGAGCTCTTATCTTTCACATATATGATTCTGTCGAGGTACGCCTCCTTGGTGTTATTTATGCAAGTTCGTACTTAATGCTTTCTTTTGGCTTGATCACCCACGAGATTGAACTTGAGACCGCCAGGAGCCTCGGGAGAGGAAATTGATGTCATGCTAGAATTTGCATAATCTATGTTAGTTTATGCCGGAAGGTGAGGTTATTCGTGCGAGCGCATCGGAAGATGGTGAGCACCCTAGATAGCCATTTAGGGTCGGTTTAGTTTGGCCTTTCAACATTAATCGCCTAGGAATAGAGTGGATTAGTGTCTTCCGCTTAGGTACATTCGTATGACATCGAAAGATGCGTACGATGGAAGTGGGGAAACCCTAGAACCCTAGGTTAGTAACATGACAGAATTCATCGTGTGAAAGAGGATTCTTGCTTAAGACTAGAATTGGTGAAGTTGTGAACCTTAGGAGCTTTTCATCGACTGATTTCTATCTATTTATTTTCTGTCTGTTTACTTTCTGTCTTTTAATTACTGCATGATTCTCAACTCATCTGATTGACTTGGCTTGGAAGTAGTTGTGTCAATTTTAGTGCTTAGCATAAGAGTCCTCGTGGGAACGATACTCTACTCACTCTGTATTACTTGTCTGCGATACGTATACTTGCGTGCAACATCTTCAAATACGCAGCAAAGATATACAATATCTCCAATCATTGGATATTATCCCAAATAAAAATATATATATTATCTATCAAAATTTGGAAGATATAAAATATCTCCATAAATGGATATTATCTACAAATAAAATGAGATAATTATCCATAAAATCAAGATGAACGGTCAGGATTGATTTTGATCGATCAATCAGATTAAAGCACAAGGATTGGCACATCAACTCTCCTCCTCTATAAATAGAGGGCTCCTATTCCGAAATTGACACACTGAATAGAGGAGAAGGTGCCAAAACTTGAAGAAGTTCTACCAAAATCGAGATTTCTTCAGAACTCGCCAAAGATCTGCCGAGTTGAAAACGTTCCAAAGATTTTGCACGGACTCACCGGATCAAGCCTACAAGCCCCGTCGTTACTAGCCCTCAATCGAGATTATGCTTCTCCAACCCTCGCTCGAGTCACAAGTCGGACCCGACAGATCAAGCTCCCATGCCCCATTGATTCCACCACCAAGTCTCAACCGAGACTAAGCCATTGAGGTTTCTCTCTCTCAGGATTTCATCGAACCAGCTCTCAACCGAGACCAAGCCATTGAGGTTGCTCTCTCTCGAGATTTCGTCAGACTTGCCTCTCGATTGAGACCAAGCTGTTGAGGCTTCTTGCTCGGGATTTCATCAAACCCACCGAATCAAGCTCAAAAGCCCCGGTGGACCACAGCTTTCCTCAATCAAGACTACACTTCTCCGGCCCTCACTCCAAACTAATCAAGAAAGAGAATCAGAGGACCCCATTTTTTGGTATTTTCTTGGCAGAATTTCGTTAGAGAAATTGTATCCGCAAAATCCAATACAAATTAAATTTGTTACTCATTTTTCTTATCTAAACTTTGCCGACTCGAAATTTGCTACGTATAATCCCTATTTAAGAAAAAATTTAAAAAATTTATCAAAGGGGGCAAAATTCAACAATAAGTAAATGGAGAAAATTCAAGGAAAAAAAAAGATAATTTAATAAAATAAGAATAAAATTAGTAAATTTATATAATATTTTAAAAACTTTTACCAGCTCTAAGAGCCTAAGAGGGTGATTTCGTCTTCAAATCTATCTCTACATGCATCTTTATCCAATCATATCCATTGCATCCAATCTATGTACAATGCCTATTGCTACCGGTAAAGTTAGAGTTGATATGCAATTATTGTCCTAAAAAATCCGATAATTACTTTACAATAATTATCTATATCTACATCTATCTAGATACTATATGGGAGAAGGTCTTCTTTATGGGTGTGCAAAAAAATCGGCTCGGGAGAACCGAACAAGAACCAAATTGGTTTGAACTAGTTCTCCCAAAACCGGTTCTATTTAGGTGTGATTTTTTAAATGAAAAGTGGTTCAATTAATTTCTAAGTGTAATTGATGTAGCTAAGCAGTTGAACCGAATCAAATTGGTTTTATTTAGAAATAATTTAATAATACAAAAAAAACAATTCAAAAACAATTATGTTCAATTCAAACTGTTTAAAAATAAAATTCGTTTAGTTCGAACCGGTTTCAAACCAAATGGATAAAAATGATTCAATTTGTTTTTGAACCAAATTGAACTGTTTCAAAACCAATTCAATTTGTTTTGAACCAGTTTCAAACCGAGCTAAACTATTTTAAAGCCAATTCAATTCGAAACCGTTAACCGAATTGGTTTAAAAATTTTTGAATTTTTCTGCACAAACCAATTATAGTTCATATTTGCTACACCGAGCTGAGCCGAGCCAAGCTAAACTAGTTCTTCTGATTCTATTTGAAACTGGAAGCTGGTTTTTGCACAGCCCTATTCCTTTGGGGGATTTTTGGTTTGAGTATTATTAGATTGCAAGGTAAAGCTAGATTACATTGAAAGTTATTATTTTACATGGAAAGGAGGTTGTAATATAAAATTGTTTTATTTGGTAAGTATTTCAAAATATTGGAAAAGTAGTTGAAGATATAATATTAGAGATGTGTTGATATAATGATTTGTATGATGTATTTATCCATTCCCGACTTAGAATCTTAAGTTTTAGGACACTTCCCATACATTTACGGGTTAATTGTATAACTTTTCATTATTGGGATTGAAGCATTGTAAAGGATAGTTTTCAGAGCTTTACTTGTGGATTAGATACTGCGAGGAGTCATGTGATGTGCAGGGAAGGAAAGAACATATGCAGAAAGATGAAGACAAGACTTGTCCGATGTAGTAAATTTCAGAGGGAATTTCTCATATTCTACATATGAGAAATATGGCAAATAATAAATCATCGGAAAGCTTGTCGAGTCAAGATCCCAACGCATCAAACGGATCATGAATTAGAGCAGAAATGAGGAAATTATGGCCGAAATAAAAAAAAACTGCGTGCAGAACATCGGCTGAGCCAAATGCTGGGACCCACCATCTCCGATCCCACATTGATTAGATCAATAATGGAGGCAGCACATTTGCTCTATATATAGAGCTGTACCCCCTACAAGTAATGCATACATACTATAGAAAAAAGTTGAAGAAGGGAAGAAGGGAAGAAGGGATCACAACAACAATTCGTAAAGTCAAGATTGAGAGATCGGCTTCATCATCTAGAGTTTCTTCTATCCCTTTTCTTCTTATTTTCATAATGTTGTCTTCTCTTCTAACTCTTATATTTCATTTTAGTATGTTGAGCTAAACCCCTAGATTCCTAGGGGGATCAATGGAACCTTTTCAATATTTTAAGTAAGGTTCTTCTTGCGTACATACGATTCTATCAAGGTATAATATTTCATGCTTTCTTTTGGATTGGCCACCCACGAGATTGAACTTGAGACAGAGAGGAGCCTCGGGAGAGGAAATCGAAGTCACGCTAGAAATTGCATAATCTAGGTTAGCTTATGCCAAGAGATGAGGTTATTCGTGCAAGCGCATCGGAAGATGGTGCGACCCTAGATAGCCATTTAGGTTTAGTTTAGTTTGGCCTTTAAACATTAATCACCTAGGAATAGAGTGGATTAGTGTCTTCCACTTAAGTACATTCGTACGACATTGGAAGGTGCGTATGATGGTAGTGGGGAAACCCTAGAACCCTAGACTGATGACATGGCAGAATTAATTGTGTGAAAGAGGAATTTTTGCTTAAGACTAGAATTGGTGAAGTTGTGAACCTTGGGAGCTCTTTATCAACTGATTGCTGGCTGTTTACTTTCTATCTTTTTAATTACTTGCATTCTACTCAATTTATTTGATTGACTTGACTTGGCTTAGAAATAGTTATGCTAATGTTAGTGACTAATAGGAGAGTCCTCGTGGGAACGATACTGTACTCACTCTGTATTACTTGTCTGCAATACGTATACTAGCGTGCATTACCCTTAATCATCTCGCAACAAGATGTCTTGAATTTTTTTATGATTTAATTCATTGTAAAACCAGAGTGCGGTTAAATTATGCGACCCGAATTATGAATACTTTCACAAATCTATGACGAAAGCGAAGGACTTGAGTCTAGCCAACATTGATTTGATTTGGGGATCCAAGGCGAGGCTTTCATTGATTATGCCTTCTTTGGATTAAGAGAAGCATGCTCTTCATTGTATTACAAGTTAGGGTTTGGGTTCCACACTTGCACACCATCGTTTTTTTACTCTTATAGTGAAGATTGCGGCTCTTCCTTTATTTTTGAATGTACAGATGACACCCCGCTGTCCCAAACCACCTATATTGCGTGTCAATTTCTCTTCTCTCTTCTCTTATGTACTTTGTTCGCTCAAACAATTCCTATCATACACTTTGAAATTAATTACAATTAAAATTTTATTTAATCATTTATTAAATATTTACTTCTTTCTCGATTTTATGAAAAAATAAACTTCGTGCGTACACGGGCAAAATACGGGCGAAATTCTAGTTATCCTATATGTTCATAATAATAGGAAAATAGTAGATAATCATATATTATTTAACATTTAAAACACCCCAAAAATGCTCCTCGAACTCTGCTTTTCTCATCCAAAACCTCTATTTCAACTCTATATAATCAGGTTCCAAACTTTTAGGCAAATATGTTAATCATCGGGAGTGATCGGATTTGGATATTCTTTATTTTTTTGTAATATCCAGACCCTACCCTTTATAGAACTAATTCCTAAGTTTTTGAAATTATGAATTGGACAGATGTAGAACTTGTATTATATCACAGGTTTCAGGTATCATGTCTAAACATGTCTTTTTTTTGTCATGATAATTTTGTAAATATATAATTATCATCCATAAGTTGTATAACTAATTAATCGAATTTATGATAAATTTTTAAGATTTAGTTTTTGTTGAATTAGTATAATAGTATAAGATTTAGCAAATGTTAGTTAATCCTATATTAAATTTATTACATTTGATTAACATTTCTTATTTATTTCTAAATTTTATTAGCATTTTCTATCAAATATATAATTGTGATGCCAAATAAAAATTTAGCGATTTAGGACTTAAATTTTATAAATAATAAAAGAACTAGAGTCAAAATGAAGAAATTATAGCTGATTAAAATCAATTATTTCATTTACATACCAAGTTACCATACAGATTTTGAGTATTGTGAGGTTGGAACTGGAGCTAAAATCGGTTACTCAATTCATTACCCAGGATAAGTTCCAATGGTTTCCGGCTCTATCCCAATACCCGTGTACACCCTTATTAATCTTTCTATTAGAAATCTATCCTTGGGCAACACCAACTAAGTGATAGGTAGGAGCTCCATGAGGATAAAGTATCATATATAGAGTGTCACCACGTGATAGTACTTATGCAATGACATCAACCAATAGAATTTACCTATTTATAGGATTATTTTTTTAATTTTATAGATTTTATTAAAAATTTAACTTATAGGTTGATATCCCATTGTAAATACCACCACATTATGAAACTGTGATAGAAGACACCTTCTCCTCAATTAGAGGTTCTCTACTTGTAAACACGATCTTCTTGCATGAATATAACTTAATAGAGAGTTCATGAACAATATTGAGGGGTTGCCATCAAATGTATTGAAGATATCTTGTCAATATTCTTCAGATCTTTTCAGATACGGATATATTCTTCAAATCTCGACCACCAAGTTGTTTTAATTCTGTATATTTTGATTTGATTCTCTTCTAATATTTTTCCTTATTTCTTTTATTTATTGGTGGAAACCGAACTTGTATATATATACATGTAATTGATGTATTGAAAGATGAGAAAAGTGATTCGCTTTATTGTGCTCTCAATTTGTACATGGTATCAGAGCCTGCATTCCCTTGATATCATTCCTTCATTATGGCTAAAAATAAGACCATCGATATCTCATCACCTTACTACCTGAGTACTTCTGATAGCCCGAGTGCAATGCTGGTGACATGCCGCCTAACCAGTAACAACTACACGACATGGTCACGAGCGATGAAGAATGCTGTACAAGCCAAAAATAAACCTGGGTTCATTGATGGGAGCTTGACCGAGGCTGACATCAATGCAACGGAATATGCAGCTTGGGATGTATGCAATTCTATGTTAATTGCATGGATTTTTAATTCATTAGATACGAGCTTGCAGGCCAACATGGCCTATGCGGACACTGCAAAAGTCGTATGGGATGATCTCAAGCAGAGATTTTCGCAAGGAAACGCTAGTCGAGTCTAGCAAATTAAGACGGTTTTGAGCACCCTATGCCAAGAGGGGCTCATGTTGCAGAGTATTATACAAAGATGAAGGCTTTGTGGGACGAGCTTGAAGATTATCCAAAGGTCCCACAATGCACTTGTGCTGCCGTGAGCAAGTACGCTAGTGAGAAGCAAGTGGAGAAGGTCCATCAATTTCTTATGGACTTGAGCACAGAATCTTTTGAAAATGTTCATCCCCAGGTATTGAAATTTGATCCACTTCCGTCTATGGCTAGAGTTTATTCTATGGTGACACAGGAAGAGCGTCAAAGGATGGAAGCCCGTGGACGTGAGGGAGCTACTAATTCAGTAGCGTTCGTGGCTGCAAAGGAAGGGAGAAACCATGAAATTTTATCTTCGTTTGGAAGATTATCTTGTATCTATTGCAGGAAAACAGGACATAGTCGATCCGATTGCTACAGGCTCAACGGATATCCAACCGATTGGGGAGAACGCCAAAAATTTGGGCCAAATTATTCAAACCAATGAGGCATGACCGGGACAATCGAGCAGCATTTCGTGACCCCAAAAATAAGGAGACCTTTTGGCCCAACATGCAACCAGATCAGGGAGCTCGCCATGCAAACAACTGGACCACAAGACAGGCCCGCCATGCAACACAGCAGCCACGTCATGCTCCATTTTTAGCCCATAAAGGAAGACCGAATCCTTCTGGGACAGGAGTAGCCTCGAAATTAACTGATGAAGTGGTTGAAAAACTTCTCACACTAGTTGAGCCGTCTGATAGTATTTCTGATCAATTGGCCAGTCTGTTTTCTAATTTTCATGAAGGTAGCTCATATTGGATTCTTGATACCGGGGCGTCTATGCATATGACCGGTAATTTGGGTGAATTGATTGATCCACTGCCCATCACGAAGCCGCATTCGATGTGGGTGCCAAATGGAAGATCTTTTCTTGCAAAGCAGATTGGCCGTGTTAAATTAGGTCCAAATTTTATCTTGGAGAATGTCCTCTATATTCTAGAATTCATTTGTAATTTAATTTCGATTAGCCAATTGACAAGAGATATGCACTGTTCTATGACATTCTCTCATGATCTTTGTATGGTGCAGGACCTAACCTCGAGGAGGCCAATCGGAGTGGCTAAATTGCGAGGGGGGTTGTATTGTTTCGGATGTCCAACTTCACAGTCAGCACTAGGAGCGATCCAAGAGAGGGCTATGAGAACTGGCATAGATAGTTGGGACACCTGTCACAAAGAGCCTTATCTTTTATTTCTAGTTTTCACTTGAGTAAGGTTGAGAACAAGGTTTGCAATATTTGCAGCAGAGCAAAGCAAACACGCCTACCATTTTCCTCAAGTTCTAATAAAACTGAAAATGTTTTTGTTATAATCCATTGCAATGTTTGGGGTCCTTATCATACTTCATCCTTAACCGATGCGCACTACTTTTTAATAGTTGTTGATGGTCATAGCAGGGCAACATAGGTGTATTTAATGCGAGAAAAATAAGAGGTTGAAAGGCGGATGATGGAATTCTTTCATATGGTGCAAAATCAGTTCGGATGATCTATTAAAATTGTAAGAACTGATAACGGGCTAGAGTTTATGTCAAAATCCTTACAAGATTTCTGTCTACGTAGAGAGACAATACACCGGACAACATGTGTAGAGACTCCACAGCGGAATGGAAGAGTTGAACGGAAACACCAAAATATTTTAAATGTGGCAAGAGCATTGCAGTTTCAAGCTCAAGTACCAATTAAATTTTGGGGCGAATGCATTTTAATGGCAACGTATCTAATCAGTCACATGCCTACACCATTATTGTCGGATAAAAGTCCTTACGAAATTTTATTTGGGAGGCCGCCAACTTATGATCATCTACGTGTTTTCAATTCACTATATTATGCATTACATAAGCCTAAGATGAAAGATAAATTTGAAGAGCGCTCAAGGAAATGCATGTTTATTGGCTATCTACATGGAAAGAAAGGGTGGAAGCTTTATGATCTAAACACGGGAGAAGTATTTGTCTCGCGGGATGTGGTATTTCACAAAGAAATCTTTCCATTCGCCAAATCAAGCGCATGCTCCAATCATGGTGATCAAGGGAATGCAATGGAATTGGTGACAGTTGGAAATAATAATGAAAGGGGGAGAAGTGAATTAGCACAAGAGATAATCCATCAAGAAAATGAAGTCACAAGTAAAGAAGAAAGTCAAGGACGGGTAATTACAGAAGAACAAATAGATGAAGATGTTGCGACCCAACAAAATGAACTGGAAGAAGAATCATTACAGTGCACACAACCAAGCCGAGAGAGGAAATCCCCTTCTTATCTTTTAGATTACGCACGCCATACCGGAGCACCGGAGCACAGTACACCACCCCTCCCTCACCCACTCCATCAATCTCCTCAGGTAAGTATTACCCCATAGAGAATCATATTTGTTATGACAGATTGAATAAATCTCACAATGCATTTCTAGCCTCTTTAGACTCGGATGTTGAACCTAGGTCATTCAAGGAAGCAATTTGTGATCCTCACTAGAGGAAGGCAATGCAAGAAGCGATCCAAGCACTTGAGTAGAATAAAACTTGGACAATTGAACCTCTACCGGCAAACAAGAAACCCATTGGATGCAAGTGGGTTCTCAAGATCAAATGTCAAGCTGATGAAAATATCGAACGCTATAAGCCTAGGCTCGTTGTGAAGGGATTCACGCAGATTGAAGGTCTAGATTTTCACGAAACATTTGCGCCGGTGGCAAAGCTAGTGATGTGCATTGCTTTCTCACTGTAGCTTTATTTGGTGGTTGGGAATTGCATCAAATGGACGTACATAATGATTTCCTACACGGTGAGCTTGAAGAGGAAGTCTACAGGCAATTGCCACCTGGATTACACTGCCAAGTCCCTAGATCTGTCTGCCGACTTAGAAAATCATTGTATGGTTTGACGCAAGCATCACAGAATTGGTTTTCGAAATTTGCATTTGCACTACAGTAATATGGATTCGTTCAATCCTCCATAGATTATTCATTATTCGCGTACTCAAAAGTTGATCATTTTCTTGTTGTTCTAGTTTATGTTGATGACCTTATTTTGACAGGCAATGATGCCAGTCAATGCATTGCTCTAAAGGAATATCTGCATCGATGCTTCCACAGTAAGGACCTTGGCTCCTTGAAATATTTTCTTGGGATAGAAGTTGCACGGCAAGGTGGTGAGATGTTTTTATGCTAGCGCAGGTATGCCTTAGACATATTGATGGATTGTGGAATGCTTCGGTCCAAGCCTGCCATGTTTCCAATGGAATAGCAACATCGGTTATCTTCTGATTCTAGTACTAGAATCTCAAATCCAGAGCAATATTTTCGTCTCATCAGGCATTTGATTTATTTGACAATTACCCGACTAAAGTTGTGTTACGCAGTCCATATCTTATCTGAATTCATGTAGAACCCTTGACAAGGTCATTGGAATGCAGCAATACGTGTTCTTCATTATTGGAAATTCACCCCAGGGGAAGGCATGCTACTTAAGCCTTCATCACTTCAGTTAACTGGATATTGTGAGTTTGACAGGGCAAGTTGTCCTATGACTCGACGATCATTGACACGATATTTTGTTACACTTGGACGAAGTCCTATTTCCCGAAGAACTAAGAAGCAGACCACAGTGTCACGCTCTTTTGCTGAGGCAGCACAACCACAAGTGAACTTTTATGGCTACGAAGTGTACTTAAGTCCCTACAAGTTGATCATTTACAACCGATGCAGTTACATTGTGATCATCAAGTAGCCCTTCATATTGTATCCAATCCAGTTTATCACAAGTGCACCAAGCACATTGAAATCGACTACCATTTCATTCGAGAACATTTGCAATCCAAGGCAATTGCCACGACACATTTGCCTACACGTCTTCAACTGGCTAACATATTTACTAAAGCGTTAGGCAAGGATCGATTCAACTTTCTACTCAACAAGTTGGGCGTTCATAGTATACACTCTCCAAGTTGAGGGGGAGTACTAAAGATATCTTGTCAACATTCTTAAGATCTTTTCAGATATGGATATATCCTTCAGATCTTGACCACCAAGTTGTCTCGATTATGTATATTCTAATTTGATTCTCTTCTAATATTTTTCCTTATTTCTTTTATTTATTGGTGGAAACCGAAGTTGTATACATATACATCTAATTGATATATTGAAAGATGAGAAAAGTGATTCGCTTTATTCTGCTATGAATTTCTACAAAATGTTGGTTCCTTTTTTTTGGTAGATTAGATGTTGGTCCATTGATTTTAATGCTGGCAAAGTTTCACTGTTGGTGGATGCAACACGAGCAAGACTAAGGACTTGACATGATCTATAAGATCTCTCGTAAGAAGGATACAAAATTAGACGAAATTCATATGTCAAAAAACAAAAAGATAAAACTCAGAACTGACTAAATTAATTACAAAAATTGAGCCAAAAAGGGGTGATCGGTACCTAATATTTTTTCATAGTATCCAGATCTTACCTTGTATAAGATTGGTTCATGAATTTTGAATCCAAACCCTTGTTGCGTATTTGAAGGTGTTGCACGCAAGTATACGTATCGCAGACAAGTAATACAGAGTGAGTAGAGTATCGTTCCCACGAGGACTCTTATGCTAAGCACTAAAATTGGCACAACTAGTTCCAAGCCAAGTCAATCGAATGAGTTGTGATGCATGCAAGTAATTAAAATACAGAAAGTAAACAGACATAAAATAAATAGATGGAAATCAGTCGATGTAAAGCTCCTAAGGTTCACAACTTCACCAATTCTAATCTTAAGCAAGAATCCTCTTTCACACGATGAATTCTGTCATGTTACTAACCTAGGGTTCTAGGGTTTCCCCACTTCCATCGTATGCACCTTCCGATGTCATACGAATGTACCTAAGCGGAAGACACTAATCCACTCTATTCCTAGGCAATTAGTGTTGAAAGGCCAAACTAAACCAACCCTAAATGGCTATCTAGGGTGCTGACCATCTTCCGATGCGCTCGCACGAATAACCTCACCTTCTGGCATAAGCTAACCTAGATTATGCAAATTCTAGCATGACATCGATTCCCTCTTCCGAGGCTCCTCGCGGTCGCAAGTTCATTCTCGAGGGTGGCCATTCCACAAGAAAGCATTAAGTACGAAATTGCATAAATAACACCAAGGAGGCGTACCTCGACAAAATCATATATGTGAAAGATAAGAGCTTTACTTAAGACATAGAAATGGGTCCATTGATCCCCCTAGGATTCTAGGAGTTTAGTTATACATATTCAAATAAACTACAAGAGTTAAAAGAGAAGACAACATGTTGAAATTCAGAAGAAAAGGGACAGAAAGAACTCTAGATAATGGAGTCGAATCTCCTGATCCCGACTCCCCGAATGGTTGTTGTGGTCCCTTGTCTTGTGTTGTAGTAGGTGCCTTTTTCTTCTACTCTTGTATATATATATGTATATCTATATCTGCCCTTGATGTAAGGGTGCACCACTATATATAGAGGAGGTATACTTCCTCTATTCTTGGTCTGGTCGGTGTGGGATAGGATGTAATGGTCTGGCCGAATTCCTCTCAGTAAACCGCGGTCTAAGACCGCGGTCTAGGAAAAATGCCTCAGTAAACCGCGGTCTGGGACCGCGGTCTATCCCCTGTTCCGCGCGCAGTTTTCTTCTTTCGGCCATAACTTCTTCGTTTCAGCTCCGAATTGAGATCCGTTTGATGTGTTGGAATCCTGACTCAACGAGCTTTCCGATGATATATTATGTGCCCTATTTCTCACACAGGAAGTAGGAGAAATTCTCTACAAAAGGAGCTGCATCGAACAAGCCCAGTCTTCATCATTCCCTGCACATCAAACAACTCCCAGCAGTATCCAATTCATGTGTGGAGCTCTAAAAGCTATCATTTACAGCAATTCAATCCCAATACAGAAAATATATGCAATTACCCTCTAAATGTATGGGAAATGGCCGAAAACATATGATTCTAGGTCGGGAATGGATGCACAAATCATACCAATCAGCGTATCAACAACCCTATATTGTTGAATATTGGAACCGGACCCTACCCGGAAACTATAAAATATCACAGGTTCTAGGTATCATATTTTTATCATAATCGAATATGGCAATTTTAAGTATCTTTACATTTTATTTATTACTAATTGTAAGTTATAATAATATTTTAGATAAGAAAAATTCATCAAATATGCATGATTATTCTGTCAAAAGAGAGTTAGTTGAGTTCTAAATACAATAGTTTAAATAATTCATGAATTGGAGTTCAAACGAGAAAGTTACGATGACTAAAATTAATTGTGCGAATTAATTAATAGTTTCTGGTTTTGGACATCTTGTATGCTGAAACTGAAATGGACCGTTCTTTAATTTGTTACCCAAACCTATCTTATTGTCATTAATCTACTCAGAACCTACCCAATAGGTTAAATTTGTACTGATTTCGGATCTACCCTACACCCGTGTACACCCCTAGAGCCACGGGACTTGAATGAAAATTCCAAAGATAGGGGCAACATCTATGACACTATATAGCGTCATATATAGAGATCAACGGTGACTGATCACGAGCCACATGATTGGCCCTAGGCACTCGCTTCAAACAAACACAATTCTCGTTTCCGAATCACAGCACAGGCCTCATTGTTTTTTTTTGACAATTAATATGTTAGTTATAAATTAATTAGCGAAAGGGTAAACATCAAAAGTGTAAAGTCCCTTCTCCCTGAATTGTTTACCTAGCCTACATAACCTGTGGGCCTCCTCAACAAACTCTCTGTTGACCCACTTTATAGTGCAAGCTTCAAAAGAAGAGGCTTAACTAAGTATATTTTTCCTTAATGACTTAGTTTCCCAGGGAGTATGACTGGGTTTGACAGAGAATGAACTAAATTCAAAGAATCACACTTAATAAAAATATTTCTCCACCCTTTGGTTGAAGCAATAGAGTAGGCCAATGCACAGCTTTAACTTCTACATGGGTGGTAGAGAAGGCCACTTCTCACTGGAACCAAGCTAGGAGAAAGCCTTTCGAGTATCTTGCTAGACCCAGGAGGCATGTTCCTTCTTCATTGAAGGTAGCAACTGTACAAATACTGATTAAGCCTTCCCCAATTGCTGCATCACCAATTACTAGCTTGTCTTGATGATTTGGTCCCTACCATTCAAATAATGGTTCTTATAGCCTCCGAACATCACTTACGTTGCTATGCTCTTTGAAACATTTATCCAATCTACTCAAAGACACAGATAAATTAGGCTTCTCATGAGCATCTAATACTTTATTCTTGTAGTCTCATAACTAATAAAGTAGTAAAACAACAAATAACTAAAGATTAGAACATTGGTTAAAGCTGCTCTAAGATGTTGTTGTGGAGCATAAACGAAGTTTACAACCTCTAAACTAGATGAGCCAAAAATGTTTGTATTCCATAAAGTCCATTTAGATTCCCTCCAAGCAACATGATAGAAAATGCAGTCCCTAAATAGGTGATCTGCTCTATTGGAGCTAGCCTCGCACAGAGGGCATAGGTCCTTAGTGTTAGGCCAAGGGAGGATTGCATTTGCAAATCTACAAAGGAAGATTTTCAATCTTTCATGAATATTTAATTTCCAAAGATTTTTCCAAAGTTCCTAGTTTACAATACTCTGTGGAGAATGGAATTTATCCTTTTAATCTAGAAGATAGAAAGACTTTACTGTGTGTTTTGCCATAGAATTAGGTAGCCATATGTAGCACCCTTGGGGTTGTCTTGTGGAAGGTCAATTTTCATTGTCTTGTTGACACTATCTTCAAAAAAAAAAAAAGTCTAAGTTGATCTTGATCCCATCATTTTGGTTAAGCAAAATTAAATCAGACACTTTGAGGCTAAGGTCTGGAGTAGAGTTACCGGAAGGTTCTAGTGAGGCTAAATCATTACGTGGTACCCAAGGGTCTTGCCCCATGTGTCCTTCCATCCCCAATATGTTTGCAAGCTCCATGCCTGGTTGAAGGCTGACAACTTTGCAAACCCTTCGATGTGTGGGATATTGCTGATTTAGGGATGTTTTTTTAGATTAAGAAACAAACCATACATGGCAAACAATGCCTTTGATGCTAGACTATGTACTCTACAAGTTAGTGGCCACGCTTACTTTGATTGCATAGCTTTC
The DNA here is from genome assembly GCA_037672795.1 of Lagerstroemia speciosa. NCBI lineage: Eukaryota > Viridiplantae > Streptophyta > Magnoliopsida > Myrtales > Lythraceae > Lagerstroemia > Lagerstroemia speciosa. The sequence continues at coordinate 9,882,409 of CM075303.1, read as the reverse complement.
TTTATTCATGTCTACTGACTTCCTAAAGCCTAAGCCTCCTACATGCTTTGGTTTACATAGCCTATCCCAACTCATGGGAGCAAAGTATCTATCTTGTTCTAAGTTTTTCTCCCACCATAATTTTTTAATCAGCCGATCTAACTTATTTGTTATACTCTTAGGGATGAAAAACAAGGACATTGTATATATAGGTAAGCTAGAGGTAACTAATCTAATGAGTGCGGCTCTACATTCCCAAGAAAGCAAATGAGCCTTCCAAGAGGATAATTTATTCTTTAGTCTATCTATGAGAAATTGGAAAGATGATGATCTTTTCCAATTAATTATCAAAGGATTTCCTAAATACCTAGTGTCAGGTTTGAGCTTCTTCATACTTATAATTTCCTTAGTTTACATAATATTATGAGCTGAAGTGTTTTTTGAAAAATAAAGGCCTAATTTTCTAGTATTAACTCTTTGATCATACCAAGAACATAACTTGTCTAAAATTCTTTTGTGATTTTTAATATCTTTCTTAGTTGACCTAGAGAATATTATTAAGTCATCTACAAAAAGTAACCTTTCAGAGAGTTCTCCCTTTAAGCTTTGAAGAGTAGCTTGGAAAGTACTTCCATTGAGAGAATGAAAAGGTAGGGTTATAAGGGATCACCTGTCTAATACCACAAGATGGTTTAATATTGCCATTAGGAGAACCATTGATTAATATGGAGTAGAAAAGTGTAGATATGCATTGGTGCATCCATTGAATAAATGTCTAATGGAAAACAAATTCCTTAAGAGCCTTTGGATGAAATTCCATTCATGATTGTCAAAAGCTTTTTCAAAATCTATTTTTATTCCAATCCATCCTCTTCTGGATCTAGACTTTGTCATGGTATGAATTATTTCTTATGCTAAAAGACCATTTTCTGTGTTAACCTACCCTCTATGAAAGTTGTCTAATTAGGTCCTATAAATTTTCCAAGTAAAGGTTTTAGTCTGTTGGCAATTATCTTTGTAATAATTTTGTAAGTTACATTAGTAAGATTTATTGGTCTAAAATCTTTGAAAGAGTTTGCCCCTTTTATTGTAGGAATGAGAGTAACAAATGAATTATTCCATTCTTTCAAAAGATAGCATGTTCCAAAGAAGTGGATAATAGAATCAATAAGTATATTTCCTGTTACATCCTAGTTGCTCTTATAAAATAATGTTGACATCCCATAGGACCTGAAGCCTTCATACTTGGCATTTCCTTTAGTGCATTTAAAACTTCTAATGGTGTTGATATTCTGATTAAGTCCTCATTTTCTTGTTCTGCAATTTTTTCTGGGATCAAATTTTCCAAGTTATTAGGGATTTTAGGTCCACTACTGCTGAACCATTTTTGAAAATTTTGTATGAAGTAATCACTTAACTGTTCATGATCAGCAATCAATCCATTATTATTGTTTTAAACAAAATGAATAGAATTGTATTGCCTTCTAATAACTATTGAGCGATAAAAGAACTTTGTATTTTTCGATCTCCTTCCTTTAACCACTATTCTCTAGATTTTTGCCTCCATACTAAATCATTCCTAAGTAAAAGATTATCTAACTCTGACTCTAATTTTTCCTCTTCTATTATTTTCAAGTGTAGGGGGTTTCAATATAATATCCTTAAGATTTTCCATGTCAGCGGTTGTTTGTTATTTTTTCATTCATGGGTTATTCCAAACAATATGCAATTGTAACTCAAAAAACAATATGAAATTCAATTCTTTCCCGGATATGTCAAATATAAAAGTTCTTTCTAATCTAATTATTGGATTTTAACATATGTGCACATCACATATTAAGAAATCCATAAAACTCATATAAATATAAATACTGAGAGGAGTTATTGACATACCTAAAATAATCCAAGACCATCATTGTTGACACCTGATTTTGGCTCAAAAGGTACCTAAACCTTGATCCCGAAAAAAAATGAGGGAACACGTGCCCATATCAAACCTAATGTGATGTTTGAGATTAAAATTGAGGATCCAATGGGATTGATCACAGGGCAAATTCAGTGTCATTGTGAAGAACATCAAAATAGTTTCAATTTGACGTATTTTGAACTGTGAGATTTGTTCCAGAGAAAAAGATATTATTTTTAAGTGAAATTGACTGAATCTATCATATTCATGCGTCTTATCCAGTTTTACTTGAAAAATTATATCTAATTTTGAGAGTCCAAATTAAGCAACATTAGTGTCATCTAGATCTTAATTCATAAAAGATTGAAGAAAAAATAAAACATAATGTTAAGGGCTTAAGAATAAGCTAAAAAAAAAGAATGATTTTTATGTCCGAGGAATTGTAAGGGTTAGTAGAAATTAAATGCACTTGAAATATTATATGGAATATCGTTAAGGGTCCTTTTTCTAAATTTCTTGCTCCAACAAAATATTATTTGAATAAACTTTAGTGAAAAAAAATTTAAAAATTTAAAAAAAATAAAATACACTTCATCTTATATGTAAACAAAAGGTAGGGTTTCGAGGGGCATTTTCAGCTGCGGCAGCCTCCCAGTGGATGAGGGGACAGAGAGAGCAAGCCTTCAAAAAGAAAAAGTAGACAAAACAGGTGACAAAAGGAACTCAGGATCATGGCCACACTCTGATCAAGCCCACCGGAGCTCCAACACCCTTCACGACCATGCCCCAACCACTCACCTCCAAATGGAGGCCTCTGGAGCTCAATTTCAGCCTCCCCGACTCCTCGAGGCTCTTCCTTCAGCTTAGTTCCTACGAGACAAGCTGTCCGCTCCAACCATATCTTCCATTTCTGAGCTTCCACGACCTTGCTATCCCTGAGAGATAGATTCTGACCACAAACCAGAACCCTCTGCTCTCACGAGCTCACTGCCGCTCACTAGATCCAAGCCCTCCTCCACTGGTTCCAACTCTGATTGTCCCAGCCACGACAGAGCTCCACCAATCAAGATCCATTGGCATCGAATCACCTCTGATTTGAGCCTCATGCCACCACAAGCCTACAACCTGAGCTTGAGCCATTTCCCCGCTCCTTGTTCCGAGCACCAGCCACTATCCTACAACTACCTGAGATGACGACAACCACTGAATCTACTGCCATAATCCTGCTGCACCGAGCTCCTTTGACCACCAAACTCCATCAGGCACCTCATCAAGTCCCTCTTGTTCCAGCCACTAGAACCAATGATCCTGAGACCACCGACAAGCTAGTACAAATTCTTCTGAACCTCTACATGCCTTGGCGGTAAGTAAGGTTCCATTCGATCTTCCTTTAGACTTCATTGATCGTTGGTTCAGATCCGTACTGTCTTTTGGTGCATTCTTTTCCACGTATGGTTGTAGAATCCTGTGGTCTGATCAAGTCTGCTTAGAATCATGTGTTACTGAAGTAGATTGTAGATATAATTCTATGATGTTTTCAACAATGCTCTTCCGAGGTCCTGTTGTTTTGTACGACTATAAGGAATCAATATTGTTGTGTGTTGGTAGTGATCACTATCACTACCTAGGTGATTGTTTATTGTTGAATATGTTGCTATGATGATATTCACTGTGTTCATGATTATTGGCTGCCATGAGTCAAATTTCGAGTTCTTGATAATAGTGCTATCCCTTGTTTGATTTTCTCATGTTTTCGTGGCTATTTTCTAGTTAAAAGCAAAGCCACTAATTCTTTAAACATCATGGCTATCTCTTGCTTGATACTCCCTCTTAATTTGAATGTTATCTTCATCAAGGATAGGGTCGTGCATACCCCGATAATGCAATAGCTCCTTGCTTGATGATTTTCTCATGATTTAGATGTCATTTTCATTGGGAAAAGAGCTCTATATTATCTGTTGCTGCAACAGTGTATTTTCCCTTGTTTTCAAGGCATTTTCAAAGGAGAATAGGGCTGTTACTGTCAGTCATTTGTAGCAGCACCTTGCTGGATGTATTTACCTTTTAATTGACTCTTTTCTCTCTCCTCGCACTCCTTCTAAAATTGGAGCCTCATCGAGAAACTTTATTGAAGGTGTTGATAGAAGCGCAGGTCCTGAAAGAAATAATGATGAAACAGGTTGAAGAGGTTGTGGGATCAATTTTCTCCAACCAAATCTCTTTTGCTGAGGACGAGTTATCTGATGATGGGTAAGGACATGTCCGAGCCTTGCACATTGTTTGCAAGTGCAAAGGCTTTGTAGTGGGGGGTGTTATGATTGACAACGGGTCTGCATTGAATATGTGTCCCCTCTCAACTCTCAAGCAGATGAATGTAGACTTCAACCTGATCCAGACAAGCAAAACAGTCGTGAGAGCTTTTGACGGCTCAAGGAGGGAGGTGAATGGGGGGATTGAGCTACTCGTAGAAATTGGCCCATGTACCTTCAATATAAAATTTCAAGTGATGGACATACCTAATGCATTCAGTATGTTGCTGGGAAGACCATTGATTCACTCTGCAGGTGCCATCCCATCAAGCCTACACCAAAAGGTGAAGTTCATTACGGAGAACCGCCTCATTACCATCAATGGAGAGGATGATTATGCAATCTACAAGGAGACGGACATTCCTACATCAACATTGGAGAGGACGAAAATCTCCCATTCCATTCTTTCGAACTAGTGTCTGTAATTAAGGATTGGGGTGAACTAGGCCCCACCAAGCTGACAAGATGATAGGAAGGATGCTTTTGAAAAATAGTTACCTCCCCAGTACTGGGCAGGGAATCAAGGGGTAAGGCATGCGTGAGCCTATAATACCCAAGCCACTCCAGAATCGACAAGGGCTCGACTACCACCCTTCTTGCAAGGAGATTACCGCAACACATAGAAATCGCACTTTTGGGAAGCTCTCTCATTTAAGTCTCACTGAGAACTCACCGATGGAGATTCCTCCCTTGAAGATAAAGGAAGAGATTGTCAAATAGATCAACGTTGGTTTCTTGGAGGTGTGCAACTATTCATAGTGGGTTGCTAATGTAGTCCCTGTTCATAAGAAAGATGGAAAGGTCGGCATTTGTGTCGACTATCGTGACCTCAACAAGGCTAGCCCAAAAGACAATTTCCCACTTCCTCACATTGATGTTCTTGTTGATAATACCGCCGGCCATAAGATGTTCTCGTTCATGGATGGTTTCTTAGGCTACAATCAAATCAGCATGGCAAAAGAGGATAAGTTGAAGACAACATTTATAACAATGTGGGGAGCGTTTTGCTACAAAGTCATGCCTTTCGAACTCAAGAACATAGGTGCTACATATCAGCAGGCCATGGTTAGTTTGTTTCATGACATGATGCACAAGCAAATTGAGGTTTACGTGGATGATATGATCGCGAAATCTCAACAAGGAGCGGACCACTTAACCAATTTGTGCATGTTGTTTGAGCGCCTCCAAAAGTACAAATTGAGACTCAATCCCACAAAGTGCATCTTCGATGCAACTTTTGGCAAATTACTGGGATTCATTGTCAGCAAGAAGGGTATTGAAGTGGACCCTGACAAAGTCAAAGCAACCACCAGTCTCCCTCCTCCTACCACTGTCAAGGAAGTGAGAAGCTTGCTAGGCCGTCTAAACTATATCACTCGGTTCATTGTGAACCTTATAGGCAAGTGCCAGCCTTTCTTCAAGCTTTTGCTCAAATCCAATGGGATGATGAATGCCAACAGGCCTTTGACACAATCCAGACTTATCTGGAAACCCCCCAATACTGGTTCCACCTACTCCAAGTCGGCCCTTGATCTCGTACTTGACAGTCCGCAAGGAATCATTAGGAGCCATGCTGGGCCAATCGGATGACATAGGCCATAAGGAACATGCGATCTACTATTCGAGTAAGAAATTCACTGAAGGATAATTGAGGTATCCCAAAGTGGAAAAGATTTGTTGTGCATTAGTATGGGTGGTGCAACGTCTCCAACAATAGACGTTGTACTACACTGTACATCTCTTGTCCAAGATGGACCCTTTATGCTACTTGTTGGAGAAACCGGCTTCCTTGAAGAATTTAGCTAAGTGGCAAGTTCAGCTCACTGAATACGATATTCAATTTGTATAGTGCATGTCTATGGAAGAACAGGCTCTAGCAAATCATCTAGCTGAATTCCCAATTGACGACGATACTCCGATCAATCCGAAATTGCCAGATGAGGGAATCCTACAAGTGGAAAGCGACTCGGACCTTGAGTCCTGTTGGAGGATGTACTTCGATGGAGCCGTGAACTCCATGGGTTGTGGCATTGGTGCAGTCTTGATCTCTCTAAAAGGATGACATTACCAGTTGCAACAAAAGTAGCTTTCCCTTGTACCAATAATGTTGCTGAGTATGAGGCTTTCATATTAGGGTTGAAAGCAACACTTGATTTCAAAGTCAAGAGTTAGAAGTGTATCGGGACTCGATGTTTATCATTTTACAAATATTGGGAGAGTGGAAGACTAGAGATCCAAAATTGATACCATACCATGAGCATCTGGAGAAAGTGGTGCATTTGTTCAAAAGGATCACTTTTACCTACACTCCGCACACAAAGAATCAATTTGCAGATGCACCGGCCACACTTGCCTCAATGGTCAGTATCTTTGGAGAAGACATGATCGAGCCTCTTGAGATAGAAATCAATGAGCTTCCTGCCATTGTAACATGACTGAGAGCGACAATGATGAACCATGGTATGTGGATGTTAAGCGCTACCTCAGTAATGGTGAATATCCAAAGCATGCAACTCGAAAGACAAGAAAGTCAGTTGACGCTTAGCATGAAACTATTTCCTAAGCGGAGAAGTCTTGTACGGGAAATCATTTGTTGTGACGCTCTTGAGATGCGGAGATGCTAGAGAAGCAGAGTGCCTAATGAAGGAAGTGCATGAAGAGCTATGTGTGCCTCACATGAGTGGGCACATGCTAGCAAAGAAGATTATGCAACTCGCGTATTTCTGGACGACCATGGAGACAGACTGCTCGAGGCACCTACAACACTATTACTTGTGCCAAGTTTATGCAAATCAGGTTAATTTGCCGGCAAACGAATTACATCTAATGTTGGCACCTGCCCTTTTCAATGTGGGGCATTTATGTGATTGGTCCGATCTCTAAAAGGGCATCAAACGAACATGTCTTCATCTTAGTGGCTATTGACTACTTCACGAAGTGGGTTGAGGCCGAATCCTATGCATCAGTGACCGCCAAGGTGGTGGTTTAGTTTCTCAAGCACAACCTGATCTCTCGATATGGTGTGCCCGAGACTCTTATCACCGATAATGCCAAAAATTTCAATAGCAAACTTGTCAATGATCTATGCGGATGATTCAAGATTAAGCATCGTAATTTCTCCCCATATTGACCCCAAATGAGTGGTGCGGTGGAAGCAGCTAATACAAATTTGAAGAAGATCATTGAAAAGATGACTATTATGTGCAAAGATTGGCATGAGGTGCTCCCTTGGGCACTTCTAGCATATCGTACCTCGATTTGCACATCTACTGGGGCAACTCCATACTCCTTGGTCTATGGCACCAAAGCCGCACTACCAGTTGAGGTCGAAATCCCTTCTATGAGGATTCTTGCCGAATTCAATCTAGGAGAAGCTAAATGGGCAAGACAGCGATATGAACAGTTGAACCTTATTGATGAGAAAAGACTTACAGTGCTCTGTCATGGCTAGTGCTATCAAAAGCGCTTGGCTCGTGCTTACAACAAAAGGTTCGACGTCGCCAGTTCCAACCCAATGACTTGTTATTGCATAAAGTGTTGCGCATTACTCCTGATTCTCGAGGTAAATTCATGCCCAAGTATGAAGGCCCCTATGTTGTCAAAGAAGTCTTTTTCGAGGGTGCACTGAGTATCACTGACATGGATGGTCAAGATATCTCAAGCACTGTCAATGTAGATTCGCTGAAGAAGTATTTCCCCTAAGAAACAGGTCGATGCACACTTTCTGTTACTTTCCAAAAAATCTAGAGAGAAAAAAATAAACATAGTCTAGTCTCACTAGACTGGAAACCTGAAAGGGTGGTATAGGCAAAAATTAGGGAGAGAGGTGCGATTGAAAACCCAAAGGAGGGCAGTTGTAGCAAAAGGACAGCCAAATTATACTACCCGCTAGTTTGAAAACCCAAGAGAGCGGTCTAGGCAAAAGCTAGGGAGTTGAGCGGTACGATTACTCCCTTAGAGGAGGGCTGTAGCAAAAGGAGAGGCATTTAAGAGAAAAATGAATGAAAAATCAAATAAAATATCCCCGCTAGATCAATGTACATGACATGATCTAAGCAAAAGTTAGGGGAAAGTTATTGCCTTGGCCACGATGATGCGAAATTCTTGGTGCAAGTAGCCATAGTCATGGTCTGAGAAGTCAAAGGCAAGCAGTCCAAGAACCAAGAAAGGTCGACATGAGATCCTAAGTGGTGCATCTCGAGTGGTGGTTGAACCGCATGTATCCATTGAAACTTGGAGAACTAAAAAAAAAAAAATTCTCTTGTTTCTTCTTGATCCTGTGGGCTAAGTACGCACTCGCGCCCTTTCTTTCTGAAAAGGAACACAACCACTCCTCAAGATGATTACAAAGCTGATGATCCCAAACATCCATTGCTCGAATTGCTTTACTTGTCACAATTAGGGTTGCCCAAGGTGGAACTAATGACATGTTGGCTTGTCACTTGTCTTCACAGGTAGGTAGATGAGAGCACTATAGAGTGCTCTTCTAGTTTAAGCCAAAATTTGACGGGCAAACTAAGAATCTAGAAAGGCCGTCAGCAAAAGCGAACTCAGTGTAGAGAATTGCACACCTTACGCTCAAAGCCGTGCCCCGCGTCCACAGCCAGGTTTATTTCTCCTTTGCACCTAGAGCTGTGCTTATTTCTCCTTTGCACCCCAAGCTATACACCTTGCGACTAGAGCCGCACCCCCCGCCCAGATCCCCTTTTATTTCTCTTTTGCGCCCAGAGCCGCATTTATCTCTCCATTGCGCCCAGAGCTGCACCCTGCACCCAGAGTCGTGTTTATTTCACCTTGCGCCAAAGTCGTACCTTGCACCCAGAGCCACATTTATTTTTCCTTTGCGCCTAGAGCCACATTTATTTTTCCTTTGTGCCTAGAGCCGTACCTTGCACCCAGAGCTGCATACCTTGCACCTAGAGCCACGTTTATTTCACCTTGCGCCCAGAGCTGCACACCTTGTGCCTAGAGCCGCACACCTTGTGCCTAGAGCCGCACCCACATCCAGAGCTACCTTTATTTCTCCTTTTGCACCCAGAGCCACACCTTGTGCCCAGAACAGCACATCTTGCACCCAGAGCTGTGGTTATTTCTCTTTTGCACCCAAAGCCGCACCCTTTTCTTATTTGCGCCCAGAGCTGCACTTTTCCACTTTTGTGCCAAGAGTCGCACTTTCCCTCTTTGCGCCCAGAGTCGCACCCTCTTCTATTTTGCTCCCACAACTGCACCACATCCATTTCTCCATATGCACAGCTCATGCCCTTCAAAGTTCGTGGCATGCCAGTCCAAAATCGAGCTCTATTCATCTTTGAATAGTCACTTTATGAGCGTCAATCAAAAGATGGACAGTTGTAGACACTCAATTTTTACCCGAGCTAACCACTACATGTTTCTCACTATCCATATACATATGGCTATTTTATTTTGTTTTTCCTTTTTCTTTTCTTTTTTCATCAGAGTTAAAAAAATACATAAAATGTTTTTAAAAAAAGAGTGGGGTCCACATGAACAGTGCTGAGCACTGTTCATCCCCAACCTCCAGCCGTGACCTCCATTGCAGATGAAGAGGAGCTTCGTCCGATTAGAGCACCGTAGGGATCGGTGGTCCCGTCCCTCCCGGGCTAGTCCAATCAATCCCGTCTCAATGCCATCTCTCCCGAGCCCTTCTCCGACCGTCGGGTTCTTCCTCTCTCTCCCCCCGATCTCTCCTTAATCTATCGATTCCTCCCGGCCTCCTCAGTCTCGATCAACCACCTCTGAGCAGCTACTCTCCGCATTTTTGGTGACGGCCTCATGATTCCTACTAAAGTAGAAATCCTGTCCCATCCCCAGATTTTTTGGCCTCTGTTTCCTTCAATTGAAGCACCACAGGGACTGGAGGTCCCAGCCTTCCCGGGCTCGATCAGCCACCTCTCGCTACCCACGCCACTTGGTTATCCCGTGATTCTTGCTTCACACTTGCCGCTGCAACCAGTGCAGCTAGCTCCCTTCCCGGCTTGTCTCTCCCTCCTCACCGTGTCTGTCTCATGTCTCTATCTTCAGTCCATCCTCTGTCTTTTGTTTTTTTATTTTTATTTCTTTTTTATTTTATTTTATTTTCCTTTCTTTTATCTTTCTAACCACTCAACTTTTGTTTGTGCTGCAAATAAATCCAGCTAAGTCTTTCTCTATAAATAGAGCAATTCACTCACTTTAAAAGGGGGGACTCTCTCCACACTCTCTTGAATTAGACTCATGTGTTGAGCAAAAAATTCAAGAAAACTCATTCCATCCCAAATTAATTAATCTTTGAATCCGTCATAGGTCCAAGCCTGAGCCCAAGCCTGAGCCCATCATCAAGTTTGTGCTCATCATCGATCTAGGTCGGATACCAAGTTCAAGTCGATCACCGATTGAGTTCAAGTTCGTCACCGATTTGAACCGGAACCCGATAGAGATAGCTTTGCATAACAAAGCAAACCCGGACAAGATTTTTGGCGGATTAAGGTTGCGAACCTGGGGCATCAGAATATGGGCCGTGGATAGAAGAGCTAAGGAATTAAGCTCATAATCACTGTTTGAGACCTCTTCTACCTTTAGCTCCTTTCTCATTATTTTGGTTTTGTAACTTTTAGTTCCGATGAACATGTATTGTAATATAACCATATCCGGCTAGTTTTACTGTCTAGGGTAGTAAGTGGATCATAGTGTTTATTTCATCCATGTATTGAACTTCTATTTTTCGGATCTACGAAGGTGTCCTATTTCCCTTATGTTTACTATTTTTCATGCGTCTATTGATGTCTAGCCAACTTGATAAATCGATCTAAGGGATGGTGAGGAAACACGTGAGTGAGAATCTCGTAGCCTAAGTAAATATAGCTTAGGAATAATCATACCGAGAGGTAAATTAGTCATTCTAAGAGTTAGAAGAGATGTGTGAGAAGGCCCAAGAGGTAGCCATCACCCTAGGTATCCCGATACGGATATGAACATGACATTTGATCCCTTAATTCTAACTACCTAGAGGTAGAGTGGGTTAGGATCATCCTAGGGATAAATCCTAGTTACGACGATAGTCGGATTAGGTGACTTTCGAACCCGTGGATAGGATAAAAGAACGCTTGACTTGATCCGGTTAATTAAGTCCAAGAGGATTGAAATAGACCTAAGTGAAGCTGAATCCCTAGAATCGTTTCCTTGTTAAAATCATATAGAGCTATTTCTATTTTCTTTATATTGTTTGCTTTTACTTCTTTTTCTTGCATTTTTTGCATTCTCTCAACTATTGGGTGGTTTGGCTTGGTGTTTGGTGTTCTAAATTCGTGCTCGATAGGCTTTGATCCTCGTGGGAACAATACCCGCTCGCCGGGTTTACTACTTGCGATCCGTCCTCTTGCGGGCTGATAGCACAATGATGTCCCAACTGTTGAGGGATCCCGATGCGAATGAGCTCAGTCATGTCCTTGCCTTGTCCCCAAGAGAGAGAGGAAATAAAGTCATTTTTATATAATCTTGAGGAATCCCATTTTGTCTAAAAGTATCACACAAATCATTAAAAATAGCAAGATGAGCATGAGGGTCCTCATTTGGTCCGCCCCTAAACGAGCATGCTGTTTGAATCATTTGGAGCATCACCGGTCTAATCTCGAAAGTGTGAGCTTGTACAGCTAGTTTGGTGATACTCAATCGATTGTCCGTTCGCAGTCTCACGTAGTGTCTCATCTTTAATGTGGGATTTTCTTGCGGGTCCTCCATGTTTTGAGAAGATGAAATCTTCGCAAGTGATTGCTCTCGCCTCCTCCAAATGAGAGTTCGCTCTATTTCTAGATCAAGCGGTAGCAAGTCTTATTGAGATCTTCTACTCATACACCAAGAGACTACAAAACAAGGGAATGAGAACTACAACAAGAGAAAAGTACAAAAAAGTAAATTGGTTTGGTCGAAGTCAAGTGCTTCAATTTGGGTCAATAGATACACTTCGATCCCCAGCAACGGCGCCGAAAACTTGTTGTGCTATCAGCCCACAAGAGGACGGATCGCAAGTAGTAAACCCGGCGAGTGGGTATCGTTCCCACGAGGATCAAAGCCTATCGAACGCGAATTTAGAACACCAAATACCAAGCCAAACCACCCAATAGTTGAGAGAACGCAGAAATTGCAAGAAACAGGAGTAAAAGCAAACGATCTAAAGAAAACATTAGAGGATCCTCTCGAATTGGCTCTAATTGGGAAGTCACCTTCAAATGATCAAGATCTGCAAGAGGTCCTCAAGATAATGGAGTTATCAGTGATGGTGGATCCCACTTCTGTAACAAACAATTTGACAAGCTCATGACTAAGTATGGAGTGCGTCATAAGGTAGCCTTAGCATACCATCCTCAAAACAATGGATTGGTGGAGGTATCCAACCGGGAAATCAAAAGGATACTCGAAAAGATAGTCAACACTTCCTGAAAGGATTGGGCTCATAAGCTCGATGATGCTTTATGGGCATACCGAATAGCATTCAAGACACCCTCAAGCACATCCCCGTACCACTTGGTTTTCGGCAAAGCATGTCACCTTCCGGTGGAGTTGGAGCACAAAGCAGATTGGGAAATCAAGACTCTCAACTTTGACTTGGAAAAGGCCGGTGAGAAAAGACTTCTTCAATTGCATGAACTTGATGAGTTTTACCAACAAGTGTTCGAGAATCACCGTATCTGTAAGGAAAGGGTGAAAGCATGGCATGATCGAAAAACCATGGTAAGAGAGTTGCATCCTGGTCAACTTGTGTTATTATTTAATTCACGATTGCAATTGTTTCCTAGAAAATTGAAATCAAGATGGTTGGGGCCGTTCCGAGTCAACCAAGTGTTACCATATGGTGTCCTCGAGTAAAAGAATGAAGCCACAAATGAAACATTCAAGGTCAATGCTCAAAGAGTCAAAGGATATTTAGGAGGCCCGATCAATCGAGGTGAGGCCTCGGTCCAATTGAAGGATGCATAACATCAGAAAAGTCGGGCCACGGACTCGCTCAGTGGCGCTTCTTGGGAGGCAACCCAAGTTTGGTTTATTTACTTCAGATTTGTTTGTTTGTTTAATTTTTAATTTTGCACTTAAGAATAGTCTTCATTTCAAACTAGCATGCATTATCTACTTGCTCGCATGCGTGAACACCGGCAAGAGGATGGTGAAGATGACGAAGCGGAGGCTTCGTTGACTAGAAGGTCATTCCATTGATTTTGACACAAGGGGAGCATTCATTAACCCTTTCTCTTCACTTTTCTTAACATTGAGGACAATGTTTAGCTTAGGTTTTGGTTGGAGGGGGTGGATAAAACATGAAAATTCGTGTCAAAGCCGTTTAGATGGTGCAGCACAGTTGTTTACTTCCTTGTTTGCTTGTTTGCATTTGCATGACATATAGCTCATAGGGTGTTAGATAATTGTACGTTTAATTCATCTTGCATTTGTTTCAAAAAAAATTGAAAATGGAAAAATGATTATGTTTTTTATGGATAGGAATGCTTGCAAGGTGTGAGTAGGGAACCTGAGTTGATCCTTGTTCTGTGATGATAATTAATGGCTAGTGTGATTGCTTGACTCTAGGTGGAATTGTGACAATTCCTGTGATGATTTTCAGCCCCAATTAATTGTACACGAATCTTACATCTAGATCTTAAATCAAGAGCAGTAAGTGTCATCTTTGAAAATGCTTTTGCAAAAATATGTTCGGCTAAAATTGAGTATACAAGGAAATATGTGCCAAGGCTTTGAGCACCTCTGTTTGGGTTTGAGCCCAAATTGATGCACTAAGTGTGCTGGCAATACGGTCTGGCATGTACTTGTGGGGGACCATTTGTTCATCCGACTGGCTCATCAAAAGTGTGTGAGTAAATTACAAAGCTAGCGGAGGGCGGGCCCTTGAAAGTCGTGCACCACCCAAGTAAGGGTTATTTGCTAAGTGTAAATATTAAAAAAAAAAGTTAGAGCAAAAAAATGAGATCATGCATTGAACTAATAGCTAGACACATGTTGGCTTGAGTGTTTGCTTGAGTGTTTCCTTATGATGCACAATAGTGAGGTCAAGATCTTGTGCTAAGTGCAAGGGATTGCACGACACTACACGGGTTGAAACGAAATCATGAGGTTCGAATCAATGAAACTCAAGGTTAAGTAACAAACACGGCCATCTCTGAGAACTTTAAGGGAAAGTCTTGAAAGTACCGAAACAAATTATGAGCATTGCTATCAATTGAAGAAGTGAAGATGCATGTTTAACTTTTGAATTGCTGTGCTTAAAGCTCTGCTCGAGGATGAGCAAAAGTTTAGGTTTGGGGGTGTGATAATACCATAGATGTTATATTTGACGTACACTTTCAAACCTTAAATGGAAGCTAAGAACATGCATCCCACTTGTTATTTGTGTTGTTTTTGATGAAATATGATTATCTTTACTCCTTATCCATCCTCTAAGTTTATCTGGATGCTTGTAGGGCTTCTTCAACATCAAACATGCCAAATAAGATATCAACAGAAAGTTAGTCGAGTTAGAAATCCAACACATCAAACCGTGCATGACTTGGAGTTAAAATGAGGAAGTTATGGCCAAATGAAGTAAACTACGTAGAACAGACTCAACTGCACCACAGTATGAACAGTGCTACACCGCGTGAACTAAGTCAAAATGGTGGGACCAGGGATTTCTTATTCCACACTAACCATAGCAAGTTTAGAGGTAGAAATGCCTTATAAATAGAGGGGCACACCCACAAACAAAAAGGAGATAGAGATAGCTTTGCATAGCAAAACAAACCCGGACAAGATTTCTGGCGGATTAAAGTTACGAACCCGGGACGTCAGAACACGGGCCATGGGTAGAAGAGCTAAGGAATTAAGCTCATAATCACTGTTTGAGACTTCTTCTACCTTTAGCTCCCTTCTCTTTATTTTGGTTTTGTAACTTTTAGTTCCGATGAACATGTATTGTAATATAACCATGTCCGGCTAGTTTTACTGTCTAGGGTAATAAGTGGATTTTAGTGTTTATTTCATCCATTTATTGAACTTCTATTTTCCATATCTACGAAGGTGTTCTATTTTCTTTATATTTACTGTATTTCATGCGTTTATTGATGTCTGGCCAACTTGATAAATCAATCTAAGGAATGGTGAAGAAATACAAGAGTGAGAATCTCGTAGCCTAAGTAAACATAGCCTAGGAATAATCATACCGAGAGGTAAATTAGTCATTCTAAGAGTTAGAAGAGACGTGTGAGAAGGCTCGAGAGGTAGCCATCACCCTAGGTATCCCGATACGGATATGAACATGACATTTGATCCCTTAATTCTAACTACCTAGAGGTAGAGTGGGTTAGGATCATCCTAGGGATAAATCCTAGTTACGACGATAGTCGGATTAGGTGACTTTCGAACCCGTGGATAGGAGAAAAGAACGCTTGACTTGATCCGGTTAATTAAGTTCAAGAGGATTGAAATAGATCTAAGTGAAGCTGAATCTCTAGAATTGTTTCCTTGTCAAAATCATATAAAGCTATTTCTGTTTTCTTTAGATTGTTTGCTTTTACTTTTGTTTCTTGCAATTTTTACATTCTCTCAACTATTGGGTGGTTTGGCTTGGTATTTGGTGTTCTAAATTCGTGCTCGATAAGCTTTGATCCTCGTGAGAATGATACCCGCTCACCAGGTTTACTACTTGTGATTTGTCCTCTTGTGGGCTAACAGCACAACACTCAGTCCAGGATTTTTGCAAATTTACGGATCAATCCCTTCAATCTCAAGTCAGCCTAGAAAATTTTTTACAGAACCTAGAACTTCCTGAAATGCTTCAAATCAGTCCTTGGGATATTTTCAAGTCTTGTAAAATTAGGCCAAAGCCTTCTTGGATTTTTACTCCGGTCCCTAAGTAGTTTAACTCGACTTCTATGTTATTCCCTAAATTTTTAATTAACTTCATAATTTTAAGGTTTTTTAGAATTATTCCAAGGTGAAATAAATTGATCGTGGTTGATTTGTTTGATGGTATTGAGTGGTGATGATCGATGTATATTGTTCACTTGTATGTGGGATGGGAAAAATACATGTATTTGAGTGCATCAATGTAATGGGGTAGATAGAGAGAGAGAGAGAGAGAGAGAAAGAGAGATGATGGTGAATGTATATAATCTCGATAATAGAACCATTTATTTTCTGCACTTAGATTAGGACGATGGTGGCATGCTAGGAACGTGGTATGGATTGCCAATTTACATTTTGGGCTGCCGATTCGAACTTCGATTAGGGTAATAATTGGACAAAGTAAAATATGCAAGCAAACAAATGACTTAGACTTAGGGACGGGCACCAATTTTGGGCATGTCTCGGCTCACGAGCTTCAAGATACGTGATAGGATCCCCTAAACTCGAATCTCGGTTTCAAGACTGATAAATACCTAGGTGGTTAGTATCATGATCACTTTGGAGAATAACAGGTTTCTGATCAACCTTAGGACTAGTTCCTTAAATGATTCGTGGCGACTCCAATCCAACCCCGATTAAAGTCCCAAGCAAGGCCTTGTGCATGCCTAAATTGATTTATTTTGTCAAGTCGTAATTTTTGACGTCCGACACTACCATCCATCTTAATTTTTATGGATAATTAGCTGATTTTATTTGTAAATAATTTTCATAAAATAAAAATGTTTTATAACGTCAAGATTTTTTGTTAAGGTAATATCCTACATTATCTACAGATGATATTATATGTGTAGTAATTATCTTAAATTATATAATTTATTACAGATAATGTCAATTATATTAGCTAACTTTCAGATATTTGATTGCAAGTTACTGACTTTTTTATTGACACATGTCATGTATTAACGTGTCAAAAAAATCAAGATATTTAGTTTATCCAAGACTTTAGAACCACAAATAATTAGGCATCTGATATATCGAATAAGTGAGGTGACAATTTGTGATTGACTGCACTTTTTGGAAGGACTAATAATTTAATTAGGCATGTACTTTGCCCAAATTCTCACTTTTATGGCAAACTTTTTTGCATAGCCCAAGAAGACATGAACTTTAAAATATTTATCCTGTTTAGCATGCCGTCATAAAATATGTTAAAATTGAAGGAATTTCCTAACTTGTCACGTTAGGCTCTACATGTGGTAGACGAAGAGTGATGTGACGAAACCACGTGGATGAGCAGGGCAAAATGTCATTTATACCCAACAATCAAACTCCTTAAAAATGAATGGTGCCCACGTAATTTATCTGCCGAAAATTCCTAAAATTAGAAATTGCAATTAGGGCTTCTATTTTGTTCTCCGTTCTAGCCCTAGTTCCATTCTCCCATACTCAAAAACTCTATCTTCTAATTGTAACTTTTTTATTTTAGGGATTCTTGGCGAATGAAATTAAGTGGGTGCCTTTCGTTTCTAAAATTCACAGAGTTTGATTCTTGCGCATAAATTACGTTTTGCGCTACTTGTCCATGTGGCTTTGCCACATTACTCTCCTTATGCTACATGTGCAACCTAACACGAAAAGTTAGCAAATTCTGTTAATTTTAATGGATTTTGTGATGGCGTTTTAAAGTTCGTGCCTTCCTGGGTTACGCAAAAAAATTCATCCTAAAAGTGAGAATTTGGCCAAAGTACAAGCCTAATTATTTTATTACCCCTTTTTGGAAGTGTTAATAGGGAAAAATAGCATTCCTCCTCCCCGTCCTTTCAAGTGTAGCACCACTTTACAAACAATTTAAAAAATAGCACCCCCATTGCATTGAAAGACCATATTACCCTTAGTAACTCTTTTCAACAATTTTAAAATTCCCTCCATTATCTCTCTCCCCTTTCTCCATTCAACAAAAACCCTCCTCATTGGAGCATCACGGGCGGCCTCACCTAAGCATCACACTCAGCAACTCCTCACAGGACCCAAACAGCAGCTCCTCATCAAAAGCAGCTCAGCAGCTCCTTATTGAATAGCACAACAGTCCCTCACCTGACAGCTTAATAGCTTCACACCGAACAACATAACAGCTCCTCACCAAACAGTAGCACAATAGCTCCTCACTGGACAGCACCACAACAACACTCACGAGGGGCAACGACCAGTACTCACGGACCTCCCAGTCACCGATCCCTAACCCTCCCAATGAAAAACAATAAGGATTGTTGAGGTATTTTGTGCTATTGAGTGTCACTGATGACTAGTTAGAAGTGAAAATTCACCGAGATCTATTTAGACTTTATTGGGACCTATTTATAATTTTTTGGGTCCAATTTATAATTTTTTGGTACCTTTTATTGGTACCTATCTACACTTTATTGATACCTATTTATAATTTTTCGGGACTAATTTATAATTATTCGGGACCTGTTTATTGATGCTTATTTAGACTTTATCGGAACCTATTTATAATTTTTCAGGACATATTTATCGGTACCTATTTAAACTTTATGGAGACCTATTTATAATTTTTTGGGACCAATTTATGATTTTTCGGGATATGTTTATCGGTAACTATTTAGACTTTATTGAGAACTATTTACAATTTTCAAGATTTATATATTGGTACCTATTTAGACTTTATCTGGACCTATTTATAATTTCTCTATCGGGACCTATTTCTAATTTTTTGGAACTATTTATAATTTTTCAGGACCTGTTTATCGGTATCTATTTAGACTTCATTGGGACCTATTTATAATTTTCCAAGACCAATTTATAATTTTTCAGGACCTATTTATCAATCCCCAATTACACTTTTTTGGGACTTATTTATAATTTTTCAGGACTTATTGATAATTTTTTGAGACATGTTCATTGATACCTATCTAGACTTTATTGAGACTTATTTGACTTTGTCGGGGCCTATTTATACTTTATTGGGACCTATTATCCTCACCCTATTTATACTGCATATGGATCTCTATATAATTTCGCCGGACCTATTTATAATATATAATATAATGCAATAAGACCTATTTATACTATGCCATGACCTGTATGTAATTATATGGGACCTATTTGTATTACATTTCTTCCTTATAATATATGTTCATGTTAATGGATAGGTAACATGGAGTGCATCCAAGTGTGATTATGTTCAATGGAGAATGGGAGTGCACAACTAATGGAGGTTGTTGATATTCGGGGAGTCAAGTTAAGTCTAAATGTATAATTGTTCCGATGAGTAAATCATGTGATGAGTTGTATAGAAAGGTTCAGTCGATTGCTCCTCATGACATAGGGCGATTTAGAATGGAGTTACATTCGACAATATTAGAGGAGGTGATGTTCCATATCAAATGGATATGACAAATGATGAAAATTTGGAGTTTGTACTCACTGAAAAAAGATATCTACCTCAGATTTGTGTAACATTTATTCATCAATTGGATTGTTAAGAAGTTCATCATCAAGTAGATATTGGTGAAATAAGCGATGCATCCTTCCATGGAAGCAACCAGCCCCAAGTAGGCATGTCACTTACACCACCCATTCATGAAATTAATGAAGACACTGAAGAACAAGTGTGCATGCCAATGAATTACGAGATACTTTTGTGCATAATTTGTTGGAGGAGGAGCTAGGAATGCAATATGTTCAAAATGATCAGACCCCATATTCTAAATCTAGCCGCTATAGAGTGCAAGATAGTATAGGTGCGGTTGAACAGTGAAGGATTATGGTAGATCTTCCTAGTTATGGCTTAGAACAAGGTGTAGAGCAATCTATCTATTGAAACAACTACTGAATGGTCTATACCGAGGGCAAATGCATTCATATGGTAGGGAGATGCGACCAATCTTGTATGTGAATCAAATATAAATGTTATTTACAAGGGACAACTCTTCCCGAATCAGGACATGAAAAGACAACTTGGTCTAGATGCCTTGGGATGAAACTTTGAATGGCGAGTACGTGGATCCAATAAATCATTATTCCACGCAGTTTGCAAGAAGGCCAACTGCTCATGGAAATTCTGTGCCATTCAAATAAAGGAAGGTACCTTATAGGAGGTACATGGGTGGATTGATGAGCACTCATGCACACGTGATGAGGTTCATCGATGCCATTGTCAAGCTAGTGCTAGTATCATTGGGGAGGTGATTGCACTAGAATTGTTCAGTGTTCAAGGAAGAGTAATGAAGCCTAAACACATCATTGCACATATGAAGGAGATGTATGTAATTCAAATACTCTACAACGAGGCATGGCAAGCATTGCATTATGCACTCTCTCTCGCATATGGATCTCCTAAAGATTCTTATCAATCGTTGCCATCATATCGTCATGTTTTACTGCAGATGAATCCTAGCTCACGTACAGACCATGCATTGACATTGATAATTACAAAGGATGACAATGGCCAAGCATACCCGTTGGCATTTGGGTATGGAAATACAGAGAATATTCATCCGTAGACATGGTTTTTTTAGGCCTTACATGTGGCCATTGGTGATACTGTAGAATTGATATTCATATCTAATCATAATGCTAGCATTGCCGAAGGCATTCGAATAGTGTTCCCTAATGCCAAACATGTGTTGTGTTGTGTTGCCGGTGCATTTCAGAAAATCTAGTTAAACAGTTCCACTATACTAATCTGAAGGATTTTTTTTTTGGGCTGCTACAAGGAGTAATACGGTACATGAGTTTGATAGGTACATGAATGATATTAAACGAGTGAATTATCGGTGCAATGATATGCTTATGGAGATAGGACCTCGTAAATCATCCCGCATTCATTGCCCATTACCACGATAGCAGTTGATGATAACGAACATTGCAAAGTGCCTCAACTCTTGTCCTAGATTTGCACGTTGCTTGCCAGTGACGACTTTGGTTGAGTTTGTACGCAATATGATATAGAGATAGCACTATGATCGGAAGAATATTGCTTCTAATTGGACATCCCGGTTAGCAAGTGTTCCACATGCCATGGTGATGAAGATGGATTCTAATGTCCATCATATGACGTGCATTGCAGTCAATTGGAATATATTTTTGGTAAGACATCAATCACTACAATGGACTATCGATCTCCAACAACAGACTTGCACATGTATTTTTTCCAACGAGAACATCTACCATGTGCTCATGCCCTCGCTATAGCAAGGTTTTTTTAATTGCCTTGTGAATATTTACTGACATTCGAATTTTTTTTTACATTTTACTAACATTGCTCTCATTGATTATAATTATTTCATTTGTCAACAGAGGCCAGAATGTAGATTGGACTACTATATGTGCCAATTTCTATTTGTCATCTTCTATTATTGGTGCATGCTCCAAGCCAATCATGCCCATTGGCGGGCCAATACAGTAGATTATCCCAAAGAACATACGTACCATGGTTATTCCTCCAACAGAGTTGCTACCTCAATTAGGAAGGCCTCATAGGAGTCGTATTCCTTCATCATCAAGACATGACCTAGGAAAAAGTGCAGATACTGTGGGTCGTACACTCATTTGTCATCCAATTGTTCAAACAGAGTTAGCAACTCAGATCAGCCGAGTTCATCTATTAGAAGCGTATGTACATCCAGTCATCGTCGATGCAGGATTTGCCATCAAACAAGTCATAATAAGCAAAGATGTCCGATGAGAGTAGGACTACCTGATACCGAAGAAGCGCACACATGACTTTCTCATGAGTTTCGAGATGAAATTATCTATGTAACTGTGCTAGCAAACAATCTGTGTAACTTCGAGACCAATGATATATTTCCCTTAACCGGTTTTATTTGTTATCGGGACCTATTTCATACTTTTCATGGCCAAATGTGCATTTTCAAGACCAAGTTTATATTTCCCTTGATCAATTTCAGTTCTCTCAGGACCTACTTCACAATTTCCCTGATCGGATGTGTATTTTTCAAGACTAATTAAGTATTCCATAGGTCAGTTTCAGTTTTATCGGGACTTATTAGTAAATTTTCGGACCAAATTACTTGGTAACCAAATGTGCATTTTTCGGGACCAATTGAGTATTTCCCCTGACTAGTTTCCGTTTTCCACGGACCTATTGATGAATTTTCGAGACCAAATTACTTTACAACCAAATGTGTATTTTTCAGGACAATAGAGTATTTTCCTTGACCAATTTCAGTTTTCTCAAGACCTATTAGTGAATTTCCAGGACCAAATTACTCTGTGACCAAATGTGTATTTTTTGGGACCAATTGAGTATTTTCCTTGACCAGTCTAGTTTTCTCGAGACCTATTGGTGAATTTCCAGGACCAAATTACTTCGTGACCAAATGTGTATTTTTTGGGACCAATTGAGTATTTTCCTTGACCAGTCCAATTTTCTCGAGACCTATTGGTGAATTTTCGAGACCAAATTACTTGATCAACAAATGTGTAATTTTTTAGGACCAATTGTTGGAGCCTATTGGAGAATTTTCAAGACCAAATTACTTCCTGACCAAATGTGTATTTTTTTGGGACCAATTAAGTATTTCCCTAACCAGTTTAGTTTTGTTGGGACCTATTGGTGAATTTTCGGGACCATAGCAGCCCTTTAACTTCGTGACAAAATGTGTATTTTTGGGACTGATTATGTATTTTCCCTGACCAATTTCATTTTTTATCTGAACTTATTTCACAATTTTCGTGACCAAATGTGTATTTTCGGAACTAATTTTATATTTTCCTTGATCAGTTTCAGTTTTCTCAACACCTATTTCACAACACAACTTTCGTGACCAAATGTGTATTTTTCGAGGCCAATTGAGTATTTTCCTTGACAAGTTTCAGTTTTCACAAGACCTATTAGTGAATTTTTGGGACCAAATTACTTGGTCACCAAATGTGTATTTTTCGGGACCAATTGAGGATTTTCCTTGACCAGTTTCAGCTTTCCCAAGACCTATTAGAAAATTTTCATGACCAAATGTCCATTTTTTTGGACCAATTAAGTATTTTCCTTGATCAATTTCAATTTTCTCAATATCAATTGGTGAATTTTCTGGACCATATTAGCCCCATAACTTCGTGACCAAATGTGTATTTTAGGGACTAATTGTATATTTTTCTTGACCAGTTTGATTTTTCTCGAGACCAATTGACAAGATATCTCATACAAACATCATTGCACATAAGCGAGATGATCTTGACATGCATATCAAATGTACCACCATAAGATAAGATAAAGATGTACAGTGAAGGTCAATCCTAACATAAGCTCCCAATAAAATATCAAAATATTTGCTCCTAACATTTCCTAACAACATCAAACCACATAATTAATGATGATCTAGGTCAGTGTAGGGGCTGCAACATATGGGAGCCTTCGTTCGTTTTCGAGCATGAGTTTTATATCTCATCTTGTTGCATTGATCCTACAATCATAAAAATACTCTGGTTACGACTGTACACTATACAATATATCATCTAATGTATCAAAGTCACTTGTTCTATATCTTTTACCTTACTTGTCGATGGACCTGTTGGTACAGATGAACCTTCAAATGCTGCAAATGGAGCTATTGGAGGTTGCTCATTTGCAAATGGAAGTACTATAGATGGAGGTGATGGCTTACTCACAGAAGGGATGGTCAGAGGATGGCTTGCTGATGGAGCAGCTTAAGATGGAGGTGGTGGGTATGATGAATGTATGAGGCTCTTTATGTGCTCAATATAACCGAGTCTCAGACGCTGCAATCGTAGTGTCAATTTCTCTATGCACAACTTCCACCGCTCGTCTCTCAGATGCTACAGTACATGCTTTCATTTGTTCCTCTATAGCCTCCAACATTGAATCACGTTGGTATTATCTATTGTATCCATGATCTTTAGCACAAAGCCCTATCGATCTCCCTTCACACCCTCATCACCCTCATTCCTATCATAGTTGTCTTCAAATAGTTCATTTGAACACAACTTCTCCAGTGATGGCACTTGTAAATCCATGAAATAAGGTTCCTGCATCTCAACATTTGTTCGGGAGTGCGTACATTGTAAGTCATTTAATATTTTTAGATATCTACTATGAAAATTCTACGTCTACAATTACACCAGATGTCAAGTACATCTCACCGTAGAAGTGAAAATGCTTTCAATCATTTTCGCACCTGGATGGCCTCAAAAAGTCTACCAACAAATTAATGGTCTATCTTTCATTCCATCACGAATCCTTACATAAGGGAGGATTCGAACCATATCAAAATCATTTCAAATGCAAGGATCTACAGTGAATAATAATATAGGTATTATAGTTTTAATAATTGTACTTCACTTATATTTACATCAATTATTTATTATATCTACAGTACCCATGAAAATCCATATAGTTGCACTTCAAATTTTCATCCACCTTCTCCAGACTGTGTAGAGCTTGATGAAGCTTCTTAATCGAGTATTTGTAGACAAAATACCCCCATGGGAAGGAATTAAACTGGTCTAGGTTCTCCACTAAGCCCCACAACCAATATGGCACTATGCATCTCTTGCCGGTGCCCCATACGATTCCCCCAACTGACATATTAGGCACAATTTAACAGTATCAAGTTGTTCCCTGAAGTTACCACCAACCAGGACCTTCCGAACATCAGCGTACTGGATATCTTTCTTTCTCCCAAATATCGATGTAGCAAACCACGAGCAGGGGCTGATATTACTATAAATTCAGGTAAGTCTCAAATTTTAAGCCTGTAATAAGGCATAACTCTTTTCTTGACAATTTCAGCATATGTTGTCGTCCAGTAGCAAACCACATTTCATCTCTCAGCCCGTGATGTTTGATTTCCATAAATAATAAATGTACCACTAGCACACCACTAAATGCCATGTCGTAGTCCATATCCAAAAAATGCCCTAGACAACTTTTTCGAAATTGGGCCATGTCCTCTTCATTGGCAATTGCACACTCAATATCACTACTAAAAGCTTACACATGGTTATGCCGGTTCAGCTTCGGGACAAATCATTTGGCACAAAGAATTTTAAATTTTTGTTCCATCTGTACAGATCAAAGTATAATTAGATCCCAATAGACTACAAATTATGAAAAATCATTAGGTCGCGATGAGATACTAATTGGTATCGGTGCAATATTAATAGGTCACGATGATATATTAATTAGTCATGATGAGGTTTTAACATTTCCTAACAAACAATATCTTGCAAATCAAAAAAATCATCTAACAAATCCAACGAAAACTTAATAGATTATATCCAGCAAGAATGCTTGAGGGAATTCCAATTCGTTGATGCCTATAGAAGTATAAAACAAAAGTAACTCCTTCTGACCAACTGAAGGTGAATGATCAAAAAGCAACCAGTGGACCTTCAATATTGGTTGTTTCAAACTCTCCAGTTTGGTTTGTACATCAAAGGGTTGCGTAGTTCAGGCAAACTGAGACTATTTAAAGGTTGGGATGTGAATATCTGCACATGTTTTTTTGGACAAATTCATCTGAACACAGAAACAATAATCTCCAAAGAAGAATGACAACCTTTATATGAAAGAATTACAGACCAAAAAGCCAATACAATATGCTCTCATAATTGGTTTTTCCAACAAAAATTGCTGCAAACTCGAGGAACTCCAACAAAGGCTGCTAACAGAATCTAAAGGCATTATCTCTAGTCGTGACTAAAGAAATTACTTTAGAAGCTTATGAGGATTCAATCGGAGATTGGCCACTCACAAGCACATTCATAGAATTGTTAAGGATATAGCAGTAGAACAAAGCTACACTCTGTCAACTTCGTAGATCTGGGCATTAGGCAGTAGCAAGCATCATGCTCGAGCCGGAGGAGTAGCAGCAAGCTTCGGGCGGGAGGGGCAGCAGCAAGCTTCTGGCGGGAGGAGCAGCAACAACAATTTTGGCCAAGAGAAGCAGCAACAAGTTTCGGCTAGGAAGAGCAGCATCAAGCTTTGGCAGGGAGGGGCAGCAGTGACCTTCGCCTGGGAGGCGCAGCAGCAACCGTCAGATGGGAGGAGCAGCAGCAACTTCAGCCGAGGGGAGCAGCAATAGCTTTGGTAGGGAGGGGCAGCAACGACCTTTGGCTAAGAGGAGGAGCAGCAAGCTTCGCAGAGGAGGCGAAGTTTCAGGCGAGGAAGAGGAGAGTAAGTTAGGGTTAGAGAATGCAGGAGGTAAAATTGGAATTATTAAAAAATTCACTAAATAATCTTAAATAGTAGTACTTTTTTTAAAACTGATATGAATTTGTGTTAGATATAAAAGCACCTCTTGGAATAGTGTTAAAATTTTCACCTCTTTTTGGAACTCTCCTCCTTCCCCTTTTATTCCCCTCTTTTCTTAATTTAATTTTATTTTTTATATTTTGTAATAATTTAATAATAAAATAATAGAGACGTTATATATATTATTAAATAAGGTTAATGGCATATTTACCTAGAAAATGTTAGAGTGAAATAATAAGTGAAGCAAAAGTTGATTAACAAGCCACTCATAGAAAAAAAATCAAATCCATACTTTTTACGTGATTTTTTCTTTTTTTTGCTAAATCGAATAGAATATATCATAATTCCATTGTTGAATAATTACAAGGTCTAATTTGTTTAGTTTTTCTTGCGATATATGTTTATGATTTATACTATAAAATTATTTGCAAATGAATAATGTAAACGGAAAAAGTAGAGAGACGGGGCAGGCGCAAATCTTCAAACAGGTCACCCGAAGTGGAAGGGAAGAGGAGCAAACCCTGTGCGATAAAGGAGAGGAGATTCGTTTGTACGAGAGAGAAGAGAGGGGTGGACAGTGAAATAGAAAAACCTTCGATCGAAAGCCCTAGAGCTTCTCCGTCCATTCCTTCGTCAATTTCGTCTTATCGAAGTATTGAATCAGTTGTCTTCGATTCCCTTGGAAGAATTAGATTTTCGGAAACTGGAGGTGGTTGAGCGAAAGAGAGTTCTGATTTGATGAGGAGCACATGGCGGTGCCAGAGGATCCTCTTCCTCTGCCTGTTTTCCGTCTCTGTCTTCGCTCCCATCGTTTTCGTTTCTTGGAGGTTGCATAGCATTTCTCCGATAGGTAAGGTTCTGGATAATGGTTATCGCTCGCAGTTTCGAAGTTCTAGCACGCTTGAAGATACTGTGCTTCGTTGACCTGGAAGATCTCTCTCATGGATATATATGTATATATGTTGATGCAGGAACGGACGAGTTTATAGAAGATCTTTCGGCGGTGGTATGGATCCTGTTTCTTCGAACCCATTCTTTCATTCCTCTGTTTTGTGGATTCGTTAGTGTCACGATAAATCTGTCACAATGAATGAGAAAGCTTGAACGCTTCTCTCGATCCTTAATGAACTTAACTATATTACTGTCTCTGAAACTCTGCATCTGCATTTTCTTGAACGCACCTCAGATTTATGGAGATGCTTCCTTCCCCATCCTCCTTACCTATTTTAAATCAATTTTTAAACTTTGATTGGATGAAAGCTGATGCCTTTTATATTTTTATTTGTGTAGAAATATAGACCAGAGGTTTTGAAACTCAACTCCATTGAGCAGGTACGGCTACTAAGGCTGTGTTGAAGTATTAAGCAACTTCTCGATATTTATGTGCCTGAATCGGGTTTCTTTTTGGTTTTAGGAAGGTCTTGATAGCTTGAGAGAGCCAAAGGTGGTTGTTTATGAGGATAAGGGTTTTGGTTCTTCTGAGAAGATTGAAGATGCTACAGAGGATTCTATTGATGCTGGAGACAGGCCTGATGTTAAAAAATATGGTGGGTGTATTTATTTCTTCTTGTTTATGAGAGCTCATCATGATGCTAGACTGTACATTGTTTTGCCTAGGAACCGGCACGAGGAGCTCGAATGAAAATCAGAGGATTCAGCAAAAAGTTGTTCCACTCGTATCCATAGGGAAGGTATGCAAATTTCTGACACTGGCTGACCAACAGAATTTTGATTATCCTTTACATTCCTTGATCTGCAGCTGTGACCAGCTAAAGATAAGAATAGCGATTCAAGTACGTTTTATGCTCTCTCAAGACTGCAGAGGTGAAGTAGCATTAAAAGGAATTGCATTGGGAACATATGTATAGATTCATAATTCTGTTCTTTGATTTCTATCTTCTGTAAATTGTCACATGTACCTCCTGATGATAGATCAGGACATCTTTGTTTGGAAAAGAAAATGTATAAGGTTTTCTCATGCAGTAGTACTGACATTCTTGTTGAGGAGAAGTCATATTGGTTATTTAATTGTCATTGGGCGTGGATGTTATTTCCAAATGTGTTGTTGTAGGGCCAGATTGTTATTTGGGATATGATCTATGAAGTTTGAACTCCAGTGAATTTCCTCATGAAACCACGAAATGTGATGGTGATATTTTTATAATAACTATCACAATCTATGCATTCTTTAAAAGAAAGGCTCATTAAGTTATGTCAATTGTGGAGAAAGACCAAGCTAGATAAGATTTATCTCTTGCAGTAGACTATTACCTTAAATTTTCGTATTGTTGAGTATTCTTTCTGCATTATTGCAGGACAACCCTAATAGAACTGGTGTTCACCATAATCGAAAGTCACCCCCACAAAGTTCAATGGATAAGAAGGTTAAGGAGATGAAAGATCAATTAGTCAGAGCCAAAGCATATTTGACTTTTGCTCTTCCAGGCAGTAATTCCCACTTTGTTAAAGAGCTGAAGCTGCGGATTAAGGAGCTGGAACGAGCTATGGGGGATGCAAAAAAGGATTCAGATTTATCTAGAAGGTTCAAGTGTCCCTAATCCTTATTATGTTTGATCTGTCTATAAGTTTATGGCTTAACTGTAAAAAATTTGAAATGTTGGTTTACCATTTCATAAATGTTTATATGATAAACTGGTGAAACAGAATCCATCTCTTAACTTTTCATTTTTACAAATACCATTTTTTCCTCTCTTTCTTTACAGTTGTTAATATTTAGACATATGAACTTGCAGCGCTTGGCAGAAAATAAGAGCTATGGAAGTTTCCCTGTCCAAAGCAAGCCGCATCTATCCAGACTGCTCAGCCATAGCCACTAAGCTCCGGGCTATGACTTATAATGCTGAAGAGCAGGTTCGGACGCAGAAGAATCAAGCAACATATCTGCTTCATCTTGCAGCTAGGACAACCCCAAAAGGTCTTCACTGCCTTACAATGAGGCTGACAGCAGAGTATTTTTCCCTGCAGCCGGAGGAAAGGAAGTTTGATAACCAGCAAAAAGTGCACGATCAGCATTTCCATCATTATGCACTTTTCTCAGACAATATTTTGGCATGTGCTGTGGTGGTTAATTCAACTGTTTCCTCTGCTTTGGTATCGCCTCTACTCCTGAACCACCAGTATAATCCTTTTTTATGATATTACTTGTATATTTGACTGTGCTATATAGATGGCAAACCACAATGACTCGTTAGGGAAAAAAATAATAGGATCATGATATGAGGTTCTCTATCGTGAATACGGATGTGGTAAGACTTTGATGTTCCATTCTGATGTTTTAGAGTGTAGAGCAAAAGTATTCTTGCAGAATTTCACCTCGTGTGGATTTAGGGATTAATACTCTCATCCTACATAATTGGCTGGTGTTAACTAAATAAATATATTTTATGATCAGCGCCAAGAGTTCATTTTTTAAAGTTCCAAGAACAAACCATTTAGTTTTCAACTGGAGCTTTATCAAATGAAACACTTTAAACATAACTGCAAATTAGGATGCTTTGAGTATGAGAGAGTAGATATCTGAACAGTCACTTATGCAGGAAAGACATGATACACTGAGTATGAGAACTTTTCATTAAGAGAGATAAAAAGCACAAGGTCTGGTAGCTAGTACCGTAGAAGGAAAGGCATGTCAAAGTAATACTCCTATTATCATGAAATATAGGCAATATTCATCACTATCTGGAGTTTTCATGGTAGCCAATGCTGATATTGACATCAATTTTGGCTTCTTCTGGATTTCTAATCCGTATAGTACCACTTATTCATGCTTCCACCTGCTGTTATCTTATTCTAAACTAGATGGGCCAGAACTTTTGAGATCGTCGAGAGTAATGTATGAGCTATTGTTATCTAGTGTATCATGATTTTTTTTTGGGCAATGGCCCTAGCATTAGGGCTTTTTGTACCTTCATGATCAGAAATCTCTTGGTTTTTGTAGGTAGCCAAAATTCGTTTTTCCATGTTCTCATCATGAATTCTCATACCATGATCCCACTGTTACATAGAAGGTTAACATACAAGTTGTTTTAGTCAATCTGTTTCATGCTCAGTGCTGAATTTCCATAACTGGTTGGTTTGTCTTTCATTTTTGTTCATTGGCTTTGTTTTAAGGTGCCTAAGGCTTACTGGATGTGTGAAGGCGCACACATATATATATATATATGTATATATATTTTTATTTGTCTATTGAAAGAGGAATTTTGGGTTTCTCCTTTGGACCTTATGAATGTGATAGTCTACATGTCTTAAATAGTTCTGAGAGTTAATTGCATTAATATATCCTGGCTAGTAATGCCTGCTAATATTGTAAGTTAATTGTATCAAGTTCAATAAGTTGCAGAAGACCTCTCACAGTGTTGTCAATTCCATGAGTATGTTAATTTACCTTAGAATGAGCTTCTCACTTTTACCTT
Source organism: Lagerstroemia speciosa (assembly GCA_037672795.1). Lineage (NCBI taxonomy): Eukaryota > Viridiplantae > Streptophyta > Magnoliopsida > Myrtales > Lythraceae > Lagerstroemia > Lagerstroemia speciosa. The sequence continues at coordinate 9,851,641 of CM075303.1, read as the reverse complement.
CTGTTTATTCAGGACCCAGAGAAGATTGTGTTCCATATAGTGACCGATTCTCTAAATTTTCCAGCAATTTCTATGTGGTTTCTGCTTAACCCTCCCTCAAAAGCTACTCTCAATATTAGGAGCATACAAGAATTTGATTGGTTATCTCCTAAGCATAAGTCAGCTTTGGAGAAGCAGGGCTCGCATGACCCAAGATATGCATCGGTTCTAAATCATCTGCGCTTTTACCTTGCCAATATCTTTCCTTTGCTGGATAAGATAGTTCTACTTGACCATGATGTGGTGGTACAAAGGGATCTAAGTGAACTTTGGAATGTGAACATGATGGGAAAAGTAAATGGAGCTGTTGAAACTTGTCAAGAAGGTGAAGGTTCATTTTGGAGAATGGATATGTTCATAAACTTTTCAAACCCTTTTGTTGCGGAGAGATTCAATCCCAAAGCATGCACATGGGCATTTGGTATGAACTTGTTTGACTTGCAAGAATGGAGAAATCAAAATTTAACAGGTCTCTACAGCAGCTACTTGCAGATGGTAAGCATATATGTCATTGTTTGTCTTTGTTTATTGATGAAAAAAATGTCATACTTTCTTTTGCCTTCACATGTTGTGCATGCATGTGTTTTTCTGTGATGCCATTTGGACCATTACATTGCCTAAGGCTGGCAATACCTTACACTTGTTTATATCTTTTTATGCAATAGACATAGTCAAATAAGGTAAGGAAAATAAAATGAAAAAAAAAAAAAAAAGAGGGAAGAACCATACAGATGCCTGTATTTTGAATCTTATCACATCCCTTATTATTCGTGGCCTTAGAGTTTTTCCTTTCCTGTGCCGACCTGATAGTTGCAGCCTGCAGGCTCCCTTAGCCACAAATTCTGTCAAGAGGAAAGGTTAAAAGAATTAAGGTCTCTAGGTGTCCATCTTATTGGCAATATTAGTTGGTTGATCTGGAATGAATTATTGATCAAGATCACCTGATCATTCATGAGTTTCTTGTAGCAGATGCATGTGAACAATCATGAGTCTGCATCATTGCCATTTCATGTTTGCCGTTCTGTCAAATCCTCATCTCTTTTGTCCATGTACTTTGTGCTTTTAACTCGGGTAAAAACCTGTGCAGTTGAAATGGCTATCAGGGGGGTAGCACAGATCGGTACCTTGAAATTTTAACATGGGAGTTAGTTTCAGTGATTACATGTCGATCGGTGGAGTAAATGCTTTGGATAAATTAGGGATTGACAGGATCAAATGATATTGATGATTCTAACTGGTGGTTCTTCTTCAGAATGAAAGGGGGCAACTGTGGAAGGCGGGGAGTTTGCCCTTAGGTTGGCTCACCTTCTATAATCAAACAGTGCCTCTGGACAAGAGGTGGCACATTCTTGGCCTGGGTTATGAATCAGGGGTGCTGAAGGGTGAGATCAATAAAGCAGCTGTGATACACTATGATGGCATTATGAAGCCTTGGCTCGAGATTGGGATCAGCAAGTACAAAGGCTATTGGAGCAGGTACCTCTCTTTGGACCACCCTTATTTGCAACAGTGCAACATTCACGAGTAGGATTCCAGGTAATTGCTACAGAGGATGAAACTTCAGAACCCCCCGAGTTTTAATGAGAAACTCAAGGAGAATAGGCATATTCTTTTATCCACAGCTTAATGATTAATTAATCGGTGTAAATCGATACCCATTTTTTCGAAACTTTTATGTGGCAGTTACATGTTTAGGAGGTGAGGGCCCATCTGTGTTCTGAATAATTTAGAGTTGCCAGCAGGTTTTCTAGTGCTGGTGGTTTATTCACTGTACATAAATTGCTTTTATCATTACAATAATACTAGTTCAAAGCATCTCCACTTTGGATAAATTATCTTCGACAGTTCCAATTTTCAGTTGGCAGTTGCTTTTGATTTTTGTCCCTCGAGAAGATTAATTCTCTTTCGGGATCCCTGTTCCTTCAAATGCGTGTTTAAAATGTCGAGATATGATTTTCTCGAAACAAATAATAGAATCCTAAGTCATAAAAGTTCTTCATTTGGAGGAATAATTATTGATTTTAAGTTATAATTATATTTTGGATATGAAAATTTTATCAAATATTTATAATTATTATGTCGATTGACAGTTCATCGTGTTAGAAATACAATAATTTATACCGTTAGTAAATTGAAGTTTAAACGAGAAAGTTACGGATGATTAAAATTATTTGTGTAAATTAGTTAACAGATTTCGAGGATACTGTCTGCTGGAACTAGAACTCACCGACCAGTTCCTTGGTTCTTACCAACTTTGGGTTTACCACACACCCTTACAAGATAAGGTGGGATTAGAGAAATGGGTGAAGGTAGAGTTTTTTTTGAAAATATTTCGTGAAAAGTGGTTACTTTGAAACTAATTACGAGAATAGGGTTTTAAAAACGCATGTTGAAGATGCGGTTTTGCGTTAATGAACCGCATCTTCAACTTGCGGTTCTTGTGTAAATTTTTTTTTTACTTTCCGGACAAAACCGCATCTTCAAGATGCGGTTCTTGTGTAATTTTTTTTTTTTTACTTTCCGGACAAAACAGCATCTTGAAGATGCGGTTCTTGTGTAATTGTTTTTTCTTCCTCCATAACCGCATCTTGAAGATGCGGTTCTCATGTAATTTTTTTTTTCAATTTAAGAGAACCGCATCTTCAAGATGCGGTTCTTGTAATTTTTTTTAAATTTCGGATAGACCGCATCTTGAATATGCGGTTCTCTTAAATTAAAAAAAAATTACACAAGAACCGCATCTTCAAGATGCGGTTTTGTCCGGAAAGTAAAAAAAAAAAAATTACACAAGAACCGCATGTTGAAGATGCGGTTCATGAACGCAAAACTGCATGTTCAACATGCGTTTTTAAAACCCTATTCTCGTAATTAGTTTTAAAGTAACCACTTTTCACGAAATATTTTCAAAATAAACTCTACTTTCACCCATTTCTCTGGATTTCTATTGGGATTCAACCCTTCCAATAAAGCAAGAGAATTAGAGGGTGCAAAGGCTCCATAGAACCAAAAAATGTTCCCTAAAAATCTCATAAACCACAAAATTCTACAATTTAATTCTCTAGTGTAGAACCTGTGCTCCGCTGTGGGGAAGGTGGATAATTAAAAACAAAAATATTTTTATAATAGGAACTACATTCAAATAAGCAACAGTTGAATATAAGAATAGTAGTTCAAGATCTCTTGTCAAAATCAAGTAATAAATGATTTATGTGACACATACCTAAGTGCATAGTATAGACACAGGTAGATCTGTGGAAAAAAATATGAGCACATCTATTAAAGTGATCAATAGTGAAGCTTCAACGATTGAACACAGCAGCCAGAAGAATATGCATACGATAAATCGCATAGAGCATTGGATCAATTCAACTTTCTCGTCACTTACATTTTGTTCCAACATGGCTTACATGATACGGGAAAAACTTACAAAGTATACCAGTTCCGTTATAGAAGATGTCTGGCCTATTAGCTGGCTACTGCGAATCTGTTGCAAGACATGTTTGTGGGACGCACCATAAGAACTTCATTATCCTTCGATGGAGATTAACAGAGCTGCTTTTGATCCCAAATAAATCCATTGAAAGAGTAAAAAATGAGCTGCGTACCCAGCATCCTATACCATTACAGGCATCTCAATAAACAAAAAACACTTTACTGTTAGTCCTTTGTCGCTCTTCCTACAGCAAAATGTAAGAATCTAATTTCATACTCTGCATCTGCACTCTTCTCACACGTGGATGACAGTCTGCCGATCGAATAAAAATCACCTTGGTTTATAGGGCAAGTCTATATAATGGACGAAACAGTTTATTAACATTTCTTATGAGCCAGTGTAGGGGCATCGCTCCACCATCCACCCAGAAAACAAATGCAATTTTAGTTAGTAACATCCTTATATACTCCAATCTCATAGATGCATTAAGTCAACATATTCAACCGTTTATACATGGTACTCAGAAAATAGTCACCATCATAAACAGAAGTTCTCAATTTTATTCTACCACCCACTCAATCTGGTGGCATATCCTCATTTTTCTCAACAATCAAAAAAATGGAAACAGAGACATAAGCTGCGCACAAAATGAAAACGGCAAGATATGGGAAAAGAGATAGGAATGGATACATCCATCTGATTTAGCCCTCAAGAATGATCCATAGAGAGGCCTAAAAGCTTTCACAGTAATAACAATTCATCATTATAAGAATATGTAAAGAAAAAAAAATGAAACGGGCAGACAAGAAGTTGGGAGAACCAAAACCTCAATGAGCCATAGAGAGCCAAGGATGCGGAGTCTTCGAATCAACGAATGTTCAATGAAAATGTACAGATAATGGTGAAAAAACAGTTTCTTATGCATTTTCATCAGCCAAAACTGTCTGAAAAAGGAGAGAACAACCAATACCACATCTACCAAGTTAGCAAATAAGGATGAGAGATCATGAGAAAAATCTCAGAGACACAGAAGTTGCACTCGAACATTAGCATGCACAATTCAATCGTGCAAGCAATAAATCATGGGAGAATCAAATCCTGAAATCAACCTCGTTACAGTGGTCAGTTCGTTCAGGTTGGTTCATCCATAAAGAAAAGAAACCCAAGAATGCTAAGGAGATGTCGAAACCTTGCAATATGTTGTTTCCCTATAATATCAGAAAGCAGAACTCATGGCACGAAAAAGACAAACATAAGAAAAGTAACAGAGTTAGACATTTTCAATAACCTTGATTGAGGAGAATATAAAGAAATTATTATACTTTCATCTGCACTATCTTTGTCAAATAAAAGATATCTACAAAATTGAACCATGAGCATTCATTACATTGGTCAATTTCAGCTCATCTCAAGTGATCTTTACAAAGTGGGAAGTTGCAGTAATGTGATATAGCTTATAGATCTGTGATGAAACAAATCATACCTATGCTCCTGAAACATTCTCTCCACTTCTTTCTCAGATGCCTTTTTATGCATTTAAATACATATAAACGATCATGACTCTTTTCAAAGGGCAAGCATATAGGAATCTATGGTTAAGCAGGCTAGTTATATATTTGAAAGGCATCTCCACTTTCAAGCAATATCAGGTACACACTGTGATCTTACCAAATTAGCTTTCTGAAACAACTTGGAGTAGCCCCAGGACCTGATGACTGGTTCTTCTTGAGAACTGCAAGGTAACTAAGAGTTCCGAGAAGAACAAATTGCCCATCACGATGGATCAAATCTGGTTCCAAAAGAAATGAAACTATTATCACAGTATGATTCTACCTGATATGTTCGTCAAATGAAACTTGAATAAATTTGAGCCTTTCAAGCATACCTTTTGTCCACCGATAGGTTTCACGCAATGCAAAGTCAAAGAATTTTGTTAAAAGGGAATTGCGTTCTAATTAGCACCTGAGAAATTAAAGGGTTATCTAACTACCAGGTCCAACTTAACAATATAGTATGTTTAATTAATTTCTGCACTGTGAATTTGAAGAGGAAATCAACAAAGAACAACCTTGAATTCTGATTTCTTTATGGCCTTGATGATAAACCTGTCATCGTCAGTTAGGTAAAAGAAGCTTCCACTCTTTCCAGAAGAAGAAAACTCCTGAAGAGCATAATTACTGCATACTGCTAGCATGCAATCAGCCGGATCTTCTTGGAACAACTCCCTCAAATGCCTAAAAAAATTCATTTGATTATTAGCATCAGTTTACAACATAAAATCTATATTTCGAATCAGATTAGAAGTTTGGAACATTTAATTCCCAAACCTGGTATTTCAAAACAATGAACTGTTGCAACAATTCATGAACAGAATTCTCAGATTATACAATCCCCCTAAAATGTTTATGAAATTACCAGAAAACAACACGAATCCAAGTTCAGCCTTTGATGGATTATAATCACTAAAAAAATCTAATTTTTCTTTTTATGGACCGATTCAATGCTAAGGTTGTTCTTTTAATTATTGCTTAGCCAACACATAACAGACTTTGTATAAAATATGAGGTATGTTTTAAATGTGCTGAATGATAAGGATGTTAGTTTAATCAAGTTGCAGCAATTATGACAGAAAAGCAAAGACTTTTAATTAGTAATCTCTGAAAAATATTAAACTAATATGCAATCATCATTAAAAGAGTAGCAACCTTCATGTTTTGATTTGAGGTCTCATATATGTTTTATGTCTATCTTTTGAACATAAATTTCTTCTTTCAAAATACAAACAAAGCATGGTATCAAAGAGCAGTCATAATTAACTGTTCATTTATGAAGTTGGATGAGATTGAATCTCTCCATCCTCTATCATTAAAGAAGAGTGTTACAGTGATGCATAGAAATTGGTTCTCTTAACGTCATTAGGCACCTCAGCAAACATTTGTGGAGTAAACCTTATTTGAAAAGAATAATCTTGACTTTCTCATCTAAGCACTGAGAGACAGGGAGCAGCAGCAAACAAATAATTGTCATCATACTGGATTTAATCAAAAATGAAATATAATTGAATTTATTCAATGATTTTAACTTAGAATGGTATCTTCAATGCCTTATCATTCCACACGCCCAAGAGCCCTATTGATGCGAAAAAGCCCAGACCACCACAATGCCGAGCCAATGATTTGTACTGCAAGAAAAAGGAATATCACAAAGTCAATATCTCAAACGGCTACAATGAAAGAAGCAGAGAAGTGAGAAGGCTAAGTAAAGCCCTAACCTTTCCAATAGTAAGGGTGACCCTGTCAATGCAGAGCTCCCGAAATGGATTTTCGTTGTCGCAGACCAGTTGATCATTCAGCGGAAATTAAAAAACAAAGAAGACAATCAAGGAATTAGATTTCAGAGACAGAAGATAAGCTAAAAAGTAGAACCGATGATCTAGATAGGTCTCGGAAATGCTCACACAATTGTCAGGGATGATGTGCTTGTCGACTGGAAGGCCCATGCCACATCTGAGGCAGAGAGAGGCTGCCACAGAGAGGGAAATGACGTCATTCAAACAACCATGATCCTGGTGCTCAAACGATCTGCCATGATCTATCTCTCTTCAGATTGTTCTCTCGGGAACAGATCCGTTGGAGAAGAATGGCTCGGCCTGCAACATCAAACAAAGCAAGATACCTCTCTCCCCGGATAAAAATGGACGATAGCCACCATGCGATGAGCCAACCGAGAAGAATTACGGCTTGTTTAGATTGAGGGGTTATGAGGTTTCTGGAGGGAGGGTTATGGAGGATTATGGAGGTAGAATGCTATAAAAATTTTTAGAGGTATACATTATGGAGAATTTTGTAACCCTCCATAACCCCCAATTTGGAGTTGCAAATTTAGCTTTTTTAATCTTTCATAACCCTCCATAATTATTTTATTTTAATTTCCAAACAAGGGTTGAACTTACACCTTGATAAATCTCTTGTTTGCCAAACAGGGGTTGAACTTAACCCTCCATAACCCTCCTTACACCTCAATCCAAACAAAGCCTTAGGGTTTCTAGGATCCAGCGGAGAGCTCGGAGCAGTGACGAAAGGGGCAAGGAACGAAAGAAGGAGAGCACTGATACCCAGAAGTCTTGATCTGTCATTTCATTTTTGGCTTTATTCTATTTCGGTTCCATTTCCAATTTCATTTCTATTACTATATATTAAAAATTGATGCGATTTTTATCTCACGATAAAATTACCCTTCTATATAATTAATTTTATGACCAATATGTAAGGACTATAGTGTCCTTTTACGCAATTAGTTACCTCTTCCTACGATCTATTTTGCGGTTATGCCCACATTCTCTCCTCTTCGTTCTCCGTGATTTTCCAGAAGTGGAGGATTTCTTCCGTATGTCTTGACTCTCCCACATTGCCTTACCATTACCCTTTACCATTATCATTAACGTCCTCGCGATCAGTCAAACGAAATAATGGTATTCGACCCATTGCTTGAGCACATCAGATGGAGCATAGAACTCACGAAAGCTCGTCTATCTTGTCCAACGTCCTTCTCGAAGTTCTCCTGGGTCTGCACGAAGACTTCGTCGACAATTGCCGAACCGAGCAATAACATGAAGTTCCCAATCGCAGATCATATCAAGACTTCACCATTTTCTCCGTTCTGCAAAGCTCGCCTACGGGTTTTTGAGATATCACTGTCTCCTTTGTTTTTCTTTGGGCAAGAATTGGATTTTTCTGTTGCTCTGGATTTGTACAAAATTGGGAGGACTCTCTATCTCTGACAGCTAACCCTAACAAATCTATGGTTTTTAGTCCTTCAAGTTGCAACTTTTGTAATTTTATATTCATGGTTTGAATTTAATTCTCTCTTTATTTGCAACATTAGATGAAGAAGTTTCAGAGTAAGTGGCTCAGTGGGAATAGACGGTTGCTGAGCAATGAATTGGCTGACTTCTACTTAGGATTTTAGCAATACGGCTGCGCCTATGAGTTCAATGGTGCAATAAATTTGTGAAGAGGGTTAACTACTTTTCTCTTTGAACAGATTGCTTCAAATTTCAAGTAATTGGGACATTGTTGGCTGGGTTGTGTTAATATTGCAAAAAAATTGGTGTACCTATGGAATCTAAAAAGGAGAATGAGTTCCAGCATGTTCCAATTATAGAAGGTAAGCACATTCACTTCACCATTTGAAGCATTGAATTGAACTAACTGATCATGATTCGAAACTCTTGATAACTCAATTAGTTGCTTCAACTCTGTTTTAGATTCATATCCTCTATGGTAAAGCTATAGTTACCCAAAGAGTTCATTTGAATAAGATTTCAATTTTATTTATTCTTTCATCCTAGCTCCCGCATGTGCAGTTTATGAAGCCCCTTACTGAGGTGCTCTTGGGAAATCCCAACTTGCTGGGAATGTTGAATTTGTGCAAGATAAGAAGTTGAATTTGTTCCATGCTCATGTCCCATGCTACTTCCCTTCAGGTTTTAGTAATGGAGATGCTTCACTCAATTTGCTTTTATCTACATCATGTTGCTCCAAGAGTTTGGAGCTCTTTCTTCCTTTTATTTTTTTTCCTTTTTTCATTTTTTGTTTAATGAGTTGTTTGACTCATGTCAACTAGGTATTATCAAATGAACTACGTCAATTACATTGAATTTGAAAGTTAACCACGCTATCTTCAATCTCAATCTAGAAGTATTATTATCGATGGCAGATAGTGGGCCGGATGTTATTTGTAGCTAGTTTTTCATATTCAATGTATAGTTCCCTCAATTTTACATATATAAGCATGCATATTATTTACCAGATTATTTGATGATACTCAGCATGATTATCATAAATACAATTCAGTATCTTCTTATGCCTAATGTGATTTAAGGCTTCAATTTATTCATTTCACATGTATCAACATTTCTACTATTTACAGTTGTATTCGACAGTGCTCACTGTGCATAGCATGGGTCGGTTGCTACTTTCTTTTTGTGTGAAGGTCTACAACATGCTTATTTTGAACATTGTTCTATAAATACTCCTATAGTAAAAGTACATAAAAATATTGGCTTGAGTTCTGGGGTGTTCATAGGTTCGAAAATCATTTCAAATTGAGCCAAACTAAAATTCCATTTTGATTTAGTTTGGTATATCAAGTTTGAATTATATCCATTTTACTTCAAACTAACTATAGCATATAGAACATATTTTTATGGTTAAGTTAACTGGTTAATAGTTTTTTGTAAAATAAATATAATTTTATCCATAACTATAATTGGTTTGTTTCAAATAAAAATTAACCAAAAAGAACCCTTCAAAAACACATAAATTTTTAATTTTAATTTTAAAAGTCATTTTTTTTAATTTTTGTTTTACGTAAGTAAACATTATAAAACTACATTACTCAACTGCAATTAAAAGAACCTATCATATCAATTAATTAATGGAACATTTTCTTGACAAAAATGAACAATTGGAGAATTGGTTCAAGGAATTTGTTTTTTTTATTTTTTAATTTGATTGGATTTGGTTTGACCGTTTAGTTCAATTTTTGATTTTTTGAGCACCCTTATTGAGTCCACATAATCTTGTGTACCGTAGCCTCTAAAGCTATAGAGTGTCAAAGAAAATTTTAGATGTCTTATTTCTCAACGATGTAGTGAGAAAATGTTAATTATCATCAAGTCTCAATGATCATTCTCAAGCCATCCGAAATGTAAATTGAGAGTGCACCTTCCGTCAATGATGAATTTACTCTTTTTCGAACCACGGACAATTAACGCAACTTTGATGTAAAATGAGTCCATTGGAAACATCAACCTCAATTATCATTCCCAAGTCTTTCGAAAAGTAAATTGAGATTGCACCCTTCATCGATGATGTAGATGCTCATTTCCTGAACCACGAATGATCAAATGTCATATTCATTGGAAATGCCTCCATTGGGACCTTTAAGCCTCGATTATTATCATTAGCCATTCGAAATGTAAATTGAGAGTGAGAGTGCACCTTCCATCGATGACAAAGTTGCTTATTTCCTGAACCACAAACGATCGAACATAACTTTGGTTAGAAATGACACCATTGGGACCATCAAACCCTAATTATAATACTCAAGTCATCTAAAATATTAATTGAGAATGCATCTTCCATCGATGGCTTGAGTTACTCATTTCCCGAACCGTGAACGATCAAATATAACTCTAGTTGGAAGTAACTCCATTGGGATGATTAAACCTCAATTACCATCCTCAAGTCATTCGAAATATAAATTGAGAGTTCACCACACTTTTCATTGATGACGGAGCTGCCTACTTCCTAGACCAGAGATGACCAAAATGTAACTTTTGATGAAAATGACTCTATTAGACTATCAAGCCTCAATAATAATCCTCAAGTCATCCAAAATGTATATGTTGAGAGTGCACCTTCCATCGATGATGAAATTGCACATTTCTTGGACTACGAACGATGAAACATAACTTTGAAAATAACTCCATTGGGACCATCAAACATAAATTATCGTTCCTAAGTCGTCCGAAATGGAAATTGAGAGTGGACCTTTCATTGATGATGTAGTTGCTCATTTCCCCAATAACAGATGATCAAATGTAACTTTGGTCAAATGACTCCATTGGTACCATCAACCCTTAATTACCATATTCAAATCATCTGAAATGTAAATTGAGAGTGCACCTTCCATGGATGATGAAGTTGCTCATTTCTCAAACCATGGACGAATGAACGAAACTTTCATCACAAATGACTCCATTGGGACCATCAAACCTTAATTATCTTCCTCAATTTGTTTGAAATAAAAATTGAGAGTGCATCTTCTATCAATGGTGCAGTTGCTCATTTCCCAAACCACGAATGATGCAAATGCAAGTTTCATTGGACATGACTCCATTAGGACTATCAAGCCTCAGTTATCATCCTCAAATCATAAAAAATATAAATTGAGGGAGCACTTTCCATTGCATTTCATTGAAAATGACTCTATTGGGACCACAAAATCTCAATTATCATACTCAAGTCATCTAAAATACATATTGACAGTGCACCTTCCATCGATAATAGAGTTGTTCATATCACAAACGACAGATGATCAAACATAACTTTGATAGGAAATGACTCCATTGAGACCATAAAACCTCAATGATCATCTTTAAGTTGTTCGAAATGTAAATTGAGAGTGTTGTTGCGAGATGATTAAGAGTAGTGCACGCAAGTATACGTATCGCAAATAAGTAATACAGAGTGAGTAGCAAGAGGACTCTCCTACTAATCACTAAAATAACTAATTCTAAACCAAGTCAATTGAATAAGTCGAGTAGAGTGCAAGACAAAAAGTAAACAGACATTAATCGGTTATAAAGAACTCCCAAAGTTCACAACTGCACCAATTCTAGTCTTAAGCAAGAATTCCTCTTTCACACAATTAATTATGTCATGTTATTAACCTAGGGCTCTAGGGTTTCCCTACTACCATCGCACGCACCTCCCGATGTCATATAAATGTACCTAAGCAAAAGACACTAATCTACTATATCTCTAGGTGATTAATGTTAAAAGGCCAAACTAAACCAACCCTAAATGGCTATTTAGGGTGCTCACATCTTCCGATGTGCGTGCACGAATAACCTCACCTCCCAGCATAAACTAACCTAGATTATGCAATTTCTAGCATGACTTTGATTTCCTCTCCCAAGGCTCCTCTTTGTCTCAAGTTCGATCTTGTAGGTGGCCAATCCAAAAGAAAGCATGAAGGATGAAATTGCATAAATAACACCTAGGAGGCGTACCTCGACAGAATCGTATGTATGAAAGAAGAGCCTTACTTAAAACATTGAAGAGGTTCCATTGATCCCCCTAGGAATCTAGGGGCTTAGTTCAACATACTAAAAGGAAGTACAAGAGTTGGAAGAGAAGACAACATTATGAAAATCAGAAGAAAAAGGATAGAAAGGACTCTGGTTGGTGAAGTCGAATCTCCCGATCCCGACTTTACGATTTGTTGTTGCGGTCCCTTCTTCATATTACTTGATTGTTGCCCTTCTTCTCTTCAACTTTTATCTATACGTATTTATGTATGTATGTATGTATGTATGGGGGTGTACCACTATATGTAGAGCAAGTACACTTCCTCAATTATCGATCTAATAAGTGTGGGACAGGAGGTTGCAGGTTCCAGCAGTCGCCTCAGTATTATGCTTGTAGTTTTCTTCCTTCGGCCATAACTTCCTCGTTTCAGTCCGATTTAGGATTCGTTTGATGCTTTAGAATCCTGACTTGACAAGCTTTCCAATGATATATTATTTGTCATATTTCTCACATGTAGACTATGATAAATTTCCTCCAAAATTTGCTTCATCGGACAGGCCATGTCTTCATCTTTCTCCACGTGTTCTTTGCTTTCCTGCACATCACACGACTCCCAGTAGTATCTAATCAACATGTAAGGCTCCGAAAACTATCGTTTACAACACTTCAATCTCAATAATGAAAAGTTATGCAATTAATCTCTAAATGTATAGGAAGTGACCTACAACTTAACATTCTAAGTCGGGAATGGATAAACAAATCATTATATCAACGAGTGTACCTTCCATCAATAACATAGTTGCTCATTTTACAAACCAAGAATGTTCAAATGTAACTTTGTTTGGAAATTACTCCATTGGGCCATCAAACCTCAATTATCATCCTCAAGTTATCTGAAATATAAAATGAGAGTGCGCATTCTATCAATGACAGAGTTACTCATTTCCCGAAACATAGATGATCAAATATAATATTGGTCCAAAATAACTCCATTGGGAATCTCAAGCCTCAATTGTCATCCTCAACTCATCTGAAATGTAAATTGAGAGTGCACCTTCCATCAATGACGGATTTGCTCATTTCCCACACAGCGGATGATCAAACATAACTTTGGTAAAAAATGACCCCGTTGTGACCATCAAGTTTCAATTGTCATCCTAAAGTCATTTGAAATGTATTTTGAGACTGAACCTTGTATCAATGATGAAATTGCCCATTTTCTTGACCACAAACAATGAAACGTAACTTTGGTTGAAAATGACTCCATTGGGACCATCAAGCCTCAATTATTATCCTCAAGTCATTCGATATGTAAGTTGATAGTGGACCTTCAACCGATGATGGAGTTGCTCATTTCTCAAACCACAGATGGTCAAACATAACTTGGTCAGAAATGACTCCTCTGGGACCATTGAGCCTCAATTATAATCTTCAAGTCTTTTGAAATGTAAATTGAGAATGCACATTCCATTAATGACGAAGTTGCTCATTTTGCGAACCACGAATGATCGAAAGTAACTTTGATCAGTAACAACTTCATTAGGATTTTCAAGTCTCAATTACAATCCTTATATCGTCCAAAATGTAAATCGAGTGTGCCATTTCATCAATGATACCGGGACGACACAATAATGGAAAGGAATAACACTCCAAATTCAAAGGATATAGAAATCACTGCTATAGAGAATGAAAGTGCGAGATGAAATATACTGTTAGAGATATAGATATCACCACTATGAGAATGTATAGCCAAGATCACGACCTTGGAAGACCACGCCAAGGATACAAGACGTTCACCACTCTTGGAAAACCCGAGAGATACAAAACTTCATGAAAGACAGCACAAAGCAATCTGATATTGTATTAAATAAAACTCAAGTGTCTTACAGTGTGCTCTCTCTTGATATTTATAAAACTCCTAGTACTAGGAAAGGAAAGTAACAAAAAGGAAAGTAAATATATTCTAAACATTCTAAAAAAATAGAACAAATATTACTTTAACTTCCTAAAATAAATATGTAAATATTCTTCCTAAAATCAACTTGCCATCTACATATTTAATATCTAACTTTCTGATCAAATCCATGACAGCACAAATGGACTTTAACTTCTTTATAGGGTTGACCGCTTGCTCCTGAATCAATCAATAATGGAGTTGCTCATTTCCTGTACCAAAAACGATCAAACATAACGTGGGTTGGAAATGGCTATATTAGGACCATCAAACCATAATTATCATCATCGTGTAGTCCGAAATGTAAATTAAGAGTGCATCTTCCATCATTGATGGAGTTGCTTGTTTCCTAAACCACAGATGATCAAACATAACTTTAGTTGGAACTGACTCCATTGGGACCATCAAACCTCAATTATCATTCATAACTTGTTCGAAATGCAAGTTGTGGTACAAAGTTGCTCATTTCTTGAACCATAGATGATTGAAATGCAACTTTGCTCGGAAATGACTGCATTGGGACTATCAGACCTTAATTATCATCCCCAAGTCATTTGAAATGTAAATTGAGAGTGCACGTTCAATCAATGATGGAGTTGCTCATTTCTCGAATGATGGATGATCAAACGTAACTTTGGTTAGAAATGACTTCATTCGGACTATCAAGCCTCATGCAATATGTTCCATTGATGATGGAGTTGCTCATTTCCTGAACAATTGATGATCAAACATAACTTTGGTCGGACATGACTCCATCGTGACGATCAAGACTCAATTGTCATCCTCATGTAGTCTGAAATGTAAAATTGTAACCATCTATGCATGACGAGAGATGCTCATTTCTTGAACCACAAACAATCGAAAATAACTTTGGTCGAAAATGACTCCATTGGGACCATCAAGACTCAGTTATCTTTCTCAAGTCATCTTAAATGTAAAATGAGAGTACACCTTCCATTGATGATGGAGTTGCTCATTTCCTGAACCACGGGTGATTGAAACACAACTTTGGTAAAAAAAAATGGCTCATTGGGACTATCAAATCTTAATTATCATCCCCAAGTTTGTCTGAAATGTAAATTGGGAGTGAATATTCCAATGATGATGGAGTTGTTCATTTCCGAACGACGGACAATCAAATATTACTTTGGTTGAAGATGACTCCATTGGGACTATGAAGCCTCAATTGGCATCCTCAATTCATCTGTAAACTGAGAGTACACCTTCCATTGATAATATGGTTGCTCATTTCCCAAACAACAGATGCTCAAACTTAACTTTGGTTAGAAATGACTCAATTAGGATCAATAAGACTCAAATATAATCCTCAAGTTGTTCAAAATATAAATTGAGTACACATTCCATCGATAAACTAGTTACTCACTTTGTGAACCACAGAAAATCAAATGTATCTTTAGTCAGAAATGACTCCATATATCTTGACATAGTTCGAAATGTAAAAGAAAGTCCTTCCTATTCATTTTTCGTTGCCTATAATCCTAGATCTATTGCTATTATGGCATGTTAATTAATCTACTAGTTCAAGTTGTATATGTTTCAATAGCTTCCCAATTCTTCTCATCGACCACTATTTATCTTAATACTTCAAACATAGTCATCAATTGCTTTGTAGCTTATTGTTTTTGTTGTATGAGATTGTCTCAACTTACTTGATCACCTTACCTTTATGAGTATCCCTTTCCAATCATTGGTGATCATTAATGATGTATTATCTAAGCTGCATGTCAGCTCTTAGAAGTGCTTTCCTAAATTTTATAGTCAATATTCTTACATTTGTGTTGCCTAAATTTTTCATGTAATCTTAAAGTTATTTTGCTCCCTTACTATAGCCTGTATGCTTTGCTTTCTACTTGTTATCATGTATACCGTGTTGTGTTGTTGATTGTTTGTTATAATTTCTACCACTACCGCACATCGGTGTCTAATATCTCAAAACAATGTTTATAATTTGCTCTACCTATTCCTCTCCCATTGCATAATGTTCAAGTTGCTTTCTATTTCTATCCAAAAAAAGTTGCTTTCTATTTCATGTGAGACGAGATAGTCAAATTTTTCTTTTGTCGTATTGATATATTTGCATGCTTTCCAATTTGCTATTATTAAATTGATTTCCAATTTGCTATTCTTCATGTAATCTTTTGGGCTATTAGTCCTTACTAAATTGATTTACAATCCCTTTTCATTGTTGCTTTGGTGATTTTGCATCCATTGTTGCATATCCAATTCAATTTCATTAATCTAGCAATTTTGCTAATGCAATTTTGGTAGAGCTCATACATTTATCATGTCCCATGACTGCACAATTAGTGTAGATGGTGACACCCCACTGCTCCACCGATCACAAAAATTTTTGTATTTGAAGCAGCATAAAAGGTAGATTTATACTTCCTCTACAAATTCATATTGTATAGATTTAATACAATTCGCCTATCTAATACATTTGACTATTAAACCCACTTCATCATGTGGCGGACCTTGCTAACAAATCAATTCAATCATCTTCCACTGTAGTTCGGAGATAGCTTTTCCTACATCCATCTCCTCCAAAGAACATAGCACTCCAGGAGACCAACATATGTGTCGGACAATGATTTATTCTAACTATCCATATATAACATTTATAAATTATGTTACTAATTTTATTACCCTACTTCGAAAATACAATATTTGTAGTGCATCATCTCCCTTAAGTGATGTTTGTGCAACAGAGGCACCTCTTGGACCAACAAAACTACCAGCCCAAGCTAGTGTCGATGACCAATCGCAAAAGAGGCCTCGAAAATTGTATGTCACATTTCTCTTGCTAGATTAATTTGTCTATTTTTTGTTCCTTGCATCCCTTTATCTGTTCCAACAATTCTAACATTTTTCCAACTGAATAACTAATAGGACCATGAATAAAGAGACGGATTAGAAAAAGAAGCATATTGGCTCTAAAAATATTTTGAGTTTTTCTAATTGCTGGTTAAACTAGGATTATAGTGTATTTAAAATGTACATTGTGTCACCTTATTTCACATTGTGTTGGTTGTTTTTATATTTGCAAACTATTGATATAAAAACCGCTAGCGCATCACTATACAAGCAGTAGTATTCCATTGGTCTTATATATACCCATACATGTTGTATTTAACATTGGGAACTTCATTGTTACTCAATGGAATGGTCATGCTTTTGTTTTGTTTCGCAAAGATCTACTTATATCCATACAATACACATATATGACCTCTACAAATAATCTATTATTTAATCTTAGCAAGATATGCAAAACTATTGCCATTACATCCAATTGTTGATTTTCGAATGTAATTCTTTCTATAAAGACATTTACATTATTAGCCACCTGCCTGCCCTGCAGCGGAAGCCGGTTTTTATTCTAGTGGTCTATAAAGAGGAGTGGAACACTTTTTCCAGAGATTGTATTATTTGTTTTAATTCTAATACTATTAGATTAACGGAAATGTTAAGATTGGAAAGGAAAGTTTGAATTATGATAAGATATTTTTGGAAAATAAGTTGGCTTACGAGATTGTGTTTGTATGGAAAATATAAAGGTTAATATATTATAAGAATATTACGTATTTTGGATGTACAAATTTTTATTGATTATATTGTAAAATTTTATCTTATGTAATATCAAATTTCAATGAATTTTATAAATAAACACCGTAACATGTGGTATGAAATTGACTTAACATAAGATTACACTTTACAACGGAACAATCGGACCGTATAAATAAATACTTCGGATGTCGCGGAAGCAGAGCACCCGGGAAACAGATTTTAATTGTTTTTTGTCTTAAAAACAGAGGCGCGAAATCCCGTCCTCCGCTCCCGCCCCCGCCTTTGCTTCCTCCCGGCTTCCCTCCTTTTTATATTCTCTTCTCCCTTCTCCTGTCTTCTCTCTCCCTCCTCGCACTAACCCTCGTTCACTCCAATCGCCCTCTCGATGCAGCACCATCCTGCCCAAGCCCACCCACTCGCTTCGTCTGACGCTGCCACTGTTGTCGCTGCCGACCTTGTGAAGCGTGGGAAGAAACGAGGCAGCTATAACTGTGGCCGCTGTGGCCTCCCCAAGAAGGGCCACAACTGTCAAGTGGGCTCCTCCTCCGCCCCTCCTGACTCCCACCCTCCCTCCTCCACCCCCGTCCCTACCACCGCGGCTGTATCTTCTAGCGCCACCTACATATCATCTTCTTCATCCCTCTCCTCTGAAGCCTGGCCCCCTGCGCCTCGCCATCCGATCTCCCACCTCCGCCGGGCGCTCTCCTTCGATGATTTTGATGTCCGCTCCGGCAACAACGTGGTGGACGACGGAGGGGCGGAGCTTGATAGGGACGAGGAGCTGGACATTGACGTCGGTGGCGGGCTGACAGCTAGTTGCCTGTGGGAGATCCTGCGGAGGTTGCCACCTTCTGGGCTGGCGTTGGCCGCCCAGGTGTGCAAGGGGTGGAGGGAGACTTCAAGGAGAATGTGGAGGGCAGTGGAGGAGCTCCGGCTCAGAGTTCCAGCGACTGCTGAGGTTGGATTTGTCGGATCAGTGTTGCAGAAGTGCCCTGGGCTCCTTAGGCTCTCGCTTACACTGGAAAGGTTAGGGATCTTCCTAGAGATGACAGCTTGGGTACAGATCTAGGGGTTTTTGGTAGTTGATATTACTGGAGGATGACAATTGCGAACCGAGATGCAGAAGTCGAATCTTCATGTTACTGAACACTAAAACATCTATTAAATGCTAAACAATATATAGATCCATGAGATCGAGGGTTTGCCAAAAGCAGGTCTTGAGTGGTGATGATTGTAGAAAATAGTGCTCCCTAAATTCTTATTTGATAATTGCCAGGTGGTCTTGTAGATATTGGAAACTAAAAATTCATTCCTGACTCTAATATGGAACATTGGAACATATATATGCACTTAATCGCCATGTTCACTTTTGGCTTTTGCAGAGATGTAGATGCAACAATGTTGGCTTGCATCGCATTCTCGTGCCCCAACTTGGAGTCTATGGAGATCTCTACATCTGCAACAGCCATCAATCGGATCAGTGGGTATAGTTTTTATTCTAAACTGTGTGATGCTGTGTGCTTATTGCGTTTATCTGTCATTCACCAATCATAAGTGCTTTGCACATTGTTAAGACCCATCAATTTAATCTAACTTTTGGCAAAAAAAATTCTACTTCAAAACTTCATAAGAAAATTCTAACCCAAGGCATGCTTTTGTTGCCGGTAAAATTGGAAGGATGATTGGCATTAAAAGAGATTCACTGGTATGTTGCTTCCTGCGAGAATCACTGTTGGGATTTTTTGCACGAGGATTGTAGAGTTCAAAGGCATTGCAATATCATAACTTCCTTTGCTCTCTTCTTTTTGCATAAACATAATTGTTGGAGTGGTCAATAAAGATTACACATCCAATACAGAGCCCCATTAATAGTTGTGGCACATGTCATGGCTGACCTCTGGATATGCTTATTCTAAATTTCACTTACTATATGCTTTGCTCGTTGTGGTTTCTTAGATTATGCGTGAGTACTATTCCAAGAACAATAGAGCAGCCATGGTTGAACTAGCACTTCAGGATCCTGTTGTAGAATTTCTGCTCTTTTATAAGCTTTGATGTGGTGTCTAGCAGTTCAGAGTGCCTACTATAATTAGTTCACTGAGGAATGCAGCTCCTTACCGATTCTGCGGATTCATATTGCAGAGATGAACTAGGACGCTTTGTGGCGGATAAACGATGCCTTACGTGTGTTAAAATGGAAGGGTGCATTAACCTTGGAGGTTTTGTACTCAATTCGCCGACTCTTTCTACGCTTTGGCTCTCGGATCTCTACTCCCTATCCAAAACGGTGGTTGCATCATTCCTAATAATTTAAGCTTTTACACTTTGAAGAAACTTTTTACTCATATCTGTCTTACTGTAGGTTTTCAATTGTCCCAATCTTAAAGAAATTTCCCTGGAGTTCTCCCATCAGAAAAATGATTCTACGGATCTGACTAAAATGGTTGATGGGCTTGGAAGGAGTTGTCCAAGGCTGCAAAACATACATATTGCATCACTCTGCCTTTCACATTCTGTTGTGCTTGCGCTCACTGCAGCGAACTTAAGGTCAGTTATTGATGTCCTTTTTTCTACTTCCCATGCTTTGTCCTCTTAAACAACAAAGTCAAAATACTCCTGGGATAATCTTTCCCAAAAAGTTAGCTTTTTTTTTTGTCATAGATCTTGCTAAACTCATGCATATGAATACACTGGAAAGTAAAATGGACGCCACTACCAGTCAGCATATTTCTTTAAATAAGTTATCTCAGAAATAGGTGAAGACTCAATGGGCAATATCTATTTGATTTACCATGATGCAGGAGCGTGCGAATGCTTTCACTTGTACTTGGATCAGAAATCACTGATGCATCTGTGGCTGCCATTGCCTCAAGCTATTCAAACTTGGAACTGCTTGATCTAAGCGGGTAGGTCACACTGCTGAAGCTAAAGCAAAGGAATTCAAACAAAATGGAAATCTATTTATATATGTTTATTATGTTCTTTGTTTTTTATGTTTGACTAGTTTATGTTTATTTTATGACTAGAATCCTCAGAGAGGGAGATTGTCTTTTGTCTTTTTTATTAATGATTTAGAATAATAGTCAGATGTATTAGAATGTCTAGTAATTTGGATCTTACGATTGCGAGTATTATTTTCCTTTTTATTAGAATCCGCTAGAACAAATCTAGAGATTTCTTGATTATTGATTAAATACGAAAAGATAAGACTGTGTGTTTTTTTCTTTTGCTTGATAAGGTATACTAAGAAAAAGGCTATTTGACAATCTTTCCAATTCAATTTACCAAAGATCATCTTTTTTCAAACCTTGACTTGTCTATAAATTAAAGTTGATCCTAGATTTATGTTTTGTGTAGATTTCTTGATCACAGAAAACCGATATCTGTCATTGGCAATATGGAATATTAACAATTTAACCCTTCAAATATATTTCCGGAAGCGACTATCATATCTTTTTATCTTATTTAAAAAGCTTTGTTAGCTCGGACATGAAAATTTTGGGAAAGCAAAGGGAGCTTGACATTGAACTATATTGGCATATCCATATAATGCTTCTTTCTTAGCTTTCTTTTAATACTTAGAAAAACCGGCGTATCCCCTTAAAGCCCTAAGAAAAAGGGTACTTGATCCTAGATTTGTGTTTTTCTTTTTGTTTTGAACATAGAATTTAGATTGTGAACGATGTTTGAGATGGACATATTCCATAAGTTGACATAGGAATAATTTGCCTTATTACAAATGTAAGGGCATTGATTTTGATGGTGGTCCTATGATTTCAGGTCTAGCATAAGTGACAGTGGGATTGGAATGATCTGCAACGTGTTTCCTGGGAAGCTGTCGAGGCTCCTACTTGCTCTTTGTCCTAATATCACTTCAAGTAATTCCTGCGACCAGTCAGTCCTCTGATACATCTTTCTGTTTTGTTTTAGCTTATGAATCATTGCACATTTCAGGCGGCATTCAGTTTGCAACAGCTCAGTTGCCTCTTCTTGAACTCATGGACTGTGGGATGACCATTTGCGATCCTAATGACCAAAAGCAACCTTATGGAAATTCTGCCTGTGATGTAGATAGGAGGCCCAGCAAGAAACTCCATCATATATTTCAGAAACTTATTATCAAGCATGACAGGTTGAAAAAGCTCAGCTTGTGGGGTTGTTCTGGATTAGATGTGAGCTTTTTGATTCAAAGACTTGTCCATTCATCTTTTTGCTCCTCCTATGGCTCTAACATGTTGGTTGAACTGCAGGCTCTGTACTTGAACTGTCCAGAACTATGTGATTTGAACCTCAACTCCTGTAGTAATTTGCATCCTGGTACAAGCTGAAGTTGCCCAGTCATAATGGAACACTAATTTCTTTCATTTCAGAGCTCATTCATTTGTAAATGTTTACTCTTTCAGATCGGTTGCTAATTCAGTGCCCAAGTCTAGAAACTGTGCATGCATCGGGGTGCCAAGAACTGTTACTTGGAGCAATTGGAAGCCAGGTTATTGCTGAAATTTGCGTCAGTTTTCCAAGTCATAACATGCTTACTCACATAAACTAGCTGTCTACAAGTCACCATCAGTAAATAGCTTATGCTGAAAAAGAACAGGGTGTCTTCACAGTTCAATTTGCTTTATTCAAATATTCAGTCTCCATGCCGTCATCATTTTCAGATATGAACTTATGCTGTTAATTTTTGCTGCTGTACTTCGACAGAGGCGTTCATATCTTGATGCCCTATTTTACATTTTTGTCAGGTCAACAACGAATTTTCTCACATTGAGAATCATTTCCCATACAAACATTCAGCTGATGGCTCCAAAAGAGTTCGAGTTCCTAGTTTGTTGTGTCAACAGGTAAAATACTCATTCATTGCTAGGGCCAGTCGAGTCCAAATTCCCAAAATATTGGGTCGGAGCTAAAAGATTGGTGAGACTGAGATTGCCTTTTCGTGCTTCCATAAGTGATTTCCGTTTTTTTGGGTGATAAGTCCAAAAGTGATTCGTCATTTTGTAATTACGACAAAAGAATAAGACTTATTCAGGCTCTTTAAGGAGCAAATACGCAAACTTGTCATTCTTTTGTTATGCTAGGAGCTAATTGTATAAGCTTGCTAGGTGCCAAGGCATATATGAAGATGGGATCAAAGTTTGACATTCTTGAATATTCCACATTCCATTGTACCATTTCTCATATCCAATAGATATTTCAATTTGAATCAAATTGGTCTAGAACACATTAGCAGTGTTACCATCCTCTAGGGTTAAAGATTATGGTTTTCTCAAGAAAATATGTTGAATATTCTTTTTTTTCCCCCTGTTGCAGCCTTTTACCAATGATGAAAAGCAAAGTACCATGAAGCGGCAGTGCAATGTGCTAGTAGACTGATTCGTGCTTCCAGTGGTTATTTACTGTGGATATTGAGATATCCTTAGCATTTCGTCTGTTATACATTGTTATGATCATTATTCAAACATTGTCCAAGGATCCAAGAGGACTCCAATCAATTCAGGAACTGTCACCCATAGCAGGAATATCCACAAATGAGTTTGGATAATATGCCTTTGAATAGTTGAATAAAAATAAAGGTATTAATTTCTTGCCGTGCTTCTGAAGTTATTTCTGCATGATCTAAATGGTTTCTGAGCAGCTCTCTGCTATCAACTTCAAAGCTTTGATTTCATGTTGTTGACTATAGCTTTTGCAGATGTAATATCCCCTCAACTCATTTAACTATATTATCTGTGGCAATCATGGCAGGAGCTCGGGTTTTGATAGCTTAGCATCTCCAGGCATTTTAATACCTGTAATAAAAAAATGGTTAAGAAATCCTACCCATGCTCTGCCCCTTATTTGTTCACCTTTGGTGGGCGTCGTGATAGGTTAAACGCTGCTATAACTTGAATAAAGTTAATTGCTTGTGGAGAATCAGAGCTCACCAGAGTGAAATTGGTTCGATTGAATTGTTGATTTGTTGGCTAGTAGGATGTGTTTGGATAAAAACATGAAAGGTAAAAATATAAGAGGCTTCAACAAGCATCTGATCCGTTGGAAACAAAGTACTCCCAGTCCTTGAAACTTCATACTAACAAGTTAATAGAGGAAGGAATTATTTTGCAAACTTCACTCTCTAAACTTATGCTCCTCCAAGTTATGCTCTTTTCAATTCTACCTTTTGGCTTTGGAGACGCGGAATATTGTCCACTTTACTGATTTTTAAATTAAATATGAGTTGGCCCCTGAAGCAGTGGTTAGAGCAGAACTGTGGCAAATCTTATTTTATGAATATAGGAGAACTCATTGTAGTACTGGGACTGGAGACCATCATCGTTGCAGGAGCATTGGAATGTATATAATCTGATGATGGAGCGGGGTACTGCTTCCTTTCTAGCAGATTTCGTGTTCATCTGTTAAAATGTCTTCTTATGATAAGGAGATAAATAATTGAGCATTATATAGCTACGGAGCCTGCTGCTCTACTGCCAAGAGGCAGCGTTACCTACCTACTGCCAATGCAAGGGTATTAATTTCCAAATAAATGATTTCAAGTTTTAATTTCTGACAAAGGGTACCATTGTTCCGTTGACAAGAGGGTACGCTCGGTTCGCTGTAGTATATTAAAGGGTTGATGGGAGCTGCGGGACTGAAGCCCAAATGTCTGCTGGGCTCGTCATGGGCCCAAGCCCAAGCTAGAGCTGACCCAGAAGCCCAGTGTGCTTCACAAGGAGGCGGAACTGTGACAGTGCGAATTGCAATGGAGTCATTTCCAACCAAAATTAGGATGGATCGTCCGCGGTTCAGGATAAGGGCAACGCTATCATTGAGGAAAATTTCGTTCTAAATTTACATTTCGAGCAACTTGAGGTCGAGCATTGGGTCTTCGTGATCGTAATGGAGTCATTGCCGTCCAAAGTTACAATGGATTGTCTGTGGTTCGGGATAAGGGCAAATCCATCATCATGGGAAATATCTTTCTCGATTTATATTTCAAATGACTTGAGGGCGATCGTTGAGCCTTAGTGATCGAAATGGAGTCATTCTTGGCCAAAGTTACGATGGATCATCCGTGGTTCGGGATAAGGGCAAATCCGTCATTGCGGGAAATTTCGTTCTCGATTTACCTTTCAGGCGACTAAGGGCGATCACTAAGCCTTGGTGATCGCAATGAAGTCATTTTCAACCAAAGTTTCGACGAATCTTCAATAGGTCGGACAAAGGGAAATTCGTCATTGTGGGAAATCTGTTTCCAGATTTATATATCGGACGACTTGAGGCGATCATTGAGTCTCGGTGGTTGCAATAGAGCCGTTTTCGGCCAAAATTACAATGGATCGTCAGTGCTTCGAGACAAGGGCAAATATGTTTTCGTTGGAAATTTTGGCATCGATTTACATTTTGGACAACTTGAGGACGATCATTGAGCTTTGCTGATCGCAATGGAGCCATTTTCGGAAAAAGTTACAATGGATAATTTGTGGTTCGACACGAGGGCAAATCAGTCATTGCGGGACATTTTGGTTTCAATTTACATTTCGAACGACTTGAGTTGGATCATTGAGCCTTGGTGATCGCAAGGGAGCCATTTATGGCCAAAGATTTTGGAGAAAGCCAAATCCGTCATCACGGGAAATTTTGATCCTAATTTTAATTTCGGACTATTTGAGATGATCATTGAGCCTTACTAATCGCAGTGGAGCTATTTCCCGCAAAAGTTATGATAGATTGTCTGTGATTCGGGACAAAGCGCAAATCCATCATTGTGGGAAATTTCGGTCTCCATTTACATTTCGGATGATTTGACGGCAACCATTGAGCCTTGCTGATGGCAATGGAGCTATTTCCAGAAAAAGTTATGATGGATCGTTTGTGATTTGGGACAAAGGGCAAATCCATCATTGCAGGAAGGTTTTTTCTTGATTTACATTTTGGACGACTTGAGGGCGATCATTTAGCCTTGATGGCGATCATTTAGCCTTGATGATCACTATGGAGCCACTTCCAGCCAAAGTTATGATGAATTGTCCATGGTTCGGGACAAGTACAAATCCGTCATCACGGGAAATTTCGGTGGCGATTTACATTTCAACGACTTGAGGATGATCACTAAGCCTTGGCGATCGCAATGGAGCCAATTTTGGCCAGTGTTACGATTAATCGTCTGCGGTTCTAGATAACGGTAACTTCGACATTGCAGGAAATTTCACCCCTGGTTTACATTTTCGATGACTTGAGGGCGATCATTGAGTCTTGGTTATTGCAACGGAGCCATTTTTGGCCAAAGTTATGACGGATCGTCCTTGGTTTGGGACAAAGGGCAAATCCGTCATCGCAAAAAATTTTGGTCCCGATTTACATTTCGGATGACTTGAGGGTAATCATTGATCCTTGCTGATCACAGTGGAGCCAATTCCGTAAAAAGTTACTACGAATCGTCCGTGGTTCGGGACAAAGAGCAAATCTATCATCATGAGAAATTTTGGTCTCAATTTATAATTCAGAAGACTTGATGGCTATCACTGAGCCTTGTTGATCACAATGGTGTCATTGCCAGCCAATGTTACAACAAATCATCCGTGGTTGGGGACAAAGAAAAATCCATCATCGCGTGAAATTTCAGTCCCGATTTACATTTCGGATAGCTTGAGGGTGATTACTTAGCCTTCCTAATTGAATGGAGCTATTTTCGACAAATTTTACGACGGACCGTCTGTGATTTGGGACAAAGGGCAAATGCGTCATCGCAGGAAAGTTCTTTCTCGATTTATATTTCAGACAAACTTGAGGGCGATCATTGAGGCTTGTTGATCTAATGTAGCAATTTTCAGCCAAAGTTATGACGGATCGTCTGTGCCTCGAATAAGGGCGAACTAGTCATCCCGGAAAATTCCGCTCCCGATTTATATTTTGAACAACTTGAGGGAGATCACTGAGCTCTAGTGATCGCAATGTAGTCATTTCCGGCCAATGTTACGACAGATCATCCGTGGTACGGGACAAAGGTCAAATCCGTCATTGCGGGAGATTTCTTTCTCGATTTACACTTCGGACAACTTGAGGGCAATCGCTGAGCATTGCTAATTGCAATGGAGCCATTTCCAGCCAAAGTTACAATGGATCGTCCATAGTTCGGAACAAAGGCAACTCCATTATCGCAAGAAATTTCAATCTCCATTTACATTTCGGACAACTTGTGGGTGATCACTGAGATTTGCTGGTCGCAATGGAGCCATTTCCAGCAAAAGTTACTGCGGATCATCCATGGTTCGGGACAAGGCAGCTCCATCATTGCGGGAAATTTCAGTCTCAATTTACATTTCAGATAACTCAAGGGCGATCATTGATACTTGCTGATTGCAATGGAGCAATTTCCGGCCAAAGTTATGACGGATCGTCTGTGGTTCGAGACAAGGGCAAATCCTTTATCGAGGAAAATTTCGGTCTTGGTTTACATTTCAGATGATTTGAGGGCAATTATTGAGCCTTGCTGATCACAATGGAGCTATTTCCGGTAAAAGTTACGACGGATCGTCCATGGTTTGAGACAAGGGCAAATCCTTCATCGAGGGAAATTTCGGTCTTGGTTTACATTTCAGATGATTTGAGGGCAATTGCTGAGCCTTGTTGATCACAATGGAGCTATTTCCGGCAAAAGTTACGACGTATCGTCCATAGCTTGGGACAAAGGGCAAATCTATCACCACGGGAAATTTCTTTCTCGATTTATATTTTGGATGACTTGAGGGGGATCATTGAGCCTTGGTGATCGCAATGGAGCCATTTCCGGTAAAAGTCACGACAAATCGTCCATGGTTCAGGACAAGGGCAAATTTTTCATCGCGGGAAATTTCTTCGCCGATTTACATTTCGAAAGGCTTGATGGCAATCTTTGAGCTTTGGTGATCGCAATGGAGTCATTTCTGGTAAAAGTTACTACGGATCTTCTGGGGTTCGGGACAAGGGCAAATCCATCATCGTTGGAAATTTTTTCCTCAATTTACATCTTAGATGACTTGAGGGCGATCGTTTTGTGTCGCAATGGTGTCATTTCTGGTAAAACTTATTACGATCATCCATGGTTCGGAATAAGGGCAAATTCGTCATCGCGAAAAATTTCTTTCTCAATTTACATTTCAGATGACTTGAGGTTATCATTGAGCCTTCTGATCGCAATGGAGCCATTTTCGGCCAAAGTTACGACGGATCGTCCATGGTTCGAGACAAGGGCAAATTCGTAATCGTGGAAAATTTCAATCTCGATTTACATTTTGGACAACTTGAGGGCGATCGCTGAGCCTTGCTGATCGCAATGAAGCCATTTCCAGCCAAAGTTACAACGGATCGTCCGTGGTTCGGTACAAGGGCAACTCTATTATCGTGGGAAATTTCGGTCTCCATTTACATTTCGATAACTTGAGGGTGATCATTGAGGCTTGTTGATCGTAATGGGGCCATTTCCTATAAAATTTAAGGTGGATCGTCTATGGTTGGGTGCAAGGGCAACTTGGTCATCGTAGGAAATTTCAATCTCGATTTACATTTCAGAGAACTTGAGAATCCATCATCGCGGGAAATTTCTTTCTTGATTTACAGTTCGGAAGACTTGAGGGCGATCATTGAGCCTTGGTGATCGCAATGGAGCTATTTCCAGCCAAAGTTACGATGGATCATCGTCCATGGTTCGGGATAAGGGCAAATCTGCCATTGCGGGAAATTTCTTTCTCAATTTACATTTCGGACGACTTGAGGGTGATCATTGAGCCTTGCTGATCATAATGGAGCCATTTCCGGCCAAAGTTACGACGGATTATCCATGGCTCGAGACAAAGGCAAATCCATCATCGTGGGAAATTTCCGTCTCAGTTTATATTTTGGACAACTTGAGGGTGATCGCTGAGCCTTGCTGATCGCAATGAAGCCATTTCCGGCCAAAGTTACAGCTGATCGTCTGTGGTTCAGCACAAGGGCAACTTCGTCATTGCAAAAAATTTTGATCTTCATTTGCATTTCGGACAACTTGACGGTGATCACTGAGGCTTGCTGATCGCCATGGGGCCATTTCCAGTAAAAGTTACAGCATATCGTCTATGGCTGGGGACAAGGGCAACTCCGTTATCGCAAAAAAAATTTCGGTATCGATTTACATTTCGGAGAACTTCAGAATTTGTCATCGCAAGAAATTTCTCTCTCGATTTACACTTCGGACGACTTGAGGGCGATCATTGAGTCTTGGTGGTGGCAATGGAGCCATTTCTAGCCAAAGATATGATGGATTGTCCTTGGTTCGGGAAAAGGGAAAATCCATCATCGTGGGAAATTTCGGTCCTGATTTACCTTTCGGATGACTTGAGAGTGATCATTGAGCCTTGCTAATGCAATGGAGCCATTTTTGGCCAACGTTATAGCAAATTGTCTGTCCTTCGAGACAAGGGCAAATATGTCATCGTGGAAAATTTTGGTCTCAATTTACATTTCGGACAATGGGAGTGCGATCACTGAGCCTTAGTGATTGCAATGGAGCCATTTCCGGCCAAAGGTATGGTGGATCGTCTGTGGTTCACAGCAAGGGCAACTCCGTCATCGTAGGAAATTTCGGTCTCGATTTACATTTCAAAGAACTTGAGGGCGATGGGTGAGCCTTGCTGATTACAGTGGAGCCATTTCCTACCAAAGTTATAGTGTATCATCCATGGTTCGGGATAAGGGCAACTCCATCATTGAGAAAAATTTCGGACTCCATTTACTTTCCAAACAAACTTGAGGGCGACCATTGAGCCTTGCTGATTAGAATGGAGCCATTTCCGGCAACAATTACCACGGATTGTTGATGGTTCAGGATAAGGGTAAGTCTGTCATCGCGGGAAATTTTGGTCGCGATTGATATTTTGGACGACTTGAGGGCGATTAGTGAGCCTTTGTGATTGCAATGGAGCCATTTCCAGCCAAAATTATGACGGATCGTCCGTGGTTCGGGATAAGAGCAAATTTGTCATCGTCAAAAATTTCTTTCTCGATTTACATTTCGAACAACTTAAGGGTGATCACTGAGACTTGCTTATCACAATGGGGACATTTTTGGCCAAAATTAAAGCGGATCGTCCATGGTTCGAGACAAGGACAAAATCCGTCATCGTGGGAAATTTCGGTCTCGATTTACATTTCGGACAACTTCAGGGAGATTGCTGGGCCTTGCTGATTGCAACGGAGCCATTTTCGGCAAAACCGTGGTTCGCGAAAAAGGGCAAATCCATCATCGCGGGAAATTTCTTTCTCAATTTACGTTTCCAATGACTTGAGGGTGATCATTGAGCATTGGTGATCGCAATGGAGCCATTTTTGGCCAAAGTAACGATGGATTGTCCATGGTTCGGGATAAGGGCAAATCCGTCATCGTGGAAAAATTCTTTCTTGATTTACATTTCAAACAACTTGAGGGCGATCATTGGGCCTTGCTAATCGCAATGGGGCCATTTTCGACAGAAGTTACAGTGCATCGTCTGTCCTTCTAGACAAGGGCGAATCTGTCATCGCGAAAAATTTTGTTCTCAATTTACATTTTGGACAATGTGAGTGTGATCACTGAACCTTGGTGATCGCAATGGAGCCATTTCCGGCCAGAGGTATGGTGGATCATCTGCTATTCGCAGTAAGGGCAACTCCGTTATTGCGGGAAATTTTGGTCTCGATTTACATTTCATAGAACTTGAGGGTGATGGGTGAGCCTTGCTGATCACAGTGGAGCCATTTTCGGCCAAAGTTATAGCGCATCATTCGTGGTTCAGAACAAGGGCAACTCCGTCATCACGGAAAATTTTGGTGTCCATTTACTTTCCAGACAACTTGAGGGTGATCATTGAGCCTTATTAATCAGAATGGAGCCATTTCTAGCAAAAATTACCACGGATTGTCCTTGGTATGGGATAAGAGTAAATCCTTCATCGTGGGAAATTTTGGTCGCGATTTATATTTCAGACGACTTGAGTGCGATTAGTGAGCCTTTGTGATTGCATTGGAGCCATTTCCGGCCAAATTACGACAGATTGTCTGTGGTTCGGGATAAGGACAAATTCGTCATCACCGAAAATTTCTTTCTCGATTTACATTTCGGATGACTTGATGGTGATCATTGAGACTTGCTAATCGCAATGGAGCCATTTTCGGCCAAAGTTAAAGCAGATCATCCATGGCTCGAGGCAAGGGCAAATATGTAATCGTGGAAAATTTCGGTCTCAATTTATATTTTGGACAACTTGAGGGCAATCGTCTGACCTTGGTGATCACAGCAAAGCCATTTTTTGATAGAAGAGACGACGGATTGTTCGTGGTTTGGGAAAGGGCAAATTCGTATTCGTTGGAAATTTCTTTCTCAATTTACATTTCGGACGACTTGAGGGTGATGATTAACCATTGGTGATCGCAATGGAGCCATTTCCGACCAAAGTTATGATGGATCGTCCGTGGTTTAAGATAAGGGCTAATCTATCATCACGAGAAAATTCTTTTTCGATTTACATTTTGGACGACTTGACGGTGATCATTGAGCCTTGCTGATCGCAATGGAGCCATTGCTCGCTAAAGTTATAGTGGATCATCTGTCCTTCAAGACAAGGGCAAATCTGTCATTGGAAAAAATTTCGGCCTCAATTTACATTTTGGATGGCATTAGTGCGATCACTGAGCCTTGGTGATCACAATGGAGCCATTTTCGGCCAAAGGTATGGTGGATCGTCCGCTGTTTGTACCAAGGGCAACTTCGTCATCGTGGGAAATTTCGGTCTCCATTTGCATTCTAGACAACTTGAGGGCGATCATTAAGGCTTGTTGATCATAATCGAGTCATTTCGAGCCAAAGTTATGATAGATCGTCCGTGGTTTGGGATATTGGCAAATCCGTCATCGCGGGGATTTTGTTTCTCAATTTATATTTCGGATAACTTGAGGGCGATCGGTGAGCCTTGATGATCGCAATGGAGTCATTTCTGGTAAAAGTTACAATGAATAGTCCGTGGTTGGGGACAAGGGCAAACCTGTCATTACAGTAAATGTCGGTGTCGATTTACATTTTGGACGACTTGAGTGCGATGACTGAGCCTTGGTGATCATAGTGAAGCCATTTTTGGCCAAAGTTACGATGGATGGTCTGTGGTTCGGGACGAGGGCAAATTCATCATCGGGAGAAATTTCAGTCTCCATTTACCTTTAGGATTGCTTGAGGGCGATCATTGAGCATTGCTGATCCCAGTAGACCCATTTTTGGCAAAAGTTATGACAGATCGTCCATAATTGGGGACAAAGGGCAAATACGTCATCACAGGAAATTTCTTTTGCAACTTACATTTCGGACGACTTGAGGGGGATGATTGAATCTTGATGATTGCAATGTAGTCATTTTCGACAAAAGTTATGATGGATCGTCCGTGGTTCGGGACAAGGGCAAATTTGTCATCACAGGAAAGTTCCTCATTGATATACATTTTGGACGGTTGGAGGGCGATCATTGAGCCTTGCTGATTGCATGGGAGCCATTTATGGTAAATGTAGCAATTTTCGGCCGAAATTATGATAGATTGTCCATGGTTCGGGACATGGACAGATTCGTCATCGCGGGAAATTTCTTTCTGGATTTACTTTTTGGACGGATTGAGAGTGATGATTGAGTATTGGTGATCGCAATTGAGTCATTTCCGGCAAAAGTTATGATGGATCTTCCGTGATTTGACATAGGGGCAAATCTATCATCACAGGAAATTTCTTCCTCGATTTACATTTCTGATGAGTTGAGGGTGATCATTGAGCCTTGGTGATGGAAATGGAGCCATTTCCTGTAAAAGTTACGACAGATCGTCCATGGTATAGGATAAGGGCAAATCCATCATCGCGGGAAATTTCTCTCTCGATTTGCATTTGGATGACTTGACAGTGACCATTGAGCCTTGCTGATCGTAATGGAGCCATTTATGACAAAAGTTACAACGGATCATCCATGGATCGAGACAAGGGAAAATCCATCATGGTAGGAAATTTCAACTTCGATTTACATTTCAGACAAGTTGAGGGCGATCATTGAACCTTGCTGATCACAATGGAACCATTTCCAACAAAAGTTATGGCAGATCATCTGTGGCTCAAGACAAGGGCAACACCATCATTGCGGGAAATTTTGGTCTCGATTTGCATTTCGGAAGACTTGAGGGCAATCATTTCGGCTTGCTGGTCGCAATGGAGTCATTTCCGGCCAAAGTTACAGCCGACTGATAGTTGTTCGAGATAATGGCAAATTCATCATCGTGAGAAATTTCTTTCTTGATTTACATTTCGGATGACTTGAGGGAGATAAGTGAGCCTTGGTGATGGCTTGAGAGTGATCCTTGAGCATTGGTAATTGTAATGGAGTTATTTCCGGCAAAAGTTACCACGCATTGTCCATGATTCGAGTTAAGGGTCAATCCGTCATCGCGGAAATTTCGGCCTCGATTTACATTTTCGACGACTTGAGAGCGATTAGTGAGCCTTGGTGATGTCAATGGAGTCATTTCCGGCCAAAGTTAGGACAGATCGTCCGTGGTTCGGGATGAGGGCAAATCCATCTTGCAGGAAATTTTGTCCTGGATTTACATTTTGGACAGCTGGAGAGTGATCATTGAGCATTAGAAATTGCAATGGAGTTATTTCCGACAAAAGTTACCGTGGATTGTCCAAGGTTGGGGAGAAGCGTAAATCCATCATCGTGGGAAATTGCAATCTCGAAT
The DNA here is from genome assembly GCA_037672795.1 of Lagerstroemia speciosa. Lineage (NCBI taxonomy): Eukaryota > Viridiplantae > Streptophyta > Magnoliopsida > Myrtales > Lythraceae > Lagerstroemia > Lagerstroemia speciosa. The sequence continues at coordinate 9,818,077 of CM075303.1, read as the reverse complement.
TACATTTTAGATGATTTGAGGGCGATCGGTGAGCCTTGGTGATCGCAATGGAGTCATTTCCGGCCAAAGTTATGACAAATTGTCTATGGGTCGGGAAATGGCAAATCCATCATTGCAAGAAATTTCTTCCTCGATTTACATTTCGGATGAGTTGGGGGCAATTATTGAGCCTTGGTGATCGCAATAGAGTCATTTCCGGCCAAAGTTATGATAGATTGTCCGTGGGTCGGGACAAGGGCAAATTTGTCATCGTAGAAATTTCTCTCTTGATTTACATTTCGGACGAGCTGAGGGTGATCATTGAGCCTTAGTGATCACAATGGAGTCATTTCTGGTAAAAAGTTACGATGGATCATCCATGGTATGGTACAGGATAAGTCCAAATCTATCATCGCAGGGAATTTCTCTCTACATTTACATTTCAAATGACTTGAGCGCAACCATTGAGCCTTGTTGATCGCAATTGAGCCATTTCTGGCCAAAGTTACCACGAATCATCCATGGTTCTAGAAAAGGGAAAATCTGTTAGTGTGGGAAATTTCTGCTTCGACTTGTATTTCAGACAACTTGACGGCCATTGCTGGGCCTTGCTTATTGCAACGGGGTTGTTTCCCGCCAAAGTTACAATGTCGACCGTGGTTTGGAAGGCAGCTTCATGATGGTGGAAAATTTCAGTCTCCATTTACATTTTGAACAACTTGAGGGCGAACATTGAGGGTTGTTGATCGCAATGGAGCCATTTCCGGCAAAAGTTACGATGGATCGTTCGTGGTTCAGGGCAAGGGCAACTCCTTAATCGCGAGAAATTTTGGTCTCAATTTGCATTTTGGAAGAGTTGAGGGCAAACATTGAGGTTGCTGATTGTAATGGAATCATTTCCGGCCAAAGTTACAGTGGATTGACAGTGGCTCGGGATGATGACAAATCCATCATCGCGGAAATTTCGTTCTTGATTTATATTTCAGATGATTTGAGGGTAGTAACTGAGCCTTGGTGATGGCTTGAGAGTAATCCTTGAGCGTTGGTAATTGCAATGGAGTCATTTGCAGCAAAAGTTGCCACATATTGTCCATGGTTTGTGAGGTAAATCAGTCATCGTGGGAATTTTCGCTCTTGATTTACATATCTGACAACTCGAGGGTGGTCAGTGAGCTTTGGTGATCTCAATGGAGTCATTTCCGGCCAAGGTTATGACAGATTGTTCGTGGGTCGGGACAAGGGCAAATCCGTCATCATGGGAAATTTCTTCCTCGATTTACATTTCGGAGGAGTTGGGGGGATCATTGAGCCTTGGTGATCGCAATGGAGTCATTTTCGGCAAAAGTTATGATGGATCATGTGTGGTTTGCAATAAGGGCAAATTCATCATCGCGGGAAATTTCTTCCTTGATTTACATTTTGGACGAATTGGGGGCGATCATTTGAACCTTGCTGATGGCAATGGAGTGATTTTCGGCAAAAGTTATGATGGATCGTGTGTGGTTCGCGATAAGGGCAAATCCATCATTGCGGGGAGTTTCTTCCTTGATTTACATTTCGGACGAATTGGGGGCCATCATTTGAGCCTTGGTGACCGCAATGGAGTCATTTTGCGGTAAAATTTAGGACAGATCATCCGTGGTTCGGGATAATTGCAGATCCATGATCGCGGGAAATTTCTTTCACAATATACATTTCGAGCAAGTTGAGGCGATCATTGAGCCTTGCTGATTGCAATGGAGCAATTTTCAGCCAACGTTACAATGGATCGTCCATGGTTCAAGACAAGGGTAAACCCTTCATCGCGGGAAATTTCGGTCTCGATTTACATTTCAGACAATTTGAGGGTGATCGCTGAGCCTTGCGGATTCCAATGGAGCCATTTCTGGCAAATGTTACGGTGTTCGAGACAAAGACAACTCCATTATCGTGAGAAATTTCAGTCTCGATTTACATTTCGGACCACTTGAGGCCGATCATTGAGGCTTGCTGATTGTAATGGAGTAATTTCCAGCTAAAGTTACAATAGATCGTCAGTGGTTCGGGATAATGGAAAATCCGTCACTGCGGGAAATTTCTTTTTGAATTTATATTTCAGATGACTAGAAGACGATCAGGGAGCCTTGGTGATGAGAATGGAGTCATTTTCGGCCAAAGTTATGACAAATTGTTCGTGGTTCGAGACAAGGGCAAATCCATCATCGCAGAAAGTTTCTTTTGTGATTTACATTTTGGACGACTTGAGGTCGATATTGAGTATTGGTGACCGCAATGGAGCCATTTCCGGCAAAAGTTATGACGGATTGTTCGTTGTTTGGGACAAGGGAAAATCTGTCATTGCCGGAAATTTCTCTCTATTTACATTTCGACGACTTGAGGGCGATCATTGAGCCTTGGTGTTCGCAATGGAGTTATTTCCGGCCAAAGTATGATGGATCGTCCGTAGATTGGGAGAAAGGCCAAATCCATCATCGCGGGAAATTTCGGTCCCGATTTACATTTTAGATGACATGATAGCAATCACCGAGTCTTGGTTATTGCAATGGAGTCATTTCTGGCCGAAGTTAAGACAAATCGTCCGTGATTTGGGCAAAGGCCAAATTTGTCATCACGGGAAATTTCTTTCTTGATCTACATTTCGAACGACTTGAAGGTGATCATCGATGCTTATTGATCGCAATGGAGCTATTTTTGGTAAAAGCTATGGTGGATCGTTCGTTGGTCGAAAAAAGGGCAACTCCCATCTCCATTTATATTTCGGTCTCAATTTACATTTCAAACGAATTGAGTGCGATCACTGAGCATTGCTGATCGCAATGGAGTCATTTCCGGCCAAATTTATGACGAATCGTCCGTGGTTTGTGATAATGGCAAATCCGTCATCACGGGAAATTTCTTTCTCAATTTACTTTTTCGGATGACTTGAGGACAATCTGTGAGCCTTGGTGATTGCAATGGAGTCATTTTTTGCCAAAGTTACAACGGATCGTCCATGATTCGGGACAAGGGCGAATCCATCATCGTGGGAAATTTCGGTGTCCGTTTACATTTTGGACAACTTGAGGGCGATCGCTGAGCATTGCTAATAACAATGGAGCCATTTCCGGCCAAAGTTATAATTGATTGTTCATGGTTCGGAATAAGGGTAACTCTTTCATTGCAGGAAATTTCAGTTTCCATTTACATTTTAGACAACTTGAGGGCGATCATTGAGGCTTACTGATCGCAAAGGAGCCATTTCGGGTAAAAGTTACTGTGAATCATCTATGGTTCGGGACAAGGGCAACTCCATCATCGTGGGAAACTTCAGTCTTGATTTACATTTCGGAGAACTTGAGGGTGGTGGGTGAGCCTTATTGATCGCAATGGAGCAATTTTCGGCCAAAGTTATAGTGCATCATCCGCGGTTCGGAACAAGGACAACTCCTTCATTGTGGAAAATTTTGGTCTCCATTTACTTTTTAGACAACTTGAGGGCGATCATAGAGCCTTACTGATTGGAACGGAGCCATTTCTGGTAAAACTTACCACGGATTGTCCATGGTTCGGGATAAGGGTAAATCCGTCATTACAGGAAATTTCGGTTGCGATTTATATTTTGGAGGACTTGAGGGCGATTAGTGAGCCTTTGTGATCGCGATGGAGCCATTTCTGAGCAAAGTTACAATGGATCGTCCGTGGTTCGGGATAAGGGTAAATCCGTCATCGCTGGAAATTTCTTTCTCGATTTACATTTTGGACGACTTGAGGGTGATCATTGAGACTTGCTAATTGCAATGGGGACATTTTCGGCCAACATTAAAGCAGATCGTCCATTGCTTGAGACAAGGGCAAATCCGTCATTGTAGGAAATTTCGTTCTCGATTTACATATCGGACAACTTGAGGCTATCACTAGGCCTTGCTGATTGCAACAGAGCCATTTTTGACATAATAGATGACATATCATCAGTGGTTCGGGAAAATGGCAAATCCATCATTGTAGGAAATTTCTTTCTCGATTTACGTTGCGGATGACTTGAGGGTGATCATTGAGCGTTGGTGATCGCAATGGAGCCATTTTTGGTGAAAGTTACGACGGATCGTCTGTGGTTCGGGATAAGGGCAAATCCGTCATTGCAGGAAAATTCTTTCTCGATTTACATTTCGGATAACTTGATGATGATCATTGAGCCTTGCTGATCGCAATGGAGCCACTTCCTGCCAAAGTTATAGCGAATCGTTTGTCCTTCAAGACAAGGGCAAATCCGTCATCGTGAAAAATTTCGGTCTCAACTTACATTTCGGATGATGTGAGTGCGATCAATAAGCCTTGGTGATCGCAATGGAGCCATTTCCGACCAAAGTTATGACAGGTTGTCCGTGGTTCAGGATAAGAGCAACTCTGTTATTGTAGAAAATTTCGATTTTGAATTATATTTCAGACAACTTGAGGGCGATCATGAGGCTTGCTAATTGCAATGGAGCCATTTCCGGCCAAAATTACAATGGATCATCCGTGGTTTAGAACAAAGGCAACTTCGTCATCGCGGGAAATTTCAGTCTCCATTTACATTTCGGATAGCTAGAGGCGATCGCTTAGCCTTGTTGATCGTAATGGAGCCATTTCTAGCAAAAGTTATAGTGGATCATCAGTGGTTCGGAACAAGGGCGACTCTATCATCGCGGGAAATTTCGGTCTCCATTTACATTCCGGAGAACTTGAGGGCAATCATTGAGCCTTTCTGATCATAGTGGAGCCATTTACCAAAAAAGTTACTGCGGATCGTCCGTGGTTTGGGACAAGGGCAACTCCATCATCGCAGGAAATTTTGGCGACGATTTACATGTCGGACAAATTGATGGTGATCACGGAGCAATGCTGATCGTAATGGAGCAATTTCCGACCATAGTGATGGTGGATGTTCGCGGTTCGCAGCAAGGGCAATTTCATCATCATTGGAAATCTCTATCTCCATTTGCATTCCAGACAACTTGAGGGCGATCATTAAGGCTTGTTGATCGCAATTGAGTCATTTCGGGCCAAAGTTATGGTAGATCGTCCATGGCTCGGGATAATGGCAAATCCGTCATCGCGGGACAATACCTTCTCGAGTTATATTTCTGAAAACTTGAGGGCGATTAGTGAGCCTTGGTGATCGCCATGGAGTCATTTCAACTAAAAGTTACGACAAATCGTCCGTGGTTGGGGACAAGGGCAAACCCGTCATCGTGGGAAATTTCATTCGCATTTACATGTCAGACGACTTGAGTGCGATGACTGAGCCTTGGTGATCGCAATGGAGTCATTGGAGTCATTTCTAGCCAAAGTTACAACAGGTCGTCTGTAGTCTGAGACAAGGGCAAATCCGTCATCGTGGAAAATTTCTTTCTCCATTTACTTTTAGGATTACTTGAGGGCAATTATTCAGCATCGCTGATCCCAATAGACCCATTTCCGAAAAAAGTTACAACCGATCATTTGTGATTTGGGACAAACGGCAAATACATCATTGTGGGAAATTTCATTCCTAGTTTACATTTTGGACGACTTGAGGGGGATGATTAAGCCTTGGTAATTGCAATGCAGTCATTTCTGGAAAAAGTTACGATGGATCGTTTGTGGTTCAGGACAAGGACAAATCCATCATCACGGGAAACTTCCTTGTTGATTTACATTTTGGACAGCTAGAGGACGATCATTGAGCCTTGCTGATTGCATTAGAGCCATTTCCGGTGAAAGTTACCACGGATTATCCTTGGTACAGGGTACGGGTAAATTCATCATTGTAGGAAATTTCGGTCTTGATTTACATTTCGGACAACTCGAGGGCGATCAATGATTCTTTGTGATTGCAATGGAGTCATTTCCGACTAAAGTTACGTTAGATCGTCCGTGGTTCGGGACAAGGGCAAATCTGTCATCGCGGGAAATTTCTTTATGGATTTACTTTTCGGACGGCTTGAGAGTGATGATTAGGCGTTGTGATCGCAATGGAGTTATTTCCGGTGAAAGTTACAATGGAACTTCCGTGACGCGGCACAAGGGCAAATCCATCATCGCGGGAAATTTCTTCCTAGATTTACATATCTGATGAGTTGAGGGCGTTCATTGAGTCTTGGTGATCACAATAGAGTCACTTCGGCTAAAAGTTACGATGGATCGTCCATGGTATAGGATAAGGGTAAATTCAGTGTCGCGAAAAATTTCTCTCTATTTACATTTCGGATGACTTGAGGGCGATCATTGAGCCTTGCTAATCTCAATGGAGCAATTTCCGGCCAATGCTAATCTCAATGGAGCAAATTCTAGCCAAAGTTACAACGGATCGTCCGTAGTGTAGTTAAATGGGCCGGTTCGGCCCGGAATTGGACCGGAACCGGCCCATGTGAACCGTGAACCGGACCGGACCGGTCATGAACCGTAATCGGCCCGCCCCCTACAGGCTGAGGCACAATTATGGGTTGGGTCGACAAAATCGACCTGTTGAATCGGAACCGGATCGGCCTGTTATAGACTCGTAACCGGACCGGAACCGTGACCGGACCGGAACCGCGACCTTGAACCGTTAAAAAAAAAAAAGAGCTAGCAATGCAAAAGCCAACGGTCAAAAGCCAGTGGGCCCCACGTCCACGCCACCCCCACCCCAACCAGTGGGCCCCATGTCCACCCCAACCCCAACCCAACCAGTGGGCCCCACATCCTCACACCCCAACGTCAATTTTTTTTTAAATATTATTTAATTTATATTATATCTAAAATATTATAAATATGTAACATATTCATCAATGAGTGATTTTTTAAATTGAAATATTTATTTTTTTAATTTTATTTAAAAATAAATAATTTAAGTTTATTTAAAAGTGCTAAAAATTTAACATATCTTAATAAAATTAGTTATATAATATTGAATGTAAAAGTGTAAACAAACTATGATTAGTCTAATTGGTTAATATTCTTAATTTTTAAATAGAAGACTTGGGTTCGAATCTTAACAATAAAATATTTTATTTTATTTAAAATCATAAAACCATAAAAAAACCCTAAAATTTTTAAAAAATAGCAGGTTCGGCCTGGACCGGACCCTGACCGGCCCGTCTGTGTGACGGTTTCGGGTCGGGTCACTCAGGCCCGAACAGTTGACCCGGACAGGACCGGACCGTTTGCTTCCCGGTCCAGGTCGGGCCCGTCCCAGCCGGGTCATGAACCGGCTCGAGGCTAACAACACTAATCGTTCGTGGTTCGAGACAAGGCAAAATCCATCACTGCAGGAAATTTCGACTTTGATTTACATTTTGGACAACTTGTAGGCGATCGCTGAGGCTTGCTCGTTGCAATGGGGCTATTTCCGGCCAAAGCTATGCGGATCATTCGTTGTTTGGAACAAGGGCAACTTCATGATTGTGGGAAATTTTGGTCCCTATTTACATTTTGAACAACTTGAGGGTGAACATTGAGGCTTTCTGATTGCAGTGGAGCTATTACTAGCAAAAGTTACGACAAATTATCAGTGGTTCGGGGCAAGGGCAACTCCGTCATTGCGAAAAATTTTGGCCTCAATTTGCATTTCGGAAGGCTTGAGGCAATCATTTAAGCTTGCTGATCGTAATGGGGTCATTTCAGGCCAAAGTTACAACCGATTGATAGTTGCTCGGGATAATTGCAAATCGATCATCGTAGGAAATTTCTTTCTCGATTTACATTTCAGACGACTTAAGGGCAATAAGTGAGCCTTGGTGATGGCTTAGAGCGATCCTTGAGCGTTGGTAATTGAAATGGATTCATTTTCGACTAAAGTTACCGCACATTGTCCATGATTCGAGATAAGGGTAAATCCGTCATCACGGGAAATTTCGGTCTCTATTTACATTTTCAATGACTTGACGGCTATTAGTGAGCCTTGGTGATCTCAATGGAGTTATTTTCGGCCAAAGTTATGGCCAATCGTTTGTGGTTTGGGATGAGGGCAAATCCATCATCGCGGGAAATTTCTTCCTTAATTTAGATTTCGGACGGCTGGAGAGCAATCATTGAGCGTTGGTTATCGCAATGGAGTCATTTTCGGTAAAAGTTACCATGGATTGTCCAAGGTTCGGGAGAAGGGTAAATCCATCATTGTGAAAAATTTTTGTCTCGATTTACATTTCGGATGATTTGAGGGCGATTAGTGAGCCTTGGTGATCCCAATGGAGTCATTTCTGGCCAAAGTTGTGACAAATTGTTTGTGGGTCAGGCAAGGGCAAATCCGTCATTGCGGGAAAGTTCTTCCTTGATTTACATTTCAGATGAGTTGGGGGCAATCATTGAGCCTTGGTGATCGCAATGGAGTCATTTCCGGTAAAAGTTATGACGGATCGTCCGTGGTACAAGATAAGGTCAAATCTGTCATCATGGGGAATTTCTCTCTGGATTTATATTTTGGACAACTTGAGTGCAACCGTTGAGCCTTGTTGATTGTGATTGAGCCATTTTCGACCAAAGTTACCATGGATCACCCGTGGGTCGAGACAAGGGAAAATCCGTTAGTGCGGGAAATTTCGGCTTCTATTTACATTTCGAACAACTTGACGGCCATCGCTAAGCCTTGCTGATCGCAATGGGGCTATTTCCGACCATCGTTGAGCCTTGCTGATCGCTGAGCCTTGCTGTCCATGGTTTGGAACGAGGACAGCTCCGTGATTACATGAAATTTCGGTCTCCATTTAAATTTTGGACAAATTGAGGGTGAACATTGAGGCTTGCTGATTGCAATGGAGCCATTTTTGGCAAAAGTTACGGCGCATCATCCATGGTTCGGGACAAGGGCAGCTCTGTAATTGCGGGAAATTTTGGTCTTGATTTGTATTTTGGAAGACTTGAGGGTGATCATTGAGGCATGCTGATCACAATGGAGTCATTTCCGGTGAAAGTTATGGTGGATAGACAGTGGCTTGGGATAATGGCCAATTCGTCATCACGGGAAGTTTCTTTCTTGATTTACACTTCGAACGACGAGAGGGCGATAACTGAGCCTTGATAATGGCTTGAGAGCGATCCCTGAGTGTTGGTAATTGCAATGGAGTCATTTGCAGCAAAAGTTACCATGCATTCTCCATGGTTCGAGATAAGTGTAAATCCGTCAATGCGGGAAATTTTGCTCTCGATTTACATATTTGATGACTTGAGGGTGATAAGTGAGACTTGGTGATCTCAATGGAGCCATTTCTGGCCAAAATTAGGATAGATTGTCCATGGGTCGAGACAAGGGCAAATCCGTCATCGTGGAAAATTTCTTGCTTGATTTACATTTCGGACTAGTTGGGAGCGATCATTGAGCCTTGGTGATCGCAATGTCATTTCTGGCAAAAGTTACGACGAATTGTCCGTGGCTCGCAATAAGGGCAAGCCCATCATCGCGGGAAATTTCTCCCTTGATTTACAATTGAGATGAGTTGGGAGTCATTTTCGGCCAAAGTTACAGCGGATAGTCAATGGTTCGGGATAATGGCAAATCTGTCAACGGGGGAAATTTCTTTTTGGATTTAAAATTCGGATGACTGCAAGACGATCAGGGGGCCTTGCTGATCAGAATGGAGTTATTTCCGGCCAAAGTTATGACAAATTGTCCAAGGTTTGGGACAAGGGCAAATCCAGTATCGCGGAAAATTTTTTTCTCGATTTATATTTCGGATGGCTTGAGGGTGATATTGAGCATCGGTGATCGTAATGGAGCCATTTCCGAAAAAAGTTATGACAGATTGTCCGTGGTTCGGGAGAAGGGCAAATCTGTAACAGTAAAAAATTTCTCTTTGTTTATATTTCAATGACTTGAGGGCGATCATTGAGCCTTAGTGTTCGCAATAGAGTCATTTCCACCCAAAAATTACGGCGGGTCGTCCATGGTTCGGGATAAAGGCAAATCTATCATCGTGGAAAATTTCTCTCTCGATTTACATATCATACGACTTGAGGGCAACCATTGAGCCTTGCTGATCGCAATGGAGCCAATTTCGGCCAAAATTACGGCGGATCGTTCGTGGTTGAAGACAAACACAAATCTATCACCGCGGGAAAGTTCAGTCATGATTTACCTTTCAGATAACTTCAGGGCGATCACTGAGTCTTGTTGATCATAATGGAGCTATTTCTGACAAAAGTTAGAATGGGTCATGTGTGGTTCGGAACAAGGGCAACTTCATGATCGCGAGAAATTTCAATCTCCATTTACATTTCGGACAACTTGAGGGCGAACATTGAGGCTTGCTTATCACAATGGTGTCATTTCTTGCAAAAGCTAGGCGAATCGTTCGTGGTTTGGGAGAAGGGCGACTTCGGTGTCGTAGGAAATTTTGGTCTCAATTTGCATTTTGGACCACCTGAGGGCGATCATTGAAGTTGCTAATCTCAATGGAGTCATTTCCGGCCAAAGTTACAATGGTTCGTCAGTGGTTTAGGATAATAGCAAATCCATCAGCGTGGGAAATTTCTTTTTTGTTTTACCTTTCAGACAACCGGAGGACCATCAGTGTGCCTTGGTGATCGGAATGGAGTCATTTTCGGTAAAAGATACTGTAGATCATTCGTGGTTCTGGATAAGGGCAAAACTGTCGTTGCGGGAAATTTCTTTCTCGTTTTACATTTTGGACGACTTGAGGGCGAATATGGAGGCTAGCTGAGCGCAATGGAGCCATTTCTAGCAAAATGTATGACAGATTATTCGCGGTTTGGGATAAGGGCAAATGCATCAACATGGAAATTTTGGTCTCTATTTACATTTTGGATGATTTGAGGACTATCATTGAGGCTTACTGATCGCAATGGAGTCATTTTCGACCAAAGTTACAGTAAATCATCGGTGGTTCAGGATAATAGCAAATTCGCCACCATGAAAAATTTTAGTCTTGATTTACATTTGAGATGATTTGAGGGCGATCATTGAGCATTGTGATGCAATGGAGCCATTTTCGACAAAAGTTATGATGGATCGTCCGTTGTTCGAGAGAAGGGCAAATCCATCATCGCGAGAAATTTCTCTCTATTTACATTTCTAACGACTTCAGGGCAATCATTAAGCCTTGGTGCTCACAATGGAGGAGTTTCTGGCCAAAGTTACTACTAATCATTCGTGATTCGGACAAGGGCAAATCCGTCAACGCGGGAAATTTCTGTCTTGATTAATGTTTCAGACAACTTGTGGGCGATCATTGCGCCTTGCTGGCCGCAGTGGAGCCATTTCTTGCAAAAGTTAGGACGGATCATTCATGATTCGGGACATAAGGCAAATCCATCATCGCAGGAGATTTCTTTCTCGATTTACATTTTGGATGACTTGGCAGCGATCATTGAGCCTTGTTGATTCGAATGGAGTTATTTCCGGCCAAAGTTACGATGGATCACCCGTGGTTCGAGACAAGGGCAAATCAATCGTTGTGGGAAATTTCGGTATCGATTTACATTTCGGACAACTTGATGGCGATTGTTGAGCCTTGCTTATCATAGTTGAGTCATTTACTGCCAATGTTACCACGGATCATCCGTGGTTCAGAACAAGGGCAAACTCGTCATCACGGGAAATTTTGATCTCTATTTACATTTCGGACCACTTGAGGCGATTGCCTTGCCGATCGCAATGGAGCCATTTTTGGCCAAAGTTATGACTGATTGTCCGTGGTTTGGGACAAGGGCAAATAATTCATAGCGGGAAATTTGTCCCGATTTACATTTCGGACGACTTGAGGGCAATCATTGAGCCTTGCTAATCGCAATGGAGCCATTTCCAACAAAAGTTACGATGGATCATCCGTGGTTCGGGACAAAGGGCAAATCCATCATCGCGGAAAATTTCTTTCTCGATTCGCATTTCGGGTGAGTTTAAGAGATCATTGAACCTTGTTGATTGCAACGGAACAGTTTCCGGCCAACTTTATGATGGATTGTTCGTGATTTGAGACAAGGGCAAATCCTTCATTGCGGGAATTTTTGGTCTTGATTTTCATTTTGGACAACTTGAGGGCGATCGCTAAGCCTTGCGGATTGCAATGGTGCCATTTTCGCCAAAGTTACAATGGATCGTTCATGGTTTAAAGAAATGGCAACTTTGTTATCGCGGGAAATTTCGATCTCCATTTACATTTCAGACCACTTGAGGGCAATCATGGAGGATTGCCAATCGCAATGGAGGCATTTCTGGCAAAAGTTACGGCGGATCATCCGGTGTTCGAGACAAGACAACTCCATCATTGTGGGAAATTTCAGTCTCGATTTACATTTCGGACCACTTGAGGCCGATCATTGAGGCTTGCTGATCATAATGGAGTCATTTTCAGCCAAAGTTACAGCGGATCGTCAGTGGCTCGGGATAATGGCAAATCCTTCACCGCGGGAAATTTCTTTTTGGATTTACAATTTGGATGACTGTAGGATGATCAAGGAGCCTTGGTGATCAAAATGGCTTCATTTCCAGCCAAAGTTATGACAGATTGTCTGTGGTTTGGTGCAAGGGCAAATTCATCATCGCGAAAAATTTCTTTCTCGATTTACATTTCGAATGACTTGAGGGTGATATTGAGCATTGGTGATCGCAATGGAGCCATTTCCAGTAAAAGTTATGATAGTTTGTTTGTGGTTCGGGACAAGGGCAAATCCGTCATCCCTAAAAATTTCTCTCCGTTTACATTTCGACGACTTGAGGGCAACCATTGAACCTTGGTGTTCGCAATGGAGTCATTTCCGGCCAAAGTTACGACGGATCGTCCGTGGTTCGGGATAAATGCCAAATCCATCATCGTGGGAAATTTCGGTCCCAATTTACATTTCAGACGATGTGACAACAATCACCGAGCCTTGGTGATTGCAATGAAGTCATTTTTGGCCAAAGTTAAGTCGGATCATCCGTGGTTCAGGACAAAGGCCAAATCCGTCATCGTGGGAAATTTCTTTCTTGATTTACATTTCAGAAGACTTGAAGGCGATTATTGAGGCTTGTTGATTACAATGGAGCTATTTCTGGCAAAAGTTACGATGGATTGTTCGTGGTTCAAAAAAAGGGCAACTGTCGTCTCCATTTATATATCGAACCACTTGAGTGCGATTAAGTCTTGCTAATCATAATGGAGCAATTTCTAGCAAAAGTTATAGCAGATCGTTTGTGGTTTGAGACAAGGGCAACTTTGTGAACACGAGAAATTTCGGTCTTAATTTACATTTTAGACCACATGAGAGCGATTACTGAGTCTTGTTGATTGTAATGGAGTCATTTCCGGCCAAAGTTACAGCGCATCATCAATGGTTTGGGACAATGGCAAATCCGTCACCGCGGGAATTTGCTTTTCGATTTACATTTCGGATGACTTGCGGGCGATCAGTGATCCTTGGTGATCGCAATAGAGTCATTTCCAAGCAAAGTTACAGCCGATCATCTGTGGTTTGGGACAAGGGCAAATCCATCATCGCAGGAAATTCCCTTTTGGATTTACATTTCGGATGGCTTGAGAGCAATTATTGAGCGTTCGTGATTGCAATGGAGTCATTTTTGGCAAAAGTTATCATGGATTGCCTATGATTCAGGAGAAGGGTAAATCCATCATCGCAAAAAATTTTGGTTTTGATTTACATTTCGGGCGACTTGAGGGTGATCAATGAGCCTTGGTGATTGCAATGGAGTCATTTCGGGCCAAAGTTACGATAGATTATCCCTGGGTTAGGAGAAGGGCAAATCCATCATCGCGGGAAATTTTTTCCTCGATTTACATTTTGGACGAGTTGGGGGCAATCATTGAGCCTTAGTGATTGCAATGTAGTCATTTCCAGTAAAAGTTACGACGTATCATCCATGGTTCGAGATAAGGGTAAACCCATCATTGCTGGTAAATTCTTTCCAGATTTACATTTCGGTCAGGTTGAGAGTGATTATTGAGCATTGGTGATCACAGTGGAGTCATTTCTGGTAAAAGTTGTCATGGATTGCCCATGATTCGGGAGAAGGGTAATGATGTGAATCAAGACAAGGATATCAAGAATAGAAGTCAATATCAACTACAAGGAAATGAGAAGATCAAAGGAGATCAAAACGAGGAATAAGATATCAAGCAATATTTGCCTATATCTGTTGAATGTAGCTATTATATTACAATTTAAAAAAATTAGGAGAGCATATTTTTGTTATCTTTAGGAAATATTATGGTTTCCTGTGAATATTCTTAAGATATTCTTTTGATACATTTAGATTATATTTACCATATCTTTAGGATAGTTAATATGTTATATTTGCATCTTTTATATTTTTATTAGGAGTCTATAAATACCAAAGTGGTCAAATTGTATTTTCATTCATTCAAATAATCGATCAATAAAAGTGAGTTCTTATTTATGTTGGTTCTTTTAGAACCGTCAAACTTATCGGAGTCATCCATGACATTCATCCCTGACTTATCAATCAACCCTTCCATAGTTGGTTGTGGCGTCTTTACTATACCAAGGTTCTAACATCGTTATAGGTAATGGGTCAAGGTTCCACCTTTTGAGCTTGACAAGGACACGTTTCCTAGGGACCTTAGTTGAATATGGATTTCGTCATGAATTGGAGAGGTTCATATCATACTTGGTATCGGGTTTCATCATGGTATTTGCGAGGTTCGCATCAGGTAAATCCGTAATCGCAAAAAATTTCGGTCTCAATTTACATTTCGGATGACTTGAGGGCAATCAGTGAGCCTTAGTGATCGCAGTGGAGTTATTTCTGGCAAAAGTTATGACAGATCGTACGTGGTTCGGGACAAGGGCAAATTCATCATCGTGGGAAATTTCATTTTGGATTTACATTTGGACAACTTGAGGGTGGTTATTGAGCCTTGCCGATCGGAATGGAGCCATTTTCAGCAAAAGCTACCACGGATTGTCCATGGCTCGGGATAGGGTAAATTCGTCATTACAAAAATTTCGATCGCGATTTACATTTCGGATGACTTAAGGGTGATTAGTGAGCCTTGTGATCGCAATGGAGTCATTTCCGGCCAAAGTTATGACTGATCGATGATCTGTGGTTCGACACAAGGGCAAATCCAGTATTGCCAAAAAATTTCTTCCTCAGTTTACATTTCGGATGAGTGAGGGCGATCATTGAGCCTTGTGATCGCAATGGAGTCATTTATGATAAAAGTTATGATGGATCGTCCATCGTTTGGGATAAGGGCAAATCTGTCATCACGGGAAATTTCTCTCTCGATTTATGCTATGGATGACTTGAGAGCAACCACTGAGCCTTGCTGATCGCAATGGAGCCAATTCGGGGCAATGTTATGGCAGATAATCCGTGGTTCGAGACAAGCGCAAATCCATCACTGTCGGAAATTTCAGTCTCGATTTACCTTTCAAATAACTTGAGGGCGATCGTTGGGCGTTGCTGATTGTAATGGAGCTATTTCTGGCAAAAATTACAATGGGTCGTCCATGGTTCGAAACAAGGGCAACCTCATTATCGTGGGAAATTTCGGTCTCCTTTTACATTTCGACAACTGGAGGGTGAACATTGAGGCTTGCTGATCGCAATGGAGTAATTTCTGGCAAAAGTTACAATGAATCGTCTGTGGTTTAGGACAAGGGCAACTCCATCATCGCAGGAAATTTTGGCCTCAATTTACATTTTGGACCACTTGAGGGCGATCATTGAGGCTTGCTGATCGCAATGGAGTCATTTCCGGCCAAAGTTACAGCGGTCGTCAGTGGTTCGAGATAATGGCAAATTCGTCAGCACGGGAAATTTATTTTTTGATTTACATTTCGGATGACTGGAGGACCATCAGTGAGCCTTGATGATTGGAATGGACTCATTTCCGACAAAAGTTACGTAGATTATCCGTGGTTCTGGATAAAGGCAAAACTGTCGTCGCGAGAAATTTCTTTCTTGTTTTACATTTTGGAGACTTGAGGGCGAATATTGAGGCTAGTTGATTGCAACGGAGCCATTTCCGGTAAAAGGTATGATGGATCATTCGAGGTTCTGGACAAGGGCAAATGTATCAACACGGGAGATTTCGGTGTCAATGTACATTTCGGATGACTTGAGGGCGATCATTGAGGCTTACTGATCACAATAGAGTCATTTCTGATCAAAGTTACAGTGGATCATTGGTGGTTCGAGATAATGGCAAATCCGTCACTGGGGGAAATTTCGGTCTCGATTTATATTTTGGACAACTTGAGGGTGATCATTGAGCATTGTGATGCAATGGAGCCATTTGCGACAGAAGTTATGACAGATCGTCCGTGGTTCGGGACAAGGACAAATCCATCATCGCGGAAAATTTCTCTCTATTTACATTTCGGATGACTTGAGAGCGATCATTGAGCCTTAGTGTTCGCAATGAAGGTGTTTCTAGCCAAAGTTATGACGGATCGTCTGTGGTTTGGGACAAGGGCAAATCCTTCATCGCGGGAAATTTCAGTCCTAATTTATATTTCAGACGACTTGAGGGCAATCACTACGCCTTGCTAACCGCAATGGAGCCATTTTTGGTAAAAATTAGGACGGATCATCCATGGTTCAGGGCATAGGGCAAATCCGTCATCGCAAGAAATTTTTTTCTCAATTTACATTTCAGACGACTTGGCTGATGCAAATCAAGAGCATGGTGCCGGAGATCCGGTTAGAGCTCCAAACGGGCCAATCATGAGGGCACGGACCAAGAAGTTTAGAGAAGATCTTAACAGACTAGTTCGGGGAATTTGGACTCAAGCAAACTCAATGAAGCATGTTGAAGCAAGTTCGTATGTGCCAGCAACATACATCAGCATGATCAAAGTTTTAGAAGATTCCGATCAAGGATGAATAATTCTGGTCAAAGACAAATATTACCTTTTCTAAGTAATATATTACCTTTCTTTAGTTATTAAGTAAGAATATTAGGGTAATATTCCATTATTTCCTAGAGAGTAGTTAAAATATTTTTGTTGCCTATTACATAGGAGGCAATCTAGCAATAGAATATTTCATATATCTTGTAATCTTGGCCTATTTATAGGTTAGGGATGAGGATGGACGAATTTCAGACTTCTTTCTTATTCAATACATTATTTTGCGAGGAATTCATTGTTCTTGATTCTTGAGAAGACTCGTAGAACTTATAACTTATCAAGGTTTCTTGTGGTCTTCTACAACCGGACTTATCACTTCGATCCTCGGAGTGTGGCGTCCTTTCCAAACCGTAGCTTTGGTTCCTATCTCGCTAGATAGAGGGTCAGAGCTCGCCTTCAGAAGTTATTCTTTGCAGATGGGTTCTCATCCATAAATTGTTGTCGGGTTTTGCTACGAGTTGGTAAGGTTCGCATCATTGACAGTGATCATTGAGCCTTGCTAATCGCAATGGAACTATTTCTGGCCAAAGTTATGATGGATTGTTTGTGATTGGAGACTTGGGCAAATCCATGGTCTCGAGAAATTACGGTCTCGATTTACATTTTCGGCAACTTGAGGGCGATCGCTAGGCCCCGCTTATCGCAATAAAGTCATTTCCGGCCAAAGTTACCACAAATCATCCATGGTTGAGGACAAGGGTAGATCCATTATCACGAGAAATTTTGGTCTTGATTTACATTTCAGACGACTTGAGGTTATCATTGAGCCTTGATGATTGCAATCGAGCCATTTTCGGCCAAAGTTACGATGGATTGTCCGTGGTTCGAGACAAGGGCAAATCCATCATAGAGGGAAATTTCGGTCCCGATTTATATTTCGGATGACTTAAGGGCGATCATTGAGCCTTGGTGATGGCAATGGAGTTATTTCTAGCCAAAGTTATGATGGATCATTCGTGGTTCAGGACAAAGGCCAAATCCATCATCATAGGAAATTTCAGTCCCGATTTACATTTCGGACGACTTGAGGGCGACCATTGAGCCTTACTGATCACAATGAAGCCATTTCCAACAAAAGTTACGATGGATTATCCATGGTTCGGGACAAAGAGCAAATCCATCATCGCGGAAAATTTCTTACTCGATTTGCATTTCGGGTGAGTTGAGGGGGATGATTGAGCGAATCACAACGGAGCCATTTTCGGCCAACGTTACAAAGGATTGTCCGTGGTTCGAGACAAGGGCAAATCCATCATAGAGGGAAATTTCAATGTCGATTTACATTTCAGACAACTTGAGGGCAATCGCTAAGCCTTGTGGATCACAATGGAGCCATTTTTGGCTAAAGTTACAAAGGATCATCCGTGGTTCAGAAAAAGGGCAACTCCATCGTCGCCGGAAATTTCAGTCTCCATTTACATTTCAGATCACTTGAGGGTGATCATTCAGGCTTACCCATCGCAAGGTGAACGAAATGGAGTCATTTTCGGGCAGAGTTACCACTGATCGTCTATGGTTCAGGACAAGGGCAAATCTATCATCACTGGAAATTTCTTTCTCTATTTACATTTCGGACGACTTGAGGGTGACCATTGAGCATTGGTGATAGCAGGGGAGCCATTTCCAGCAAAAGTTATGATAGATTGTTCGTGGTGCAAGACAAGGGCAAATCCGTCATCACGGAAAATTTCTTTCTCTATTTACATTTTGGACGACTTGAGGGCAATCATTGAGCCTTGGTGTTCACAATGGAGTCATTTTCAGCCAAAGTTATGATGGATCGTCCGTGGTTCGGGACAAGAGCAAATCCGTCATCAAGGGAAATTTCGGTCCTAATTTACATTTCAGACAAATTTAGAGCGATCATTGAGCCCTGGTGATTACAATGGAGTGATTTCGGGCCAAAGTTACAATGGATTGTCCATGGCTCGGGATAATAGCCATATTTGTCATTGTGGGAAATTTCAGTCCTGATTTAAGGGCGATCATTCAACATAGCTGATCGTAGTGGAGCCATTTTTGGCAAAAGTTATAATAGATCGTCCGTGATTCGGTACAAAGGGCAAATCCGTCATCGCAGGAAATTTCTTTCTCCATTACATTTCGGACAACTTGAGGACGATCGCTGAGCCTTTCATATCGTAATGGAGCTATTCCCAGCCAAAGTTACAATGGATCTGGTGCGAATCTCGCCAACAACATGATGAAACTTGATACCAAGTATGGTATGAACCTCACAACTTATGAGAAAACCCATATTCAACTAAGGTCTCTAGAAAACGTGTCTTTCTCAAGTTCTAAAGGTGGAACCTTGACCTATTACCTATAAAGAGGTAAGAATCTTAGTTATCAACATTAACTTGTGCTTCTCCTACCTCTTTAGTTCTCTCAACTTCTTTTCTTGAAAATATTCATTCTCTTTACATCTGGCTGACATATATTTCTTCAAAATACTTTCCCTCTTGACATTAGTTGAAGTATATTTCTTGAAGCACTTCCACTCTTGATATTCAGCTGAAATATGTGACCTCTATTATTTATCCCACTTTGAAATATCATGGACAATATTGAGTGATTTAGCTTGCTCATCACTTCTATGCATATATGTGTCCGCTTCTTCATTGTGCACGAGCTTCTGGATGCGAACCTCGCCAACATCCTGATGAAACCCGATACCAAGTAGAACCTCATCATTGGGTGACAAAACCCATATTCAACTAAGGTCTCCAGGAAACATGTCATTGTCAAGCTCGAAAGATGAAACCTTACCCATTACCTAAAAAGAGTTAAGAACCTTGGTATAGTGAACATGCCACAATCAACTATGGAAGGGTTGATTGATAAGTGGGGGATAAACACCACGGAATATTCCAATAAGTTCAAACAATTCTTCAAAGAACTAAAGAGAATAAAATCTCATAGTTTATTACGGAATAATTTGCTCTCTAAAAATTTCTCCAAAGGCAAACACCAGCCTTTAAATAGGCCAAAGTGCAATATTACATCAAAAATAACAATCTTAAATGGTTCTTATGTGATAGGAAACTAATTAGAAAGTAAATATAAGCATTACCCCAGAGAAATTACAAAATATTACAAATATTATCAGAACTAAACAAAGGGGAAGATAATATATTCTAATTGTTAAAAGAAGAAAGTGATATATTTTAGAGAGAATAATATTTGTCTCCATTTTGGGCCACATTTGTAATGAGTTTGATATTATGAATCCATGGTCCTCACTTGTCAACAGTCTCACGCCCACTAATCTTCTCGTTCAAGCTCTTGTCTCCGAATCAAAAGGAACATCATTTGGCACTCCTCAAACGCGTGTCTGGGATCACATCATTCTGCTGCCAAATGATGCGAACCTCGCCAACACTATAATGAAACCAGATACCATGTATGATATAAACCTCTTCAGCTGGTGACAAGACGCGTATTCGACTAAGGTCTCCAAGAAATTTGTCCTTGTCAAGCTGCAAAGGTGAAACCTTGACCAATTACCTATAAAGAGGTAAGAATATTGGTATAGTGAATACGCCACAATCAATTATGAAAGGGTTGATTGATAAGTCGGGGATGAATGCCACGAAATACTCCGATAAGTTCGAACTGTTCTTTAAAGAACTAAAAAGAATAAAATCTCACACTTTATTATTGAATAATCTACTCTTTAAAAATTCGTCTAAAGGCAAGCACCGGCCTTTAATTAGGCCAAAGTGCAATATTACATCAAAAAACCTTCCTAAATGGTTCTCATGGGATAGGAAAACAATTAGAAAGCAAATCTAAGTGTTACCCTAGAGAAATTACAAAATATTACTAATATCTTCAGAGCTAAACAAAGGAAAAGGTAACATATTCTACTAGTTAAAGGATGAAAGTGATATATTTTGGAAGATAACTTAAATATATCATAACTAAGATGTGCCACTCTTGTCCTTTAAACTTCTCTCAGCTTGCTTTCATGAAAATATTCTTCCTCTTTATATCTGATTGAGATATATTTTGTCAAAATACTTGTCCTCTTGTCAATCGTCAAAATATATTTGTCGAAGCACTTGCACTCTTGATGTTTAGCTTAAATATATTTGTTGAGAATAATATTTGTGCTCCATTTTGGGCTACATTTGTAATGAGTTTGATATTGTGAATCTATGATCCTCACTTGTCAACAGCTTCACGCCCATCAATCTTATTGTTCGAGCTCTTGTTTGCAAATCAAAACGAATATCATTTGGCATTCCTCAAATTTGTATTTGGGATCGCATTATTCTACTATCAAACGATGCAAAACTCACCAAGACTGTAATGAAACCCGATACCAAGTATGATATGAACCTCATCAACTGATGATGAAATCCATAATCGACTAAGGGCTCCAAGAAACGTGTCGTTGTCAAGCTCGAAAGGTAAAACCTTGACCCATTAGCTATAAAGAGGTAAGAATTTTGGTATAATAAAGAAGCCGCAATTAACTGTGGAAGACTTGATCCATAAGTCAGGGATGAACAATACAGAATACTCCGATAAGTTCGAACAGTTGTTCAAAGTACTAAAGAAAATAAAATTTCATACTTTATTACTGAATAATCTGCTCTCCAAAAATTCGTTTAAAGGCAAGAACCAACCTTTAAATATGTCAAATGCAATAGTACATAAAAAATAACCTTCATAAATGGTTCTCAAGGGATAGAAAACTAATTAGAAAGCAAATCTAAGTGTTACCTTAGAGAAATTACAAAATATTACCAATATTTTCGAATTAAATAAAGGGGAAGATAATCTGTTTAACTTGTTAAAGGAGAAAAGTGATATATTTTGAAAGTTAACTTGAATATATCATAACTAACATGTGCAGCTCTTGCCCTTTAAGCTTCGCTCAACTTTCTTTTCTTGAAAATATTCTTCCACTTTATATCTGGCTAAGATATATTTCTTCAAAATACTTGTCCTCTTGTCAGTTAGCCCAAATATATTTGTTGAAGCACCTGCACTCTTGATATTTAGCTGAAATATATTTGTTGAGAATAATACTTGTGCTTCATTTTGGACTGCACTTTTAATGAGTTTGATATTGTGAATCCATGATTCTCACTTGTCAACAGCTTGGTGCTAACCAATCTTCTCGTTTGAGCTCTTGTCTCTGAATCAAAAGGGACATCATATGGCATTCCTCAAACCTGTATCTGGGATTACATCATTCTGCTCTCAAATGCTACGAACCTAGCCAACATGGTAACGAAACCCGATACCAAGTATGATATGAACCTCATCAACTGGTGACGAAACCCGTATTCGACTAAGTCTCTAGGAAACCTGTTTTTACCAAGCTTGAAAGATGAAACCTTGACCCATTACCTATAAAGAGGTAAGAATCTGGGCATAGCGAAGACGCCGTAACCAACTATGGGAGGGTTGAATGTTAAGTCTGGAATGAACGCCACGGAAAACTCCCATAAGTTCGAATAGTTCTTTAAAGAACTAAAGAGAATAAAATCTCACACTTATTACTGAATAATTTGCTATCTAAAAATTCGTCCAAAGGCAAGACACCAGCCTTTAAATAGGCCAAAGTACAATATTACATCAAAAATAATATTCCTAAATGGTTATGATGGGATATGAAACTAATTAGAAAGTAAATCTAAGTGTTACCCCAGAGAAGTTACAAAATATTATCAATATCTTTAGAACTAAAAAAAGGGGAAAGCAATATGTTCTACTTATTAAAGGAGGAAAGTAATATATTTTGGAAGCTAACTTAAATATGTCATAACTAACATGTGCAGCTCTTACCCTTGAAGCTTCTCTGAACTTTCTTGAAAATGTCCTTCCTCTTTATATGTGGCTGAGATATATTTCTTCAAAATACTTATCCTCCATTCAATCAGCCAAAATATATTTGTTGAAACACTCGCACCCTTGATGTTTAGCTGAAATATATTTTTTGAGAAAAACATTTGTGCCCCATTTTGGGCTGCATTCGTAAAGAGTTTCATATTGTGAATCTATGATCCGCACTTGTCGACAGCTTCACGCCCAGCAATCTTCTCGTTTGAGCTCTTGTCTCCAAATGAAAAGAAACATCATTTGGCATTCCTCTAGCCTGTACCTGGGATCACATCATTCTGTTGTCAAATGATGCGAACCTCACTAACATTGTAATGAAACCCGATACCAAGTATGATATGAGCTGCATCAACTGGTGACAAAACCCGTATTCAACTAACGTCTCCATGAAACACGTCCTTGTTAAGCTCGAAAGGTGAAGCCTTGATCCATTACCTATAAAGAGGTAAGAACCTTGGTATAGTGGATACACCTCAATCAACTGTGAAAGGGTTGATTGATAAGTCGGGGATGAACACCACAGAATACTCCGATAAGTTATAACAGTTCTTCAAAGAACTAAAGAGAATAAAATCTCATACTTTATTACTGAATAATTTGCTCTCTAAAAATTCGTTCAAAGATAAGTACCAGTGTTTAAGTAGGTCAAAGTGCAATATTACATCAAAAATAACCTTCCTAAATGGTTCTCATGGAATAGAAAACTAATTAGAAAGCAAATCTAAATGTTACCCCAGAGAGATTACAAAATATTACCAACATCTTCAGAACTAAAAAGGGGAAGGTAATATATTGTACTTTTTGGAGAAAAGTAATATATTTTGGAAGTTAACTTAAATATATCATAACTAACATGCGTAACTCTTGTCCTTTAAACCTCTCTCAACTTCCTTTCTTGTAAATATTATTTCTCTTTATATGTAGCTAAGATATATTTCTTCAAAATACTTGTCCTCTTGTCAATCAACCAAAATATATTGGTTGAAACACTTGCACTCTTGAAGTTTAGCTGAAATATATTTTTTGAGAATAATATTTGTGCTCCATTTTAGGCTACATTTGCAATGAGTTTGATATTATGATTCCATGATCCTCACTTGTCAACAGCTTCACGCCCACCAATCTTCTCGTTCGAGCTTTTGTCTCCCAATCAAAAAGAATATCATTTGGCATTCCTCAAACACGTATATGGGATCACATCATTTTGCTATCAAATGATGCAAAACTTGCCAACATCATACTGAAACCCGATACCAGGTATGATATGAACTTCATCAACTGGTGACAAAATCCGTATTCAACTAAGGTCTCCATGAAACATATCCTTGTCAAGCTCTAAAGGTGAAACCTTGACCCATTACCTATAAAGGGTAAGAACCTTGGTACAGTGAGGACGTCACAACCAATGATGAAACAGTTGATTGATAAGTCATGGATGAACACCACGAAATACTCTAATAAGTTCAAATAGTTCTTCAAAGAACTAAAGAGAATAAAATCTCACACTTTATTATTGAATAATATGCTCCCTAAAAAATCATTCAAAGGCAAGCACCAGCCTTTAAATAGGTCAAAGTGCAATATTACATAAAAAATAACCTTCCTAAATGGTTCTCATGGGATAGGAAACTAATTAGAAAACAAATCTAAGTGTTACCTCAGAGAAATTACAAAATATTACCAATATCTTCAAAACTAAACAAAGGGAAATGTAATTATTCTTCTTGTTAAAGGAGAAAAGTGGTATATTTTGGAAGCTAACTTAAGTATATCGTATCTAACATGTGCAGTTCTTGCCTTTTAAGCTTCTCTCAACTTCCTTTCTTGAAAATATTTTTCCTGTTTATATCTGGCTGAGATATATTTCTTAAAAATTTTTGTCCTCCTGTTAATTAGCCAAAATATATTTGTTGAAGTACTTATACTCTTGATGTTTTAGTTGGAATATATTTTTTGAGAATAAAATTTGTGCTCCAAAATTGCAAAATGTTATAAATATCTTCAGAACAAAACAAAGGGGGAAGGTAATATATTCTATTTTTTAAAGGAGGAAAGTGATTTTGGAAGCTAACTTAAGTATATCATAACTAACAGCTCTTGCCCTTTAAACTTCTCTCAACTTCCTTTCTTGAAAATATTCTTCCTCTTTATATCTGGCTGAGATACATTCCTTCAAAATACTTGTCCTCGTGGCAATCAGCCGAAATATATTTGTTGAAGCACTTGCACTATTAATGTTTAGTTGAAATATATTTGTTGACATTAATATTTGTGCTCCATTTTGGGCTGCATTTGAAATGAGTTTGATATTGTGAATCCATGGTACTCCCTTGTCAACAGCTTCATGTCCACATATCTTCTCGTTCAAGCTCTTGTCTCCAAATCAAAACAAACATCATTTGGCATTCCTCAAATCCTGGGATCACATCATTCTGCTGTCAAATGATGCGAACCTCGCCAACACTGTAATGAAACCCGATACTAAGTATGATATGAACCTCACCAACGGGTGACAAAACCTATATTCGACTAAGGTCTCCATGAAATGTGTCCTTGTCAAGCTCGAAAGGTGAAGCCTTGACCCATTACCTGTAAAGAGGTAAGAACCATGGTATAGTGAAGACGCCACAATCAACTATGGAAGGGTTGATTGATAAGTCAGGGATGGATGAGTGTCAGGGAATAGTCCGATAAGTTCGAACAATTTTTTAAAGAACTAAAAAGAATAAAATCTTACCTTTATTACTAAATAATCTGCTCTCTAAAAATTCATTAGAAGGTAAGTACCAGCCTTTAAATAGGCCAAAGTGCAATATCACATAAAAAATAACCTTCCTAAATGGTTCTCATGGGATAGGAAACTAATTAGAAAGCAAATGTAAGTGTTACCCTAGAGAAATTACAAAATATTACCAATATCTTCAGAACTATATAAAGGGAAGGTAATATATTATACTTGTTAAAGGAGGAAAGTGATATAGTTTGGAAGTTAACTTAGATATATCATAATTAACATGTGCAGCTCTTGCCCTTTAAGCTTCTCTTAACCTCTTTCTTGAAAATATTCTTCTGCTTTATATTTGGTTGAGATGTTTTTCTTCAAAATACTTGTCCTCTTGTCAATCATCCAAAATATATTTGTTGAAGTATTTGCACTCTTGATGTTTAGTAGAAATATATTTTTTGAGAATAATATTTGTGCTTCATTTTGGGCTGCAGTTGTAATGAGTTTGATATTATGAATCCATGACCCTCCCTTGTCAACAGCTTCACCCCCACCAATCTTCTGGTCCGAGCTCTTGTCTTCCAATAAAAAAGAACATCATTTGGCATTCGTCAAACCCGTATCTGGGATCACATCATTCTACTGTCAAATGATGCGAACCTCTCCAACACCGTGATGAAACCCGATACCAAGTATGATATGAACCTCACCAACGAGTGACAAAACTTGTATGTGATTAGGGTCTCCATGAAACGTGTCCTTGTCAAGCTTGAAAGGTGAAACCTTGACCCATTACCAATAAATAGGTAAGAGCCTTGGTATAGTGAGGAAGCCACAATCAACTATGGAAAGGTTAATTGATAAGTCAGGGATGAATGCCACGGAATAGTCCAGTAAGTTCGAACAGTTCTTCAAAGCACCAAAAAGAATAAAATCTCACATTTTATTACTGAAAAATCAGCTCTCTAAAAATTGGTTAGAAGGTAAGCACGAGCCTTAAATAGGTTAAAGTGCAAAATTACATCAAAAATAATCTTCCCAAATGGTTCTCATGGGATAGCAAACTAATTAGAAACCAAATCTAAGTGTTACCCTAAACAAATTACAAAATATTACCAATATCTTCAAAACTAAACAAAGGGGAAGTTAATCTATTCTACTTGTTAAAGGATAAAAGTGATATATTTTGGAAGCTAACTTAAATATATCATAACTGATATGTGCAGCTCTTGCCCTTTAATCTTCTCTCAACTTCCGTTCTTGAAAATTATTCTTCCTCTTTATCTCTGGCCGAGATAAATTTCTTCAAAATACTTGTCCTCTTGTCAATCAGCCAAAATATATTTGTTGAAGCACTTGCACTTTTGATGTTTACCTAAAATACATTTGTTGAGAATAATACTTGTGCTCCAGTTTGGGCTGCAGTTGTAATGAGTTTGATACTGTGAATGCATGATCCTCACTTGTCAGCAGCTTAACGCCCACCAATCTTCTCATTTGAGTTTTTGCCTCCAAATCAAAAGGAACATTATTTGGCCTTCCTAAAACTCTTATCTGGGATCACATCATTCTACCCTCAAATGATGCGAACCTCGCCAACACTGCAATGAAACCCGATACCAAGTATGATATGAACCTCATCAACTGGTGATGAAACTCGTGTTTTGCTAAGGTCTCTGGGAAACTTGTTCTTATGAAGCTGGAAATGTGAAACCTTGAGCCATTACCTTTAAAGAGGTAAGAACCTTGGCATAGTGAAGACGTTGTAAATTGATAAGTTGGGAATGAATGCCACAAATTACTACAAAAAGTTTGAGCAGTTTGTCAAAGAACAAAAAGAATAAAATGTCACACTTTATTACAGAATAATATTCTCTATAAAAATTCGTCCAAACGCAAGCACTAGTCTTTAAATAGGCCAAAGTGCAATATTACCACAAAAATAACATTCCTAGTTGGTTCTCATGGGGTAGGAAACTAATTAGAAAGAAACTCTAAGTGTTACCCTAGAGAAGTTACAAAATATTTCCAATATCTTCAGAACTAAATAAAGGGGAAGATAATATATTCTACATGTTAAAGGAGGAAAGTGATGTATTTTGCAAGCTAACTTTAATATATCATAACTAACATGTGCAACTCTTACCCTTTAAGCTTCTCTCAGCTTCCTTTCCTGAAAATATTCTTCACCTTTATATTTGGTTGAGATATATTTCTTAAAAATACTTGTCGTCTTACCAATCAACCCAAATATGTTTGTTGAAGCACTTGCACTCTTAATCTTTACCTGAAATATATATGTTTAAAATAATATTTGTGCCCATTTTGGGTTGCATTTGTAATGAGTTTGATAACGGAAATTCATGATCCTCACTTGTCAACAGCTTCACGCCCACCAATCTTCTTGTTCGAGCTCCTGTCTTCGAATCAAAAGGAACATCATTTGGCATTCCTCAAACCCGTATTTGGGATCACATCTTCTGCTCTCAAATGATGTGAACCTGTTTATATAATGATTTGTATGATGTGTTTATCCATTCATGACATAGAATCTTCAGTTTTAGGCCACTTCCCATACATTTAGAGGTTAATTACATAACTTTTCATTATTGGGATTGAAGTGTTGTAAATGATAGTTTTCAGAGCTTTACATGTGGATTAGATATTGCTGGGAGTGTTTGATGTGCAGGGAAGGAAAGAACATGTGCAGAAAGATGAAGACATGTCTTATCCGATGTAGTAAATTTTGCAGGGAATTTCTCATGTTTTGTATATTAGAAATATGGCAAATAATGTATCATCGGAAAGCTTGACGAGTTAGGATTCCAAAGCATCAAACGGATCATGACTCGGAGCAGAAATGAGGAAGTTATGGCCCAAAAAATGAAAACTGCATGCAGAATAGCGGCTGAGCTGAATGTTGGGGCCCACCATCTCCGATCCCACACTGATCAAATCAACAATTGAGGCAGCATATTTGCTCTATATATAGAGCTGCACCCCCTACAAGTAACACATACATATACATGGATACATAGAAAAAAGTTGAAGAAGAGAAGAAGGGATCACAACAACAATTCGTGAATTCGTGATCGAGAGATTTGGCTTCACCGTCTAGAGTTTCTTCTATCCCTTTTCCTCTTATTTTTATAATGTTGTCTTCTCTTCAAACTCTTGTATTTCCTTTTAGTATGTTGAATTAAACCCCTAGAATCCTAGGGGGATCAGTGGAAACTTTTCAATGTCTTAAGTGAAGTTCTTTTCTTTCATACATATGATTCTATCGAGGTACACCTCCTTAGTGTTATTTATGCAATTTCGTACTTCATGCTTTCTTTTAGTCTGATCACCCACGAGATGGAACTTGAGATAGAGAGGAGCCTCGGGAGAGGGAATCGATGTCATGCTAGAAATTGCATAGTCCAGGTTAGCTTATGTCGGAAGGTGAGGTTATTCGTGCAAGCGCATCGGAAGATGGTGAGCATCCTAGATAGCCATTTAGGGTTGGTTTAGTTTGGCCTTTCAACATTAATCCCTAGGAATAGAGTGGATTAGTGTCTTTCGCTTCGGTACATTCGTATGACATTGAAAGGTGCGTACGATGGAAGTGGGGAAACCCTAGAACCCTAGGTTAATAGCATGATAGAATTAATTGTGTGAAAGAGGGATTCTTACTTAAGACTAGAATTGGCGAAGTTGTGAACCCTAGGTGTACTTCATCAATTGATTTCTGTCTATTTACTTCCTATCTTTTAATTACTTGCACTCTACTCAACTTATTCAATTGACTTGGCTTAGAATTAGTTGTGCCAATTTTAGTGATTAGTAGAAGAGTCCTCGTGGGAACGATACTCTACTCACTCTATATTACTTTTCTGTGATACGTATACTTACATGCATTACCACAATCACTCGCAATAGGTTTTTGACGTTGTTGCCGGGGTCCCTTTTTCTACTAACCTAATACCAAGCAACTGCTCTTTGACCAAGTTCCTTTTTTTTATTTCTATTTTTCCTAACTTTCTAGTATAATATACATTTTCTTCTTTCTTGCTTTTTATCTTTTGTTTGTTTTTGTTTATTTTGTGATATGCACTTTAATTTCACTTTTGATAGATCTTGAAGCAATCCTTTTAGAAAATATGGATGATAATTTCAATTGGGTAGGTGGACCCTATAGAGATTCAATTAATGAAAGTTATAATATATTCGTACTAAACTATTGCATCTCTTGTGGTTAACGTGGAAAGCTTCATCTACCCAATTGTTGTCCCGATTATGTTGAGTTGATGAATCGTATTGAGCATAATGCATGGAATAACTCCCCTTATTTTTATAAAGTTGTCATCTCTTCAAACTCTTGTATTTCCTTTTAGTATGTTGAATTAAACCCCTAGATTCCTAGGGGGATCAGTGGAACCTTTTCAATGTTTTAAGTGAAGTCATTTTCTTTCATATGTATGATTCTGTCGAGGTACACTTCCTTGGTGTTATTTATGCAATTTCGTACTTCATGCTTTATGCTAGAATGATCACCTACGAGATCGAACTTGAGACAGAAAGGAGTCTCGGGAGAGGGAATCGATGTCATGCTAGAAATTGCATAGTCTAGTTAGCTTATGCCGGAAGGTGAGGTTATTTGTGCAAGCGCATCGGAAGATGGTGAGCATCCTAGATAGCCATTTAGGGTTGGTTTAGTTTGGCCTTTCAACATTAATCGCCTAGGAATAGAGTGGATTGATGTCTTTTGCTTAGGTACATTCGTATGACATCGGAAGGTACGTATGATGGAAGTGGTGAAACCCTAGAGCCCTAGGTTAATGACATTATGTGAAAGAGGGATTCTTACTTAAGACTAGAATTGGTAAAGTTGTGAACCCAAGGAGTGCTTCATCAACTGATTTCTGTCTGTTTACTTCCTGTATTTTTAATTACTTGCACTCTACTCAACTTATTCAATTAACTTGGCTTAGAATTAGTTGTGCCAATTTTAGGGATTAGTAGAAGAGTCCTCATGGGAACGATACTCTACTCGCTCTGTATTACTTGTCTATGATACGTATACTTGTTGCGAGTGATTATGGGTAATGCACGCAAGTATACGTATCACAGACAAGTAATACAGAGCCAGTAGAGTATCGTTCTCACGAGGACTCTTCTACTAATCACTAAAATTGGCACAACTAATTCTAAGCCAAGTCAATCAAATAAGTTGAGTAGAATGCAAGTACTTAAAAAGATAGAAAGTAAACAGACATAAATCAGTTGAAGAAGCACTCCTAGCGTTCACAACTTCACCAATTCGAGTCTTAAGCAAGAATTCCTCTTTCACGCAATTAATTCTGTCATGTTATTAAGCTAGGGTTCTAGGGTTTCCCTACTTCCATCGTATGCACCTTTCAATGTCATACGAATGTATCTAAGTGGAAGACACCAATCCACTCTATTCCTAGGTGATTAATGTTGAAAGACCAAACTAAACCAACCTTGAATGGCTATCTAGGGTGCTCACCATCTTCCGATGCGCTTGCACGAATAACCTCACCTTCCGGCATAAGCTAACCTAGAATATGCAATTTCTAGCATTACATTGATTCCCTCTCCCGAGACTCCTCTCTATCTCAAGTTCGATTTCGTGGGCGATCAGACCAAACGAAAGCATGAAGTACGAAATTGCATAAATAACACCAAGGAGGCGTACCTCGATAGAATCATACATATGAAAGAAAAGAACTTCACTTAAGATATTGAAAAGGTTCCACTGATCCCCCTAGGATTCTAGGGGTTTAATTCAACATACTAAAAGGAAATACAAGAGTTTGAAGAGAAGACAACATTATAAAAATAAGAAGAAAAGGGATAGAACAAACTCTAGATGGTGAAGCCGAATCTCTCGATCCCGACTCACGAATTGTTGTTGTGATCCCTTCTTCTCTTCTTCAACTTTTTCTATATGTCTCTATGTATATGTATGTGTAGGGGGTGCAGCTCTATATATAGAGCAAATATGCTGCCTCAATTGTTGATTTAATCAGTGTGGGATCGGAGATGGTGGGCCCAGTGTTCTACTCAACCGCTATTCTGCGCGCAGTTTTCTTCTTTCGGCCATAACTTCCTCATTTATGCTCCGATTCATGATCCATTTGATGCGTTGGAATCTTGACTCGACAAGATTTTCGATGATATATTATTTACCATATTTCTCATATACAGAATATGAGAAATTCCCTGCAAAAATTACCACATCGATAAGACATGTCTTCATCTTTTTGCACATGTTCTTTCCTTCCTTGCACATCAAACACTCCCAGCAATATCTGATCCACATGTAAAGCTCTGAAAACTATCATTTACAACACTTCAATCCCAATAATAAAAAGTTATGCAATTAACCTCTAAATGTATGGGAAGTGACCTAAAACTTAAGATTCTAAGTCGGGAATGGATAAACACATCATACAAATCATTATATCAAAACACCCCCAAACCTAGACTTTTGCTCGTCCCGGGCAAAAAATAAGATCATGCAATCAAAAGATTTAAACCAAATTGGTCCCAAAATATTGTCAAAAATGGCTTCTTACTTGTCACATAACCTTCATTTCGAATGCTTCTACCTTAGGATGTCAAATTTTCAAAATCATTCAGCCCTTACTTATGCAATGTTAGTGCAAAACGCTCTCAGCATAGCTCGAGCACCCGATCAATTGCTAAGTTGGTCAAGCAAACAATCAAAAGACTTGAACACTTCCCTAGACATTGCCTTTGACAATTCTACTTGTTTCTTTTAACTTTGTTCTTTATTTGGTGGTGCACGACTCAGAATGTCATATCCAAGAGCTAGGCCCTGTAGCGAGAAATCAACTAATGGCTCCCGTTCCAGTTGGTCCAAGGCATTAGGTTTCGAGATAACTCTTCGGATCTATCCTCGAGCTTCGACTAATCGACAGTTTCCACTACAAGCACTTGCTAGGCCGTATTACATATGCTTTTTGTACTAAATTCAGCTCAAGCCCATACAGCGGTCCTCAGAGTCTTGGCACATCTTTTCCTTAAGCTCATAACTATACACTTCATATGCTTTTTCACTTTTTCAAAATTCGGTTTCTTTCTCTATTTGCCTTCGTAGGATACCTAGGATCATATTCTTACCCATTCTCATGTGAGCCATACAACCAAGCAATTTCAAGTGTCATTTTAAGCTATCCCTATTGCAAGAGTGTCGCGAAAATAATGAAGTTTGGACATCCTGACAACTTTCTAAAAACATAGCCTAGGCTCATTGCAATCTCAACTTCAATCATGTTCTAAATCTTCAGCCATTAGTAGTCATCACAGAATAAGGACCAACCGGTTTTTTAAAAGATTTTTGTTATATGCATAAACGTAAGAGCAGATCACACCATGCAACCTAGAAATACCTATTATGCAACTACTATCTACATGCAAACCTAATCCTAAAACATAGATCAAAATGCATGAGAAAGCCAAACAACTAAATAGAGAATCCCTCAAGCAGGGCATATGTTTGCATGTTTGCATACCCCCAAACCTAAACAAAACATTGTCCTCAATGTTCAACAAGAGTAGGAGAGGAAACTTGCCTTGTTAGTGTGGAGCTACATGAAGGTCAAAGCTCATTCTTTGGAGGAGCCGGTCCCTTCCCTTTCTTGGGCATCTTCATCACTTGTGGGAGGTGGGGATGGGCATTGTTCCACCGGAATTCCGAGCTTGTCAGTGATTTGTTATTGGTTCCTTGCATGCATTGAAAACTAATGAAAAGAAAATAGTGATCATAAACTAAAATGCATGAAGCAACTAAAGAGGAAATGAAAATTTATTTTGATCTTGGGTTGCCTCCCAAGGAGCACCACGTTTAAAGTCCTTGGCCCGACTTCGTGGTGCATTAGTTGTCTGAATATGGGTCCTCTTGTGTAGAGGAGTCCCCAAGGTAGAGCTTGATTTGTTGGTCATTTTCCGTGTCTGTTCATTCATTAATTCTACCGGACCATACGGAAACACCCGTATCACTCAGAAAGGCCCGGACCATCTTGACTTGAGTTTTCCTAGAAAGAGTTTCAATCGAGAATTATATAGAAGGACCAATTGACCGGGTTTAAAATCTCTTACCAGTATTCTCTTGTCATGCCACCTCTTTACCCTCTCTTTGTAAATTCTTGAATTCTCGCAACATCGGTGTCGGAGCTCGTCGAGTTCTTGAAGTTGAATGAGTCTGCTTTCTCCGGCAGCTTGTAGATCAAAATTGAGCTTCTTAAGAGCCCAATATGCTTTATGCTCCAACTACAACGGCAAGTGATAGGCTTTGCTGAAAACAAGGTGGTACAGTGTTGTATCGATTGGGGTCTTGAATGCTGTTCTGTATGCCCAAAGAGCATCATCAAGTTTGTGAGCCCAATCCTTCCTTGAAGTGTTCACTATATTTTCCAAAATTGTCTTGATATCTCTATTTGACACTTCGACTTGGCCATTAGTTTGTGGATGATATGCAAGGGCTACACAATGTTTCACTCCGTGCTTTGCTAGGAGAGCTTCAAATTGTTTGTTGTAGAAGTGAGAACCTTCGTCACTTATTATGGCCCTTGGGGTCCCGAACCGTGTGAAAATCCGTTCTTCAAAAACCTCAAGGCTACATTAGCATCATTGGTGGGGGAAGCAACGACTTCTACCCACTTAGAAACATAATCAATTGCTAATAGGATATACCGATTATTGAAAGATGAAGGAAAAGGGCCCATGAAATCAATCCCCACACATCAAACAATTCTACCTCGTGTATGTTATTGAAGGGCATCTCATGCCTTTTTGAGATATTAACTGTCCTTTGGCATCGATCACAATGAGCTGCAAAAGTATGAGCATCCTTAAATAGTGTGGGCCAATAGAATCCCGCTTGAAGGATCCTTATTGCCGTCTTTTGTCCGCCATAGTGTCCACCATAAGGAGAGTCGTGGCATCCCTTCAAAATTTCTCTTTGTTCATCTTCGAGAATGCATCGTCTCAACATGTGGTCCGCTTATATCCTAAACAGAAACGACTCATCCCAAACATACCTTCGAGCCTCATGAAGAAATTTCTTTCTTTGTTGTGCATTAAACTCAAGAGGAATGTGGTTAGACACCAAATAGTTCACAAAATCGGCATACCAAGGAACATGAGACATGTATAGCACACATTCATCGGGAAAAAAATTATTAATTACCCCCTCTTCTTGGCTTGCTTCATTCTCAAGTCAAGATAGATGATCTGCTACTTGATTCTTGGAACCTTTCTTATCTCGAATTTCTAAGTCAAATTCTTGGAGAAGTAGCACCCATCGGATGAGCCTCGGCTTGGCATCCTTCTTTGCAATCAAATATTTGATTGCTGCATGATCTGCAAAAATGACAACTTTAGTTCCAATGAGATATGGTCGAAATTTATCAAAAGCATAAACTACCGCCAATAGCTCTTTCTCCATGGTGGTGGGGTTCACTTGAGCATCATCCAAGGTATGACTTGCATAACAAATGGGGTGGAAGATCCTCTCTTTCCTTTGTCCAAGGGCACCACCTATGGCATAGTCACTAGCATCACACATTAGTTCAAATGATAGAGACCAATCGGGGGAAATGAGAATAGGTGTAGTGACTAACCTCGTCTTTAATTCATTGAAAGCATGCAAACATGTTTCATCAAAGTTAAATGGAACATCCTTTTCAAGTAGATTGCAAAGTGGCTTAGCTATTTTTGAAAAATCTTTGATGGAAGCCAGTATGTCCCAAAAAACTTCGTACTCCCTTGATGGAAGTTGGAGGTGGCAGTTTTTCTATGATCTCAACTTTGGCATGATCCACCTCCATTCCAAGCTTTGAAATCTTGTGGCCTAAAACAATTCCTTCCTTGACCATAAAATGACATTTCTTCCAATTAAGAACAAGGTTAGTGTCTTCACAACGCTTCAACACAAGGTCAAGGTTCTCTAAACATTGATCAAACGTCTCACCAAATACAGAAAAATCATCCCTGAAGGCCTCTATGCATTGTTCAATCAAATTAGAAAATATGGCCATCATGCAACGTCGAAAAGTAGTTGGTGCATTGCATAATCCAAATGGCATGCATCTAAATGCAAAAGTTCCATATGGGCAAGTGAAAGTAGTCTTTTCTTGATCGCAAGGTGCGATTGCAATCTGATTATATCCAGAATACCCATCAAGAAATAGAAGAATTCCTTACTGGCTAGGCGATCAAGCATTTAATCAATGAAAGGGAGAGGAAAGTGATCCTTACGAGTCACCTTGTTGAGCTTCCTATAGTCCATGCATACTCTCCATCCAGTCACCATCCTTGTGGGAATGAGCTCATTTCGTTCATTTGTTACGACTGTCATCCCACCTTTCTTCGGCACACATTGGATCGGACTTACCCATTTACTGTCGAAAATTGGGAAAATTATTCTCGCATCAAGCCACTTGATGATCTAGGATTCAGGCTTCTTTGTCCTTTGATTGACTCCTTGTAATTTTCTTCCAAGATGATCTTGTGCATGCATACAGATGGGATTATCCCATGAATACCAGCGATAGTCCACCCTATGGCCTTTTTGTGCTGCCAAAGAATACGAAGGAGTTTCTCTCCTTGCGCATTAGTTAAATCAGACCAAATAATAACTAGAAGAGTAGAAGAAGGACCAAGAAAAACATAGTTGAGGTGGCTAGGAAGACGTTTCAATTCTAGCTTCGGTGGCTTCTCGATAGAGGGTTTGAGAGTTGATGAAGGCAGCTCCAAGTGCTCGAAGTGATTGCATTCCTTGGGAATTGAGAGTGATGACTCAAGTGCTTGAATTGCTTCTTCATCACTTGTATCGTTCTCCTTGTATGATCTTCCTTGCAATGCTGCTTCCAGTGCATCTAAGGGTTGGCCCTCCTTGAAAACTTCGTTTGTCACCTCATTTAAGATATCAACAGAAAAACACTCATTAGTTTCATTCGGGAATTTCATGGATCTATAAACGTTAAATGTAACCTCTTGATCATTCACTCTCATGGTAAGTTCTCCTTTTTATACATCAATCAATGCACGACTGGTTGCTAAAAATAGTCTTCCAAGAATGATAGGTATATTACGATCCTCATCATAATCAAGCACCATAAAGTTAACCGGAAATATGAATTTATCAACTTTCACAAGAACATCTTCAATAATCCCATGAGGATAAGCAAGTGAACGATCAGCTAATTGAAGTGTTACCGATGTTGGTTTCCCTTCTCCCAGGCCTAATTTCATAAAGATAGAGTATGGCATCAAGTTTATACTAGCACCAAGGTCACACAATGCCATACCCTCAAAATCCTTTCCAATAGCACCAGGAAGGGTGAAACTACCTGGATCCTTCAACTTTTGAGGTAACTTACATTGTAGGATCGCACTACAGTCTTCAATCAATACAACTGTTTCATAGTCACCGAGCCTACGCATCTTCGAGATGATTTCTGTCATGAATTTGACGTAACTCGGCATCTGCTCCAAAGCCTCTGCAAAAGGAATATTAATATGTAACTTCTTAAAAACTTCTAAGAACTTACGGAATTGGTGTTCAGTTTTCTCCTTTTGCACTCTTTGTGGAAAGGGAAGAGGTGGATAGGTCGGATCGGCTTTGATGTGTTGCCCTTAGCTCTATTGGTTTGAGGCTAGTCAATGATGGTGTCTTGGGGTGCCTTAGCTTGGGGATCAATGCTACCTCCACCTTGGACTGCGGTCTACTGAGCTGACATTCTACTTGGTCCTCTTGGATTGCGGTCATAGACTGCGGTCTAGCCTCATCTCATGTGCTCAGTAGCTCCTTCTTGCTTCATAGGGTGATGGCTTTGACTTGTTCATTCTCTTGACCTTGAGGATTGATCTCCATATCGCTCGGGAGTGCTCCATTAGGTCAGGAGTTGATTGCTTGAGCCAGCTGCTCGATCTGTGTCTCCACATTACGCATTTGTGATTGCAAAACAATAATTTGATTAGAATTTGATTGAACAGTAGCATGTGTCTCTTGTGAAGATTTCATAAATTGGATATGAGTATCCTCCAATCTCAAGAGGCGATCAGGATCCGAAGATTGTTGCTTCTGAGTTGATTGGAATCCCGGTGGTGGGTTGGCCCTATTGTTATTGTTAGCATAGGAGAAGTTGGGATGATTTCTCCAACCCGAATTGTACGTGTTTGAGTACGGATTATTCCTCGGGTTGCCTCCAATGTAGTTGGCCGTCTCTTGAAATCCTTGCACCAGTTCCATGGATGTTCCTTCCTCGATGGTTCCATTGCGTTGCCCCGCTCCTTGGTTCTTCCATGACGTTACATCCTTGAATAACGCATCCATCTTTGTAGAGAGGGATGTTACGGCATCGGCTAAATGTATCCCAGTAGCTTCGTGCCCCATCGTCCTCTCAGATGGCCATTGGTAACCATTTCGTGCCATCTCCTCAAGCAATTCATGGGCTTCCTTGGGGTATTTGTTCATGATCGAACCACCTGCAGCAGCATCAAGAGAAGATCGACAGTTTTCCAATAAACCATTATAAAAAATCTGTACCAATGTCCAAATCTCAATGCCAGGATGAGGGCATGCTTGTTGCAGCTCCTTGAACCGCTCCTAGGCTCCGTAAAAAGATTCCGATGGTTGCTACTTGAAGGTCGTAATGTAATTCTTTAGCTTCTTTGTTTTGGACAGTGGAAAATATTAAGCCAAGAACTTCTCCGTGATTGCCTTCCATGTGTTGAGAGTGCTTGGTGGGAGTGACAGCAGCCATGACTTTGCTTTGTCCTTGAGAGAAAAGGAGAAAACAAACATGCGGATGTACTTGGGAGACACTCCATTGAATCGGAAAGTGTCCCATATCTCCAAGAACTTTGCTAAATGCACATGGGGGTCTTCATTCGGTGCTCCTCCAAAAGAACATGATGTTTGAAGCATCTAAATCACCAATAGTTTGATTTCGAAAGTATGGGCTTGCACCGGTGGCGTGACAATGCTTGACTGATTCAAAAATTGGGGTTGTGCATATTCCTTGATTATTTTCCGACGTTGCCGTGGCACTACTTCACCGCCTTGCCCATGCTTCATGGCTTCTCGAGGTTGCCCTTGCTCTCTTAGCCTTCTTTCAAGGGTTTGTTCTATTTCCGGATTGGGTTGAAATAGCTCTCTTTGGTCTCTTCTTCGCATGCAAGATGGAAAATCTCACCTAAACAGAAAACAAGAGTAACAGTTGAAATGAAAAGAAAAAGAACTTGGTCGAAGAACAATTGATTGGTATTAGGTTAGTAGAAAAGAGTCCCCAGCAACGGCGCCAAAAACTTGTTGCGAGTGATTATGGGTAATGCATGCAAGTGTACGTATCGCAGACAAGTAATACAGAATGACTAGAGTATCGTTCCCACGAGGACTCTTCTACTAATCACTAAAATTCATACAACTAATTCTAAGCCAAGTCAATCAAATAAGTTGAGTAGAATGCAAGTCATTAAAAAGACAGGAAGTAAACAGATAGAAATCAGTTGAAGAAGCACTCCTAGGGTTCACAACTTCACCAATTCGAGTCTTAAGCAAGAATCCCTCTTTCAGATAATTAATTCTGTCATGTTATTAAGTTAGGGTTCTAGGGTTTCCCCACTTCCATCGTACGCACCTTCCGATGTCATACGAATGTACCTAAGCAGAAGACACTAATCCACTCTATTCCTAGGCGATTAATGTTGAAAGGCCAAACTAAACCAACCCTAAATTGCTATCTAGGGTGCTCACCATCTTCCGATGCGCTTGCACGAATAACCTCACCTTCCGGCATAAGCTAACCTAGACTATGCAATTTCTAGCATGACATCGATTCCCTCTCCCGAGGCTCCTCTCTATCTCAAGTTCGATCTCGAGGGTGATCAGACCAAAAGAAAGCATGAAGTACGAAATTGCACAAATAACACTAAGGAGGTGTACCTCGACAGAATCATATGTATGAAAGAAAAGAACTTCACTTAAGACATTGAAAAGGTTCCACTGATCCCCCTAGGAATCTAGAGGTTTAATTCAATATACTACAAGGAAGTACAAGAGCTTGAAGAGAAGACAACATTATAAAAATAAGAAGAAAAGGGATAGAAGAAACTCTAGATGGTGAAGCCAAATCTCTCGATCCCGACTTCACTAGTTGTTGTTGTGATCCCTTCTTCTCTTCTTCAACTTTTTCTATATGTTCTATGTATATGTATGTGTAGGGGGTGCAGCTCTATATATAGAGCAAATACGCTGCCTCAATTGTTGATTTAATCAGTGTGGGATCGGAGATGGTGGGCCACAGCTTTCGGCTTAGCCACTATTCTGCGCGCAGTTTTCTTCTTTTGGCCATAACTTTCTCATTTCTGCTCCGATTCATGATCCATTTGATGCGTTGGAATCTTGACTCAACAAGCTTTCTGTTTATATATTATTTGCCATATTTTTCATATATATAATGTGAGAAATTCCAGTGAAAATTACCACATCGGATAAGACATGTCTTCATCTTGCACATGTTCTTTCCTTCCCTGCACATCAAACACTCCCGGCAGCATCTAATCTACACGTAAAGCTCTTTTCAACACTTCAATCCCAATAATGAAAAGTTATGCAATTAACCTCTAAATGTATGGAAAGTGGCCTAAAACTTAACATTCTAAGTCGGGAATGGATAAAGACATCATACAAATCATTTTATCAACAATACTTGCATGTATTAACACAATCACTCGCAACAAGCTTTTGGCGCTATTGCTGGGGACTCTTTTTCTGCTAACCTAATACCAAGCAATTGTTCTTCGACCAAGTTCTTTTTTTTATTTCTATTTTTCCTATCTTTCTAGTACAATATACATTTTCTTCTTTCTTACTTTTATCTTTTGTTTGTTTTTCTTTCTTTTGTGATATGCACTTTAATTTCACTTTTGGTAGATCTTGAAGCAATCCTTTTAGAAAATATGGAAGATAATTTCAATTGGGTAGGTGGACCCTACAGAGATTCAATTAATGGAAATTATAATATATTTGTACAAAACTATTGCATCTCTTGTGGTTATTGTGGAAAGCTTCATCTACCCAGCTGTTGTCCTGATTATGTTGAGTTGATGAGTCGTGTTGAGCATAATGCATGGAATAACTCCCCTTACGATATGTGTGATTCAGGATTGGGAGCTTGCTACGATAATGAGTGGGAACATCAATAAACATGGCAATCAGAGTGGAATAAAGCTTCAAATTTCAAACGACAATATGCTGACCAAGATTCTTCTTTTAGATTTGAGGAAGCGCTCCACAATTTCATGAATTCCTCACAAAATTTTCCACAACAAGTCTTTGAACAATAATCGACTTTAGATCGCCTTTCTAAACTTGAAGAAATTTTAATTAGTTTTATGAATTCCTCTCAATTGACTCATGATGCTATTCAAGCTAATTCTAATCAAATTGCTGCTTTTTGGTTGTAGATGTACAACGTGGAGACTCGAATTGGCCAAAGTGCTCAAGCAATCAATTCTCAATCATATGGAACATTGCCTACTAAAACTAAAGTCAACTTACAAGCAGAAGATAGTAAGCATAATGAGATGATTAGTTTGTGGAGTAATTTAGAGTTAGAGGATGAAGAAAAGGCCGATGGAATCGAGATACGGAGCACTGAATTCTCAAGGGTGGAGGAGAATGACACCACTAGCAATTCAATGGATGAGGTGGATATGACTTCACCAATATCAAGTAGTGGAATATGTGAAGAAGCCATAGAAGTCCAAAGTTGCAATTCTGACGCTTCTATCGATCTTATGGCCAATCCTAAACAAGGTAATGAGACTCTACTCATTGAAAATCATTTACCTAATGATTGCTTCAATGCATTGACAGAAGAATCACACCAAAAGAGCAAATGGATTTTCTTGGCATCTCCCGTTGGTTAGAGCCAAATCAAATACCAATGAAGCAATTAGTTCTCATGGAAGCATTGCCATTCTCCAAATCGACAAAGAGAGCATACGAGCCACCACTAAGATACCAACAATTCCACAAACATATCAACTACCTTGGAGGATTGTTGAACCTTCTTCATCAAGAGCTAAAAGAGAGAGTCCATCAATTGAGGAAGGTGATCAAGTGGCAAACAAGAAAGGGGCAAGTGCTAGTTCATCGAGGAGGATGCCTACATCATTCTAGGGGAGTAATCTACCTTTCCTTTAATTTTTGTCATATTATTTTAATGATGATTCATGGATTAGGTTTAGGTGGAATTATGCCTTACTGCTTTGATTGTTTTCCTTTCTCTAGATGACATTTTATTTTATTTTGTTTGTTTTTGTTGCATTTAGGAAAACATGGGTCAAACTTATGAAGCAGAAATTGAAAAATTTCACGGATGGAGACACAAGGTAAAGAGATCACGGTCTACTGAGGTAGCCACAACATTGAAGTGTTAGACTACGATCTATAAACTGAAATCTAAACAGAAGAACAAGAATCGGGGCCCATCAGCAAACTAGCAAGGCAAGTTTCCCCTCCTACTCTTATTTCACATTGAGGACAATGTTTTGTTTAGGTTTGGGGATGCAAACAGATGCCCTGCTTGAGGGATTCTCTATTTAGTTGTTTGGCTTTCTCATGCATTTTGATCTATGTTTTAAGATTAGGTTTGCATGTAGATAGTAGTTGCATAATAGGTATTTCTAGGTTGCATCGTGTGATTTGCTCTTATGTTTATGCATATAAAAAAAATCTTGTGAAAAACCGATTGGTCCTTGTTCTATGATGACTACTAATGGCTGAAGATTCAGAGCATGATTGAAGTTGAGATTGCAATGAACTTAGGATATGTTTTTAGAAAGTTGTCAGGATGCCCAAACTTCATTATTTTCACGACACTCTTGCAATAGGGATAGCTTAAAATGACCCTTGAAATTGTTTGGTTGTATGGCTTACATGGGAATGGACAAGAACTTGAACCTAGATATCCAACAAAAGGCAAATAGAGAAAGAAACAGAATTTTGAAAAAGTGAAAAATCATGTGAAGTGCATAGTTATGAGCTTAATGGAAAGATGTGCTAAGGCTCTGAGCACCACTGTACGGGCTTGAACTGAATTTAGTGCAAAAAGCACACGCAATATGGCTCGGCAAGTGTTTGTAGTGGAAATTGTCCATTAGTCGAAGCTCGAGGATAGATCTGGAGGGGTTTCTCAAAACCTAATGCCTTGGACCAATTGGGACGGGAGCCATTGGTCGATTCCTCGCTACACGGGCCTAGCTCTTGGACATGACACTCAGAGTCGTGCACGACTGAAAAGAACAAAGTTAAAAGAAACGAGCAGAATTGTCAAGGGCAATGTCTGGGGAAGTGTTCGGGTGTTTTGATTGTTTGCTTGACCAACTTAGCTATCAATTGGGTGCTTGAACTATATTAAGAGTGTTTTGCACTAACACCGCACAAGTGAGGGTTGAATGATTTTGAAAATTTGACATCCTCAGGTAGAAGCATTCGAATTGAAGGTTGTGTGACGATTAAGAAGCCATTTCTGAGAATGTTTTGGGACCAATTTGGTTTAAATCCTTTGATTACACGTTCTTATTTTTTGCCCGGGATGAGCAAATGTCTAGGTTTGGGGGTGTGTTGACATAATGATTTGTATGATGTGTTTATCCAATCCTGACTTAGAATCTTAAGTTTTAGGTCACTTCCCATACATTTAGAGGTTAATTGCATAACTTTTCATTATTGGGATTGAAGTGTTGTAAATGATAGTTTTCAGAGCTTTATATATGGATTAGATACTATGGGGAGTGTTTGACGTGCAGGAAAGGAAAGAACATGTACAGAAAGATGAAGACATGTCTTATCCGATGTAGTAATTTTTGCAGGAAATTTCTTATATTCTATACATTGGAAATATTACAAATAATATATCATCAAAAATCTTATCGAGTCATGATTCCAGCGCATCAAACGGATCATGAATCAGAGCAGAAATGAGGAAGTTATGACTGGAAGAAGAAAACTGCGAGTAGAATAGCGGCTGAGCTAAACGCTAGGGCCCACCATCTCTGATCCCACACCGATCAGATCAACAATTGAGGCAACATATTTGCTCTATTTATAGAGCTGCACCCCTACAAGTAA
The DNA here is from genome assembly GCA_037672795.1 of Lagerstroemia speciosa. Lineage (NCBI taxonomy): Eukaryota > Viridiplantae > Streptophyta > Magnoliopsida > Myrtales > Lythraceae > Lagerstroemia > Lagerstroemia speciosa. The sequence goes on along the minus strand of CM075303.1, from coordinate 9,774,533 downwards.
CACATACATATACATAGATACATATGGAAAAAAGTTGAAGAAGAGAAGAAGGGATCACGACAATAACTCGTGAAGTCGGGATTGAGAGATTCGACTTCACCATCTAGAGTTTCTTCTATCCCTTTTGTTCTTACATTTAAAATATTGTCTTCTCTTCAAACTCTTGTATTTCCTTTTAGTATGTTGAATGAAACCCCTAGATTCCTAGGGGGATCAGTGGAACCTTTTCAATATCTTAAATGAAGTTCTTTTCTTTCATATGCATGATTCTGTCGAGGTATGCCACCTTGGTGTTATTTATGCAATTTCGTACTTCATGCTTTCTATTGGTATGATCACCCACGAGATCGAACTTGAGACAGAGAGGACCTCGGGAGAGGAAATTGATGTCATGCTAGAAATTGCATATTCTTGGTTAGCTTATGCCGGATGGTGAGGTTATTCATGCAAGCGCATCGGAAGATGGTGAGCACCCTAGATAGCCATTTAGGGTTGGTTTAGTTTGGCCTTTCAATATTAATCGCCTAGGAATAGAGTGGATTAGTGTCTTCCGCTTAGGTACATTCGTATGACATCGGAAGGTGCATACGATGGAAGTAGGGAAACCCTAGAACCCTATGTTAATAACATGGCAGAATTAATTGTGTGAAAGAAGGATTCTTACGTAAGACTAGAATTGGTGAAGTTGTGAACCCTAGGAGTGCTTTATCAACTGATTTTTATCTATTTACTTCCTATCTTTTGAATTACTTGCACTGTACTCAACTTATTCAATTGACTTGGCTTAGAATTAGTTGTGCCAATTTTAGTGATTAGTACAAGAGTCCTCGTGCGAACGATACTCTACTCACTCTGTATTACTTGTCTGCGATGCATATGCTTGCGTGAATTACCACAATCACTCACAACAGAACCTCACCAACATCTTAATGAAACTTGATACCAATATGAACATCATCAACTGGTGACAAAACCCGTATTCGACCAAGGTTTTCAGGAAACGTGCCCTTGTCAAGCTCGAAAGGTGAAACCTTGGCCCATTACCTATAAGGAGGTAAGAATCTTGGTATAGTGAAGACGCCACGATCAACTGTCAAAGGGTTGATTTATAAATCATGGATGAATGCCACAGAATACTCCTATAAGTTCGAATAGTTCTGCAAAGAACTAAAGCGATTAAAATTTGACATTTTATTACTGAATACTCTGCTCTCTAAAAATTCGTCCAAAGGATGGGACCAACCTTTAAATATGTCAAAGTGCAATATTACATCAAAAATAACCTTCCTAAATGGTTCTCATTGAGAATAATATTTGTGCTCCATTTTGGGTTGCATTTGTGATGAGTTTGATAATGTAAATCCATGATTCTCACTTGTCAACAGTTTTGCACCCACCAGTCTCCTCGTTCGAGCTCTTGTCTCCGAATCAAAAGGAACGTCATTTGGCATTCCTGAAATCTGTATCTGGGATCACATCATTTTGCTCTCAAATGATGCAAGTCTCGCCAACACCATAATCAAACCTCATACCAAGTATGATATGAACGTCATCAACAGGTGACCAAACCCGCATTCGACTAAGGTCTCCAAGAAACGTGTCCTTGTCAAGCTCGAAAGGTGAAATCTTGACCCATTACCTATAAAGAGGTAAGAACCTTCATATAGTGAAGACGCGACAATCAACTATCGAAGGGTTGATTTATAAGTCAGGGATGAATGCCACGGAATACTCCAATAAGTTCGAACAATTCTGCAAAGAACTAAAGCGAATAAAATCTCACATTTTATTAAAGAATAATTTGCTATCAAAAAATTCGTCCAAAGAATGGCACCAGCCTTTAAATATGCTAAAGTGCAATATTACATAAAAAATAACTTTCCTAAATGGTTCTCATGGTATGGGAAACTTATTTGAAAGTAGATCTAAGAATTATCCCCGAGAAAATACAAAATATTATAAATATCTTCGAACTAAACAAAGAGGATGGTAATATATTCTTCTTGTTAAAGGGGGAAAGTGATATATTTTGGAAGCTAACTTAAACATATCTTAACTAACAAGTGCCGCTCGTGGCCTTTAAGCTTCTCTCAACTTCCTATCTTTAAAATATTCTTCCTCTTGATATCTGACCGAGATATATTTCTCCAAAATACTTGTCCTTTCGTCAACAGCCAAAATATATTTATTAAGCACTTGTTCTTTGATGTCTACCCAAAATGTACTTGTTGAGAATAATATTGATGCTCCATTTTGCGCTGTATTTGTAATGAGTTTGACATTGTGAATCCATGATCCTCACTTGTCAACAACTTCACGTCCACCAATCTTCCCATTCGAGCTATTGTCTCCAAATCAAAAGGAACATCCTTTAGCATTCCTCAAACCCACATCTGGTATCACATCATTCTGCTCTCAAAATGAGAGGAACCTCACAAATACCGTAATGAAACCCAATACCAAGGATGATATGAACCGCATCAACTGGTGACAAAACCTGCATTCGACTAAGGTCTCCATTAAACATGTCCTTGTCAACCTAAAAAGGTGAAACCTAGACCCATCACTTATAAAGAGGTAATAACCATGGTGTAGTGAAGACGTCACAATCAACTATATAAGGGGCTGATTCATAAGTTGGGGATGAATGTGACGGAATATTCCGATAAGTTCGAACAGTTCTTGAAAGAACTAAAGAGCATAAAATCTCACACTTTATTACTCAATAATTTGCTCTCTAAAAATTCGTCTAAAGGCAAGCACCCCTTTTTAAATAGCTCAAAGTGCAATATTACATCAAACATAACCTTCCTAAATGGTTCTCATGGGATAGGAAACTACTTAGAAAGCAAATCTAAGTGTTACTCGAGAGAAATTGCAAAATATTCCAAATATCTTTAGAACAAGGGGGAAGGTAATATATTCTAATTGTTAAAGGAGAAAAGTAATACATTTTGGAAGCTAACTTAAATATATCTAACTAACATGTGCTACTCTTGCCCTTTAAACTTCTCTCAACTTCATTTCTTGAAAATATTACCCCTCTTGATATCTGGCTGAAATATATTTCTTTGAAATTCCTTTCCTCTTGTCAATCAGGTAAGATATATTTGTTGAAACACTTGCACTCTTGATGTTGAGCTGAAATATATTTGTTGAGAATAATATTTGTGCCCCTTTTTGAGCTGCATTTGTAATGAGTTGGATATTGTTATTCCATGATCCTCACTTCTCAATAGCTTCACGCCCACCAATCTTCTCGCTCGAGCTGCTGGCTCTGAATCAAAGGGAACGTCATTTAGCATTCTTCAAACCCGTATCTAGAATCAGATCATTCTGCTCTCAAATCATGCGAACCTTGCCAACACTGTAACGAAACCCCTTACCAAGCACGATATGAACCTCATCAGCTGGTGACGAAACTTGTATTCGACTATGGTCTCCAAGAAGCCTGTTCTTATCGAACTCGAAAAGTGAAACCTTGTCTCATTACCTATAAATAGGTAAGAACCTTGGCATAGTGAAGACACTAGAACCAACCTTGGAAGGGTTGATTGATTAGTCCAGAATGAACGCCATGGAAAGCTCTGAGAAGTTCGAACAATTCTTCAAAGAACTAAAGAGAACAAAATCTAGCATTTTACTGCTAAATAATCTATTCTCTAAAAATTCGTCCAAAGGCAAGCACCAGCCTTTAAATCGGCCAAAGTGCAATATTACATAAAAATAACCCTCTCAAATGGTTCTCATGGGACAGGAAACTGATTAGAAAGCAAATCGAAGTGTTACCCCAAAGAAATTACAAAATATTACCAATATTTTCAGAAATAAAAAAATGGGAAGCTAATATATTCTACTTGTTAAAGGAGAAAAGTGATATATTTTGGAAGTTAACTTAGCTATATCATAACTCACATGTGCCGCTCTTGCCATTAAGCCTCTCTCAACCTCCTTTCTTGAAAATATGTTTCCTCATTATATCTAGCTGAGATATGTTTTTTCAAAATACATGTCCTCTTGTCAATCAACGAAAATATAATTATTGAAGCACTTGCCCTCTTGATGTTTAGCTAAAATATATTTGTTGAGAATAAAATTTTTGCTCTATTTTGGGTTGCATTTGTGATGAGTTTGATATTGTGAATCCATGATCCTCACTTGTCAACAGCTTCACGCCCACCAATCTTCTCGTTTGAGCGCTTGTCTCCTAATCAATTGGAACATCATTTGACATTCCTCAAACCCGTACCTGGGATTAGATCATTCTACTCTCAAATGATGCGAACCTCGCTAACACCATAATGAAACCCAATGCCAAGGATGATATGAACCGCATCAACTGGTGACAAAACCTGCATTCGACTAAGTTCTCCATTAAACGTGTCCTTCTCAACCTAAAAAGGTGAAACATTGACCCATCACTTATAAAGAGGTAAGCACCTTAGTGTACTGAAGACGCCACAATCATTTATAGAAGGGTTGAATCATAAGTCGAGGATGAATGCGACAGAATATTCCGATAAGTTCGAACAGTTCTTCAAAGAACTAAAAAGAATAAAATCTCGCACTTTATCACTGAGTAATATGCTCTCTAAAAATTCGTCTAAAGGTAAGCACCCCTTTTTAAATCGCTCAAAGTGCAATATTACATCAAAAATAACATTCCTAAATGGTTCTCATGGGATAGGAAACTACTTAGAAAGCAAATCTAAGTGTTACACGAGAGAAATTGCAAAATATTCCAAATATCTTTAGAACTAAACAAGGGGGAAGATAATATATTCTAATTGTTAAAGGAGAAAAGTAATACATTTTGGAAGCTAACTTAATTATATCGTAACTAACATGTGCTACTCTTGCCCTTTAAACTTCTCTCAACTTCATTTCCTGAAAATATTACTCCTCTTGATATCTGGCTGAGATATATTTCTTTGAAATTCCTTTCCTCCGGTCAATCAGCTAAGATATATTTGTTAAAACACTTGCACTCTTGATGTTGAGCTGAAATATATTTGTTGAGAATAATATTTGTGCCCCTTTTTGAGCTGCATTTGTAATGAGTTGGATATTGTTATTCCATGATCCTCACTTCTCAACAGCTTCACGCCCACCAATCTTCTCGCTCGAGCTGCTGGCTCTGAATCAAAGGGAACATCATTTAGCATTCCTCAAACCCGTATCTGGAATCACATCATTCTACTCTCAAATCATGCGAACCTGGCCAACACAATAACGAAACCCCTTACCAAGTATGATATGAACCTCATCAGCTGGTGACGAAACTTGTATTCGACTATGGTCTCCAGGAAGCCTATTCTTATCGAGCTCGAAAAGTGAAACCTTGACTCATTACCTATAAAGAGGTAAGAACCTTAGCATAGTGAAGACACCAGAACCAACCATGGAAGGGTTGATTGATTAGTTCGGAACAAATGCCACGGAAAGCTCTGTGAAGTTCGAACAATTCTTCAAAGAGCTAAAGAGAACAAAATCTAACATTTTCCTGCTAAATAATCTGTTCTCTGAAAATTCGTCCAAAGGCAAGTACCAACCTTTAAATCGGCCAAAGTGCAATATTGCGTGAAAAATAACCCTCCTAAATGGTTCTCATGGGACAGGAAACTGATTAGAAAGCAAATCGAAGTGTTACCCCAAATAAATTATAAAATATTACCAATATCTTCAAAAATAAACAAATGGGAAGGTAATATATTCTACTTGTTAAAGGAGGAAAGTGATATATTTTGGAAGCTAACTTAAATATATCATAACTCACATGTGCTGCTCTTGCCATTTAAGCCTCTCTCAACCTCCTTTCTTGAAAATATGTTTCCTCTTTATATCTGGCTGAGATATGTTTCTTCAAAATACCTGTCCTCTTGTCAATCAACCAAATTATGTTTATTGAAGCACTTGCACGCTTGATGTTTAGCTTAAATATATTTGTTGAGAATAAAATTTTTGCTCTATTTTGGGTTGCATTTGTAATGAGTTTGATATTGTGAATCCATGATCCTCACTTGTCAACAGCTTCACACCCACCAATCTTCTCGTTTGAGCTCTTGTCTCCAAATCAATCGGAACATCATTTGGCATTCCTCAAGCCCGTATCTGGATTAGATCTTTCTGTTCTCAAATGATGCGAACCTTGCCAACACCGTAATGAAACCCGATACCAATGATGATATGAACTGCATCAATTGGTGACGAAACCTGAATTCGACTAAGGTCTCCATTAAACGTGTCATTGTCAACCTAAAAAGGTGAAACCTTGACCCATCACTTATAAAGAGGTAAGAACCTTGGTATAGTGAAGACGCCAGAATCAACTATAGAAGGGTTGATTAAGATGAGGATGAATGCGACTGAATATTCTGATTAGTTCGAACAACTCTTCAAAGAACTAAAGAGAATAAAATCTCATACTTTATTACTCAATAGTTTGCTCTCTAAAAATTCGTCTAAAGGCAAGCACCCATTTTTAAATCGCTGAAAGTGCAATATTACATCAAAAATAACCTTCCCAAATGGTTCTCATGGGATAGGAAACTACTTAGAAAGCAAATCTAAGTGTTACTCGAGAGAAATTGCAAAATATTCCAAATATCTTTAGAACTAAATAAGGGGGGAAGATAATATATTCTAATTGTTAAAAGAGAAACGTAATACATTTTGGAAGCTAACTGAAATATATCATAAGTAACATATGCTGCTCTTGCCCATTAAACTTCTCTCAACTTCCTTTCCTAAAAATATTGCTCCTCTTGAAATCTGGCTGAGATATATTTTTTTAAAATTCCTATCCTCCTGTCAATCAGCTAAGATATATTTGTTGAAACACCTACACTCTTGATGGTGGGCTGAAATATATTTGTTGAGAATAATATTTGTGCCCAGTTTTGAGCTGCATTTGTAATGGGTTGGATATTGTGATTCCATGATCCTCACTTCTCAACAGCTTCACGCCCGCCAATCTTCTTACTCGAGCTCTTGGCTCTGAATCAAAGGGAACATCATTTGGCATTCCTCAAATCCGTATCTGGAGTCACATCATTCTGCTATCAAATCATGCGAACCTCACCAACACCGTAACGAAACCCCATACCAAGTATGATATGAACCTCATCAGCTGGTGACGAAACCTGTATTCGACTATGGCCTCCAGGAAACTTGTTCTTATCATGCTCGAATAGTAAAACCTTGACTCATTACCTATAAAGAGGCAAGAACCTTGGCATAGTGAAGACGCCCAAACCAACCATGAAAGGGTTGATTGATTAGTCCGAAATGAACGCCACGGAAAGCTCTGAAAAGTTTGAACAATTCTTCAAAGAACTAAAGAGAACAAAATCTAACATTTTACTGCTAAATAATCTGTTTCTAAAAATTCATCCAAAGGCAAGCACTGGCCTTTAGATCAGCCAAAGTGTAATACTGCATGAAAAATAACCCTCCTAAATGGTTCTCATGGGACAGGAAACTGATTGGAAAGCAAATCGAAGTGTTACCCCAAAGAAATTACAAAATATTACCAATATCTTCAGAAATAAAAAACTGGGAAGATAATATATTCTCCTTGTTAAAGGAGAAAAGTGATATATTTTGGAAGTTAACTTAAATATATGATAACTCACATGTGCCGCTCTTGCCATTAAGCCTCTCTCAACCTCCTTTCTTGAAAATATGTTTCCTCGTTATATCTGGCTGAGATATGTTTTTTCAAAATAGATGTTCTCTTGTCAATCAACGAAAATATAATTATTGAAGCACTTGCACTCTTGATGTTTACCTTAAATATATTTGTTGAGAATAAAATTTTTGCTCTATTTTGGGTTGCATTTGTAATGAGTTTGATATTGTAAATCCATAATCCTCACTTGTCAACAGCTTCACGCCCACCAATCTTCTCATTTGAGCTCTTGTCTCCGAATCAATATGAACATCATTTGGCATTCCTCAAACTCATATCTGGGATTAGATCATTCTGCTCTCAAATGACGCGAATCTCACCAACACCATAATGAAACCCAATACCAAGGATGATATGAACTGCATCAACTGGTGACGAAACCTGCATTTGACTAAGGTCTCCATTAAACATGTCCATGTCAACCTAAAAAGGTGAAACCTTCACCCATCACTTGTAAAGAGATAAGAACCTTGGTGTAGTGAAGACGCCACAATCAACTATATAAGGGTTGATTCATAAGTCGAGGATGAATGCGATAGGATATTCCGATAAGTTCGAACAGTTCTTCAAAGAACTCAAGAGAATAAAATGTCACACTTTCTTACTCAATAATCTGCTCTCTAAAAATTCGTCTAAAGGCAAGCACCCGTTTTTAAATCACTCAAAGTGCAATATTACATCAAAAATAACCTTCCTAAATAGTTCTCATGGGATAGGAAACTACTTAGAAAGCAAATCTATGTTACTCAAGAGAAATTGCAAAATATTCCAAATATCTTTAGAACTAAACAAGGGGGAAGGTAATATATTCTAATTGTTAAGGCGAAAAGTGATAGATTTTGGAAGCTAACTTAAATATATCATAACTAACATGTGATGTTCTTACCCTTTAAACTTCTCTCAACTTCATTTCCTGAAAATATTACTCTTGATATCTGGCTGAGATATATTTCTTTAAAATTCTTGTCCTCCTGTCAATCAGCTAAGATATATTTGTTTAAACACTTGCACTCTTAATGTTGAGCCAAAATATATTTGTTGAGAATAATATTTGTAATGAGTTTGATATTGTGAATCCATGATCCTCACTTGTCAACAGCTTCACGCCCACCAATCTTCTCGTTTGAGCTCTTGTGTCCGAATGAATAGGAAGATCATTTGGCATTCATCAAACTCGTATGTGGGATTAGATCATTCTGCTCTCAAATGATGCGAACCTTGCCAACACCGTAATGAAACCCAATACCAAGTATGATATGAACCTCATCAACTAGTGAGGAAACCCGTATTCGACTAAGAACTCCAGGGAACGTGTCCTTGTCAAGCTCGAAGGTGAAATCTTGACCCATTCCATATAAAGAGGTAAGAACCTTGGTATAATGAAGACGCCGCAATCAACTATGGAAGGGTTGATTGATAGGTCGAGGATAAATGCCACAGAATACTCCGATAAGTTCGATAAGTTCGAACAGTTCTTCAAAGAACTAAGAGAATAATCTGCTCTCTGAAATTCGTCAGAAGGCAAGTACCAGACTTTAAACGGGTCAAAGTGCAATATTACATCAAAAAATAAGCATCCTAAATGGTTCTCATGGGATATGAAACTAATTAGAAAGCAAATCTAAGTGTTACCCCAGAGAAATTACAAAATATTACTAGTATCTTTAGAACTAATCAAGGGGGAACATAATCTATTCTAATTGTTAAAGGAGAAAAGTGATATATTTTTTAAGCTAATTTAAATATATCATAACTAACATGTGCAGCTCTTGCCCTTTAAGCCTCTCTCAACTTCCTTTCTTGAAACTATTCTTCCTCTTTATCCCTAGTTGAGAGATATTTCTTCAAAATACTTGTCCTCTTGTCAATCAGCCAAAATATAATTATTGAAGCACTTGCACTCTTGATGCATGGCTGAAATATATTTATTGAGAAAAATATTTGTGCTCCATTTTGGGCTGCACCTGTGAGGTGTTTCATATTGTGAATCCATGATCCTCACTTGTCAATAGCTTCACGCCCACCAATCTTCTCGTTCAAGCTCTTATCTCCGAATCAAAAGGAACATTATTTGGCATTCCTCAAACTCGTATCTGGGATCATATCATTCTGCTATACAATGATGGGAACCTCGCCAACACCACAATGAAACTCGATACCAAGTATGATATGAACCTCATCAACTGGTGACGAAACACGTATTCAACTAAGGTCTCCAGGAAACCTGTTGCTATCAAGCTGGAAAGGTGAAACCTTGACCCATCACCTATAAAGAGGTAAGAACCTTGGCATAATAAAGATGTTGCAACCGACTATGGAGGGGTTGATTGATGCGTGGGGGATGTACGCCATGGATAACTACGATAAGTCCGAACAGTTCTTCAAAGAACTAAAGAGAATAAAATCTCACACTTTATTACTGAATAATCTGTTGTCTAAAAATTCATCCAAAGGCAAGCACCAGCCTTTAAAAAGGCCAAAGTGCAATATTGCTACTAAAATAACATTCCTAAATGGTTCTCATGGGATAGTAAACTAAGTAGAAAGTAAATGTAAGTGTTACCCCAGAGAAATTACAAAATATTACCAATATCTTCAGAACTAAATAAAGGGGAAGGTAATAAATTATACTTGTTAAAGGAGGAAAGTGATATATTTTTGAAGCTAACTTAAATATGTCGTAACTAACTTGTGCCGCTATTGCCCTTTAAGTGTCTCTCAGCTTCCTATCTTGAAAATATTCTTCCTCTTTTGCATCTGGCTAAGATATATTTCTTCAAAATACTTGTTCTCTTATAAAGCAGCTAAAATATATTTGTTGAAGCACTTTTACTCTTAATGCTTAACTGAAATATATTTGTTGAAAATAATGTTTGTGCTTCATTTTGGGCTGTATTTGTCATGAGTTTGACATTGTGAATCCATGATCCTCACTTGTCAATAGCTTCACACCCACCAATCCTCTCTTTCGAGCTCCTCTCTCTGAATCAAAAGGAAAATCATTTGGCATTCCTCAAACCCGTATTTGGGATCACATCATTCTCCTTTGAAAAGGATGTGAACCTTATCAACACTGTAATGAAACCCAATACCAAGTATGATGTAAACCTAATCAATTGTGGCAAGGAAATGTGTTCTTGTGATGCTCGAAAGGTGAAACCTTGACTCATTAGCTATCGGGAGGAAAGAATCTTGGCATAATGAAGACGCTACAATCAACTATGGAAGGGTTGATTGATAAGTCAAGTATGAATGCCATGGAATACTTCGATAAGTTCGAACAGTTCGTCAAAGAACTAAAGAGAATAAAATCTCACACTTTACTAATGAAAAATCAGCTCTCTAAAAGTTCATTCAAAGGCAAGCACCTGACCTTAAAGAGGCAAAGTGCAATATTACATCAAAAATTACCTTCTTAAATGTTTCTCATGGGAGAGGAAACTGATTAGAAAGTAAATCTAAGTGTTACCACGAAGAAATTGAAAAATATTACTAATATCTTCAAAGCTAAATAAAGGGGAAGGTAATATATTCTACTCATTAAAGGAGGAATGTGATATGTTTTGGAAGGTAACTTAAATATATCATAGCTAACATGTGCAGTTCTTGCCCTTTAAGCTTCTTTCAATGTCCTTTCTTAAAAATATTCTTCCTCTTTCTGGCTGAGATATATTTCTTTAAAATACCTGTCCTCTCGTCAATTAGCCAAAATATATTTGTTGAGGCACTTGCACTCTTGATGTTTAGCTGAAATATATTTGTTGGGAATAACATTTGCGCCCCACTTTGGGCTGCATTTGTAATGAGTTTGATATAGCGAACTCGTAATCCTTGCTTGTCAACAGCTTCACACCTACCAATCTTTTCGTTCAAGCTCTTGTCTCCGCATCGAACGGAACATCATTTGACATTCCTCAAACCCGTATCTATGATCACATCATTCTACTCCAAAATGATCCGAATCTCGCCAACACCGTAATGAAACCCGATACCAAGTATGATATGAACCGTATCAACTGGTGATGAAACCCGTATTCGACGAAGGTCTTCGAGAAACATGTCCTTGTCAAGCTCAAAAGGTGAAATCTTGACCTATTACCTAAAAAAAGGTAAGATCCTATGTATGGTGATGATGCCACATTTAACTGTGGAAGCATTGGTGGCTAAGTGGGGGATGAACACCTCGAAATACTTCAATAAGTTCGAATAGTTCTTTAAAGAACTAAAGACAATAAAATCTCACACTTTATTACTGAACAATCTACTTTCTAAAAATTCATCCAGAGGCAAGCACCAATCTTAGAATAGGCCAAAGTGCAATATTGCATCAAAAATAACCTTCCTAAATGATTCTAATGAGATAGAAAACTAATTAGAAAGAAAATCTAAGTGTTATCCCGGATAAATTGTTAAATATTACCAACATCTTTAGAACTAGACGATGAGGAAGGTAGTATATTCTACTTGTTAAAGGAGAAAAGTGATATATTTAGCAAGCTAACTTAAATACATAATAACTAACATGTATCTCTTGCCTTTTGAGCTTCTCTCGACTTCCTTTCTTGAAAATATTCTTCCTCTTTGTATCTGGCTTAGATATATTTCTTCAAAATACTTGTCCTCTTATCAATTAGCCAAAATATATTTGTTGAAGCACTTGCACTCTTACTGTTTAGCTGAAATATATTTGTTGAAAATAATTTTTGTGCTTCATTATGGGCTGCATTTGTAATGAGTTTGATATTGTGAATCCATGATCCTCACAAGTCAACAGCTTCACACCCACCAATCTTCTCGTTCAAGCTCTTGCCTCCAAAGAAAAAGGAATATCATTTGGTATTGCTCAAACCCATCCCTGGGATAACATCATTCTACTCTCAAATGATGCGAACCTCGCCAATACTATAATGAAACCCGATACCAAGTATGATACGAATCTCATCAACTGATGACGAAACCCGTATTCGACTAAAGTCTCCAAGAAATATGTTCTTGTCAAGCTAGAAAGGTGAAGTCTTGATCCATTACCTATATAAATGTAAGAATCTAAGTATAGTAAAGATGTCACAATCAACTATAAAAGGGTTGATTGGTAAGTCGGGGATGAACACCACAGAATACTCTGATAAGTTTGAACAGTTACTGAAGAGAATAAAATCTCACACTTTATTACTGAATAATCTGCTTTCTAAGCATTCATCCAAAGGCAAGCACCAGTATTTAAGTAGGCCAGTGCCAGTTTTTGAATAGGCCAAAGTGCAATATTACATCAAAAATAACCTTTCCAAATGATTCTCATGGGATAGGAAACTAATGAGAGAGCAAATCTAAGTGTTACCTCAGAGAAATTGCAAAATATTACCAATATCTTCCGAACTAAATAAAGAGGAAGGTAATATATTCTACTTGTTATAGAAGGAAAGTGATATCTTTTGGAAGCTAACTTAAACATATCAAAACTAACATCTGCAGTTATGACCCTTTAAGCTTCTCTCAACTTTCTTTCTTGAAAATATTTTTCCCCTTTATATCTGGCTGAGAGATATTTCTTGAAAATATTTGTCCTCACCAGCCAAAGTATATTTATTGAAGCACTTGCACTGTTGATGTTTAGCTGAAATAAATTTGTTGAGAATAATATTTGTGCTCCATTTTGGGCTGCATTTGTAATGAGTTTGATATTGTGAATCCATGATCCTTACTTGTCAACAGCGCACGCCCACCAATCTTCTCGTTTGAGCTCTTGTCTCCGGATCAAAAGGAACATCATTTGGCATTTCTTAAGCTCGTATCTAGGATCATATCATTCTGCTCTCAAATGATGAGAAACTCGCCAACACCATAATGGGACCCAATAGCAAGTATGATATGAACCTTATCAACTGGTGACGAAACCTATATTCGACTAAGGTCTTCGGGAAACGTATCCTTGTCAAGCTCGAAAGGTGAAACGTTGGCCCATTACCTATAAAGAGGTGAGAACCTATGTATCGTGAAGATGCCACAATAAACTTTGGCAGGGTTGATTGATAAGTAGGGGATGAATGCCAAGGAATTCTCTGACAAGTTCGAACAGTTCTTCAAAGAACTAAGGAGAATAAAATCTTACACTTTATTGCAAAATAATCCGCTTTCTATAAATTCATCCAAAGGCAAGCACTAGCCTTTAAATAGGGCAAAGTGTAATATTAAAACAAAAATAACCTTCCTAAGTGGTTCTCATGGCATAGGAAGCTAATTAGAAAGTAAATCTAAGTGTTGCTCCAGAGAAATTACAAAATATTACCAATATCTTTAGAACTAAACAAAGGGGAAGGTAAGATATTCTACTTGTTAAAGGAGGAATGTAGTATATTTTGGAAACTAACTTAAATATGTCATAACTAGCATGTGCAGCTCCTGCCCTTTAAGCATCTTTCAACTTCTTTGTTTGAAAATATTCTTCCTCTTTAGATCTGGCTCGGATATATTTTTTCAAAATACTTGTTCTCTTGTCAATCAGCCAAAATATATTTGTTGAAGCACTTGCACTCTTGATGTTTAGTTGTATATTTGTTGATAATGACATGTGTGCTGCATTATGGGCTACATTTGTAATGAGTTTGATATTGTGAATCCATGAGCCTCCCTTGTCAACAGCTTCACGCCCACCAATCTTCTCGTTCAAGCTCTTGTCTATGTATCAAAAGGAACATCATTTGGCATTCCTCAAACTTGTATCCAGGATCACATCATTCTGCTCTCAAATGATGCGAACCTCACCAATGCCGTAATTGAACCTGATACCAAGTATGACGTGAACCTTATCAACTGGTGGCGAAACACGTATTCGACTAAGGTCTTCTGGAAACGTATTCTCGTCAAACTCAAAAAGTGAAACCTTGACCCATTACCTATAAAGAGGTAAGAACTTTGGTATAGTGAAGACGCCACAATCAACTATGGAAGGGAGGGTTGATTGATAAGTCAGGGACGAATGCCAGGGAATAGTCCGATAAGTTCGATTAGTTCTTCAAAGAACTAAAGAGAATAAAATCCTACTTTTATTACTGAATAATCTGCACTCTAAAATTTCATCAGAAGGCAAGCACCAGCCTTTAAATAGGCCAAAGTGCAATATCACATAAAAAGTAACCTTCCTAAATGGTTCTCATAGGATAGGAAACTAATTAGAAAGTAAATCTAAGTGTTACCCAAGAGAAATTACAAAATATTACCAATATCTTCAGAACTAAATAAAGGGGAAGTTAATCTATTCTACTTCTTAAAGGATAAAAATGATATATTTTGGAAGCTAACTTAAGTATATCATAACTGACATGTGCAGCTCTTGCCCTTTAATCTTCTCTCAACTTCTGTTCTTGGAATTATTCTTCCTCTTTATTTCTGACTGAGATACATTTCTTCAAAATACTTGTCCTCTTGTCAATCAGCTAAAATATATTCGTTGAAGCACTTGCACTCTTGATGTTTATGTTAAATATATTTTTTGAGAATAATATTTGTGCTCCATTTTGGGCTGCTGTTGTAATGAGTTTGATATTGTGAATCGATGATCCTACCTTGTCAACAGCCTCACCCCCACCCAATACCAAGTATGATATGAGCCTCACCAACGACTGACGAAATTTGTATTTGACTAAGGTCTCCATGAAACGTGTTCTGTCAAGCTCGAAAGGTGAAACCTTGACCTATTACCAATAAAGAGGTAAGAACCTTGGTATAGTGAGGAAGCCAAAATCAACTATGGAAAGGTTAAGTGATAAGTCACGAATGAATGCCACGGAATAGTTCGAAAAGTTCGAACAGTTCAAAGAACTAAAGAGAATAAAATCTCACACTTTATTACTGAAAAAATCAGCTCTCTAAAAATTGGTCAGAAGGTAAGCACCAGCCTTAAATAGGTTAAACCGCAATATTACATAAAAAAAATAACCTTCCCAAATGGTTCTCATGGGATAGCAAACTAATTAGAAAGTAAATCTAAGTGTTACCCTAGAAAACTTACAAAATATTACCAATATCTTTAGAACTAAATAAAGGGGAAGTTAATCTATTCTACTTGTTAAAGAATAGAAGTGATATATTTTGGAAGCTAACTTAAATATATCATAACTGACATGTGCAGCTCTTACCCTTTAATCTTCTCTCAACTTCCATTCTTGAAATTATTCATCCTCTTTATCTCTGACTGAGATACATTTCTTCAAAATACTTGTCCTCCTATCAATCAGCCAAAATATATTTGTTGAAGCACTTGCACTTTTAATGTTTACCCGGAAATACATTTGTTGAGAATAATATTTGTGCTCCATTTTGGGCTGCAGTTGTAATGAGTTTGATATTGGGAATGCATGACCCTCACTTGTCAGCAGCTTCATGCCCACCAATCTTCTCATCCGAGTTTTTGCCTTCGAATCAAAACAAACATTATTTGGCCTTCCTCAAACCCGTATCTGGGATCACATCATTCTGCCCTCAAATGATGCGAACCTCGCCAACACCGCAATGAAACCCGATACCAAGCATGATATGAACCTCATAAATTGGCGACGAAAACCGTGTTCGACTAAGGTCTCTAGGAAGCTGGTTCTTATGAAGTTGGAAAGGTGAAACCTTGACCCATTACCTATAAAGAGGTAAGAACCTTGGCATAGTGAAGATGCCGTAAATTGATAAGTAGGGAATGAATGCCACAAATTACTATAATAAGTTCGAACAGTTCTTCAAAGAACAAAAAGAATAAAATCTCACACTTTATTGCGCAATAATATGCTCTCTAAAAATTTGTCCAAAGGCAAGCACCGATCTTTAAATAAGTCAAAGTGTACTATTACTAAAAAATAACATTCCTAAATGGTTCTCACGGGGTAGGAAACTAACTAGAAAGAAAATCTAAGTATTACCCTAGAGAAGTTACAAAACATTACTAGTATCTTCAGAACTAAACAAAGGAGAGATAATATATTCTACATGTTAAAGGAGGAAAGTGATATATTTTTGAAGCTAACTTTAATATGTCATAACTAACATGTGCAGCTCTTGCCCTTTAAGCTTCCCTCAGCTTCCTTTCCTGAAAATATTCTTCCCCTTAATATCTGGCTAAGATATATTCCTTAAAAATACTTGTCGTCTTACCAATCAGCCCAAATATTTTTGTTAAAACACTTGCACTTTTGATGTTTAGTTGAAATATATTCGTTGAAAATAATATTTGTGCCCCCATTTTCGGTTGCAATTGTAATGAGTTTGATAACAGAAATCCATGATCCTCACTTGTCAACAGCTTCACGCCCACCAATCTTCTCATTTGGGCTCTTGTCTCTGAATCAAAAGGAACATCATTTGGCATTCCTCAAACCCGTATCTAGGATCACATCTTCTACTCTCAACTGATGCGAACCTCACCAACACCATAATGAAACCTGATACCAAGTATGATATGAACATCATCAACTGGTGACAAAACCCGTATTCGACTAAGGTCTTTAGGAAATGTGCCTTTGTCAAACTCGAAAGGTGAAATCTTGACCCATTACCTATAAGGAGTTGAGAACCTTGGAATAGTGAAGACGCCACAATCAACTATCGAATGGTTGATTTATAAATCGGGGATGAATGCCACGGAATACTCCAATAAGTTTGAATAGTTCTGCAAAGAATTAAAGCGATTAAAATCTCACATTTTATTACTGAATAATTTGCTCTCTAAAAATCCGTCCAAAGGATGGGACCAGCCTTTAAATATGCCAAAGTACAATATTACATAAAAAAATAACCTTCCTAAATGGTTCTCATGGGATAGGAAACTAATTAGAAAGTAAATCTAAGTGTTACCTTAGAGAAATTAAAAAATATTACTAATATCTTCATAACTAAATAAAGGGAAAGGTAATATATTCTAGTTGTTAAAGGAGGAAAGTGATATATTTTGGTAGCTAACTTAAATATATCTTAACTAACAGTTGCCACTCTTGCACTTTAAACTTCTCTCAACTTCCTATCCTGCAAATATTCTTCCTCTTGATATCGGGCTGAGATATATTTCTTCAACATACTTGTCCGTCTCTCAATCAGCCAAAATATATTTGTTGAGGTACTTGCTCTTTTGATGTTTAGCTAAAATGTATTTGTTGAGAATAATATTTGTGCTCCATTTTGGGCTACATTTGTAATGAGTTTGACATTGAGAATCCATGATCCTCACTTGTCAACAGCTTCACGTCCACCAATCTTCGCGGTCGAGCTCTTGTCTTCGAATCAAAAGGAACATCGTTTTTCCTCAAACCTGTATTTGGGATCACGTCATTCTAATCTCAAATTGATGCAAACCTCGCTAACATCGTATTGAAACTTGATACCAAGTATGATATGGACCTCATCAACAAGTGATGAAAACCGTATTCAACTAAGGTCTCTAGGAAACGTGTCTTTGTTAAGATCAAAAGGTGAAACCTTGACCCATTACCTATAGGGGGTAAGAACATTGGTATAGTGAAGATGCCACAATCAACTATGAAAGGGTTGATTGATAAGTCAGGGTTGAACGTTATGTAATACTCCGATAAGTTCAAATAGTTCTTCAAAGAACTAAAGAGAATAAAATCTCACACTTTATTACTAAATAATCTGTTGTCTAAAAAATCATCCAAAGGCAAGCATTAGCCTTTAAATAGCTCAAAGTGCAATATTAAATAAAAAATAACCTTCCTAAATGCTTCCCATGGGATGGGAAACTAATTATAAAGTAGATCTAAGTGTTTCCCAGGGAAATTACAAAATATTACCATTATCTTTAGAGCTAAAGAAAGGGGAAGGTAATTATTCTACTTGTTAAAGGAGAAAAGTGATATATATTGGAAGCTAACCTAAATATATCATAACTAACATGTGCAACTCTTACCCTTTAAGATTCTCTCAACTTCCTTTCTTGAAAATATTCTTCCTATTTATATCTGGCTGAGATATATTTCTTCAAAATACTGGTCCTCCTGCCAATCAGCCAAAAAATATTTATTGAAGGACTTGCACTCTTCATGTTTATCTGAAATATATTGTTGAGAAGAAAATTTGTGAATCCATGATCCTCACTTGTCAACAGTTTCATGCGCACCAATCTTCTCATTCGAGCCCTTGTCTTCAAATCAAAAGGAACATCATATGGCATTTTTCAAACCCATATTTGGGATCACATCATTCTACTATACAACGCTGCGATCCTCGCCAACACCGTAATGAAACTCGATACCAAGTATGATATGACTGCATCAACTGGTGACGAAACTTGTATTCGACTAAGATCCCCCTGAAACGTGCCATTGTCAACCTCGAAAGGTGAAACATTGACCCATTACTTATGAAGAGGTAAGAACCTTGGTATAGTGAAGACGCCACAATCAACTATGGAAGAGTTGATTGATAAGTCAGGGATGAACGGGACAGAATAGTCCGATAAGTTCGAACAGTTCTCTAAAGGACTAAAGAGAATAAAATCTCACACATTATTACTGAATAATCTACTCTGTAAAAATTCGTCTAGAAGCAAGCACCAGTTTTTAAATAGCTCAAAGTGCAATATTACATAAAAAAAACTTCCTAAATGGTTCTCATGGGATAGAAAACTAATTAGAAAACAAATCAAAGTGTTAACTTAGAGAAATTGCCAAATATTCCCAATATCTTCAGAACTAAACAAAGGGGAATGTAATATATTATATTTGTTAAAGGAGAAAAGTGATATATTTTTGAAGCTAACTTAAATATATCATAACAAACATGTGCTACTCTTGCGATTTAAACTTCTCTCAACTTCCTTTCCTGAAAATATTATTCCTTTTTATATCTGGTTGATATATATTTCTTCAAAATTCTTGTCCTCCTATCAATAAGCCAAAATATACTTGTTGAAGCACTTGCACTTTTAATGTTGAGCTAAAATACGTTTGTTGAGACTAATATTTGTGCTCATTTTTTAGTTGCATTTGTAATGAGTTGGATATTGTTAATCCATGATCTTCACTTGTCAACAGCTTTAGCCCACCAATCTTCTCATTCGAGCTCTTATCTCCGAATTAAAGGGAACATCATTTGGCATTTCTAAAACCCGTATTTGGGATCACATCCTTCGGCTCGCAAATGGTGCGAACCTCACCAACGCCGTAATGAAACCTAATAGCAAGTATGATATGAACCTCATCAGTTGGTGACGAAACCTGTATTCGACTACGGTCTTCAAGAAACATGTTCTTATCAAGTTCGAAAGGTGAAAACTTGACCCATTACCTATAAAGAGGTAAGAACCTTGGCATAGTGAAGGTGCCACAACCAACCATGGAAGGTTTGACTGATAAATAGGGAATAAACGCTAGAGAAAACTCCGATAAGTTCGAACAGTTCTTCAAAGAACGAAAGAGAACAAAATCTCACATTTTATTACTGAATAATTTGCTCTCTAAAAATTCATCTAAAGGCAAGCACCAGCCTTTAAATAGGACAAAGTACGATGTTACATCAAAAATAACCTTCCTAAATGGTTCTTATCTGACAGGAAACTAATTAGAATGTAAATCTAAGTATTACCCCAGAGAAATTACAAAATATTACCAATATCTTCAAAACTAAATAAAGGGGAAGGTAATATATTCTACTTGTTAAAGAAGGAAAGTGGTATATTTTGGAAGCTAGCTTTAATATATCATAACAAACATGTGCAGCTCTTGCCCTTTAAGCTTCTCTTACCTTCCTTTCTAGAAAATATTCTTCCCCTTTATATCTAGCTCATATATATTTCTCAAAAATACTTGTCCTCTTGTCAATCTGCCAAAATATATTTGTTTAAGCACTTGCACTCTTGATGTTTAGCTGAAATATATTTGTTGAGAATAATATTTGTGCTCCATTTTGGGTTGCATTTGAAATGAGTTTGATAATGTAAATCTATGATTCTCACTTGTCAACAGCTTCGTACCCACCAATCTCCTTGTTCGAGCTCTTCTCTTCGAAACAAAAGGAACATCATTTGGCATTCCTCAAGCCTGTATCTGGGATCACATCATTCTGCTCACAAATGATGCGAATCTCGCCAACACCGTAATCAAAACCGATACCAAGTATGATATGAACATCATCAACTGGTGACAAAACCCGTATTTGACTAAGGTCTCTAGAAAACGTGCCCTTGTTAAGCTCAAAAGGTGAAAGTTTGGCCCATTACCTATAAAGAGGTAAGAACCTTCGTATAGTGAAGATGCCACAATCAACTATCAAAGGGTTGATTTATATGTCGGGGATGAATGCCACAGGATACTCCAATAAGTTCGAACAGTTCTACAAAGAACTGAAGCGAATAAAATCTCACATTTTATTACAGAATAATCTGTTGTCTAAAAATTCATCCAAAGGATGGCACCAGCCTTTAAATATACCAAAGTGCAATATTACATAAAAAATAACCGTCCTAAATGGTTCTCATGGGAGATGAAACTAATTTGAAAGTAAATCTAACTATTAACGTAGAGAAATTACCAAATATTACAAATATCTTTAGAACTAAACAAAGGGGAAAGTAATATATTCTACTTGTTAAACGGGATCTGTTGTCTAAAAATTCATCCAAAGGATGGCTCCAGCCTTTAAATATACCAAAGTGCAATATTACATAAAAAATAACCGTCCTAAATGGTTCTCATGGGAGATGAAACTAATTTGAAAGTAAATCTAACTATTAACGTAGAGAAATTACCAAATATTACAAATATCTTTAGAACTAAACAAAGGGGAAAGTAATATATTCTACTTGTTAAACGGGGAAAGTGATATATTTTGGAAGCTA
This sequence comes from Lagerstroemia speciosa, assembly GCA_037672795.1. Taxonomy (NCBI): domain Eukaryota; kingdom Viridiplantae; phylum Streptophyta; class Magnoliopsida; order Myrtales; family Lythraceae; genus Lagerstroemia; species Lagerstroemia speciosa. The sequence continues at coordinate 9,753,012 of CM075303.1, read as the reverse complement.
ACTTAGATATATCATAACTAACATGTGTCGCTCGTGGCCTTTAAGCTTCTCTCGATTCCCGATCTTGAAAATATTCTTTCTCTTCATGTTTGGCTAAGATATATTTCTTCAAAATACTTGTCCTTTTGTCAACTAGCGAAAAATGTTTATTGAAGCACTTGCTCTCTTGACATTGTGAATCCACGATTCTCACTTGTCAACAACTTCACGTCCACCAATCTTCCCGTCCAAGCTATTGTCTCCAAATCAAAACGATCATAATTTGGCATTTCTAAAACCCGTATTTGGGACGACATTGTTCTGCTCTCAAAATGATGCGAACCTCGCCAATACCATAATGAAACCCGATACCAAAGATGATATGAACCGCATGAACTGGTGACAAAACCTGCATTCGACTAAGGTCCCCATTAAACGTGTCCTTGTCAACTTAGAAAGGTGGAACCTTGACCCATTACTTATAAAGAGGTAAGAACCTTAGTGTAGTAAAGACGTCACAGTCAACTATAGAATGGTTGATTGATAAATCGGGGATGAACGCGACAGAATAGTCCGATAAGTTCGAACAATTCTTCAAAGAACTAAAGCGAATAAAATCTCACACTTTATTACTGAATAATCTGCTCTCTAAAAATTCATCTAAAGGCAAGCACCCGTTTTTAAATCACCGAAAGTGCAATATTATATCAAAAACAACCTTCCTAATTGGTTGTCATGGGATAGGAAACTAATTAGATAGCAAATCAAAGTGTTACTCTAGAGAAATTGCAAAATATTCAAAATATCTTCAGAACTAAACAAAGCGGAAGGTAATATATTCTAATTGTTAAAGGAGAAAAGTGATATATTTTGGAAGCTAACTTAAATATCATAACTAAAGAGGTATATTCTCTCAACCTCCTTTCTTAAAAATATGTTTCCTCTATATATCTGGCTGAGATATGTTTCTTCAAAATACTTGTCCTCTTGTCAATCAACGAAAATATATTTATTGAAGCACTTGCACTCTTGATGTTCAATTTAAATATATTTGTTGAGAATAAAATTTTTGTTCTATTTTGGGTTGCATTTGTAATGAGTTTGATATTGTGAATCCATGATCCTCACTTCTCAATAGCATCATGCCAACCAATCTTCTCGTTCGAGCTCTTGTCTCTGAATCAACAGGAACATCATTTGGCATTCGTCAAACCCGTATATGGGATCAGATCATTCTGCTCTCAAATGATGCGAACCTCGCCAACACTATAATGAAACCCGATACCAAGTGTGATATGAACCTCATCAATTGGTGAGGAAACCTGTATTTGATTAAGAACTCCAAGAAAAGTGTCCTTGTTGAGCTCAAAAGGCGAAACCTTGACCCAATACCTAAAAAGGGATAAGAACCTTGGTATAATGAAGATGCCGCAATCAACTATGGAAGGGTTGATTGATAGGTCGAGGATGACTGCCACGAAATACTCTGATAAGTTCAAACAGTTCTTCAAAGAACCAAAGAGAATATAATCTCACACTTTATTACTGAATAATCTGCTCTCTCGAAAATTCATCAGAAGGCAAGTACCAGACTTTAAATGGGTCAAAGTGCAATATTACATCAAAATAAGCATCCTAAATGGTTCCCATGGGATAGAAAACTAATTAAAAAGCAAATCTAAGTGTTACCGCAGAGAAATTACAAAATATTACAAATATCTTCAAAACTAATCAAAGGGGAAGGTAATCTATTCTGCTTATTAAAGGAGAAAAGTGATATTTTTTTGGAAGCTAACTTAAATATGTCATAACTAACATGTGTAGCTCTTGCCCTTTAAGCTTCTCTCAACTTCCTTTCTTGAAATTATTCTTCCTCTTTATCTCTGGTTGACAGATATTTCTTGAAAATACTTGTCCTCATGTCAATCAGCCAAAATATATTTATTGAAGTATTTATACTCTTGATGTATAGCTGAAATATATTTATTGAGAAAAACATTTGTGCTCCATTTTGGGCTGCACTTGTAATGTGTTTGATATTGTGAATCCATGATCCTCACTTGTCAACAGCTTCACGCCCGCCAATCTTCTCATTTGAGCTCTTATCTCCGAATCAAAAGGAACATCATTTGGCATTTCTCAAACCCATATCTGGGGTCACATCATTCTGCTGCACAATGATGCGAACCTTGCCAACACCATAACGAAGCCTGATACCAAGTATGATAAGAACCTTATCAGCTGGTGATGAAACACATATTCGACTAAGGTCTCCAGGAAACCTTTTGTTATCAAGCTAGAAAGGTGAAACCTTGACCCATTACCTATAAAGAGGTAATAACCTTGGGATAGTGAAGATGTCGCAACCAACTATGGAAGGGCTGATTGATACGTGGGGAATGAACACCACGAATAACTACGATAAGTCCGAACAGTTCTTCAAAGAACTAAAGAGAATAAAATCTCACACTTTATTACAGAATAATCTGCTGTCTAAAAATTCGTACAAAGGCAAGCACCAGCCTTTAAAAAGGACAAAGTGCAATATTGCCACAAAAATAACATTCCTAAATGGTTCTCATGGGATAGTAAACTAAGTAGAAAGTAAATCTAAGTGTTACCCCAGAGAAAGTGCAAAATATTACAAATATCTTCAGAACTAAATAAGGGGGAAGGTAATGTATTATTCTTGTTAAAGGAGAAAAGAGATATATTTTTGAAGCTAACTTAAATATATTTTAACTAACTTGTGCCACTCTTGCCCTTTAAGTGTCTCTCAACTTCCTATCTTGAAAATATTCTTCCTTTTTACATCTGGTTGAGATTTATTTCTTCAAAATATTTGTCCTCTTGTAAATCGGCCAAAATAAATTTTTTGAAGGACCTTTACCCTTGATGTATAGTTGAAATATATTTGTTGAAAATAATCTTTGTGCTTCATTTTGGGCTGCATTTGCAATGGGTTTGACATTGCAAATTCATGATCCTCACCTGTCAACAGCTTCACACCCACCAATCCTCTCTTTCGAGCTCTTGTCTTCAAATCAAAAGGAAAATCATTTGTCATTCCTCAAACCCGTATTTGGGATCACATCATTCTCCTCTGAAATTGATGTGAACCTCGTCAACACCGTAATGAAACCCAATACCATGTATGACATAAACCTCATCAACTAGTGGCAAAACCTGTGTTTGACTAAGGTCACCAGGAAATGTGTTCTTGTGAAGCTCAAAAGGTGAAACCTTGACCAATTACTTATCAGGAGGTAAGAACCTTAGTATAGTGAAGATGCCACAATCAACTATGGAAGGGTTGATTGATAAGTCAAGTATGAATGCCATGGAATACTTCGATAAGTTCAAATAGTTCTTCAAAGAACTAAAGAGAATAAAATCTCACACTTTATTAATGAATAATCAGCTCTCTAAAAGTTCGTTCAAAGGGAAGCACCTGCCATTAAAAAGGCCAAAGTGCAATATTACATCAAAATTAACCTTCCTAAGTGGTTCTCATGGGATAGGAAACTAATTAGAAAGCAAATCTAAGTGTTACCGCAGAGAAATTACAAAATTTTACCAATATCTTCAGAACTAAATAAGGGGAAAGGTAATATATTCTACCTGTTAAAGGAGGAAAGTGATATATTTTGGAAGCTAACTTAAATATATCATAACTAACATGTGCAACCCTTGCCCTTTAAACTTCTTCAAACTTCTTTTCTTGACAATATTATTTCTCTTTATATCTAGCTAAGATATATTTCTCGAAAATACTTATCCTCTTGTCAATTAGCTAAAATATATTTTTGAAGCACTTGCACTCTTGATGTTTACCTAAAATATATTTGTTGAGAATAATATTTGTGCTTGGGTTGCATTTGTAATGTGTTTGATATTGTGAATCCATGATCCTTGTCAAAAGCTTCACGCCAACTAATTTTCTTGTTCGAGCTCTTGTCTCCAAATCAAAAGGAACAACATTTGGCATTCCTCAAACCGTACATGGGATCAGATCATTCTACTCTCAAATGATGCTAACCTCACCAACACTATAATGACACCCGAAACCAAGTATGATATGAACCTCATCAACTATTGATGAAACTCGTATTCGATGAAGGTCTCCAGAAAACGTCTCTTTGTGAAGCTTGAAAGGTGAAATGACCCATTACCTATAAAGAGGTAAGAACCAAGGTATAGTGAAGTTGCCACAATCAACTATGGAAGAATTGTTTGATAAGTAGGGGATAAATGCCACGGAATACTTCGATAACTTGAAAAAGTTCTTCCAAGAACTAAAGAGAATAAAATCTCACACTTTATTACTGAATAATCTGCTGTTGAAATATACAATGGCAAGCACCAGCCTTTAAATAGATCAAAGTGCAATATTACATTAAAAATAACCTTCCTAAATGGTTCTCATGGGATAGGAAACTAATGAGAAAGCAAATCTAAGTGTAACCCTAAAGAAATTAAAAAATATTACCACTATCTTTAGAACGAAACGAAGGAGAAGGTGATATATTCTACCTGTTAAAGGAGGAAAGTGATATTTTGAAAGTTAACTTAAATATATCATAACTAACATGTGTAACTCTTGCCCTTTAAACATCTCTAAACTTCCTTTCTTGAAAACATTTTTCCTTTTTATATTTGACTGAGATATATTTCTTCAAAATACTTGTCCTCTTTTCAATCAGCCAAAATATATTTCTTGAAGCACTTATACTCTTGATGTTTAGCTGAATGTATTTGTTGAGAATAATATTTGTGCTCTATTTTGGGCTGCATTTGTATTGAGTTCGATATTGTGAATCCATGATCCACACTTGTCAATAGCTTCATACCCACCAAGCTTGTCATTTGAGCTCTTTTCTCCGAATCAAAAGGAACATCATTTGGCATTCCTCAAACCCGTATCGAGGATCGCATCATTTTGTTCACAAATGATGCGAACCTCGCCAATACCGTAATTAGATGCGATCCCAAGCATGATATGAACCTCATCAACTAGTGATGAAACCCGTATTTGACTAAGGTCTCTAGGAAATGCGTCCTTGTCCAGCTCGAAAGGTAGAACCTTAATCCATTGCCTATAAAGAGATAAGAAAATAGGTGCAGTGAAGACGCCACAATCGACTATGGAAGGGTTAATTGATAAGTAGGGGATGAACGCCACGGAACACTCCTATAAGTTCGAACAGTTCTTCAAAGAACTAAGGAGAATAAAATCTCACACTTTATTACTGAATAACCTGCTTTCTAAACATTTGTCCAAAGACAAGCACCAGCCTTTAAATAGGCCAAAGTGCTATATCACATAAAAAGTGACCTTCCTAAATGATTCTCATGGGATAGGAAACTAATTCGAAAACAAATCTAAGTGTTGCCCCAGAGAAATTGTAAAACATTTCCAGTATCTTCATAACTAAACAAAGGGGAAGGTAATATAATTTGCTTGTTAAAGGAGGAATGTGATATATTTTGGGAGCTAACTTTAATATATCATAACTAACATGTGCCGCTGTTACACTTTAAACTTCTCTCAACTTCCTATCCTGGAAATATTCTTCCTCTTGATATCTGGCTGAGATATATTTCTTCAACATACTTGTCCTCTTCTCAATTAGCCAAAATATATTTGTTAAAGTAGTTGCACTCTTAATGTTTTGCTAAAATATATTTGTTGAGCATAATATTTGTGCTCCTTTTTGGGCTGCATTTGTAATGCGTTTGATATTGTGAATCCATGATCCTCACTCGTCAACAACTTTGCGCCCACCAATCTTCTCGTTCCAGCTCTTATCTCCGAATCAAAATGAACATCATTTGGCATTCCTCAGACTCGTATTCGGAATCACATCATTCTGTACTCAATTGATGCGAACCTTGCCAACACCGTAATGAAACCAAATACCAAGTATGATATAAACCTCATCTACTAGTGACGGAACCCGTATTCGATTGATGTCTTTAGGAAACGTGTCCTCGTCAAACTTGAAAGGTGAAGCCTTGAGCCATTACCTATAAAGAGGTAAGAACCTAGGTATTGTGAAGACACCACAATGAACTATGGAAGAGTTGTTTGATAAGTCAAGGATGAACGCCATGAAATGCTCCGATTAGTTCAAACACTTCTTCAAAAAACTAAAGAGAATAAAATCTCATATTTTATTACTGAATAATCTGCTATCTAAAAATTCTTCCAAAGACAAGACCAGCCTTTAAATAGGCCAAAGTGCGATATTACAAAAAAAATAACCTTCCTAAATGGTTCTCATGGGATATGAAACTAATAAGAGAGCAAATCAAAGTGTTACCCCGGAGAAATTACAAAATATTACCAATATCTTTAGAACTAAACAAAGGGGAAGGTAATATATTCTACTTGTTAAAGGAGGAAAGTGATATATTTTGGAAGCTAACTTAAATATATCATAACTCGTTTGTGCAGCGCTTACACTTTAAGCTTCTCTCAATTTCCTTTCTTGAAAATATTCTTCCTCTTCATATCTAGCTGAGATATATTTCTTCAAAATACTTGTCATCTTGTCAATCAACTAAAATATATTTGTTGAAGCACTTGCACTCTTGATATTTAACTGAGATATATTTTTTGAGAATAATATTTATGCTCCATTTTGGACAACAATTGTAATGAGTTTGATATTGTGAATCCATGATCCTCACTTGTCAACGGCTTCACACCCACCAAACTTCTCATTTGAGCTCTTGTCTCTAAATCAAAATGAACATCATTAGGCATTCTTCAAACCTGTATCTGGGATCACATCATTTGCTCTCAAATAATGTGAACCTTGTCAATACCATAATGAAACACAATACCAAGTATGATATGAACCTCATCAACTATTGACGAAACCCATATCCGACTAAGGTATCTAGGAAACGTGTCCTTGTCAAGCTCGAATGGTGAAACCTTAACCCATTACCTATAAAGAGGTAAGAACCTAGGTATAGTGAAGACGTCACAATCAGCTATGGAAGGGTTGATTGATAAGTCGGGGATGAACACCACGGACTACTCCGATAAGTTCAAACATTTCATCAAATAAGTAAAGGGAGTAAAATCTCACACTTTATTATTGAATAATCTGCTCTCTAAAAATTCGTCAAAAGGCAAGCACCAGCCTTTCAATAGGCCATAGTGCAATATTACAGCAAAAATAACCTTCCTAAATGGTTCTAACGGGATAGAAAACTAATTAGAAAGCAAATCTAAGTGTTACCCCATAAAAATTACAAAATATTACCAATATCTTTAGAACTAAACGATGGGGAAGGTAATATATTCCACTTTTTAAGGGAGAAAAGTGATATATTTTGGAAGATAACTTAAATATATTAATAACTAACATGTGCAGCTCTTGCTCTTTAAGCTTCTTTCAACTTCCTTTCATGAAAATATTCTTCCTCTATCTCTTTGGCTGAGATATATTTCTTGAAAATACTTGTCCTCTTGTCCATCAACTAAAATATATTTTTTGAAGCACTTGCACTCTTGCATTTGCAATTAGTTTGATATTGTGAATCCATGATCCTCACCTGTCAACAACTTCCTGCCCACCAATCTTCTCGTTCAAGCTCTTGCTCTGAATCAAAAGGAACATCATTTGGCATTCCTCAAACTCGTATCCGAGATCGCATCATTCTGCTCTCAAATGATGCGAACCTCGCCAACACCATAATGAAACGCGGTACCAAGTATGATATGAACCTCATCAACTGGTGACGAAACTTGTATTCGATTAAGGTTCTCCAGGAAATGTGTCCTTGTCAAGCTCGAAAGGTGAAACCTTTACCCATTACCTATAAAGATGTTAGAACCTAGGTACGATGAAGGCGTCACACAACTATGGAAGGGTTGATTGATAAGTCAGGGATGAGCACCATAGAATACTCCTATAAGTTCGAGCAGTTCTTTAAAGAAATAAAGAGAATAAAATCTCACACTTTATTACTGAATAATCTTATCTCCAAAAATTTGTCCAAAGGCAAGCTCCAGCCTTTAAGTAGGCAAAAGTGCAACATTACATCAAAATTAACCTTCCTAAATGGTTCTCATGCGATAAGAAGCTAATTAGAAAGGAAATCTAAGTGTTACCCCAGAAAAATTACAAAGTGTTACCAATATCTTCCTAACTAAATAAAGGAAAAGGTAATATGTTCTACTTGTTAAAGGTGAAAAGTGATATATTTTCGAAGCTAGCTTAAATATATCATAACTAATATGTGCAGCTCTTGCCCTTAAAATTTCTCTCAACTTCCTTTCTTGAAAATATTTTTCCTCTTGATATTTGGCTGAGATATGTTTCTTCAAAATACTTGTCCTTTTGTCAATCGGGCAAAATATATTTGTTGAAGCACTTGCACTCTTGAGATTTGGTTGAAATATATTTGCGTAGTGTAATATTTGTGCTCTATTTTGGGCTACATTTGTGATGAGTTTGATATTGTAAATCCATAATCCTAACTTGCCAATAGCTTCACGTCCACCAATCTTCTCGTTTGAGCTCTTGTCTCCTAATCAAAAGGAACATCATTTGGCATTCCTCAAACCCGTATATGGGATCACACCACTTCTCATCATTGGTCTATGAAATATTTTGATTGCACTCTTCTAGCTCGTACCCTGGATCACATCACGATTGGCCGTGGTTTGGGACAAGAGCAAGTCCGTCATCACAGGAAATTTTGGTCCCGATTTGCATTAAGACGACTTGAGGGCGATCATTGAACCTTGCCGATGGCAATGGAGCCATTTCTGGCCAAAGTTATGATGGGTTGTTCGTGGTTTGAGAGTAGGGAAAATTTGTCATCGTAGGAAATTTTTGTCTCGATTTATATTTCGGACAACTTGAGAATGATGTTGAGCCATGCATATTGCAATGGAGCTATTTCTAGCAAAAGTTACAACGGATCGCCCTTGGTTCAGAACAAGGGCAAGTCCATCATCACCGGAAATTTTGGTCTTGATATACATTCGGACAACTTGAGGGTGATGATTGAGCCTTGCTAATCGCAATGGAGCAATTTTTGGCCAAAGTTAGAAGGACCGTCCGTGGTTCGGGACAAGGCATGTGAAATTTCAGTCCCAATTTAAATTTAGGATGATTTAAGCGCGATCATTGAGCCTTGGCGATTGCAATGGAGTCATTTCCGGCCAAAGTTACGATGGATCGTCTATGGTTCGGGACAAAGGCAAATCTGTCATCGTGGGAAATTTCAGTCTCAATTTCAATTTTGGACGACTTGAGGCGATCATTGAGACTTGGTGATTGTAATGGAGTCATTTTAGACCCAAGTTACAACCGATCATCTGTGGTTTGGGACAAAAGCCAAATCCGTCATCATGGGAAATTTCGATCCTGCTTTACATTTAGGATGACTTGAGGGCGATCGTCAAGTCTTGCTAATCGCAATGGAGCCATTTACGGCCAAAGTTACAACGGATTGTCTGTGGTTTGGCACAAAGAGCAAATCTGTCATCGTGGGAAATTTCTTTCTTGATTTACATTTCGAACGACTTGAGGGCGATCACTAAGGCTTGCCGATCGCAATGGAACCATATCCGGCCAATGTTATGTGGATGGCCCATGGTTTGAGACAAGAGCAAATTTGTTATCGCAGGAAATATCAGTCTCGATTTACATTTCGGACAACTTGAGGATGATCACTAAGCATTGCTCGTCACAATGGAGCTATTTTCGGCCAAAGTCACAACAGATCGTCTGTGGTTCGGGACAAGGGCAAATTCATCATCATTGGAAATTTCGGTCTCTATTTACATTTTGGACAACTGGAGGGCAATCATTGAGCCTTGCTGATCGCAATGGAGCCATTTCCGACCATAGTTACGACGGATCGTCCGGGGTTTGGGACAATGGCAAATCCATTATCCCGGGAAATTTCACTCCCGATTTAAATTTCTGACGAGTTGAGGGTGATCATTGAGCCTTGCTGATCGCAATGGAGCCATTTTTGGCCAAAGTTACGGTGGATCGCCCGTGGTTAGGGACAAGGGCAAATCCATCATCACGGGAAAATTCAACCCTGATTTACATTTTGAACTACTCGAGGGCGATCAGTGAGCCTTGCTAATCGCAATGGAGCCATTTTTGGCAACAGTTACGATTGATCGTCCATCGTTCGAGACAATGGGCAAATCGGTCATCATGAGAATTTCTTTATCGATTTACATTTCGGACTACTTGAGGGTGATCTTTGAGCCTTGGTGATTGCAATGGATCCATTTTTTGCCAAAGTTATGATGCCTCATCCGTGGTTTGACAAGGGCAAATCCATCATTATGCGAAATTTCGGTCTTGATTTACATTTCGGACAATTTGAGGGCTATCATTGAGTCTTGCTGATTGAGATGGAGCCATTTCCAGCAATAGTTACGACGAATTGTCCATGGTTCGGGATAAGGGTAAATCGATCATTGCGAGAAATTTCAGTCTTGATTTACATTTCAGACGACTTAAGGTCGATCATCGAGCCTGGCCTGTCACAATGGAGATATTTCTTGCAAAAGTTGTGACGGGTCATCCGTCGTTTGGGAGAAGGGTAAATCCATCATCGCGGGAAATTTCATCCTCAAATTACATTTTGGACGAGTTGATGGCGATCATTGAGCCTTGGTGATCGAAATGGTGCCATTTCAGGCGACAGTTATGATGGATCATTGTTGGTTCGAGATAAGGGCAAATTCATCATCACTGGAGATTTCATTCTCAATTTACATTTCAGATGACTTGACGGTGATCATTGAGCCTTGCTGATCGCAATGGAGCCATTTCTGGCCAAATTTACAACGGATCATCCGTGGTTCGAAACAAGGTTAAATCCATAACTGTGGGAAATTTTGCTCTCGAGTTACATTTCTAACGACCTGAGGGTGATTGCTGAGCCTTATTGATCACAATGAAGCTATTTTCGACAAAAGTTACAATGGATGTCCGTGGTTCGGGACAAGGGCAAATCCGTCATTCGAGAAACTTCGCTCTCGATTTACATTTCAGACAACTGGAGGGTGATCATTGGGCCTTCCAGATTGCAATGGAGCCATTTCCGACCAAAGTTACGATGGATCGTCTGTGATTCGGGACAAGTGCAAATCCATCATCAGGGGAAAGTTTGATCTTGATTTACAATTTGCATGACTTGAGGGCAATCATTGAGCCTCACTGATCACAATGGAGCCATTTCCGACAAAAGTTACAGTGGATTGTCTATCGTTCGAGACAATGGACAAATCTGTCATCACAGGAATTTCTTTCTCGATTCACATTTCCGACTAATTGAGGGCGATCATCGAGCCTTAGTGGCTGCAATGGATCAATTTCTAGCCAAAGTTACGACATCTCGTCCGTGGTTCAAGACAAGGGCAAATCCATCTTGCAAGAAATTTCGGTCTCGATTTACATTTCGGACAACTTGAGGGCGATCACTGAGCCTTGCTAATTGAGATGGAGCCATTTCCAGCAGAAGTTATGATGAATTGTCTAGGTTCGGAATAAGGGTAAATCCTTCATCACATGAAACTTCATACTCGATTCACATTTCAGACGACTTAAGGTCGATCATTGAGCCTGGCTAATTGCAATAGAGACATTTCCTGCAAATGTTGCGACGGATTGTCCGTCATTCGGGACAAGGGCAAATTCGTCATCGCGGGAAATTTCATCCTCAATTGACATTTCACACAAGTTGAGGGCAATCATTGACCTTGTGATCGCAATGGTGCCATTTCAGGCAAAAGGTACAATGGATTGTCATTGGTTCGGGATAAGGGCAAATCCATTATCATGGAAAATTTCTTTCTCAATTTACATTTTGGACAACTTGAGAGTGATCATTGAGCCTTGTCAATAGCAATGGAGCCATTTTCGGCCAAAGTTACGATAGATCGTCCGTGGTTTGAGACATGGGCAAATCCATCACCGCGGGAAATTTCGGTCTCAATTTACATTTCTGACGAATTGAGGGCGATCACTGAGCCTTGCTGATCGCAATGAAGCTATTTCCGATGAATGTTACAATGGATCATCCCTGGTTCAAAACAAGTGCAACTCCATGATCGTGGTAAATTTCTGTCTCCATTGACATTTTGAACAAGTTGAGGGCGATCATTGAGGCTTGCCGATCATAATGGAGCCATTTTCGGCAAAAGTTATGACGGATTGTTCGTGGTTAGGGACAAGGGCAGCTCTGACATAACATGAAATTTCGGTCTCGATTTACAGTTCAGATGACCTGCGGGTGATCATTGAGGCTTGCTGATCGAAATGGAGTCATTTTCGACCAAAGTTATGAGAATCGTTTGTGGTTCAGCACAAGGGCAAATCCATCATCACGGGAAATTTCTTTTTGGATTTACATTTTGGATAGCTTGAGAGCGACCATTGAATGTTGGTGATCGCAATGGCGTCCTTTTTCCGACAAAAGTTACCATCAATTGTCCATGGCTCGGGATAAGGGAAAATCCATCATCGCAGGAAATTTCGATCTCGATTTACATTTCAGATGACTTGAGGGTGATCAGTGAGCCTTGGTGATCGCATTGGAGTTATTTCCGACCAAAATTACAACTGATTGCTAGTGGTTCGGGATAAATATAAATCTGTCCATGCGAAAAATTTCTTTCTAGATTTACATTTCGGACGGCTTGATAGCGACTGTTGCGCATCGGTGATTGCAATGGAGTCATTTTTGGCAAAATTTACCACAGATTGTCACTGGTCTAGGATAAGGGTAAATTCATTATCCTAGGAAATTTCAGTCTAGATTTACATTTCAGATGACTTGAGGGTGATTAGTGAGCCTTGATGATCGCAATGGAGTCATTTCAGGCCAAAGTTATGATAGATCGTCCATGGTCCGGTGCAAGGGCAAAGACGTCATCGCAGGAAATTTCTTCATTGATTCACATTTCAGACGAGTTGAGGGTGATTTTGAGCGTTGGTGGTCCAACGGGGTCATTTCTAGCAAATGTTATGGTGGATCGTCTGTGGTTAGGGAGAAGGAGATATACGTCATTGCGGGAAATCTTTTTCCTAATTTATATTTCGGAGGAGTTGAGGACAATCATTGAGCCTTACTGATCATAATGGAGCCATTTCTAGCCAACATTATGATGGAATGTCTGTGGTTTGAAACAAGGGCAAATATGTCATCGCGAGAACTTTCTTTCTCCGTTTACATTTTTGACGAGGTGAGGGCGATCATTGAGCCTTGCTGATCGTAGTGGAGCCATCTTCGGCTGACATTACGATGGATCGTTCGTGGTTCAAGATGGAAAATTTCGGCCCTGATTTACATTTCAAATGACTTAACGGCGATCATTGAGCTTTGGTGATTGCAATGGAGTCATTTTCGCCCAAATTTACGATGGATCATCTGTGGTTCGAGAAAAGGCCAAATCCATCATCGTAGAAAATTTTGGTCCCAATTTATATTCTTTGACTTGAGGGAGATCATTGAGCCTTGCGGACCGCAATGAGCCATTTGTGGCAAAAGTTACGACAGATTGTTCGTGGTTCGGGACAAAGGGCGAATCCATCATGATGTAAAATTTCGACCTCAATTTACATTTCAGACAACTGGAGGGTGATCATTGAGCCTTGTTGATTGCACTAGAGCCATTTTCGACAAAAGATACCATGAATTATCCAAGGTTCAAGATAATGGTAAATCCATCAGCGCGGGAAATTTCGACCTCAATTTACATTTCAGATGACTTGAGGTCGACCATTGAGCCTAAGTAATTGCAATGGAGCCATTTCCAACCAAACTTACGATAGATCGTCCTTAGTTTGGGACAATGGGTAAATCAGCCATCGCAAGAAATTTCGGTCTCGATTTACATTTCAAACAACTTGAGGGCGATCATTGGGCCTTGATGGTCTCAATAGAGACAACTCCGGTAAAATCGTCTAGGGTCTGGGACAAGGGCAAATTCATCATCGCGGGAAATTTCGATCCCGATTTACATTTCGAATGACTTGAGGGCAATCATTGAGCCTTACTGATCACAATCAAGCCATTTCCGATAAAAGTTATGACGAATCGTTTGTGTTTTTGGACAAGGGGAAATCTATCATCGCAGGAAATTACTTTCTCGATTTACATTTCATACTACATGTGGGCAATCACTCAGCCTTGTTGATTGCAGTGGAGCCATTTCCGCAAAAGTCATGACGGATAGTCCATGGTTCGAAACAAGGGCAAATTTGTCATCACGGAAAATTTCGGTCTTGATTTTTCAGATGACTTGAAGGAGATCATTGGGCGTTGTTGATCAAAATGGAGCCAATTCCAGCCAAAGTTAGGGTGGATCCTCCATCATTCGAGACAAGGGCAAATTCGTCATCGTGGGAAACTTCGATCCTGATTTACATTTCCCACAACTTGAGGGCGTCATTGAGCCTTGGTGATAGCAATGGAGCCATTTCCGGCATAATTTATGAAGGATTGTTCGTGGTTCGAGACAAAGGGCAAATCCATCATTGCCGGAAATTTCTTTCCCAATTTACATTTCGGATGACTTGAGAGTGATCATTGAGCCCTGTTCATTGCAATGGATCCATTGAAGCCTAAAGTTACAACGGATCATCCGTGGTTCGACACAATGGGAAATCCATCATCGTGCAAACTTTCGTTCTCGATTTACATTTCAAACAACTTGAGGGTGATCATTGAGTTTTGTTGATCATACTGGAGCCATTTTTGGTAAAAGTTACCACAGATTGTCCTTTGTTCTAGCTAAGGGTAAATCTGCCATTGCGGGAAATTTCGGTCTCGATTTACATTTCGAACGACTTGAGGTCGATCATTGAGCCTGGGTGATTGCAATGGAGTCGTTTCCAGCCAAAGTTACGATGGATCATCCTTGGTTCGGACAATGGGAAAATTCGTCATCTCAGGAAATTTCAGTACTCAATTTACATTTCAGATGACTTGAGGGCAATAATTGAGCCTTGATGACTGTAATGGAGACAGTTTCGGTAAAAGTTGCGATGAATCATCCATGGTTCAGGGCAAGGAGAAATCCATCATAGTAGGAAATTTCTTCCTCAAATTACATTTTGTACAACTTGACGGCGATCATTGAGCCTTGGTGCAATTTCAAGTAGGGGTGTTCATGAAAACTAGTTCGTGATGAACCGAAACAGAATCGAACTGAAGCAATTTTTAAATAAAAATAAAAATATTATTATTATCACTAAATATGCTCATTTAATCTTCAATCAGAAGCAAAAACCCAAAATTTTCCAAGCCCTCCTCCCCCCTTCCTCCTCCTCCGCCTCCTCCTCCTAACTCTCTTGCATGGGCCACGGCTCCTCCTTCTCCTTTTCCTAGTGCTGCACCTCGGCTCACGCTGTTGCTACACCTCGGCTCCAACTACTGTTGCATGGGCCAGGGCTCCTATTGTTGTTGCTGCTATGCTACTACTGTTCGGCTCCTCCTCCTCCTTTTGCTACACAGCCCCTGCTGCATGGCCTTCTCCTGCTGCTGCACCGCCTCCTACTGCTGTTGCTGCAACCCTTCTTCTTCTCCTCCTTTGTCGTGTTCTCTGTCCTCTGTCTTCTTCTCTGCCATCTGATAAGTTTTTAGGTAGATTGATCATAAAGGGGCTGAGGCCAAGGCCGGGGCTGGGCTTGGGGCTTGGCAGGTCCATTAGAAGCTTTTAGGCTCATGGCCCATGAGCCCACAACGACTAGTTTTTTATGTGCTGAATAGCTTTTGAAGCCAGTTCTGTTCAAACCGGTTAAACGAACCTTTTTAAACCAATTCTGTTTTTTGAGCATAAAATAGTTACAGTTCGAACCTGCTATATTGAACCGAATTGAACCACAAAAGTGGTTAGGTTCTGTTCTGAAATGGTTCGACCCTCGAACCAGTTCATGAACACCCCTAATTTCGAGCAAAAGATAAGATGCATCGTCCTTTGCTCGGGAAAAGGGCAAATCTGTCATCGCGGGAAATTTCTTTCTCAATTTACACTTTTGACGACTTGAGGGTGATCGCTGAGCCTTGTTGATTGCAATGGAGCCATTTTTTGCCAAAGTTATGACGGATCGTCCGTGGTTCAAGACAGGCCAAATTTTTCACCGTGGGAAATTTCGGTGTCAATTTACATTTCCAACAACTTGAGTGGGTTCACTGAGCATTGCGATCGCAATGGAGCTATTTTAGGCCAAAGTTACGATGGATCGTCTGTGATTCGACGCAAGGGCAAATCTATCATTGTGTAAAATTTCGGCCTCGATTTACATTTCAGACAATTGGAGGGCGATCATTGAGCCTTGTTGATTACACTAGAGCCATTTTCAGCAAAAGATACCACGAATTATCCATGGTTCAAGATAATGGTAAATCCGTCAGCGTGGGAAATTTCATTATCAATTTACATTTCAGATGACTTGAGGTCGATCATTGAGCCTAGGTAATTTCAATGGAGCCATTTCTAGCCAAATTTATGACGGATTGTCCGTGGTTCAGGACAATGGGCAAATCCATGATTGCAAGAAATTTCGGTCTCCACTTACATTTCGGACAACTTGATGGCAATCATTGAGGCTTGTTGATCGCAATGGAGTCATATCCGACCAAAGTTATGTCGGATCGTCCGCAGTTCGAGATAATGGCAAATCCACCATTGGGGGAAATTTCTTTCTTGATTTACATTTCAGACAATTTGAGGGCAATGAGTGAGCCTTGGTGATCACAATGGAGTCATTTCTGGCCAAAATTGCGATAGATCATCCATGGTTCTTGACAAGGACAAATCCATCATTGCGGGAAATTTCTTTCTGGATTTACATTTCAAACGGATTGCAATGGATTCATTTCTAGCAAAAGTTACCACGGATGTCACTAGTCCAAGATAAGGGTAAATCTGTCATCGAGGGAAGTTTCCATCTCGATTTACATTTCGGACGACTTGAGGGCAATCAGTGAACCTTGGTTATCGCAACGGAGTCATTTTCGGCCAAAGTTATGATAGATCATTCGTGGCTCGGCACAAGGGCGAATACCTCATCGCAGTAAATTTCTTCCTTGATTTACATTTCAGACGAGTTAAGAGTGATCATTGAGCCTTGGAGATCGCAATGGAGTCATTTCCGGTAAAAGTTACAACAGATCGTCTGTGGTTTAGGATAAGGGCAAATACATTATCGCGGGAAATTTCTTTCTCGATTTACATTTCAGACGAGTTGAGGGAGAATATTGAGCCTTGCTGATCGTAATGGAGCACTTTTTGGCCAACATTTTGACGGATCGCCTGTGGTTCGAGACAAGGGCAAAACTGACAACGCAGGAAATTTCGGTCTCGATTTACATTTCGGACAACTTGAGGGTGATCGTTGAGCTTTGCTAGTCGCAATGGTGCCATTTCTAGCCAATATTACAATGGATCATCCGTGTGCTAGGACAAGGGCAAATAATTCATCGCAGGAAATTCCCTTCTAGATTTACATTTCGGACAGCTTGAGAATGATCAATGAACATTGGCGATCGCAATGGAGTCATTTCAAGCAAAAGTTACTGCAGATTGTCCATGGTTCGGAAAAAGGGTAAATTCATCATCGTAGGAAATTTAGGCCTCGATTTACATTTTAGATGACTCAAGGGCGATCAGTGAGCTTGGAGACCGCAATTGAGTCATTTCTACCTAAAGTTATGATAGATCATCCGTGGTTCGGGACAAGGACAAATGCATCATCACAGGAAATTTCTTTTTGGGATTACATTTCGGAAGGCTTGAGAGCAATCATTGAGCATTGGTGATTGCAATGGAGCCATTTCTGCTAAAAGTTACCACGAACTGTTCCTGGTCTGGGATAAGGGTAAATTCGTCATTGGGGGAAATTTCGTTATCAATTTACATTTCGGATGACTTGGGGGCAATCAGTAAGCCTTGGTGATCTCAATGGAGACAATTCCGGCCAAAGTTATGAGAGATCGTCTATGGTTTGCACAAGGGCAAATCCATTATCGAGGGAAATTTCTTCCTCGATTTACATTTTGGATGAGTTGAGGGCGATCATTGAGCCTTGGTGATCACAATGGAGTCTTTTTCGACAAAAGTTATGGCGGATTGTCTGTGGTTCAGGACAGGGGCAACTCCGTCATTGCGGGAAATTTCGGTCTCGAATTACATTTCGTACCATTTGAGGGTGATCATTGAGGCTTGTTGAATGCAATGGAGTCATTTTGGCCAAAGTTACGATAGATCATCCGATGTGCAGGACAAGGCAAATCCGTCATTGCAGGAAATTTCTTTCTCGATTTACACTTCGAATGACTTGAGGGTTATCATTGAGCCTTGGTGTTCATAATGGAGTCATTTCCAGCCAAAATTATAACGGATCATCCGTGGTTCGGGAAATGGCAAATCTTTCATCCTGGAAAATTCGGTCTCGACTTATGTTTCAGACGACTTAAGGGTGATCATTGAGCCTTTGTGATTGCAATGGATCCAATTATGGCCAAAGATACGACACCTCGTCCGTGGTTCGAGACAAGGGCAAATCCAATATCGCGCAAAATTTCGATCTTGGTTTACATTTTGGACAACTTGAGGGCGATCATTGAGCCTTGCTGAGTGCAATGGAGCCATTTTCGATAAAATTACCATGAATTGTCCATGGTTCGGCATAAGGGTAAATCCATCATCACAAGAAATTTCTGTCTCAATTTACATTTCAGACAACTTGAGATCAATCATTGAGCCTGGCTAATTGCAATGGAGACATTTTCGATAAAAGTCACGATGGATCGTCGTTGGTTCAGGATAAGGGCAGATCCAGCACTGCGGGAAATTTTGGTCTCGATTTACATTTCCGACGACTTGGGGCAATCGTTGAGCCTATAGCAATGAAGCTATTTCCAGCGAAAGTTACAATGGATTGTCCATGGGTCGGAACAAGGGCACCACCATACTCACGAGAAATTTTTGTCTCCATTGACATTTTGGACAATTTGAGGGCTATTATTCAGGCTTGCTGATCGTAATGGAGCCATTTCTGGCAAAATTCGCAGCGGATCATTTATGGTTTGGGAAAAGGGCAGCTTCATCATCGCATGAAATTTTAGTCTCGATTTACAGTTCTAACGACCTAAGTGCAATCGTTGAGGCTTGCTAATCGAAATGGAGTCATTTCTGGCCAAAGTTACGACGAATTGTCCGTGGTTTAAGACAATGGCAAATCAGTCATTGGGGGAAATTTCTGTCTCGATTTACATTTCGAACAACTTGAGAGCCATCACTAAGCCTTGATAATCGCAATGGAGTAATTTTCGGCCAAAGTTATGACGGATCGTCCGTGGTTCAAGACAAGGGCAAATCCATCATCACTGGAAATTTCGTTCTGGATGTACATTTCAGAAAGCTTGAGACTGACCTTTGAGCATTGGTGATCGCAATGGATTCATTTTTCTCGCAAAAGTTACCATGGATTGTTGATGGTTTGAGATAAGGGCAAATCTATCATCGCGGGAAATTTCAGTCTCAATTCACATATCAAAGACTTGAGAGCAATCAGTGAGCCTTGGTGATCGCAATGGAGTCATTTCTGGGCAAAGTTATGGCAGATCGTCCATGCTTGGGACAAGGTCAATCCATCATCGCCGAAAATTTCTTTCTGGATTTACATTTCGGATGGCTTGAGAGTGATCGTTGAGTCTTGGTGATCACAATGGAGTCATTTCCTACAAAAGTTACCAAAGATTGTCACTTGTCCAAGATAAGGGTAAATCGGTCATCGTGGAAAGATTCGGTCTCGATTTACATTACAGATGACTTGAGGGTGATCAGTGAGTCTTGGTGATCGCAATGGAGTCATTTGTTGCCAAAGTTATGATAGATCGTCCTGCTTCGACGCAAGAGCAAATTTGTCATCACAGGAAATTTCTTGCTCGATTCACATTTCGGACGAGTTGAGGGCGATCATTGAGCCTTGGTGATCGCAAGAGAGTCATTTCTGACAAAAGTTATGATGGATTTGTTCGTGATTCAAGAGAAGGGCAAATACATCATTGCGGGAAATTTCTTTCCCGATTTACATTTCGGACGAGTTGATGGCGATCATTGAGCCTTGCTGATCGCAATGGAGCCATTTCCGATGAACATTACATGGATTGTCTGTTGTCCGAGACAAGGGCAAATCCATCATCGTGGGAAATTTGTTTCTCCATTTAAATTTTTGAAGAGTTGAGGGCGATCATTGAGCCTTGGTGATTGTAATGGAGTCATTTTTGGCCAAAGTTACGACAAATCATTCGTGCTTCCGGACAAAGGCCAAATCTGTCAACATGGGAAATTTTGGTCTTGATTTGCATTCCAGACGACTTGAGGGCGATCATTGACCCTTGCTAATTGAAATGGAGCCATTTCCGGCTAAGGTTGGATCATTCGTTGTTTAGGACAAGGGCAAATACATCATCCCAGGAAATTTCGAACCCGATTTACGTTTGGATGACTTGAGGGAGATCGTTCAGGCTTGCTGATCGTAATAGAGCCATTTCCGACAAAAATTATGATGGATCGTTTGTGGATCGAGATAAAAGGGAAATCCGTCATTGCGGGAAATTTCGATCTCGATTTACATTTCGGACAACTTGAGGGCGATCGTTGAGCCTTGCTGATTGCAATGAAGCTATGTCGAGCCAAAGTTACAACAAATCATCTGTGCTTTGGGACAGGGGTAAATGCTTCGTCATGGGAAATTTCTTTCTGGATTTACATTTCGAATAGCTTGAGAGCGAT
The DNA here is from genome assembly GCA_037672795.1 of Lagerstroemia speciosa. Lineage (NCBI taxonomy): Eukaryota > Viridiplantae > Streptophyta > Magnoliopsida > Myrtales > Lythraceae > Lagerstroemia > Lagerstroemia speciosa. Next base: position 9,732,233 of record CM075303.1, on the reverse strand, counting down.
CATTGAGTGTTGGTGATTGCAATGGAGTCATTTCCGGCAAAAGTTACTATGGATTGTGCATGGTTCAGGATAAGGGTAAATCCGCATCGTGGGAAATTTTGGTATTGATTTACATTTTGGACGACTTGAGGGCGATCAGTGAGCCTTGGGATCACAATGGAGACATTTTCGGCCGAAGTTATGACTGATCATCCGTGGTTCAACACAAGTGCAAATCCATCATCGTGGGAAATTTCTTCTTCCATTTACATTTCGGACAAGTTGAGGGCAATTATTGAGCCGTGGTGATCACAATGGAGTCATTTTCAGTAAAAGTTACGGCGGATCATCCGTGGTTTGAGACAAGTGCAGCTTCATCATCGCGGGAAATTTCGGTTTCGATTTACATTTGGAACTACTTGAGGGCAATCGTTGAGCCTTGCTGATTGCAGTAGAGCCATTTCCGGCCAAAGTTACGATGGATCATTCATGGTTCGAGACAAGGGCAAGTCTATCATTGCAAAAAATTTCCATTTCGATTTACATTTCGGACAACTTGAGGGCGATCGCTGAGCCTGGTTGATCGCAATAGAGTTGTTTTCAGCCAAAGTTACAATAGATTGTCTGTGGTTCGGGACAATGGCAAATCTATCATCATGGGAAATTTTAGTCTCGATTTACATTTCGGAGGACTTGAGGGCAATCATTGAGCCTTGCTCGCAATGAAGCCATTTCCAGCCAAGGTTACGATGGATCTTCCAACATTTGAGACAAGGGCAAATCCATCATTGAGGGAAACTTCTTTCCCGATTTACATTTACAATGACTTGAGGGTGATCACTAAGCCTTGCTCATTGCAATGGAGGTATTTCCAACAAAAGTTACGAGATATTGTCCGTGGTTTGGTACAAAAGGCAAATCCATCATCGCGGGAAATTCTTTCTCCATTTACATTTCGGACGACATGAGGGCGATCATTCAACCTTGGTGATAGCAATGGAGCCATTTCTGGCAAAAGTTAACATAGATTGTCCATTGTTCGGGATAAGGGTAAATCCATCATCGCGGGAAATTTCGGTCTCAATTTACATTTTGAACGACTTGAGGTGGATCATTGAGCGTGGGTGATCGCCATGGAGACATTTCCGGTAAAAGTTGCGACGGATCGTCCATGGTTTGGGACAAGGTCAAATATGTTATCGCGTGAAATTTCTTCCTCGATTCACATTTTGGACCAGTTGAGGGCGATTAATGAGCCTTGTGATCGCAATGGTGCCATTTCTAGCAAAATTTATGACAGATCATTCATGGTTCGAGACAGGGGCAAATCTGTCACTGTGAGAAATTTTGGTCCGATATACATTTCAAATGACTTGAGGGCAATCGTTGAGTCTTGCTAATTGCAATGGAGCTATTTCCAACCAAAGTTAGAACGGATCGTTTGTGGTTTAGTGCAAGGGCAACTCCGTGATCGAGGGAAATTTCGGTCTCCATTTATATTTCGTACAATTTGAGGGTGATCATCGAGGCTTGTTGATCGCAATGGAGCAATTTCCGAAAAAAGTTACGACAAATCATAGTGGTTGAGAGAGAAATTCCCCGTGGTGACGGATATTTTATGTTGTTGAACCAACAGTGATCCGTGGTAACTTTGGCGGGAAATCAGTCCACTGCGATCACCTAGTCTCAATGATCACACTCCAGCCATCTGAAATGTATGTTGAGCTCGAAATTTGCTGTGGTGATAGAGTTGCCCCATTATCAAAGCAATAATGATCCATCGTAACATTGGCAGGAAGTCATTGCATTGGGATCATCAAGGCTCAACAATCGCCCTCCAGCTGTCCGAAATGTAAGTTGAGAGTGAAATTTCCTGTGGTGGCGGAGTAGCCTTGTTACCAAACTAATGATGGTCTAACACAACTTTCACAGGAAATCACTCCACTGGGATCACCAAGGCTCAGTGATCGCCCTCCAACCGTCTGAAATGTATGTTGAGAGCAAAATTTCTTATCGTGATGGAGTTGCCCTTTTGCCAAACCAATGAAGATCCGTCATAACTTTGGCAGGAAATCCCTCCATTGCGATCACCAAGACTCAATGATCGCCCTCAAGTCCTCCAATATGTAAATTGATAGCGAAAGTTCCCGTGGCGACCGAGTTAGCGTTTTGCCGAACCAACGATAATCCAACATAACTTTGGCTCCATTGCGATCACCAAAACTCAATGATCGCCCTCAAGTCATCCAACAAGTAAATTGACAACAAAATTTCTCGTGCAGATGGAGATGCTGTTTTGCGGAACCAATGATGATCCGTCGTAACTTTTGTAGAAAATCACTCAATTGCAATCACAAAGGCTCAATGATCGCCCTCCAGCTGTCCGAAATGCAAAATGAGAGTGAAATTTTCTATGGTGACGGAGTTTCCCTGTTGCTGAACCAACAATGATCCATCGTAACTTTGGCGGGAAACCACTCCATTGTGATCACCAAGGCTCAATGATCGCCCTCCAACCGTCCGAAATGTAAGTAGTGAGTGACATTTCCAGTAGTAGAGGAGCTACCTTGCTACCGAACCAATGATGATCCAACATAATTTTGGTGAAAAATTACTCTATTGCAATCACCAAAGCTCCATGATCGCCCTCTAGCCGTCCGAAATGTAAGTTCAAAGCGAAATTTCCCGTTCAGACTGATGTGAACCTTACAAACACGTGGCAAAACCCAACAACAATATATGGAAGAGAACCCCAAGATCTACAAAGAACAAGTTTCGAAGGTGAGCTTTGACTCACTACCTAGCCAGATAGGAACCAAAGCCACGGTTTGGAATGGACGCCACACCTCGAGGGTTGAAGTGATAAGTCCGGTTGTAGAACGTCACAAGAAACCTTGATAAGTTCTACGAGTCTTCTCAAGAACCAAGAAGAGCGATTTCCTCATGAAATTATGTATTGAATAACAAAAAGTCTGAAAATTCGTCCATCCTCAGCCTTGACCTATAAATAGGCCACAATTACAAGATATGCGAAATATTGTATCTCCAGATTGCCTCCTATGTAATAGGCAACAAAAATATTCTCACGACTCTTTAGGAAACAATGAAATATTACCCTAATATTCTTACTTAGAAAGGTAATATATTATTGAGACATGTAATATTCTTCTTTGACCATAATTATTCAACTTTGACTGGAATCTTCGAAAACTCCAATCATGTTGACATATGTTGCTGGCACATGTGGACTTGCTTCAGTATGCTTCATTGAGTTCGCTTGAGTCCAAATTCCCCGAACCAACCCGTTAAGATCTTCTCTAAGCTTCTTGGCCCGTGCCCTTGTAATTGGCCCATTTGGAACTCTAATCGGATCTCTTGCACCATACTCTTAATTTGGATCACTCTCCCCTCTTTTGAAGGATTTGTCCTCAAATCTTCATCTGCATCAAACGGAGATAGATCAGAGACATTAAAACTTATATTGGCACCATACTCACCTTGTACATTCAACTTGTAGGCACTGTCATTTATTCACTCTAGCACTTTAAAAGGTCTGTCACCATTGGAAGGAGTTTTGAACATCGTCTTTTAGGAAACCGTTCCTTCCTCATGTGCAACCACACCCAATCACCAGGTTAAAACACCACTTGTTTACATCCCTCATTTGGTTGTTTGATATATTACTCGATTTTCCTTTCCATGCTCAAGCGCGCCTTCTCATGGATTTGCTTTGCAAATTCATCTTTCTTCTTTCCATCTAAGTTAGCACGTTCACTCAAAGGCAAAGGTGTTGCGAGATGATGGAGGGTAATGCACGCAAGTATACTTATCATAGACAAGTAATACAGAGTGAGTAGAGTATCGTTCCCATGATAACTCTTATGCTAAGCACTAAAATTGGCACAACTAATTCCAAGCCAAGTCAATCAAATTAGTTGAGTAGAATGCAAGTAATCAAAAAGACAGAAAGTAAACAGATAGAAATCAGTCGATGAAAAGCTCTTAAGGTTCACAACTTCACCGATTCTAGTCTTAAGCAAGAGTCACTCTTTCACACAATAATTTTGTCATGTTATTAACCTAGGGTTCTAGGGTTACCCCACATTCATCGTACGCACCTTCCAATGTCATACAAATGTACCTAAACAGAAGACACTAATCCACTCTATTCCTAGGGATTAATGTTGAAAGGCCAAACTAAACTAACCCTAAATGGCTATCTAGGGTGCGAGCGCACCCCATCTTCCGATGCGCTCGCATGAATAACCTCACCTTCCGGCTTAAGCTAACCTAGACTATGCAATTTCTAGCATGACATTGATTCCCTCTTCCGAGGCTCCTCTCTGTCTCAAGTTCGATCTCGTGGGTGGTCAATCCAAAAGAAAGCATGAAGTACGAAATTGCATAAATAACACCAAGGAGGCATACCTCGACAGAATCATACACGTGGAAGAAAAGAGCTTTAGTTAAGACATAGAAAAGGTTCCATTGATCCCCCTAGGAATCTAGGGGATTAGTTCCACATATTCGAATAAACTACAAGAGTTTGAATAGAAGATAACATGATGAAAAGTAGAAGAAAAGGGACAGAAAGAACTCTCGATAGTGGAGTCGAATCTCCCGATCTCGACTGCCCGAATTGTTGTTGTGGTCCCTCTTCTCGTAGTGTCATTAATTCCTTGTTCTTCTACTCTTGTCTATGGGTATGTATGTATATATATTTGTGGGGGTACACTACTATATATAGAGTATTTGCACTCCCTCCTTTCTTAGTTTAATCAATGTGGGATAGAAATTTCGGGTCCCACATTTTGCCTCAGTGAACCGCAGTGCAGCACTGTTCACACCGCGGTGCACTAAGGCAAAATTCAGCCCTGAATGCTCTCAGTGAACTGCTGTGTGGCACTGTTCACACCGCGGTGCATTGAGTCTATTCTGCGTAATTTTCTTTGGTTGGCCATAACTTCCTCAATTCAAGTCCGATTCATGATCCGTTTGATGCGTTGGAATCCTCCCTCGACAAGCTTTCCAATGACATATTATTTTCCATATTTATCACACATGGAGTATGAGAAATTACCTCCAAAAGTTGATGCATCGAGCAAGTCGAGTCTTCATCATTTTTCTGCACAAGTTCTACCTTCCCTGCACATCAAACAATTCCCAGCAGTATCCAGTCCATATATAGAGGTCAGAAAATTGTCATGCATAACCATTAAGTCCCAATGATGAAAAGCTATGCAATTGACCTCTAAATGTATAGGAAGTGGCCTCAAACTTAGGATTCTAGGTCGGGAATGGATAAACAAATCATACAAAATCATTATATCAACACACCCCCAAACCTAAGCTTTTGCTCGTCCCGGGCAAAAAGTAAGAACATGCAATCAAAAGATTTAAACCAAGTTGGTCCCAAAACATTCTCAAAAATGGCTTCTTACTCGTCAGATAACTTTCACTTTGAATGCTTCTATTTTTGGATATCAAATTTTCAAAATCATTCAGCCCTCACTTGTGCAGTGTTAGTGCAAAACACTCTTAACATAGTTCAAGCACCCAATGAATAGCTAAGTTGGTCAAGCAAACAATCAAAAGACTCGAACACTTCCCTAGACATTGCCCTTGACAATCCCGCTCGTTTCTTTTAACTTGTGCTTTATTTGGTGGTGCACGACTCTAAGTGTCATGTCCAAGAGCTAGGCCCGTGTAGTGAGGAATCGACTAATGGCTCCCGTCCCAGTTGGTCGAAGGCATTAGGTTTTGAGATACCCCTTCGGATCTATCCTCGAGCTTCGACTCATGGACAATTTCCACTACAAGCACTTGCCGGGCCGTATTGCATATGCTTTTTTACTACATTCTGCTCAAGCCCGTATAGCGGTGCTCAGAGCCTTGGCACATCTTTTCATTAAGCTCATATCTATGCACTCCATATTATTTTTCATTTTTACCACATTTTGTTTCTTTCTCTGTTTGCCTTTAGTAGGATATCTAGGTTCATATTCTTGTCCATTCTCATGTGAGCCATACAACCAAGCAATTTCAAGGGTCATTTTAAGCTATCCTTATTGCAAGTGTTTCATGAAAATAATGAAGTTTGGGCATCCTAACAACTTTCTAAAAACATATCCTAAGTTCATTGCAATCTCAACTTCAATCATGGTCCGAATCTTCAGCCATGAGTAGTTATCATAGAACAAGGACCAACCGGTTTTTCAAAAGATTTTTTTTTATATATGCATAAACGTAAGAGCAAATCACACCATGCAACCTAGAAATACCTATTATGCAACTACTATCTACATGCAAATCTAATCCTAAAACATAGATCAAAGTGCATCAGAAAGCCAACAGCTAAATAGAGAATCTACACAAGCAGGGCATATGTTTGTATGCTTGCACCACCCCCAAACCTAAATAAAACATTGTTCTCAATGTTCAACAAGAGTAGGAGAGGAAACTTGCCTTGTTAGTGTGGAGCTACATGAAGGTCGAAGCTCATTCTTTGGAGGAACCATTCCCTTCCCTTTCTTGGGCATCTTCATCACTTGTGGGAGGTGGGGATGGGTATTGTTCCACGGGGATTCCGAACTTGTCAGCGATTTGTTCTTGGTTCCTTGAATGCAATGAAAACTAATCAAAAGAAAGTAGTGATCATAAACTAAAATGCATGAAGCAACTAAAGAGGAAATGAAAACTTATTCTGATCTTGGGTTGCCTCCCAAGGAGCACCACGTTTGCATTAGTTGTCTGAATATGGATCCTCTTGTGTAGAGGAGTCCCCAAGGTAGAGCTTGATTCGTTGGCCATTCATCTTGAACTTGTTCCGTGTCTGTTCATTCATTAATTCTACCACACCATACGGAAACACCCATACCACTCGGAAAGGACGGGACCATCTTGACTTGAGTTCTCCTGGAAAGAGTTTCAACTGAGAGTTATATAAAAGGACCAATTGACTGGGTTTAAACTCTCTTACCAGTATTCTCTTATCATACCACCTCTTTACCCTCTCCTTGTAAATTCTTGAATTCTCGTACGCTTGGAGCTGAAATTCATCGAGTTCATGAAGTTGAACAATTCTTTGTTCTCCCGCAGCTTGTAAATCAAAACTGAGCTCCTTGAGATCCCAATATGCTTTATGCTCCAGCTCGAGAGGTAAGTAACACGCCATCCCATAGACGAGATGGTACGGAGTTGTGCCGATCGGGGTCTTGTAGGCTGTTCTGTATGCCCAAAGAGCATCATCAAGTTTGTGAGCCCAATCTTTCCTTGACGTATTCACTGTCTTTTCCAAAATCTTCTTGGCATCCCTGTTTGACACTTCAACTTGGCCATTAATTTGTGGATGATATGCAAGGGCTACACGGTGTCTCACTCTGTACTTGGCTAGGAGAGCTTCAAATTGTTTGCTGCAGAAGTGAGAACCTTCGTCACTTATAATGGCCCTTGGAGTTCCAAACCTTTTGAAGATGTGCTTCTTCAAAAATCTCAAAACCACATTAGCATCATTGGTGGGGGTAGCAACGGCTTCTACCCACTTAGAAACGTAATCAATTGCTAACAAGATATACCGATTATTGAAAGATGAAGGAAAAGGACCCATGAAATCAATTCCCCAAACATCGAACAATTCTACCTCATGTATGTTATTCAAGGGGCATCTCATGCCTTTTTGAGATATTACCTATCCTTTGGCATCGATCACAGCTAGCTGCAAAAGCATGAGTATCCTTGAATAATGTGGGCCAATAAAATCTCGAGTGAAGGATCCGTATTGCTGTCTTCTGTCCACCATAAGGCGAGTCATGGCATCCCTTCAAAATTTCTTTTTGTTGATCTTCGGGAATGCATCTTCTCAACATATGGTCCGCACATATCCTAAACAGAAACGGCTCGTCCCAAACATACCTTCAAGCCTCATGAAGAAACTTCTTCCTTTGTTGTGCATTAGGGATATGGTTAGACACCAAATAATTCACAAAATCAGCATACCAAGGAACATGAGACATGTATAACAGAAATTCATCGGGAAAAAATTCATTAATTACCCCCTCTTCTTGGCTTGCTTTATTCTCAAGTCGACATAGATGATCTGCTACTTGATTCTCAGAACCCTTCTTGTCTCGAATCTCTATGTCGAATTCTTGGAGAAGTAGCGCCCATCAGATGAGCCTTGGCTTGGCATTCCTTCTTTGCAATCAAATATTTGATTGCTGCATGATCTTTAAAAACCACAACTGTAGTTCCAATGAGATATGGTTGAAATTTATCAAAGGCATAAACTACCGCCAAGAGCTCTTTCTCCATGGTGGTGTAGTTCACTTGAGCATCATCCAGGTTATGACTTGCATAATAAATGGGGTGGAAGATCCTTTCATTCCTTTGTCCAAGGGCAGCACCTATGGCATAGTCACTAGCATCACACATTAGTTCAAATGGTAGAGACCAATCAGGGGAAATAAGAATAGGTGCAGTGACTAACCTCCTCTTTAATTCATTGAAAGCATGCAAACATGTTTGATCAAAGTTAAATGGAACATCCTTTTCATGTAGATTACAAAGAGGCTTAGCTATTTTTGAAAAATCTTTTGTGAACCTTCAATAAAAGCCAACATGTCCCAAAAAACTTTGTACTCCCTTGATGGAAGTTGGAGGTGGCAGTTTCTCTATGATCTCAACTTTGGCACGATCCACCTCCATTCCAAGCTTTGAAATCTTGTGACCAAACACAATTCCTTCCTTGACCATAAAATGACATTTCTCCCAATTCAGCACAAGGTTAGTGTCCTCACAACGCTTCAAAACAAGGTCAAGATTTTCTAAACATTGATCAAATGTCTCACCAAATACAGAAAAATCATCCATGAAGACCTCTATGCATTGTTCAATCAAATTAGAAAATATGGCCATCATGCAGCGTTGAAAAGTAGTCGGTGCATTGCATAATCCAAATGGCATGCGTCTAAATGCAAAAGTTCCATATGGGCAAGTGAAAGTAGTCTTTTCTTGATCGCAATGTTCGATCGCAATCTGATTATATCCAGAATACCCATCAAGAAAATAGAAGAATTCCTTACCGGCTAGGCGATCAAGTATTTGATCAATGAAAGGGAGAGGAAAGTGATCCTTACGAGTCACCTTGTTGAGCTTCCTATAGTCCATACATACTCTCCATCCGGTCACCATCCTTGTGGGAATGAGTTCATTTTGTTCATTTGTTACGACTGTCATCCCACCTTTCTTTGGCACACACTGGATCAAACTTACCCATTTGCTGTCGGAAATTGTGAAGAGTTTCCCGCATTGAGCCACTTGATAATCTCCTTCTTCACCACCTCTTTCATCACAGGATTCAACCTTCTTTGTCCTTCGATTGACTCCTTGTAGTTTTCTTCCAAGATGATTTTGAGCATGAATAGAGATAGGCTTATCCCGCGAATGTCAGCGATAGTCCACCCTATAGCCTTTTTGTGCTAACGAAGAATACGAAGGAGTTTCTCTTCTTGCGCATTAGTTAAATCAAACGAAATAATAACCGGAAGAGTAGAAGAAGGACCAAGAAAAACATACTTGAGGTGGCTAGGAAGAGGTTTCAATTCTAGCTCTGGTGGCTTCTCGATAGAAGGTTTGAGAGTTGCTGAAGATAGCTCCAAGTGCTCAAAGTGGTTGAGTGCCTTGGGATTTGAGAGTGATGACTCAAGTGCTTGAATTGCTTCTTCATGACTTGTATCGTTCTCCTTGTATGATCTTCCTTGCAACGCTGCTTCTAGTGTATCTTTAGATTGACCCTCCTTGAAAACTTCATTTGTCACCTCATTTAGATGTCAATGGAAAAACACTCATTAGCTTCATTCAGGAATTTCATGGATCTATAAACATTAAATGTAACCTCTTGATCATTCACTCTCATGGTAAGTTCTCCTTTTTGAACATCAATCAATGCACGACCGGTTGCTAAAAATGGTCTTCCAAGAATGATAGGTGTATTACGATCCTCATCATAATCAAGCACCACAAAGTCAACTGGAAATATGAATTTATCAACTTTCACAAGAACATCTTCAATAATCCCATGAGGATAAGCAAGTGAATGATCAGCTAATTGAAGTGTTACCGATGTTGGTTTCACTTCTGCCAAGCCTAATTTCATGAAAACAGAGTATGGCATCAAGTTTATACTAGCACCAAGAACACACAATGCCTTACCCTCAAAATCCTTTCCAATAGCGCAAGGGATGGTGAAACTACCTGGATCCTTCAGCTTTTGAGGTAACTTACGTTGCAAGATTGCACTACATTCTTCAGTCAAAGCAACAATCTCATTGTCGCGTAGCCTACGCTTCTTCGAGATTATTTCTTTCATAAACTTGACGTAACTCGTCATTTGCTCCAAAGCTTCAGCAAAAGGAATGTTAATATGTAAATTTTTAAAAACTTCTAAGAACTTACGGAATTGGTGTTCAGTCTTCTCCTTTTGCACTCTTTGTGGAAAGGGAAGTGGTGGATGGGTTCGGATGGCTTTGATGTGTTGCCCTTAGCTCTTGGGGTGCCTTAGCTTAGGGTTCAATGCTGGTGCCATCTTGGACTGTGGTCATAGACTGCGGTCTACTAAGCTCACCTTTTGCCTGGTCCTCTTGGACCGTGGTCGTGGATTGTGGTCTAGCCTCGTTTCGTGTTGCTCAGTGGCTCCTTCCCACTTCGTAGGGTGATGGCTTTGACTTGTTCATTGATTTGACCCCAAGAATTGATCTCTGTATCGCTCGGTAGTGCTCCATTAGGTCGGGAGTTGATTGCTTGAGCCAGCTGCCCGATCTATGTCTCCACATTACGCATCGGTGATTGCAAAACAACAATTTGGTTAGAATTTGATTCAACAGCAGCATGTGTCTCTTGTGAAGATTTCATGAATTGGATAAGAGCATCCTCCAATCTCGAGAGGTAATCAGGATCCGAAGATTGCTTCTGAGTTGGTTGGAATCCCGGTGGTGGATTGGCCCTGTTGTTGCTGTGGGCATAGGAGAAGTTAGGATGATTTCTCCAACCCGGATTGTATGTGTTTGAGTACGGATTATTCCTCGGGTTGCCTCCAATGTAGTTGGCCGTCTGTTGAAATCCTTGAACCGGCTCCATGGATGTTCTTTCCTTGGTGGTTCCATAGCCTTGCCTCGCTCCTTGGCTCTTCTTGATGTTACCTCTTTGAACAAAGCATCCATCTTTGCAGAGAGGGCTGTTACGGCATCGATTGAATGTATCCCCGCAGCTTTGCGGCCCATTGTCCTCTCGGATGGACATTGGTAGCCATTTCGTGCCATCTCCTCAAGCAATTAGTAGGCTTCCTTGAGGTACTTGTTCATGATTGAACCACCTGTAGCAGCAACAAGAGAAGAACGACAATTTGCCAATAAACCATTATAAAAAAATCTGTACCAATGTCCAAATCTCAATGCCGTGATGAGGGCATGCTCAGTGCAGCTCCTTGAACTGCTTTGTAAAAAGATTCCGAGTGTTGCTGCTTGAAGGTCATAATGTCGTTCTTTAGCTTCATTGTTTTGGACAGTGGAAAATATTGAGCCAAGAACTTCTCGGTGATTGCCTCCCATGTGTTGAGAGCGCTCGGTGGGAGTGACAACAGCCACTACTTCGCTTTGTCCCTAAGAGAAAAAGAGAAAAGAGACATGCGGATGTACTCGGGAGAGACTCCATTGAATCGGAAAGTGTCGCATATCTCCAAGAACTTTGCTAAATGCACATGGGGGTCTTCATTCGATGCTCCTCCAAAAGAACATGAGGTTTGCAACATTTGAATCATCGATGGTTTGATTTCGAAAGTACGGGCTTGCACTGGTGGCTTGACAATGCTTGACTGATTCAAAAATTGGGGTTGTGCATATTCCTTGATTTTTTCCAACGTTGCTCTGGCACTACTTCATCTCCTCGCCCTTGCTCCATGGCTTCTTGAGGTTGCCCTTGCTCTCTTAGCCTTCTTCAAAGGGTTCGTTCTATTTTCGGATCGAGTTGCAGTAGCTCTCTTTGGTCTCTTCTTTGCATGCAAGACGAAAAATCTCACCTAAACAGACAACAACAGAAACAAGCGAAATAAAGAATAACAACTTGGTCGAAGAACAGTTGCTTGGTATTAGGTTAGCAAAAAATAGAATCCCTGACAACGGTGCCAAAAACTTGTTGCGAGATGATGGAGGGTAATGCACGAAAGTATACATGTCGAAGACAAGTAATATAGAGTGAGTAGAGTATCGTTCCCACAAGGACTCTTATGCTAAGCGCTAAAATTGACACAACTAATTCCAAGCCAAGTCAATCAAATCAGTTGAGTAGAATGCAAGTAATTAAAAAGACAGAAAGTAAACAGATATAAATCAGTTGATGAAAAGCTCGTAAGTTTCACAACTTCATCGATTCTAGTCTTAAGCAAGAGTCCCTCTTTCACACAACTAATTTTGTCATGTTATTAACTTAGGGTCCTAGGGTTACCCCACTTCCATCGTACGCACCTTCCAATGTCATACGAATGTACCTAAGCGGAAGATACTAATCCACTCTATTCTTAGGCGATAAATGTTGAAAGGTCAAACTAAACCAACCCTAAATGGCTATCTAGGGTGCTCACCATCTTCTGATGAGTTCGCACGAATAACCTCACCTTCCGGCATAAGCTAACCTAGACTGCAATTTCTAACATGACATTGATTCCCTCTTCCGAGGCTCCTCTTGTCTCAAGTTCGATCTTGTGGGTGGCCAATCCAAAAGAAAGCATGAAGTACGAAATTGCATAAATAACACCAAGGAGGCGTACCTCGACAAAATCATACATGTGAAAGAAAAGAGCTTTACTTAAGACATAGAAAAAGTTCCATTGATCCCCCTAGGAATCTAGGAGATTAGTTCCACATATTCGAATAAACTACAATAGTTAGAATAGAAGACAACATGATGAAAAGCAGAAGTAAATGGACGGAAAGAACTCTAGATAGTGGAGTCGAATCTCTCGATCCCAACTTCCCGAATTGTTATTGTGGTCCCCCTTCTCGTAGTCTAGTTGATGCCTTATTCTTCTACTCTTGTCTATGGTTATGTATGTATATGTATTTGTGGATGTACACCACTATATATAGAGTATTTGCACTCCTTCCTTTCTTGGTTTAATAGTGTGGGATAGAAATTCCGGGTCCCACCATTTTACCTCAGTGAACCGTGGTGCATTGAGGTGAAATTCAGCCCTGAACGCTCTCAGTGAACCGCGGTGTGGCACTATTCACACCGCAGTAAACTGAGTCTATTCTATGTAGTTTTCTTTGGTTGGCCATAACTTCCTCAATTCAGCTCTGATTCATGATCCGTTTAATGCATTGGAATCCTGACTCAATGAGCTTTCCAATGACATATTATTTTTCATATTTCTCGCACATGGAGTATGAGAAATTCCCTCCAAAATTTGATGCATCGAGCAAGTCGTGTCTTCATCATTTTTCTACACAAGTTCTTCCTTCCCTGCACATCAAACAATTCCCAGCAGTATCCAGTCCATCTGTAGAGATCTGAAAACTGTCATGCATAACCATTAAGTCCCAATGATGAAAAGCTATGCAATTGACCTCTAAATGTATAGGAAGTGGCCTCAGACTTAGGATTCTAGGTCGGGAATGGATAAAATAAATCATACAAAATCACTATATCAACAAAAGGCGATAAATCCAACAGTGTTAGTGGATTAAAACCATAAACAATCTCAAATGGTGAAAATTTGGTTGCAGAATGAACGCTTCTATTATAAGCAAATTCTACATGTGGCAAACAATCTTCCCATGGTTTCAAATTCTTCTTAATAATAGCACGCAACAAAGTAGATAGCGTCCTATTCACTACTTCGGTTTGACCATCCGTTTGTGGGTGACAAGTTGTAGAGTATAATAACTTGGTGCCTATCCTTCCCCACAATGTCTTCCAAAAGTAGCTCAAAAACTTTGCATCTCTATCCGAAAAATTGCTTTTAAGCATGCGATGTAACCTAACAATTTCCTTGAAAAATAAATCAGGTATATGAGATGCATCATCAGTCTTATGACATGCAATAAAATGTGCCATTTTAGAGAATCTATCAACAACCACAAAGATTGAGTCTCTCCCCCTCTTAGACTTAGGTAATCCTAAAACAAAGTCCATGGAAATGTCAACCCAAGGCTCACTAGGAATAGGCAATGGTGTATATAATCTATGTGGTTGTAACTTAGATTTAGCTTGTCTACATGTAATGCACTTTTCACAAATCATCTCAACATCCCGTTTCATATGAGGCCAAAAAAAAATGATCATGCAACATAGCCACCAATGCTTTAGCTACCCCAAAATGACCCATCAAACCACCACCATGTGCTTCCCTAACTAGTAACTCACGCAAAGAAGACTGGGGAATGCAAAGCTTTTTTTCTTGAAATAGAAACCCATCAAGCAAGTAATATTTCTCATAAGATCTTTTTGTGCGTTCTTTAAACACATCACCAGAATTAGAATCTAATGCATAAAAATCCTTAATGTACTCCAATCCAAGCAACTTAGCATCAAGTGTGGAAAGTATAGCATACCTTCGAGATAGTGCATCCGCAACTATATTTTCTTTACCTTACTTGTATTTGATCACATATGGAAATGTCTCGATAAACTCCACCCACTTAGCATGGTGCTTATTTAGCTTATGCTGCCCCTTCAAGTGCTTCAACAATTCGTGATCTGTGTGGATCACAAATTCTTTTGGCCAAAGGTAATATTGCCAAGTCCTTATCGTATGTGGGATAATTTAGGGTTGCTCCACTTAGCTTTACACTGAAGTATGCGACTGGTCTTCCTTCCTGCATTAAAACTCCACCAACTCCTACACCTGAAGCATCACACTCAATTTCAAAAGTTTTAGTAAAGTTAGGTAAAGCAAGTAAAGGTGCATTTGTTAACTTCTCCTTAATCACTTTGAATGCCCTTTCTTGTTCCTCTCCCCACCTAAACGGAGCATTCTTCCTGATCACTTCAGTTAAAGGTGTGGCAAGACTACTAAAGTTGTGAACAAAACGTCGATAGAAACTAGCCAAGCCATGGAAACTTCGTACCTGACCTATAGTTGTAGGAGTAGGCCAATTTTGTATTGCTTTCACCTTTTCAAGGTCAACTTGATTACCTTGGGCACTCACAACAAATCCAACAAACACAAGCTTACCGTGCAAAACATACACTTCTTCACTTCTGCATCAAACAGTTCGACAAGCTCATGGCCAAGTATGGAGTACGCCATAAAGTAACCTTAGCATACCATCCTCAAACCAATGGTTTGGCGGAGGTATCCAACCGGGAAATCAAAAGGATCCTTGAAAAAAACTATCAACATTTCCCAGAAGGATTGGGCTCACAAGCTTGATGATGCTTTATGGGCATACCGGATTGCATTCAAGACACCCTTAGGCACATCCCCGTACCACTGGGTTTTCGGCAAGGCATGTCATCTGCCGGTGGAGTTGGAGCACAAAGCATATTGGGCAATCAAGACTCTTAACTTCAACTTGCAAAAAACTTGAAAAAGGCCAGTGAGAAAAGGCTGCTACAATTGTATGAACTCGATGAGTTTCGTCAACAAGTATTCGAAAATCACCGCATCTACAAGGAGAAGGTGAAAGCGTGGCATGATCAGAAAATGATGGTAAGAGAGTTCCATCCTAGTCAACTTGTGTTATTATTTAATTCACAATTGAAGTTGTTTCCAGGAAAACTGAAATCAAGATGGTCAGGGCCATTTCGAGTTAACCAAGTGTTACCATATGGTGTTCTCGAGTTAAGGAATGAAGCCACCAATGAAACATTCAAGGTAAATGCTCAAAGAGTCAAAGGATATTTAGGAGGCCCGATCAATCAAGGCGAGGCCTCAGTCCACTTGAAGGAGGTATAACATCACGAAAGTCGAGCCACGGACTCTCTCGGTGGCGCTTCTTGGGAGGCAACCCATGCCCGGTTTATTTTAATTTAGTTTGTGTGATTAAAATTTTAATTTTGTACTTTAGAATAGTTTCATTGCAAACAAGCTTGTAGAATCGGTAAATTGTCGGGAAAAGGCCCACCGGACTCACAACAACAAGACCAATGAGAGTTGGGCTGACCCAGAAACAAGTCCATCGTGGTGCCCATGGCCCATTGGGCTACAACCCACTGACCAAGCCTCTTTTCCTTTCAGCAATAGTCGCTCGTAACCATGCATATATAATGATACTCCGTCTTGTTTTCTAGGGTTACAAGTCATTCAAGGACAGAGGAGGCCGATCAAAACCATCAGCTGCAAGTCAGACAACAAGAAGATCGTGAACATGCCAGGTAAGCGGATCAGAATCGGCATGCTGTCTGCCCTGACAAGATACCTCTGCACCGTGGTCTCCAGGTATCAACACCGCGGCGAGCAAGCATCCTGCCAAAGATTCCCTGCCACAGCTACAGCCGGACAGTGACCAGACACAACCCCACTGCGGTGTCCAAGTGTCTGCACTGTGGTGGAGAAGGTTTCTGACAGCATTGCGTTAGCTGCTGAGACCTGCACCAAGTTGATTTTGAATTCAAGATTTGAATCATCATAGAGGCTATAAAAGGGGGTTCTTTTAGTGGTCAATTGCACTAATTACTATCATTGCTCTCTGTCATTACTCTTGCTCCTCTTCTCTTATTCCCGATTGGTTTCACAAGCACTCATCGGGACGAATTCTAGTGGAGCAACCAAATCAGGAGCGATCAGAATCAATCAAGTCCTCAATAGTGAATTCCCAGGATTCCAACTTCCCGGGTGGTAAATTCGTTCTCACACTCTCTCTTGTGCATCAAGTGGATTGTCTTTACTTTGTGTGATTGCCATGGCATCTCCCTCGCACCGCCGTAGTAGAAGGTGCACAAACACTCCCCCACCACCTACTGATCCACCTGTAGCTCGTTTTGTGTCTAATGAGGCGGAGATTTTTTATGAAAACATGTGGAAGAATCATCAGTGTCATGTGGAAAGGGGATTTATTTTTGACAATCGTAACTTGATAGCATCTTTCATGGAAGATATAGCTGCTATGAATTGGACTCATTTTTGTGCACCACCCCAAAGGGGCATCTTGAACTTAGTGCGAGAATTTTATGCCAATTTGGCCCACTTGGGTGATGAGACAGTATACATGAGAGGAGTGCACATGCCATTCACAATAGAAGATATTAGGCAAGTCATTAGGACTCCACAAGCACCCATGCTTGCTACTGTGATAGAAAACATTGATGAAGATGACATTTTGAATGCGATTGCAAACCCGGTGCAAATTGGCATGTACACACCAAGGAGCATTTAACCATTTTAAGAAAACATTTGAATTATCGAGCACGAGTGTGGCTCCTATTTGTGACATCTCGTATCATGCCTACATCTACATTGTCACAAGTTAATAAGATGCGGATCTACCTTATATATTGCATCATGACACATCGTCATTTTGATCTTGCCGCATTCTTACTTTCGACAAATTCAAGATTACGGGTATGGGATAGGAGGGCATATGTGTTTCACTTGTTTGATTACTTCACTTCGCCGACGTGCAGGTATCCCATTGAATGAGGCAATAGCTGACGCCACAACTCATGGGCCCATTAATGCAGCAACCATTCGTGACATGCGGGATCGTGACAACCAAGGTGAGGAAACTCAAGGAGCCGACCAAGCAGAAGAAGAGCAAAGACCGGTGGAGGACCTAGTTACTCGAATGATCCAAGAAACACATGCTTTAACAGTGAAGATGAATCAACGCCCAAAGAAGTAGACTCGGTTCATCGGACAAACAGTACACATCCGGGAACAAAATGAAGGACTTATCAGCCAAGCATTACGAATTAACCTCCACGAATATCCACCCATTCCGCCAACAAGTGAAGAGGAGCCCGCTGATACAAATGAAACGGATGTGGATGCGGGGGATTACCGGGAGGAAAGTGATGAAGAGGATGACTAGAAGGCTGCCACATCAACTTTGACACAAGGGGAGCATTCATTAACCCGTTCTCTTTACTTTTCTAAACATTGTGGACAATGCTTAGCTTAGGTTTCGGGGGGGGGGGGGGGTGTGAAGTATGTTTATTTCGTGTCGAAGCCGGTTAGATTATTTGCTTGCTTGTTTGCTCTTCGCTTGCATTTGCATGACGTATAGCTCATAAGGTGTTAGATAATAGCACATTTATTTCATCTTGCATTTGTTTTCGACAACAAAAAAAATTGCAAAATGAAAAAATGATGATATTTTTGATGGATAGGAATGCTTGTAAGGTGTTAGTAGGGAACTTAAGTTGATCTTTGTTCTATGATGATAATTAATGACTAGTGTGATTGCTTGACTCCAAGTGAAATTGTGATGAATCTTGCGATGATTTTTAGCCCCAATTATTTGTACACGAACCTTACATCTAGATCTTAAGTTGAGGGCAGTAAGTGTCAGCTTTGGAAATGCTTTTGCAAAAATGTGTTAGGCTAAAAATTGAATATACAAAGAAAGATGTGCCAAGGTTTTGAGTACCTATGTTCGGGTTTGAGCCCAAATTGATGCACTAAGTGTGCTGGCAATACGGCTCGGCATGTACTTGTGGGGGACTATCTGCTCATCCGACTGGCTCATCAAAAGTATGTGAGTAAATTACAAAGCTAGCGGAGGTGTGGGCCCTTAAAAGTCGTGCACCATCCGAGTAAGGGTTATTTGCTAAGTGTAAATATGGAAAAAAAAAAGAGCAAAATGTGAGATCATGCATTGAACTAATAGCTGGATGCTTGTTTGCTTGAGTATTTCCTTATGATGTACAATAGTGAGGTCAAGACTTAGTGTTAAGTGTAAGGGATTGCACAACACTGCACGGGTTGAAATGAAATCATGAGATTCGGATAATTGAATCTCAAAGTCAAGTAAGAAACATGGTCATCACTGAGAACTTTAAGGGAAAGACTTGAAAGTACCGAAAACAAATTATGAGCATTGATACTAATTGAAGAAGTGAAGATGCATGTTAAACTTTTGAATTGTGTGCTTAGCGCTTTGCTAGAAGACGAGGAAAAGTTTAGGTTTGGGGGTGTGTGATAATACCTTAGAAGTTATATTTGAAGTACACTTTTAGACCTTAAACTTGAGTTGAAAACATGCATCCCACTTGTTATTTGTATTGTTTTTGCTTAAAGGTGAATTTCTGTACTCCTTATCCATCCTGTAAGTTTATCTGGGTGTTTTCAGAACTTCCTCAACAGAAAACATGGCAAATGATATATCAACAGAAAGTACGTTGAGTCAAGAATCCAACGCATCAAACCGTGCATGATTTGGAGCTAAAAAGAGGAAGTTATGGCAGACCGAAGAAAACTGCGCAGAACAGACACAATGCACCTCGGTGTGAACAGTGCAACACCGCGGTTCACTGAGAGCATTTCGGGCTGAATTTCGCCTCAGCTCATCGCGGTGCAGCACTGTTCACACTGCAGTGCACTGAGGCAAAATGGTGGGATCCAACAATTTTATCCCACACTGACCATGCCAACAATGGGAAGGGTACAAATACCTTATAAATAGAGGTGCACACCCACAAGAGGAAGGGGAAGAGGGATAGCATTTCATAACTAAGCATTCCCGGACAATATTCTTGGTGGAGTAAGGTTACGAACCCGGGGCATCAAAACACGGTTCGGGAGTAGAAGAAGCTAAGGAATAAAGCTCCTCATTCAGTGTTTTAGACTTCTTCTATTCTTAGATCCTTTCTCTTCATTTTGGCTTCGTAACTTCTAACTCCGATGAACATGTATTGTGGTGTAATCATGTCCGGCTAGTTTCTTATTCTCTAGGGTAGTAAGTGGAGCTCAGTGTTTATTTCAGTCATATATTGAACTTCTATTTCTCGGATCTCTGAAGGTGTTTTATTTCCCTTATGTTTACTGTACTTCATGCATTTGTTGATGTCTGGCCAACTCGATGAATCGATCTAAGGGATGGTGAGGAACACGAGAGTGAGAATCCCGTAGCCTAAGTAAACATAGCTTAGGAATAATCGTACCGAGAGGTGGATTAGTCCTTCTAAGAGTTAGAAGAGACGCGCGAGAAGGCCCGAGAGGTAGCCATCACCACAGGCATCCCGATACAGTTATGAACATGACATTTGGTCCCTTAATTCTAACTACCTAGAGATAGAGTGGGTCAGGATCATCCTAGGGATACATCCTAGTTACAACGAGAGTCGGGTTAGGTGACTTTCGAACCCGTGGATAGGAGAAGAGGACACTTGACTGGATCCGGTTAATTAAGTTCAAAAGGATTGAAATAGGCCTAAGTAAAGCTTAATCCCTAGAATAGTTTTCTTGCCAAAATCATATAAAGCTATCTCTGTTTTCTATAGGTTGTCTGATTTTACTTCTATTTCTAGCTATTTCTACATTCTCTGAATTGTTGTGCGGTTTGACTTGGTACTTGGTGTTCTATATTCGTGCTTGATAGGCTTTGATCCTCGTGGGAATGATACCCGCTCACCGGGTTTACTACTTGCGACCCGTCCTCTTGTGGGCTGATAGGCAAACAGCGTCGGAAATGTATGTTGAAAGATAAATTTTCAGTGGTGACAGAGCTGTCCTATTATTGAACCAATGATGATCCGTCATAATTTTGGCGGGAAATCACTCCATTGGGACCATAAAGGCTCAATGATCGCCCTCTGGTAGTTCGAAATGTAAGTTAAGAGCGAAATTTCCCGTGGTGATGGAGATGCCCTTTTGCCGATCCAATGATGATCTGTCGTAGCTTTGGTGGGAAATCACTCTATTGCAATCACCAAGGCTCAATGATCACCCTCAAGTCGCCCGAAATGTAAATAAAGAGCGAAATTTCCTGTGGTGATAGAGTTGCCCTTTTGTCAAACCAACAATGACCCATCATAACTTTGATAGGAAATCAATCCATTGCGATCACCTAGGATCGATGATCGCCCTCCAGCTATTCGAAATGTAAGTTGAGAGCGAAATTTCCAGTGGTGATGGAGTTGCTCGGTGACCGAACCAATGATGATCCATCGTAACTTTGGCGAGAAATCACTCCATTGGGATCACAAAGGCTTAATGATCACCCTCCAGCAGTTCAAAATCTAAGTTGAGAGAGAAATTTCCTATGGTGACGGAGTTGCCTTATTGCCGAACCAGCAAAGGTCCATCCTAACTTTGGCAGGAAATCCTACATTTCGATCAACAAGGCTCAATGATCGCCCTCAAGTCGTCCAATATGTAAATTGACCATGAAATTTCCCAAGGTGACGGAGTTGCTCTTTTGCCAAACCAACGATGATCCGTCATAACTCTGGCAGGAAATCACTTCGTTGTGCTCCCCAAGGTCAATGATCACTCTCTAGCTATTCGAAATGCAAGTTGAGAGTGAAATTTTTGGTGGTAACGGAGTTGCCCTGTTGGCGAACCAATGATGATCCAATGTTACCCTGGTGGAAAATCACTCCAAGATGGAGCTGCCCATTTGCCGAACCAATGATGATCCATCAAAACTTTCTATGGAACTAACTCCAATGCGAGCAACAAGGATCTTTGATCGCCCTCCAGCGGTCCAAAATGAATGTTGAGAGAGAAATTTCCTATAGTGACGGAGCTGCCCTTTTGCCGAACCAACAATGATCCATGGTAACTTTGGTGGGAAATCGCTCCATTGCGATCACCAAGGCTCAATGATTGTCCTAAAGTCATCTAAAATGTAAATTCAGAGTGAAATTTTCCATGGTGACAGAGGTTCCCTTTTGTCGAACCAACAATGATCTGTCATAACATTGGTGGAAATCCCTCCATTGCAATCACCGAGGCTCAATGATCCCCCTGCAACCATCAGAAATGTAAGTTGAGAGCAAAATTTCCAGTGGTGATGGAGTTGCCCTGTTGTCAGACCAACAATAATCAATCATAACTTTTGCTGGAAATCACTCTATTGCGATCACTAAGGCTAAATGATCGCCCTGAAGCCGTCCGTAATGTAAGTTGAGAGCAAAATTTCCCGTGGTGACCGAGTTACCTTGTGGACAAACCAACGATGATCCATCATAACTTTGGCGGAAAATCACTTCATTGCGATCATGAAGTCTCAATGATCGCCCTCATGTCGTCCAAAATGTAAATTGAGAGCGAAATTTCCCGTGGTGACAGAGGTTCCCTTTCGCCAAACCAACGATGATCCACTGTAACTTTGGCGGGAAATCCCTCCATTGCAGTCACACCAAGGCTCAGTGATCGCCCTCTAGCCGTCCGAAATGTAAGTTGAAAGCGAAATTTCCCATGGTGACGGAGTTGCCTTCTTGCCGAATCAACAATGATCCATTGTAACTTTGGCTGGAAATCACTACATTACGATCACCAAGGCTAAATTATCGCCCTCCAGCCATCCGAAATGTAAGTTGTGAGCGAAATTTCTCATGGTGGTGGAGTTACCTTGTGGACGAACCAACGATGATCTGTCATAACTTTGGTTGGAAATCACTCCATTGTGCTCACCAAGATTCAATGATTACCCTCCAGCCGTCCAAAATGCAATCCGAGCGTGAAATTTCCCATGGTGACAGAGTTGCCTTGTTGCCAAACAACGATAATCCTTCATAATTTTAGCGGGAAATCACTCCATTAGGACCACCAAGGCTCAATGATTTCCCTCCAGCCGTCCGAAATGTAAGTTGAGAGAGAAATTTCCCGCGGTGACGGAATTGCCATTTTCCCTAAGCAATGATGATCCGTCCTAACTTTGAAGGGAAATCGATTCATTGCAATCATCAACGCTCAATGATCGCCCTCAAGTCGTGCAATATGTAAATTGAGAACGAAATTTCCCATGGTGACAAAGATGCTCTTTTGCCGAACCAAAGATTATCCGTCGTAATTTTGGCGGGAAATCACTCCCGTGCAATCACCGAGGCACAATGATCATCCTCAAGTCTTCTAAATGTAAATTGAATTGAAATTTCCAGTCATGATGGAGTTGCCCTTTTGCCGAAACAATGATGATTCATTGTAACTTTAGCATGAATCGCTCCATCGCGATCACCAAGGCTCAACGATTGCCCTCCAGCCGTCTGGAATGTAAATTGAGAGTGAAATTTTCGATGGTGATGGAGCTGCCCTATTGTCGAACCAACGATGGTCCGACCTAACTTTGGTCGGAAATCACTCCATTGCAATCACCAAAGCTCAACTATCGTCCTCCAGCAATTGGAAATGTAAGTTGAGGGGGAAATTTCTAGTGGCGACGGAGTTGCACTTTTGTCGAACCAATGATGATCTCTTGAAACTTTGGCGGGAAATGAATCCAATGACATCAAAAAGGCTCCATGATCGCCCTCAGCCATCCGTAATGTATGTTGAGAGCGAAATTTTTTGTGGTGACGGAGTTGCCCTTTTGTCGAACCAAGGATGATCTATCAAAACTTTGGCGGGAAATCACTTCATTGGGATAACCAAGGCTCAATGATTGCCCTCCAGCCATCCAAAATGTAAGTTGAGAGCGAAATTTTCGGTGGTGACGAACCTACCCTATTGCCGAACCAACGATGATCCGACGTAATTTTGGTAGAAAATCAGTCCATTGTGATCACCAAAGCTCAATGATCGCCCTCCAGTTGTCCGAAATGCAAGTTGGGACCGGAATTTCCTGTGGTGTCGAAGTTGTCCTTTTGCAGAACCAATGATGATCCCACGAAACTTTGGCGAGAAATCACTCCAATCCGATCAACAAGGCTCGATGATCGCCCTCCAGCTGTCAAAAATATATGTTGAGAGCGAAATTTCTCGTAATGATGGAGTTGACCTTTTCCCGAACCAACGATGATCCATCGTTATTTTGGCAGGAAATCACTCCACTTCAATCACTAAGGCTCAATGATCGCAAGTCGTTCGAAATGTAAATTGAGAGCAAAATTTCCCGTGATGGTAGAGTTCCCTATTTGTTGAACCAATGATGATCCATCGAAACTTTGACGGGAAATCAGTCCATTGCGATCACCAAGACTCATTGAATGCCCTCAAGCGGTCTAAAATATAACTTGAGAACAAAATTTCCAGTGTTGACGGAGTTGCCCTGTTGTGGAACCAACCATGATCCATCGTAACTTTGGTTAGAAATCAATCTATTACGATCATCAAGGCTAAATGATCACCCTCCAGCTGTCCGAAAGGTAAGTTGAGAGCGAAATTTCCCGTGGTAATGGAGTTACGTTGTGGAAGAACAAACGATGATCCATCGTAACTTTGGCGGGAAATCATTCCATTGCGATCACCAAGACTCAATGATTACCCTCTAGCTATTTGAAATGTAATCCGAGAGTGAAATTTCCCATGTTGACGGAGTTGCCCTGTTGCCAACCAATGATAATCCGTTGCAATTTTGGTGGGAAATCACTCCATTGGCACCACCAAGGCTCAATTATTTCCCTGCAGCCATTTGAAATGTAAGTTCATAGCGAAATTTCCTGCGGTGACGGAATTGCCATTTTCCTAAACCAATGATGATCCATCCTAACTTTGGTAGGAAATCGCTCCATTGCAATCACCATGGCTCAATGATTTCCCTCAAGTCATCCAATATGTAAATTGAGAGCAAAATTTCCCATGGTGACGAAGATGCTCTTTTGTCAGACCAATGATGATCCATCATAATTTTGGAGGGAAATCACTCCATTGCAATCACCGAGGCACAATGATCGCCCTCAAGTCTTCTGAAAAGCAAATTGGAATCAAAATTTCCTGTGGTGACGGAGTTGCCCTTTTGTTGAACTAATGATGATCCATCGTAACTTTGGCAGGAAATCACTAGGTTGTGTCACCAAAGCTCAATGATTGCCCTCTAGCCATCCGAAATGCAAGCTGAGAGCGAAATTTGCTATGGTGATGTAGTTTCCCTGTTACTGAACCAACAATGATCCATCGTAGCTTTGGCAGGAAATCACTCCATTACGATCACCAAGGCTCAAAGACCACCCTCCAACCATCTGAAATATAAGTTGAGAGAGAAAATTCCGGTGGTGACAGAGCTGTCCTATTGCCGAACCAATGATGATCCAATACAACTTCGGTGGAAATGACTCCATTGCGATCACCAAAGCTCAATGATCGTCCTCCAACCATCCACAATGTAAGTTAAAATGGCAGGAAATGATTCCATTGCCATCCCCAACGCTCAACAATCGCCCTCCAACCATTTGAAATGTATGTTGCGAGTGAAATTTCCCGTGGTGATGGAGTTGCCCTTTTGCCGAACTAAAGATGATCCGTCACAACTTTGGCGGGAAATCACTCCAATGCAATTGCCAAGGCTCAATGATCGCCCTCCAACTGTCTGAAATGTAAGTTGAGACCGAAATTTCTCATGGTGACGGAGTTGCCCTCTAGCCGAACCAACAATTATGCATCACAACTTGGCAGGAAATCACTTAATTGCGATTACCAAGCCTCGATGATTGCCCTCCAACTGTTCAAAATGCATGCTAAGAGTGAAATTTTCCATGATGATGGAGTTGACCTTTGGCCGATCCAATGACGATCCGTCATAACTTTGGCAGGAAATCACTCCATAATGATCACCATCCAGCCATCCGAAATGTAAGTTGGGAGTGAGCTTTACCGTGATGACTGAGTTGTCCTTTTACTGAACCAACGATGATCTAGCATAACTTTGGTGGGTAATAACTTCATTGCGAACACCAAGTCTGAATGAGCACCTACAAGTTGTCTGAAATGTAAATTGAAAGCGAAATTTCCCATGTTGATGGAGTTGTGCTATTGCTGAATCAACCATGATCCATCGTAACTTTGGTGGGAAATCACTCCATTGCAATCAGCAAGGCTCAATCCTCACCTTCCTGCCGTCCGAAATGCATGTTGTGGGTGAAATTTTCCATCGTGACGGAGTTGCCCTATTGTCAAACTAACAATGATCTGTCCATTGCAATCAGCAAGGCTCAATCCTCACCTTCCTGCCGTCCGAAATGAATGTTGCGGGTGAAATTTTCCGTCGTGACGGAGTTGCCCTATTGTCAAACTAACAATGATCTGTCATAACTTTGTCAGGAAATCACTCTATTGTGGTCAACAAGGTTCAATGATCGTCCTGCAGCTGTCCGAAATCTAAGTTAGGAGTGAAATTTCTTGTTGTGGCGGAGTTGCCCATTTGCCAAACCAATGATGTTGTGGTGTGACTGATAATACCTTAGAAGTTATATTTGAAGTACACTTTCAGACCTTAAAATTAAGTTGAAAACATGGATCCCACTTGTTATTTGTATTGTTTTTGCTGAAATGTGAATTTCTGTACTCCTTATCCATCCTCTAAGTTTGTATACGTGCTTGCAGGGCTTCTTCAACAGGAAACATGCCAAATAATATATCAACAGAAAGCTCGTTGAGTCAGGAATCCAATGCATCAAACCGTGCATGATTTGGAGCTAAAATGAGGAAGTTATGGCCAAACGAAGTAAACTGTGCAGAACAGTTCCGCTGTACCGCGGTAAGAACAGTTCCGCACCGCGTCAACTGAGTCAAAATGGTGGGATCCGGGATTTCTTGTCCTACACTGACCACAGCAAGTTCAGAGGAGGTACAAATGCCTTATAAATAGATGGGCACACCCACAAGAGGAAGAGAGACAAGAGGTACCTTTGCATAGGAAAGCAAACCCGAACGAAATTTTTGGCGGATTAAGGTTATGAATTTGTGGGGCCAGAATACGGGCCGTGGGTAGAAGAGCTAAGGAATTAAGCTCATAATCACTGTTTGAGACCTCTTCTACCTTTAGCTCCTTTATCTTTATTTTGGTTTCGTAACTTTCATTTCCGATGAATATGTATTGTAATATAATCATGTCCGGCTAGTTTTACTGTCTAGGGTAGTAAGTGGATCTTAGTGTTTATTTCATCCATGTATTGAACTTCTATTTTCCGGATCTACGAAGGTGTTCTATTTTCCTTATGTTTACTGTACTTCATGCATTTGTTGATGTCTGGTCAACTTGATAAATTGATCTAAGGGATGGTGAGGAGCCACGAGAGTGAGAATCCCATTGCCAAAGTAAACATAGCTTAGGAATAACCATACCAAAAGATAGGTTAGTCATTCTAAGAGTTAGAAGAGAAACGTGAGAAGGCCCGAGAGTTAGCCATCACCCTAGGCATCCAGATACGGTTGCGAACATGACATTTGGTCCCTTAATTCTAACTACCTAGAGATAGAGTGGGTTAGGATCATCCTAGGGATACATCCTAGTTACGACGAGAGTCGGATTAGGTGACTTACGAACCCGTGGATAGGAGAAGAGGGCACTTGACTGGATCCAATCAATTAAGTTCGAAAGGATTGAAATAGATCTAAGTGAAGCTAAGTCCCTAGAATTGTTTTCTTGTCGAATTCGTACAAAGCTATCTCTGTTCTCTGAAGGTTGTCTAATTTTATTTCTGTTTCTCGTTGTTTCTGAATTCTCTCAACTATTGTGCGGTATGGCTTGGTATTTGGTGTTCTAAATTCGTGCTCGATAGGCTTTGATCCTCGTGGGAATGATACCCGCTCACCGGGTTTACTATTTGCGATCCGTCCTCTTGCGGGCTGATAGGCAAACAAGTTTTTGGTGCCGTTGCCAGGGATCGAAGTGTATCTATTGACCCAAATTGAAGCACTTGACTTCGACCAAACCAATTTACTTTTCTATACTTTGCTCCTGTTTTGTAGTTCTCAATTCCTTGTTTTGTAGTCTCTAGGTGTATGAGCAAGAGATCTCAACAAGACTTGCTGTCGCTTGGTTCGAAAATAGAGCGAACTCTCATTCGGAGGAGGGGAGAACAATCACTTGTTGAGATTTCATCTTCTCATAACATGGACGACCGGCAAGACAACCCCGTGCTAAAGATGAGACAATATGCAAGACCGCGAACGGACAACCACTCGAGTATCGCCAAACCAGTTGTTCAAGCTCACACATTTGAGATCAGACCGGCGATGCTCCAAATGATTCAAATAGCATGCTCGTTTAGCGGCGAACAAAATGAGGACCCTCATGCTCATCTTGCTGTTTTTAATGATTTGTGTGATACTTTTAGACAAAACGGGGTTCCCCAAGATTATATTAAAATGACTTTGTTTCCATTCTCTCTTAGGGACAAGGCAAGGACATGGCTTAGCTCATTCCCATCGAGATCCCTTAACAGTTGGGACATCATTGTGGAGAAATTTCTCACGAAGTATTTTCCACCCTCCAAGAAGGCTAAGTTGAGAAGCGACATCACGTCATTTAGGCAACTTCCAATGGAAACCTTGCCAGAAGTATGGGAACGCTACAAGGGCTTGTTGCACAATTGCCCACATCATGACCGTCCGATGTGGCAAGTGGTAAACACTTTTTATAATGGAATTTCTGATGCCTTACAAACTTATATTAATGCTGCTGAAGGAGGCACAATGCTTGAGAAGACACCGGAGAAGGCATACGACGTCATTGAGGCATTGGCAACAAATGTGGTGTCAGAGAGGAAAGTGGCTCAAAAGGGGACAGCCGGAGTCCACTCGGTGGATGCTTTGACAGCCCTCTCGGCCAAAATGGATGCCTTAATGGCAACCATGAAACCACAAGGAGTCGGAGCAACCTCGACGGTATTTGAAGACTATCCAATGGAAACCGGGCATGACGAGGCAAATTTCGTGGGAAGCAACCCGAGGAATAGCCCATATTCAAACACATACAATCCGGGTTGGCGAAATCACCCCAACTTTTCATATGCTAACAACCGGCCAACTCAACCACCGGGGTTCCAACTGATGCAGAAGCCGACATCGAATGACTCCGAACGGCTGACAAAACTTGAAAATGCTTTTCTTGAGCTTATGATGGCTAACAAGAATCCAACACTAATAGCATTGCTACCTTGCAGGCACAAATGAAGAACATGGAAACTCAACTAGGTCAAATCGCTCAAGCCGTTGGAGTTCAGGCACAAGGATCACTTCCACGCAACACTGAATTGAATCCAAGGGGAGGCGGATCCGAGCACGTGAATGCTATCATGTTGAGAAGTGGGAAGAAGGTAGGATTTGATCACAGCCAACCTAATCTCGAAGCAGAAGAGAACAACCCGCCAGCATATGGTGAAACAATGAAGCACACCCCGGTGTGCCAAGAGTCCACTGCGGTGGGAAGACATGCAGCACAGAGGTACCAAGGTGCCCAACAACTGAAGGCACGAGTGACAGGCACACCGCAGTACCCACCAGTCACACTGAGGTGTCCCAGGACCAAAATGACCAGAATGCCACAACCAACTCCTGGGCGGAAAGTAGCAACTCACAGCCATCAAGAATGACCCGAGGAAAGGAAGACAGCACCGACAAGCCTACTCAAACATACCCTCCATTACCATATCCACAAAGAGCAAAGCGGGATCAATTTGAGTTTCAATTTCGTAAGTTTCTTGATATATTCCGTAAATTGCACATTAACATCCCTTTTGCAGAAGCATTGGAGCAAATGCTGAGCTATGCCAAATTCATGAAGGATATCCTTTCACAAAAGAGGAGGCTTGCCGATTACGAGATGGTTGCGCTAACAGAAGAGGCAAGTGCAATCCTTCAGAAAAAGCTTCCTCCAAAGCTCAAGGATCCGGGTAGTTTCACTATCCCTTGTTCCATTGGTAAAAGTTTCGAAGGTAAGGCATTATGTGATTTGGGTGCTAGCATTAATCTCATGCCCTATACTGTATTCAAGGAATTGGGGGTAAGAGAGGTTAAGCCAACTACTGTAACACTGCAATTAGCTGATAGATCATTGGCTTATCCCTTAGGAATTGTGGAGGATGTTCCAGTCAAAGTAGACAAATTCATCTTCCCTGTTGATTTCATTGTTTTGGATTAGGATGAGCATAGGAACATCCCGATAATTTTGGGTCGCTCATTCTTGGCAACTGGCCGTGCATTGATCGACGTGCAGAAAGGAGAACTGACTATGCGTGTGAACGGCCAATAAGTAACAATTAATGTTTATAATGCATTGAAACATCCTGTGAACCTGATGAAGTTCTCTCCATTGATGTATGTGAGCAAGTGACTAGGACGGCCATCCATGAGATAACATTAGAGGATCCTCTCGAATCGGTTCTGATCAAGAAGTCATCTTTAGATGATCAAGATCTGCAAGAGGTCCTCAAGATATTGGAGTACTGCCCCGCGCTACCATAAAATGTGTCATATTTCGAACCTTTGGAGGTCAGACCTAATTCTTTAAAGCCCTCCATTCAAGAACCACTGGAACTAGAACTTAAGCCCTTAGCAGAACATTTAAGGTATGCTTTCCTTGGCACTTCTTTCACACTTCCTGTTATTGTTGCATCCAATTTAACATTGGTACAAGAAGAAAAACTCCTTCGAGTTCTTCGAAATCACATAAAAGCAATTGGGTGGACAATAGCTGATATCTAAGGAATCAGCCCCTTGATATGCATGCACAAGATCTTGCTCGAAGACAACCACAAGGAGTCGATAGAAGGACAAAGGAGGCTTAATCAGGTCATGGAGGAGGTAGTTAAGAAAGAGATCCTCAAATGGCTCGATGCAGGTATAATCTTTCCTATCTTTGACAGTAAATGGATAAGTCCAGTATAGTGTGTGCTGAAGAAAGGCGGCATGACAGCCATAGTAAATGAAGGTAATGAGTTGATTCCAACTAGAACTATGACAGGATGGAGAATATGCATGGATTACCGCAAGCTAAGCAAGGCCACACGTAAGGATCATTTTCCACTTCCCTTTATTGATGAGATGCTTGACAGACTTGCAAGTAGGGAATATTTTTGTTTCTTAGATGGCTATTCAGGATATAACCAAATTGCTATAACTCCTGAGGATCAAGAGAACCACCTTCGTGTGCCCTTATGGCACGTTTGCATTCAAGTGAGTGCCATTCAGCTTGTGTAATGCACCGGCCACTTTTTAGAGATGTATGATGTCAATTTTTTCTGATTTGATTGAAAAGTGCATAGAAGTTTTTATGGATGATTTTTTGGTATATGGCAATTCATTTGATGAATGTTTGGCTAATCTATCTCTTGTCCTTAAAAGATGTGAGGAAACTAACCCTGTTTTAAATTGGGAAAAATGCCATTTCATGGTAAAAGAAGGAATAGTTTTGGGGCATAAAATTTCCAAAAAGGGCATGGAGGTAGATAGCGCCAAGATTGCTGTAATTGAAAAGTTGCCACCACCAACAAATGTCAAAGGTGTTAGGAGCTTCTTAGGACATGCCGGTTTCTATAGAAGGTTCAACAAGGACTTTTCAAAAATAGCAAAACCGTTGTGTAACCTCTTAGAAAAGGATGTCCCTTTTGTGTTTAACGATGATTGCTTGCAGGCTTTTACTGAACTGAAGGCAAGACTTGTTTATGCACCCATCAGAATTGCCCTTGACTGGTCTTTACCTTTTGAACTAATGTGCGATGTAAGTGATTTTGCAGTAGGAGTAGCTTTAGGCCAAAGGAGAAACATAATCTTCCATCCGATATATTACGCAAGCAGATCGCTTGATGAGGCTGAAATCAATACACCACAACAGAGAAGGAGTTTCTTGCTGTAGTTTTTGCTATTGATAAATTCTGATCATACTTGATTTGCACTAAAGTTACTATTTTTACTGATCATGCAGCAATCAAGTATCTAATCCAAAAGAAGAATGCAAAATCGAGACTCATCCGATGGATCCTTCTTCTACAAGAGTTTGACCTTGAGATTCGGGACTGGAAGGGGTCAAAGAATCAAGTGGCTGATCACTTATCTCGACTTGAGAACAAGGAGTGCATGGAAAAAGCGGTAATTAATGAGTTCTTCCCTGATGAACAAGTTTTTACCATATCATCTATTCCTTGGTTTGCTGATATTATGAATTACTTGGCGTCTTGATACATTCCATCTGAATCTAATGCTCAACAAAGGAAAAGGTTTTTGAATGATTGCATGAAATACATTTGGGATGAGTCATATTTGTTTAGAATAGGACCTGATCATTTGTTGAGAAGATGTGTCCCAGATGATGAGTAGCTAGACATATTGAAGAATTGTCATGAATCCCTTATGGAGGTCATTATGGGGGACACAAAACTGCTTGGAAAATCCTAGCATCGGGTTTTTATTGGCCAACCATTTTTCGTGATGCTTTTGCCTACATCTCAACTTGTGATAGATGTCAACGAGTAGGCAATATTTCAAGGCGTCATGACATGCCATTGAATTCAATTCTGGAAGTAGAACTGTTTGATGTTTGGGGAATAGATTTCATAGGGCCATTTCCTTCATCATTTGGTAACCGTTACATATTACTTGCGGTGGATTATGTTTCCAAATGGGCAGAGGTAATCGCCTCCCCCACATGTGATGCTAATGTTGTTCCTAAGTTCTTGCAAAGAATTATCTTCTCAAGATATAGAGCACCGCGAGCGGTTATCAGTGATTGCGGATTACACTTCTGCCAAACAGTTCGACAAGCTCATGGCCAAGTACGGAGTACGCCATAAAGTAGACTTAGCATACCATCCTCAAACCAATGGTTTGGCGGAGGTATCCAACTGGGAAATCAAAAGGATCCTTGAAAAAACTGTCAATATTTCCTAGAAGGATTGGGCTCTCAAGCTTGATGATACTTTATGGACATACCGAACTGCATTCAAGACACCCTTAGGCACATCCCTGTACCACTTGGTTTTCGGCAAGGCATGCCATCTCCCAGTGGAGTTGGAGCACAAAGCATATTGGGCAATCAAGACTCTTAACTTCGACTTGAAAAAGGCCGGTGAGGAAAGGCTACTACAATTGCATGAACTTGATGAGTTTCATCAACAAGTGTTCGAGAATCACCGCATTTACAAGGAAAAGGTGAAAGCGTGGCATGATCAAAAAAATCATGGTAAGAGAGTTCCATCTTAGTCAACTTGTGTTATTATTTAATTCACGATTGAAATTGTTTCCAGGAAAACTGAAATCAAGATGGTCGGGGCCGTTCCAAGTTAACCAAGTATTACCATGTGGTGTCCTTGAGCTAAAGAATGAAGCCACAAATGAAACATTCAAGGTCAATGCTCAAAGAGTCAAAGGATATTTAGGAGGCCCGATCAACAGAGGCGAGGCCTCGGTCCACTTGAAGGATGCATAACATCAGAAAAGGCGGGCCACAAACTCACTCAGTGGCGCTTCTTGGGAGGCAACCCAAGCTTGATTTATTTACTTCAACTTTGTTTGCTTGTTTAATTTTTAATTCTTCACTAAAGAATGGGCTTTATTTCAAACTAGCATGCATTATCTACTTGCTCACATGAGCGAACACCGGCAAGAGGATGGTGAAGATGAGGATACAGAGGATTCGATGATTATAAGGCCGCCACATTGACTTTGACACATGGGGAGTATCTGTTAACCCTTTCTCTTTCCTTTTCTTCACATAGAGGACAATGTTTATCATAGGTTTCGGGGGGTGATGTTAATTTCGCGTCAAAGCCGGTTTGCTTGTCTGCTTGTTTGCAATTGCATTTGCATGACATATAGCTCATAGGTTGTTAGATAATTGCACGTTTATTCATCTTGCATATTTTTTCGGTTTTTGAAAAGAAAAATTTTTTTTTTTTGAAAATGGAAAAATGATTATGTTTTTGGTGGATAGGAATGCTTGCAAGGTGTGAGTAGGGAACTTGAGTGGATCCTTGTTCAGTGGTGATAATTAATGGTTAGTGTGATTGCTTGACTGAAGGTGAAATTGTGATGAATCTTGTGATGATTTTCAGCCCCAATTATTTTGTACACGAACCTTACATCTAGATCTTAAGTTAAGGGCATTGAGTGTCATCTTTGGAAATGCTTGTGCAAAAGTGTGTTCAGCTAAAATTGAATATACAAGGAAAGATGTGCCAAGGCTTTGAGTACCTCTGTTCAGGTTTGAGCCCAAATTGATGCACTAAGTGTGCTGGCAATATGGCCCGGCATGTACTTGTGGGGGACTATCTATTCATCCGACTGGCTCATCAAAAGCATGTGAGGAAATTACAAGCCAGTGGAGGTGCAGGCCCTTGAATGTCGTGCACCACCCAAGTAAGGGTTTTGTGCTAAGTATAAATATGGAAAACAAGTAAGAGCAAAAATGTCAGATCATGCATTGAACTAATAGCTAGACGCATGTTTGCTTGAGTATTTCCTTATGATGCACAATAGTGAGGTCAAGACTTAGGGTTAAGTGTAAGGGATTTCACGACACTGCACGGGTTGAAAGGAAATCATGAGGTTCGGATCATTGGAACTCAAGGCTAAGTAAGAAACACGGCCATCTCTGACAACTTTAAGGGAAAGGCTTGAAAGTACCGAATGCAAATTATGAGCATTGCTACCAATTAAAGAAGTGAAGATGCATGTTAAACTTTTGAATTGTTGTGCTAAGAGCTTTGCTCGAGGACGAGCAAACGTTTAGGTTTGGGGGTGTGATAATACCTTAGAAGTTATATTTGAAGTACACTTTCAGACCTTAAACTTGAGTTGAAAACACACATCCCACTTGTTATTTGCGTTGTTTTTGCTGAAATGTAAATTTCTGTACTCCTTATCCATCCTCTAAGTTTGTATGCCTGTTTTCAGGGCTTCTCCAACAGTAAACATGCCAAATAATATATCAATGGAAAGCTCGTCGAGTCAGAAATCCAACACATCAAACCGTGCATGATTTGGAGCTAAAATGAGGAAGTTATGACCAAACGAAGTAAACTGTGCAGAACAGTTTCGCTGTACCGCGGTAAGAACAGTACCACACCGCGTGAACTGAGTCAAAATGGTGGGATCCGGGATTTCTTGTCCCACACTGACCACAGCAAGTTCAGAAGAGGTACAAATGCCTTATAAATAGATGGGCACACCCACAAGAGCAAAAGAGACAGGAGGTACCTTTGCATAACAAAGCAAACCCGAACAAAATTTTTGGCAGATTAAGGTTACGAACCCGTGGCATCAGAATATGGGCCGTGGGTAGAAGAGTTAAGGAAGTAAGCTGATAATCACTGTTTGAGACCTCTTCTACCTTGAGCTCCTTTATCTTTATTTTGGTTTCGTAACTTTCATTTTCGATTAATATGTATTGTAATATAATGACGCAACTTGCATTTCGGGCACTTGATGTCGACCACGATCTTCGTGATAGCAAGGAAGTGATTTCTAGTAAAAGTTACGACAGATTGTGTCCAGATGAAAGCAAGGGCAAGTCCGTCTGATGCACATCCAGGTGCTAATCTTCGACTTAAGGCCGGAGTTAGAAGAGACCATTTGTCACTTCCGGAAGCTCCCATTGTAGGACTTTGGGCAAGCGTTTCGAGGAAGTACTAAATGGATTAATAAAAGAGCGTTGGACTAATTATGGGAATGGAGAGATCGAGATAAGCCCACGTGCAGAGCGAGGCCTAATCCATGTGATCGGACTACATCATCCATGACCCAGCATTTGTGAGGACCTTTGCCCATTATCAGATTTTAAAGCTTTTATAGAAGTATTGAAGTTATCGAGTTTATCTCATGGCGTTCAACAATTCGAAACTTGTCATGCTCGTGGTGCGGAGTTTCTTCACTTCGAAGTCTTGGTTCGTTCCAGATCTGGGTTACGTGTGAATCCTCAAACCCTGGTCTTCTCAATTCTAGTGTTAATCCATCGTTGTTCCTGATTTCATAGCTTTTGTCGGTGTGGTTCGTCCTACTGTCAACGCACAACGTTTCAAACGCAACTTGTATTTCGGACGGCTTGATGTCGAAGATGATCTTCATGATAGCAAGGAAGTATTTCTGGCAAAAGTTACGACATATTGTTTCCAGATGAGAGCAAGGGCAAGTCCGTCTGATGCACGTCCAGGTACTAATCATCGGCTTAAGGCCGGAGCTGGAAGAGACCATTTGTCACTTCCGGAAGGTCCAATTGTAGGACTTTGGGCAAGCGATTCAAGGAAGCACTAAATGGATTAATAAAAGAGCATTGGGCTAGTTAGGGGAATGGAGAGACCGAGATAAGCCCAGGTGCAGAGCGAGGCCTAATCCATGTGATCGGACTAAAACATCCACGACTCAACATTTGTGAGGACCTTTGCCCATTATCAGATTTGAAAGCTTTTATAGATGTTTTGAAGTTACCGAGTTTATCTCATGGCATTCAACAATTCAAAACTTGTCATGCTCGTGGTGCGGAGTTTCTTCACTTCGAAGTCTTGGTTCGTTCCAAATCTTGGCTATGTGTGAATCCTCAAACCCTGGTCTTCTCAATTCTAGTGTTAATCCATCGTTGCTCCCAGTTTCATAGCTTTTGTCGGTGTGGTTCGTCCTACTGTCAACGCACAACGTTTCAAATGCAACCTGCATTTCAGATGGCTTGATGTCGGTGATGATCTTCGTGATAGCAAGGGAGTGTTTTTGGCAAAAGTTACGACAGATTCTCTCCAGATGAGAGTAAGGGCAAGTTCGTCTGATGCACGTCTAGGTGCTAATCTTCGGCCTAAGGCCGGAGCTACAAGAGACCATTTGTCCGTTCAGGAAGGTCCCATTATAGGACTTTGGGCAAGCGATTCGAGGAAGCACTAAATGGATTAATAAAAGAGCATTGGGCTGATAATGGGAATGGAGAGACTAAGATAAGCCCAGGTGCAGAGCTAGGCCTAATCCATATGATTGGACTAAAACATCCATAACTCGGCATTTGTGAGGACATTTGCCCATTATCAGATTTGAAAGCTTTTATAGAACTTTTGAAGTTATCGAGTTTATCTGATGGCGTTCAACAATTCAAAACTTGTCATGCTCGTGGTGCGGAGTTTCTTCACTTCGAAGTCTTGGTTCGTTGCTGATCTTGCCTACGTGTGAATCCTCAAACCGTGCTCTTCTCAATTCTAGTGTTCTATCCATCGTTGTTCCCGGTTTCATAGCTTTTGTCGGTGTGGCTCATCCTACTGTCAACGCACAAAGTTTCAAATGCAACTTGCATTTCGGACGACTTCATGTCGACCATGATATTCGTGATACCAAGGAAGTGATTTCTGGCAAAAGTTATGACAGATTGTCCCTAGATGAGAGCAATGGCAAGTCCGTCTGGTGCACGTCCAGGTGCTAATCTTCACCTTAAGGCCGGAGCTAGAAGAGACCATTTCTCACTTCCGGAAGGTCCCATTATAGGACTTTGGGCAAGCGATTCCAGGAAGCACTAAATGGATTAATAAAAGAGCGTTGGGCTGATTATGGCAATGGAGAGACCAAGATAAGCCCACGTGCAGAGCGGGGCCTAATCCATGTGATCGGACTAAAACATCCATGACTCAGCATTTGTGAGGACATTTGCCCATTATCAGATTTGAAAGCTTTTACAGAACTTTTGAAGTTATCGAGTTTATCTCATGGCGTTGAACAATTCGAAACTTGTCATGCTCGTGGTGCGGAGTTTCTTCACTTCAAAGTCTTGGTTCGTTCTAGATCTTGGTTACGTGTGAATCCTCAAACCCTAGTCTTCTCAATTCTAGTGTTAATCCATCGTTGTTCCCGGTTTTATAGCTTTTGTCGGTGTGGTTCGTCCTACTGTCAATGCACAACGTTTCAAACGCAACTTGCATTTCGGACGGCTTGATGTCGATGATGATCTTTGTGATAGCAAGGAAGTGTTTATGGCAAAAGTTACGACATATTGTCTCCAGATGAGAGCAAGGGCAAGTCCGTCTGATGCACACCCAGGTGCTAATCATCGGCTGAAGGCCGGAGCTAGAAGAGATCATTTGTCACTTCCAGAAGGTCCCATTATAGGGCTTTGGGCAAGCGATTCCAGGAAGCACTAAATGGATTAATAAAAGAGCATCAGGCTGATTATGGGAATGGAGAGCCCGAGATAAGCCCAGGTGCAGAGCGGGGCCTAATCTATGTGATCGGACTAAAACATCCATGGCTCAGCATTTGTGAGGACCTTTGCCCATTATCAGATTTGAAAGCTTTTATAGATGTTTTGAAGTTACCGAGTTTATCTCATGGCGTTCAACAATTCAAAACTTGTCATGCTCGTGGTGCGGAGTTTCTTCACTTCGAAGTCTTTGTTCGTTCCAAATATTGGCTACGTGTGAATCATCAAACCCTGGTCTTCTCAATTCTAGTGTTAATCCATCGTTGTTCCCGGTTTCGTAGCTTTTGTAGGTGTGGTTCGTCCTGCTGTCAACGCACAACATTTCAAACGCAACTTGCATTTCGGACGGCTTGATGTCGACGATGATCTTCATGATAGCAAGGAAGTGTTTCTGGCAAAAGTTACGACATATTGTGTCCAGATGAGGGCAAGGGCAAGTCTAATGCGAACCTCGCCAACAACGTGATGAGACCTAATATCAAATATGATAAGAACCTCACCAACACGTGACGAAACCTGTATACGACTAAGATCTCCAGGGAACGTGTCCTTGACAAGCTCAGATGATGGAGCCTTGACCCATTACCTATAAAGAGGTAAGAACCTTGGCATGGTGAAAACGCCACAATCAACTATGGAAGGGTTGATTGATAAGTCGGGGATGAACGCCACGGAATTCTCCGATAAGTTCAAATAGTTCTTCAAAAAACCAAAGAGAATAAAAATCTCACACTTTATTGATGAATAAACTGATCCAATTCGTCCAAAGCAAGCACCAGTCTTTAAATAGGCCAAAGTGCAATATTACATCAAAAATAACCTTCCTAAATGATTCTCATTGGATAGGAAACTAATTAGAAAGCGAATCTAAGTGTTTCCTCAGGGAAATTACAAAAGATTCCCAATATCTTTAGAACTAAATAAAGGGGTAGGAAATATATTCTTCTTACTAAAAGAGGAATGTGATATATTCTTGTAAATAACTTCAATATATCAGCATGAACTTGTGTTTCTCTTGCCTGTTTAGTTCTCTCAACTTCCTTTCTTGAAAATATTATTGCTCTTTCATCTGGCTACGATATATTTCTTCAAAATACTTGCCCTCTGGACATTCAACCGAAATATATTTCTTGACGTACTTGCACTCTTGATACTTAGCTGAAATATGTGGCCTTCTTCATTTGTCTCTTTTTGAAATATCATGGATAATGTTGAGTCATTCAGCTTGCTTGTCACTTGTACACATATCCATATCCTTCATTTTGTCTTACTTGAGCTTCTCATCATTGGACCTTGAAAGACTTTGATTTCATTCTTCAAGCTCGTATCTTGGATCACATCATTCCCCTCTTCTTGAAAAGGATTTGTCCTCAAATCTTTTCCTGCATTAAATGAAGATAAATTAGAAACTTGGAAATTATCATTATCTTTACACTCACCTTACTGTTGAAATTTGTAAGCATCATTAGCAATCCACTCAAGAACTCGAAATAGTCCATCTCTATGAGGATGTCGCTTTGAATGCATTTGAATGTGAATCCTCTTCTTCCTCACGCGCAATGAATTACAACCACCTGGATCAAACATAAAATTCTTGCGGGCACTGTTAGGGTGCATGGCTTTCACATGATTTGACTTAACAAATTCACCTTTTATCATTCCACCTAAGTAAGCACAGCCACTTAAAGGTAAAGATGTTAAATTTATAAGAATTAGTAAAGTGAAGCCATATACTTGCTTTGAATGAGAAAACTTAGTGGTAGAAGGAATGACACTAGAATGAGCAACCTCAACATTGGGAAAACAATATTCCCATGATTTAAAACCAATTTTTGCATAGCAATTCAAAAACAATAATTTGTTTCCATGTTCTCTCATATTTTCCCAAGAGTTGTTCAAGAAGTTAGCAATTTTGTGTAAAATATGTATAACATGTAATCTCTCTATCTTTTTAAAGAACAAATCATCATGTGTGATATCATCCATTATATGACATGGAATATAGTACCAATATAAGCTAGATAAGTAATGGAAACCACTTACCTGACTTACCAAAGTAGATATTAGCCAATCTTCGATTGCCTTTTCCTCTTCAACAAGATTCTCATTAACTATAACACTCAAAATCAAATCAAGAAACACAATCTCATCCATACAAAGAGTTCGGTTTTCTAGTTTAGCAAATAACGATTCTTTGCTTAAGGCCTCTGAAACAAGTCTTGAGCATTTATCATGATTATTTGGACTCTTATCATAACGAATGCCGTCAACATAAATAAATGCATGTAAATTATGGCTCATAAGTCTCATGAAAGCATTAGGCCTATTAATCAATCCAAAAGGAATCACAAACCAGTCAAACAAATCAAGTTTTATTTGGAAAGTCTTGATGAACTCATATCCCTCTTTCAACCAAACATGATGAAATTCACTTTCAAGATTAGGCTTTGAAATCAAACATGCATCATGAAATCCATCTAACATGCGATCTAAATGAGGAACAGAATTAGGGCACATGACCATGGTGTTTTTGATGGCTTGAAAATCAGAAAACCCTATCCATGTTTGATCCTCATGCTCTAGTAACATTAAGACAATAAAGGGACTCATGTACTCACTAGCTTGTAGATTTACCACTTGCTCAGTGGGTTGTAGTTGAAGCTCCTTCATCTCCTTATGATTACTTCTAATGGTTAGTTGGTTTGGATTTGATCCTTGATGCACTCCCTTGATTTCCTGCAAATAAGAAATAATATTGCTCGGCAAGAATCCGACAAGATTGTTAGTAAATAAAATCGGCTCCTTAATCATAAGGGGCTGATGTAAAATTAAAGAACTCTTAATCTCATAGTCTTTTTCCTCTCTTGCACTCACCAATGAAACATCTCTCTTATTTTCTCTCTCCTCAATCTCTTTTCTCTCGATTTCTTTTTCCACAACCTCAATCTTTTTTCTCTTTTTCATTACTCTCTGTTTCTTGACACTCACCTATCTTTTTATCGCACTGTTTCTTTTGCTCACTCTCTCTTTTTTTATCACACTCTTTTTCTTGAGCATTCTTTTGGTTCTCATGAATTTGTGTAATACTCACAGTTTGTTTGACTTCCATAGATGGCTCAAAATAGATCTTCATTGAGGGGACCTCAACTTGCTGAGAGGTTGATCTTGAAAAACTTGTTGCAGACATACTTGTGCTCCATTCATCCATGTTTCTTTGCTTCAACCGTCATTCAACTTTCATGGCATAGGGCAACATATCTTTGAAGTCTTCATAACATTGCACCGCCGCTTCATCGGCAATCTCAGGCTTTAATCCACGTACGAACCTGTCCATGGTGACTTCTATGTCCTCCTCTTTGTTCGCCAGGGTCATTGCAAGCTCCATCTCTTTGTAATAATCGAGAACGCTCTTTGACCCTTGAGTGAGTTGCTGGAATTTGTTGTGCCTTTCCCGGTGACCGTAACTTGGAAGGAATCGTCACCTCATTATTGATTTCATCTCGTTCCATGTCTCAACGGGTTGTTCTCCATTCTGTCTCCTACTTGTAATAATCCGATCCCACCAAATAATAGCATAGTCGGAGAATTGAAATGAAGCAAGTTGTACCTTTTTCCTTTCGGAGTAGATATGATGTTTGAAGACCATCTCCATTCCTTCCTCCCACAAAAGATAAGCTTCGGGGTCGTTTTTGCCTTGGAAAGTTGGAAACTTCACTTTTGTGTCACGGAGATCATTGTCCCGCCTTGGTCTTCTCGATTCTTTATCTTCATATGGAAATGAAAGCTTTTTCTTTTTGCTTCATCCTCAATTCGATCTATCTTCTTGTGGATTTGTTTGAATTCAGCTCTCATCATCCTCCCAACCTCATGTACATATGCTTGTAGCTGTACATCTTCGAATACGCTTTCCTCTTGATAGTTTGACATGATGAGAATTCTGCAACAGATATTAGGACGTCACAAGCACTCTCTCACGTGTTTCTCTCAAGAATATGTTCACTCAATTCACTTGTGTTTGCACTCAAATGGCTTTTACCCTCTAATAATCTTACCACTCTTGCCTTTTTCCACTCGTATATCCTCTTTCAGTTCTTTTTGAACTAAACAAACTATTATCAGAATGTCCCGCATCAATCCACCACGACTTTACCAGGATTTGAAAGGAGAGAATAGGGTCCAGTTCCAAAGTAATGAAGATCAAGCGAAATAAGGGAATTACGGACAAGAGAATGATAGATCAATTGAAAAGAAACAACTTTGAGTACAAAGATGTTGATAGCTCTAAGAATAGTCAAACAATTCTTGGACTTGTTCAATGTGTCACTTCTTCCACTTTTTTTCTACCTTTTTTTTTCACTGCTGATTCTTTTTTTTTTCCTTTTTTATTTTGAAACTTTTTCTTTCTTTTTTTTCTCCCACCACTTTTTTTTTTACTTTTTATGAAGACGATAATAGAAAAGAAAGAAGAAAAAGAAAATAACGAAGATGAAAGAAAATGAAGATAAACTAAAAGGATAGATTAAACCTGACTTAGAACATTGGCTCTGATACCAAATGATGTGAACCTCGCCAACAACATGATGAGACCCAATATCAAATATGATAAGAACCTCACCAACCGTGACAAAACCCGTATACGACTAAGGTCTCCAGGGAACGTGTCCTTTACAAGCTCAGATGACGGAACCTTGACCCATTACCTATAAAGAGGTAAGAACCTTGGTATGGTGAAGACGCCACAATCAACTATGGAAGGGTTGATTGATAAGTCGGGGATGAACACCACGGAATTCTCCGATAAGTTCGAATAGTTCTTCAAAGAACCAAAGAGAATAAAAATCTCACACTTTATTGATGAATAAACTGATCCAACTCGTCCAAAGCAGGCACCAGCCTTTAAATAGGCCAAAGTGCAATATTACGAACCTCGTCAACAACTTGATGAGACCCAATATCAAATATGATAAGAACCTCACCAACACATGACGAAACCCGTATACGACTAAGGTCTCCAGGGAACATGTCCTTGACAAGCTCAGATGATAGATCCTTGACCCATTACCTATAAAGAGGAAGAGGCTACAATCAACTATGGAAGGGTTGATTGATAAGTCGGGGATGAACGCCACGGAATTCTCCGATAAGTTCGAATAGTTCTTCAAAGAACCAAAGATAATAAAAATCACACACTTTATTGATGAATAAACTGATCCTCTTCGTCCAAATGCAAGCACCAGCCTTGAAATAGGCCAAAGTGCAATATTACATCAAAAATAACCTTCCTAAATGGTTCTCATGGGACAGGAAACTAATTAGAAAGCAACTCTAAGTGTTATCCCAGAGAAATTACAATATATTACCAATATCTTCATAACTAAGTAAGGGGAAAGGAAATATATTTTACTTGCTAAAAGAGGAAAGTGATATATTCTTGTAGATAACTTCAATATATTAGCATTAACTTGGTGCTTCTCTTGCCTCTTTATTTCTCTCAACTTCCTTTCTTGATGATATTCTTCCTCATTATATCTAGTTGAGATATATTTCTTCAAATGCTTTCCCTCTTGACATCAACTGAAATATATTTCTTAAAGCACTTTCACTCTTGCATTCAGCTGAAATATATGGCCTTCATCGTTGGTCCATTTTTGAAATATTATGGATAATGTTGACTCATTTGATCTATGGAATGATTTTGAGGTTACATACTGTGTTCATTTTGAGTAAAGAGTTATGTTTTTGAACTACACTTGGAAAAATTTGAGAGACCTTAGAAACAAATCCAGATGATAAGAACCCAAGCCCTAACTCCACCCCAAAGCTTGCTCGGGAGAGGAGGGTTGACCCTGGCCTTATATTCCAGCCCAGGAGGCTCTCCACAACCGATGTGGGACGCATCATCCCCACCCCCTTGAGACCCGACAGTCTCGGTCGGCGATTCGTCGAACCCCAAGCGACACCGGTGGAATAGTAGAGTGGTGGCTCTGATACCAGATGATAAGAACCCAAGCCCTAACTCCACCCAAAAGCTAGCTCGGGAGTGGAGGGTTGACCCTAGCCTTATTTTACAGCCCAGGAGGCTCTCCACAACCGATGTGGGATGCATCAAAACTTGTCATGCTCGTGGTGCGCAGTTTCTTCACTTCGAAGTCTTGGTTCTTTCCAGATCTTGGCTACGTGTGAATCCTCAAACCCTGGTCTTCTCAATCCCAGTGTTCTATCTATCGTTGTTCCCGGTTTCATAGCTTTTGTCGGTGAGGTTCGTCCTACTGTCAATGCTCAAAGTGTCAAACGCAACTTGCATTTCGCACGACTTGATGTCGACCATGACCTTTGTGATAGCAAGGAAGTGATTTCTCGCAAAAGTTACGACAGATTGTCTCCAGATGAGAGCAAGGGCAAGTCCGTCTGATGCACATCCAGGTGCTAATCATCGGCTTAAGGCCGGAGCTAGAAGATTCCATTGGTCACTTCCCGATGGTCTCATTATAGGACTTTGGGCAAGTGATTCGAGGAAGCACTAAATGGATTAATAAAAGAGCGTTGGGCTGATTATGGGAATGGAGAGACCGAGATAAGCCCATGTGCAGAGCGAGGCCTAATCCATGTGATCGGACTAAAACATCCATGACTCACCATTTGTGAGGGCC
Organism: Lagerstroemia speciosa; assembly: GCA_037672795.1. NCBI lineage: Eukaryota > Viridiplantae > Streptophyta > Magnoliopsida > Myrtales > Lythraceae > Lagerstroemia > Lagerstroemia speciosa. The sequence goes on along the minus strand of CM075303.1, from coordinate 9,687,631 downwards.
TTTGCCCATTATCAGATTTGACTGCTTTTACCAAACTTTTGAAGTTATCGAGTTTATCTCATAGCGTTCAACAATTCGAAACTTGCCATGATCGTGGTGTGGAGTTTCTTCACTTCGAAGTCTTGGTTCGTTCCAGAGCTTGGCTACATGTGAATCCTCAAACCCTGCTCTTCCCAATTCTAGTGTTCTATCCATCGTTGTTCCCGGTTTCACCGCTTTTGTCGGTGTGGTTCGTCCTACTATCACCGCACAAAGTTCCAAACGCAACTTGCATTTTGGACGACTTGATGGTGACCATGATCATCGTGATAGCAAGGAAGTGATTTTTGGCAAAAGTTACGACAGATTCTCTCTAGATGACAGCAAGGGCAAGTCCACCTGATGCACGTCCAGGTGCTACTCTTCGGCTTAAGGTCGGAGCTACAAGAGACCGTTCGTCACTTTCGGATGGTCCCATTATAGGACTTTGGGCAAGCGATTCGAGGAAGCACTAAATGGATTAATAAAATAGCGTTGGGACGACTATGGGAATGGAGAGACCGAGATAAGCCCACGTGCAGAGTGAGGCCTAATCCATGTGATCGGACTAAAACATCCATGACTCAGCATTTGTGAGGACCTTTGCCCATTATCATATTTGAAAGCTTTTATAGAAGTTTTGAAGTTATCGAGTTTGTCTCATGGCGTTCAACAATTCAAAACTTGTCATGCTCGTGGAGCGGAGTTTCTTCTCTTCGAAGTCTTGGTTCGTTCCAGATCTTGGCTATGTGTGAATCCTCAAACCCTAGTCTTCTCAACTTAGTGTTCTATCTATCGTTGTTCTCGGCTTCATAGCTTTTGTCGGTGAGGTTCGTCCTGCTGTCAATACACAAACTGTCAAATGCTACTTGCATTTCGCACGACTTGATGCCGACCATGATCTTCGTGATAGCAAGGAAGTGATTTCTGGCAAAAGTTACAATAGATTGTCTCCAGATGAGAGCAACGGCAAGTTCGTCTGATCCACGTCCGGGTGCTAATCTTCGGCTTAAGGCCGGAGCTAGAAGAGACCAATTGTCACTTCTGGAAGGTCCCATTATAGGACTTTGGGCAAGCGATTCGAGGAAGCACTAAATGGATTAATAAAAGAGCGTTGGGCTGATTATGGGAATGGAGGGACTGAGATAAGCTCACGTGCAGAGCGAGGCCTAATCCATGTGATCGGACAAAAACATCCATGACTCAGCATTTCTGAGGACCTTTGCCCATTATCAGATTTGAAAACTTTTATAGAACATTTGAAGTTATCGAGTTTATCTCATGGCGTTCAACAATTCGAAACTTCTCATGCTCGTGGTGCAGAGTTTCTTCACATCGAAGTGTTGGTTCGTTCCAGATCTTGGCTACATGTGAATCCTCAAACCCTGGTCTCCTCAATTCTAGTGTTCTATCCATCGTTGTTCCCGGTTTCACAGCTTTTGTCGGTGTGGTTTGTCCTACTATCACCGCACAAAGTTCCAAACGCAACTTGCATTTCGGATGACTTGATGGCGACCATGATCTTCGTGATAGCAAGGACGTGATTTCTAGCAAAAGTTACGACAGATTGTCTCCAGATAAGAGCAAGGGCAAGTCCGTCTGATGCACGTACAGGCACTAAGGTGCTAATCTTCGGCATAAGGCCAGAGCTACAAGAGACCATTTGCCACTTCCAGATGGTCCCATTATAGGACTTTGGTCAAGCGATTCAAGGAAGCACTAAATGGATTAATAAAAGAGCGTTGGGCTGATTATGGGAATGGAGAGACCGAGATAAGCTCACGTGCAGAGCGAGGCCTTATCCATGTGATGGGACAAAAATGTCCATGACTTAGCATTTGTGAGAACCTTTGCCCATTATCAGATTTGACAGCTTTTACCAAACTTTTGAAGATATCGAGTTTATCTAATGGGGTTGAACAATTCGAAACTAGTCATGCTCGTGGTGCGGAGTTTCTTCAAATCGAAGTCTTGGTTCGTTACAGATCTTGGCTATATGTGAATCCTCAAACTCTGGTCTTCTCAATTCTAGTGCTCTATCCATCGTTGTTCGCGGTTTCACAGCTTTTGTCGGTGTGGTTCGTCCTACTGTCACAACACAAAGTTCCAAACGCAACTTGCATTTCGGACGACTTGATGACGACCATGATCTTCGTGATAGCAAGGAAGTGATTTCTGGCAAAAGTTACGACAGATTGTCTCTAGATGAGAGCAAGGGCAAGTCCGTCTGATGCACGTCCAGGTGCTAATCTTCGGCTTAAGGTCAGAGCTAAAAGAGACCATTCGTCCCTTCCGGATGGTCCCATTATAGGACTTTGGTCAAGCGATTCGAGGAAGCACTAAATGGATTAATAAAAGAGCGTTGGGCTGATTATGGGAATGGAGGGACCGAGATAAGCTCACGTGCAAAGCGAGGCCTAATCCATGTGATCGGACAAAAACATCCATGACTCAGCATTTGTGAGGACCTTTGCCCATTATCATATTTGAAAAATTTTACAGAACATTTGAAGTTATCGAGTTTATTTCATGGCGTTCAACAATTCGAAACTTGTCATGCTCGTGGTGCGGAGTTTCTTCACATCGAAGTCTTGGTTCGTTCCAGATCTTGGCTACATGCGAACCCTCAAACCCTGGTCTCCTCAATTCTAGTGTTCTATCCATCGTTGTTCCCAGTTTCACAGCTTTTGTTGGTGTGGTTCGTCCTACTGTCACCGCACAAAGTTCCAAACGCAACTTGCATTTCGGACGACTTGATGGCGACCATGATCTTCCTGATAGCAAGGAAGTGATTTTTGGCAAAAGTTACGACAGATTGTCTCCAGATGAGAGCAAGGGCAAGTCCGTTTGATGCACGTATAAGTGCTAATCTTCGGCTTAAGGCCGGAGCTACAAGAGACCATTTGCCACTTCCAGATGGTCCCATTATAGGACTTTGGTCAAGCGATTCGAGGAAGCACTAAATGGATTAATAAAAGAGCGTTGGGCTGATGATGGGAATGGAGAGACCAAGATAAGCTCACGTGCAGAGCGAGGCCTAATCCATGTGATCGGACAAAAACAGCCATGACTCAGCATTTGTGAGGACCTTTACCCATTATCAGATTTGAAAACTTTTATAGAACTTTTGAAGTTATCTAGTTTATCTCATGCCGTTCAATAATTCAAAACTTATCATGCTCGTGGTGTGGAGTTTCTTCACATCGAAGTCTTGGTTCGTTCCAGATCTTGGCTACATGTGAATCCTCAAACCCTGGTCTTCCTAATTCTAGTGTTCTATCCATCGTTGTTCCCAGTTTCACCGCTTCTGTCGGTGTGGTTCGTCCTACTGTCACCGCACAAAGTTCAAAAGGCAACTTGCATTTCGGACGAGTTGATGGCGACCATGATCTTCGTGATAGCAAGGAAGTGATTTCTGGCAAAAGTTACGATAGATTGTCTCCAGATGAGAGCAAGGGCAAGTCCGTCTGATGCACGTCCAGGTGCTAATCTTCGGCTGAAGGCCGAAGCTACAAGAGACCATTCGTCACTTCCGGATGGTCCCATTATAGGACTTTGGGCAAGCGATTTGAGGAAGCACTAAATGGATTAATAAAATAGCGTTGGGCTGATTATGGGAACGGAGAGACCGAGATAAGCTCACATGCACAGCGAGACCTAATCCATGTGATCGGACTAAAACATCCATGACTCAGCATTTGTGAGGACCTTTGCCCATTATCATATTGGAAAGCTTTTACAGAAGTTTTTAAGTTATCGAGTTTGTCTCATGGCGTTCAACAATTCAAAACTTATGCTCGTGGAGCGGAGTTTCTTCTCTTTGAAGTCTTGGTTCGTTCCAGATCTTGGCTACGTGTGAATCCTCAAACCCTGGTCTTCTCAATTCTAGTGTTCTATCCATCGTTGTTCCCGGTTTCATAGCTTTTGTCGGTGAGGTTCGTCCTGCTGTCAATACACAAAGTGTCAAACGCTACTTGCATTTCGCACGACTTGATGTCGACCATGATCTTCGTGATAGCAAGGAAGTGATTTCTTGCAAAAGCTACGATAGATTGTCTCCAGACGAGAGCAACGGCAAGTACGTCTGATCCACGTCTAGGTGCTAAACTTCGGCTTAAGGCCGGAGCTAGAAGAGACCATAGTCACTTCCGGGAGGTCCCATTACAGGACATTGGGCAAGCGACTCGAGGAAGCACTAAATGGATTAATAAAAGAGCGTTGGGCTGATTATGGGAATGGAGAGACCGAGATAAGCTCACGTGCAGAGCGAGGCGTGATCCATGTGATCGGACAAAAACATCCATGACTCAGCATTTGTGAGGGCCTTTGCCCATTATCATATTTGAAAACTTTTGCAGAACTTTTGAAGTTATCGAGTTTATCACATCGCGTTCAACAATTCGAAACTTGTCATGCTCGTGGTGCGCAGTTTCTTCACATCGAGGTCTTGGTTCGTTCCAGATCTTGGCTACATGTGAATCCTCAAACCTTGGTCTTCTCAATTCTAGTGTTCTATCCATCGTTGTTCCCGATTTCATAGCTTTTGTCGGTGTGGTTTGTCTTACTGTCACCGCACAAAGTTCCAAACGCAACTTGCATTTCGGACGACTTGATGGCGACCATGATCTTCCTGATAGCAAGGAAGTGACTTCCGGCAAAAGTTACGACAGATTGTCTCCAGATGAGAGCAAGGGCAAGTCCGTCTGATGCACTTCCAGGTGCTAATCTTCGGCCCAAGGCCGGTGCTACAAGAGGCCATTCGTCACTTCCGGATGGTCCCATTGTAGGACTTTGAGCAAGCGATTCGAGGAAGCACTAAATGGATTAATAAAAGAGCGTTGGGCTGATTATGGGAATGGAGAGATCGAGATAAGCCCACGTGCAAAGCGAGGCTTAATCCATGTGATCGGAATAAAACATCCGTGACTCAGCATTTGTGAGGACCTTTGCCCACTATCAGATTTGAAAGCTTTCACAGAAGTTTTGAAGTTATCGAGTTTGTCTCATGGCGTTCAACAATTGAAAACCTGTCATGCGCCTGGAGCGGAGTTTCTTCTCTTCGAAGTCATGATTCGTTCCAGATCTTGGCTACGTGTGAATCCTCAAACCTTACTCTTCTCAATTCCATTGTTCTATCCATCGTTGTTCCTGGTTTCATAGCTTTTGTCGATGAGGTTCGTGCTACTGTCAATACACAAAGTGTCAAACGCTTCTTGCATTTCGCACGACTTGATGTCGACCATGATCTTCGTGATAGCAAAGAAGTGATTTCTAGCAAAAGTTACGACAGATTCTCTCCAGATGAGAGCAACGGCAAGTCCGTCTGATCCACCTCCAGGTGCTAATCTTCGACTTAAGACCGGAGCTAGAAGAGACCACTTGTCACTTCCGGAAGGTCCCATTAAAGGACATTGGGCAAGCGATTCAAGGAAGCACTAAATGGATTAATAAAAGAGTGTTGGGCTGATTATGGGAATGGAAAGACCGAGATAAGCCCACGTGCACAGCGAGGTCTAATCCATTTGATCGGACTAAAACATCCATGACTCAGCATTTGTGAGGACCTTTGCCCATTATCAGATTTGACAGGTTTTACAGAAGTTTTGAATTTATCGAGTTTGTCTCATGGCGTTCAACAATGCGAAACTTGTCATGCTCGTGGTGCGCAGTTTCTTCACTTGGAAGTCTTGGTTCGTTCCAGATCTTGGCTACGTGTGAATCCTCAAACCCTGGACTTCTCAATTCCAGTGTTCTATCTATCGTTGTTCCCGGTTTCATAGCTTTTGTCGGTGAGGTTCGTCCTACTGTCAAAGCACAAATTGTCAAACGCTACTTGAATTTCGCTCGACTTGATGTCGACCATGATCTTCGTGATAGCAAGGAAGTGATTTCTGACAAAAGTTACAACAGATTGCCTCCAGATGAGAGCAAGGGCAAGTTCGGCTGATGCACGCCCAGGTGCTAATCTTCGGCTTAACGCTGGAGCTAGAAGAGACCATTTGTCACTTCCGGAAGGTCCCATTATAGGAATTTGGTCAAGCGATTCGAGGAAGCACTAAATGGATTAATAAAAGAGCGTTGGGCTGATTATGGGAACGGAGAGACCGAGATAAGCCCACGTGCAGAGCGAGGCCTAATCCATGTGATCGGACTAAAACATCAATGACTCAGCATTTGTGAGGACCTTTGCCCATTATCAGATTTGGAAGCTTTTACCAAGCTTTTGAAGTTATCGCGTTTATCTCATGGCGTTCAACAATTCGATACTTGTCATGCTCGTAGTCCGGTGTTTCTTCAGTTCGAAGTCTTGGTTCCTTCTAGATCTTGGCTACGCGTGAATCCTCAAACCCTGGTCTTCTCATTTCCAGTGTTCTGTCCATCGTTGTTCCGGGTTTCAAAGCTTTTGTCGGTGTGGTTCGTCCTACTTTCACCGCACGAAGCTCCAAACGCAACTTGCATTTCGGACGACTTTATGGCAACCATGATCCTCGTGATAGCAAGGAAGTGATTTCTTTGCAAAAGTTACGACAGATTGTCTCTAGATGAGAGCAATGGCAAGTCCGTCTGATGCACGTCCAGGTGCTAATCTTCGGCTTAAGGCCAGAGCTACAAGAGACCATTTGTCACTTCCAGATGGTCCCATTATAGGACTTTGGGCAAGCGATTCGAGGAAGCACTAAATGGATTAATAAAAGATCGTTGCGCTGATCATGGGAATGGAGAGACCGAGATAAGCTCAAGTGCAGAGCGAGGCCTAATCCATGTGATCGGACAAAAACATCCATGACTCAGCATTTGTGAGGACCTTTGCCCATTATCAGATTTGAAAACTTTTACAGAACTTTTCAAGTTATTGAGTTTATCTCATGGCGTTCAACAATTCGAAACTTGTCATGCTCATGGTGCGGAGTTTCTTCACATCGAAGTCTTGGTTCGTTACAGATCTTGGCTACATGTGAATCCTCAAACCCTGGTCTTCTCAATTCTAGTGATCTATCCATCGTTGTTCCCGGTTTCCCAGCTTTTATCGGTGTGGTTCGTCCTACTGTCACCACACATGGTTCCAAACGCAACTTGCATTTCGGACGACTTGATGGCGACCAAGATCTTCGTGATAGCAAGGAAGTGATTTCTGGCAAAAGTTACGACAGATTGTCTCCAGATGAGAGCAAGGGCAAGTCCGTCTGATGCACGTCTTGGTGCTAATCTTCGGCTTAAGGCCGGAGCTAGAAGGGACCATTTGTCACATCCGGATGGTCTCATTATAGGACTTTTGGCAAGCGATTCGAGAAGCAGTAAACAGATTAATAAAAGAGCGTTGGGCTGATGACGCGAATGGAGAGACCAAGATAAGCCCACGTGCAGGGCGTCTCCTAATCCATGTGATCAGACTAGAACATCCATGACTTAGCATTTGTGAGGACCTTTGCACATTATTAGATTTGAAAGCTTTTACAGAAGTTTTGAAGGTATCGGGTTTGTCTCATGGCATTCAACAATTCAAAACCTGTCATGCTCGTGGAGCGGAGTTTCTTCACTTCGAAGTCTTGGTTCGTTCCAGATCTTGGCTACGTATGAATCCTCAAGCCCTGATCTTCTCAATTCCAGTGTTCTATCATCGTTGTTTGCGGTTTCATAGCTTTTGTCGGTGAGGTTCGTCCTACTACCAATACACAAAGTGTCAAATGCTACTTGCATTTCGCATGACTTGTGGTCGACCAAGATCTTCGTGATAGTAAGGAAGTGATTTGTGGCAAAAGTTACGACATATTCTCTCCAGATGAGAGCTAGGGCAAGTCCGTCTGACGCACGTCCGGGTGCTAATGTTTGGCTTAAGGCCGGCGCTAGAAGAGACCATTTGCTGCTTCCGGAAGGTCCCATTAGAGGACTTTGGGCAAGCGATTCGAGGAAGCACTAAATGGATTAATAAAAGAGCGTTGGGCTGATGATGGGAATGGAGAGACCGAGATAAGCCCACGTGCAGAGCGGAGCCAAATCCATTTGGTGGGACTTAAACATTCATGACTCAGCATTTGTGAGGAACTTTGCCCATTATCAGATTTGACAGCTTTTACGAAACTTTTGAAGTTATCGAGTTTATCTCATGGCGTTCAACAAATCGAAACTTGTCAAGTTCCTGGTGCGGAGATTCTTCACTTGGAAGTCTTGGTTCGTTCCAGATCTTGGCTACATGTTAATCCTCAAACCCTGGTCTTCTCAATTCTAGTGTTCTATCCATCGTTGTTGCCAGTTTCATAGCTTTTGTCGGTGTGGTTCGACCTACTCTCACCGCACAAAGTTCAAAACGCAACTTGCATTTCGGACGACTTGATGATGACCATGATCTTCGTGATAGGAAGGAAGTAATTTCTGGCAAAAGTTACGATAGCTTGTCTCCAGATGAGAGCAAGGGCAAGTCCGTCTGATGCACGTCCAGGTGCTAATCTTCGGCTTAAGGCCAGAGCTACATGAGTCCATTTGTCACTTCCAGATGGTCCCATTATAGGACTTTGGGCAAGCGATTCGAGGAAGCACTAAATGGATTAATAAAAGATCGTTGCGCTGATTATGGGAATGGAGAGATCAAGATAAGCTCACGTGCAGAGCGAGGCCTAATCCATGTGATCGGATAAAAACATCCATGACTCAGCATTTGTGAGGACCTTTGCCCATTATCAGATTTGGAAACTTTTACAGAACTTTTCAAGTTATCGAGTTTATCTCATGGCGTTCAACAATTCGAAACTTGTCATGCTCATGGTGCGGAGTTTCTTCACATCGAAGTCTTGGTTTGTTACAGATCTTGGCTACATGTGAATCCTCAAACCCTGGTCTTCTCAATTCTAGTGATCTATCCATCGTTGTTCCCGGTTTCCCAGCTTTTGTCGGTGTGGTTCGTCCTACTGTCACTGCACATAGTTCCAAACGCAACTTGCATTTCGGACGACTTGATGGCGACCATGATCTTCGTGACAGCAAGAAAGTGATTTCTGGCAAAAGTTACGACAGATTGTCTCCAGATGAGAGCAAGGGCAAGTCGGTCTGATGCACGTCCACGTGCTAATCTTCGGCTTAAGGCCGGAGCTAGAAGGGACCATTTGTCACTGCCGGATGGTCCCATTATAGGACTTTGGGCAAGCGATTGGAGGAAGCACTGAATGGATTAATAAAAGAGCATTGGGCTGATTATGGGAATGGAGAGACCGAGATAAGCCCACGTGCTGAGCGAGGCCTAATCCATGTGATCGAACTAAAACATCCATGACTCAACATTTGTGAGGACCTTTGCCCATTATCATATTTGGAAGCTTTTACCAAACTTTTGAAGTTATCGAGTTTATCTCATGGCGTTCAACAATTCAAAACTTGTCATGCTCGTGGTCCGGCGTTTCTTCACTTCGAAGTCTTGGTTCGTTCCAGATCTTGGCTACGCAGGAATCCTCAAACCCTAGTCTTCTCAATTCCAGTGTTCTGTCCATCGTTGTTCCGGGTTTCAAAGCTTTTGTCGGTGTGGTTCGCCCTATTGTCACCGCACAAACTTCAAACGCAACTTGCATTTCGGACGACTTGATGGCAACCATGTCCTCGTGATAGAAAGGAAGGGACTTCTGGCAAAAGTTACGACAGATTGTCACTAGATGAGAGCAAGGACAAGTCCGTCTGGTGCACATCCAGCTGCTAATCTTCGGCTTAAGGCCGGAGCTAGAAGAGACTATTTGTCACTTCCGGAAGGTCCCGTTATAGGACTTTCAGCAAGCGATTTGAGAAGCAGTAAACGGATTAATAAAAGAGCGTTGGGCTGATGACGGGAATGGAGAGACCAAGGTAAGCCCACATGCAGAGTGAGGCCTAATCCATGTGATCGGACTAAAACATCCATGACCCAACATTTGTGAGGACCTTTGCCCATTATCAGATTTGGAAGCTTTTACCAAACTGTTGAAGTTATCGAGTTTATCTCATGGTGTTCAACAATTCAAAACTTGTCATGCTCGTGGTCCAGTGTTTCTTCACTTCGAAGTCTTGGTTCGTTCCAGATCTTGGCTACGCGTGAATCCTCAAACCCTGGTCTTCTCAATTCCAGTGTTCTGTCCATCGTTGTTCCGGGTTTCAAAGCTTTTGTCGGTGTGGTTCGTCCTATTGTCACCGCACAAACTTCAAACGCAACTTGCATTTCGGACGACTTGATGGCAACCATGATCCTCGTGATAGAAAGGAAGTGATTTCTGGCAAAAGTTACAACAGATTGTCACCAGATGAGAGCAAGGACAAGTCCGTCTGGTGCGCATCCAGCTGCTAATCTTCGGCTTAAGGCCGGAGCTAGAAGAGACTATTTGTCACTTCCGGAAGGTCCCGTTATAGGACTTTCAGCAAGCGATTTGAGAAGCAGTAAACGGATTAATAAAAGAGCGTTGGGCTGATGACGGGAATGGAGAGACCAAGGTAAGCCCACGTGCAGGGCGTCTCCTAATCCATGTGATCGGACGAGAACATCCATGACTCAGCATTTGTGAGGACCTTTGCACATTATCAGATTTGAAAGCTATTACAGAAGTTTTGAAGGTATCGAGTTTGTCTCATGGCGTTCAACAATTCAAAACCTATCATGCTCGTGGAGCAGAGTTTCTTCACTTCGAAGTCTTGGTTCGTTCCAGATCTTGGCTACGTGTGAATCCTCAAGCCCTGATCTTCTCAATTCCAGTGTTCTATCCATCGTTGTTTACAGTTTCATAGCTTTTGTCGGTCAGGTTCGTCCTACTGCCAATACACAAAGTGTCAAATGCTACTTGCATTTCGCACGACTTGTGGTCGACCAAGATCTTCGTGATAGTAAGGAAGTGATTTCTGGCAAAAGTTACGACATATTGTCTCCAGATGAGGGCTAGGGCAAGTCCGTCTGACGCACGTCCGGGTGCTAATCTCTGGCTTAAGGCCGGCGCTAGAAGAGACCATTTGTTGCTTCCAGAAGGTCCCATTATAGGACTTTGGGCAAGCGATTCGAGGAAGCAGTAAATGGATTAATAAAAGAGCGTTGGGCTGATTATGGGAATGGAGAGACCGAGATAAGCCCACGTGCAGAGCGAGGCCTAATCCATTTGATCGGACTAAAACATTCATGACTCAGCATTTGTGAGGACCTTTGCCCATTGTCAGATTTGACAGCTTTTACGAAACTTTTGAAGTTATCGAGTTTATCTCATGGCGTTCAACAAATTGAAACTTGTCAAGTTCGTGGTGCGGAGTTTCTTCGCTTGGAAGTCTTGTTTCATTACAGATCTTGGCTACATGTGAATCCTCAAACCCTGGTCTTCTCAATTCTAGTGTTCTATCCATCGTTGCTCCCAGTTTCATAGCTTTTGTCGGTGTGGTTCGTCCTACTGTCACCGCACAAAGTTCCAAACGCAACTTGCATTTCGGACGACTTGATGACGACCATGATCTTCGTGATAGCAAGGAAGTGATTTCTGGCAAAAGTTACGACAGATTGTCTCTAGATGAGAGCAAGGGCAAGTCCGTCTGATGCACGTCCTGGTGCTAATCTTCTGCTTAAGGCCACAGCTACAAGAGACCATTTGTCACTTCCGGATGGTCCCATTCTAGGACTTTGGACAAACGATTCGAGGAAACACTAAATGGATTAATAAAAGATCGTTGCGCTGATTATGGGAATGGAGAGACCGAGATAAGCTCACGTGCAGAGCGAGGCCTAATCCATGTGATCGGACAAAAACATCCATGACTCGGCATTTGTGAGGACCTTTGCCCATTATCAGATTTGAGAACTTTTACAGTACTTTTGAAGTTATCGAGTTTATCTCATGACGTTCAACAATTCAAAACTTGTCATGCTCATGGTGCAGAGTTTCTTCACATCAAAGTCTTGGTTCGTTCCAGATCTTGGCTACATGGGAATCCTCAAACCTTGGTCTTCTCAATTCTAGTGATCCATCCATCGTTGTTCCCGGTTTCCCCGCTATTGTCGGTGTCGTTCGTCCTACTGTCACCGCACATAGTTCCATATGCAACTTGCATTTCGGACGACTTGATGGCGACCATGATCTTTGTGATAGCAAGGAAGTGATTTCTAGAAAAAGTTACGACAGATTGTCTCCAGATGAGAGCAAGGGCAAGTCCATCTGATGCACGTCCCGGTGCTAATCTGTGCCTTAAGGTCAGAGCTAGAAGAGACCATTTGTCACTTCCGGATGGTCCCATTATAAGACTTTGGGCAAGCGATTCAAGGAAGCAATAAATGGATTAATAAAAGAGCGTTGGGCTAATTATGGGAATGGAGAGACCGAGATAAGCCCACGTGCAGGGCGAGGCCTAATCCATGTGATCCGACTAAAACATCCATGACTCAGCATTTGGGAGGACCTTTGCCCATTATCAGATTTGAGAGCTTTTACAGAAGTTTTGAAGTTCTCGAGTTCATCTCATGGCGTTTAACAATTCAAAACTTGTCAGGCTCGCGGAGCGGAGTTCCTTCTCTTCGAAGTCTTGGTTCGTTCCAGATCTTGGCTACGTTTGAATCCTCAAACCCTGGTCTTCTCAATTCCAGTGTTCTATCCATCGTTGTTCCCGGTTTCATAGCTTTTGTCGGTGAGGTTCGTCCTACTGTCAATACACAAAGTGTCAAATGCTACTTGCATTTCGCATGACTTGATGTCGACCATGATCTTCGTGATAGCAAGGAAGTGATTTCTGGCAAAAGTTACGACAGATTGTCTCCAGATGAGAGCAACGGCAAGTTTGTCTGATCCACGTCCAGGTCCTAATCTTCGGCTTAAGGACAGAGATAGAAGAGACCATTTGTCACTTCCGGAACGTCCCATTATAGGACATTGGGCAAGCAATTCGGGGAAGCACTAAATGGATTAATAAAAGAGCGTTGGGCTGATTATGGGAATGGAGAGACCGAGATAAGCCAATGTGTACAGCGAGGCCTAATCCATTTGATCGGACTAAAACATCCATGACTCAGCATTTCTGAGGACCTTTGCCCATCATCAGATTTGACAGCTTTTGCAGAAGTTTTGAAGTTATCGAGTTTGTCTCGTGGCGTTCAAAAATTCCAAACTTGTCATTCTCGTGGTGCGACATTTCATCACTTCGAAGTCTTGGTTCGTTCCAGATCTTGGCTACGTGTGAATCCTCAAACCCTGGTCTTCTCAATTTCAGTGTTCTATCTATCATTGTTCTCGGTTTCAAAGCTTTTGTCGATGTGGTTCGTCCTACTGTCAAAGCACAAAGTGTCAAATGCTACTTGCATTTCGCATGACATGATGTCGACCATGATCTTCTTGTTTGCAAGGATGTGATTTCTGGCAAAAGTTAAGACAGATTGTCTCCAGATGAGAGCAAGGGCAAGTCCATCTGATGCACGTCCAGGTGCTAATCTTCGGCTTAGGGCCAGAGCTAGAAGAGACCATTTGTCACTTCCGGAAGGTCCCATTATGGGACTTTGGTCAAGCGATTCGAGGAAGCACTAAATGGATTAATAAAAGAGCGTTGGGCTGAATATGGGAATGGAGAGAGCGAGATAAGCCCACGTGCAGAGCGAGGCCTAATCCATGTGATCGGACTAAAACATCCACGACTCAACATTTGGGAGGATATTTCCCCATTATCAGATTTGAAAGCTCTTACCAAACTTTTGAAGTTATCTAGTTTATCTCATGGCGTTCAACAATGCGAAACTTGTCATGCTCGTGGTGCGGAGTTTCTTCACTTGGAAGTCTTGGTTCGTTCCAGATCTTGGCTACGTGTGAATCCTCAAACCCTGGTCTTCTCAATTCCAGTGTTCTATCCATCGTTGTTCCCGGTTTCATAGCTTTTGTCGGTGAGGTTCGTCCTACTTTTAATAAACAAAGTGTCAAACGCTACTTGCATTTTGCACGACTTGATGTTGACCATGATCTTCGTGATAGCAATGAAGTGATTTCTAGCAAAAGTTACGACAGGTTGTCTCCAGATGAGAGCAATGACAAGTCCGTCTGATGCGCGTGCAGGTTCTAATCTTGGGCTTAAGGCCGGAGCTAGAAGAGGCCATTTGTCGCTTCCGGAAGGTCCCATTATAGGACATTGGGCAAGCGATTCAAGGAAGCACCAAATGGATTAATAAAAGAGCGTTGGGCTGATTATGGGAATGGAGAGACCGAGATAAGACCACGTGCAGAGCAAGGCCTAATCCATGTGGTCGGACGAAAACATCCATGACTCAGCATTTGTGAGGACCTTTGCTCATATCATATTTGAAAGCTTTTACCAAACCTTTGAAGTTATCGAGTTTATCTCATGGCGTTCAACAATTCGAAACTTGTCAGGCTCGTGGTCCATTGTTTCCTCACTTCGAAGTCTTGGTTCGTTCTAGATCTTAGCTACGTGTGAATCCTCGAACCCTGGTCTTCTTAATTTCAGTGTTCTATCCATCATTGTTCGGGGTTTCAAAGCTTTTGTCGGTGTGGTTCGTCCTACCGTCACCGCACAAAGCTTCAAATGCAACTTGCATTTCGGACGACTTGATAGCGACCCTGATTTTCGTTATAGCAAGGAAGTGATTTCTGGAAAAGGTTATGACAGATTGTCACCAGATGAGAGCAAGGGCAAGTCTGTCTGATGCATGTCCAGGTGCTAATCTTCGGCTTAAGGCCGGAGCTAGAAGAGACCATTTGTCACTTCCGGATGGTCCCATTATTGGACTTTGGGCAAGCGATTCGAGGAAGCACTAAAGGGATTAATAAAAGAGCGCTGGGCTGATTATGGGAATGGAGAGAGCGAGATAAGCCCACGTGCAGAGCGAGGCCTAATCCATGTGATCGGACTAAAACATCCATGACTCAGCATTTGTGAGGACCTTTGCCCATTATCAGATTTGAAAGCTTTTACAGAAGTTTTGAAGTTATCAAGTTTGTCTCATGGCGTTCAACAATTCTCGTTCAACAATTCAAAAGTTGTCATGCTCGTGGTGCGTAGTTTCTTCACTTCGATGTCTTGGTTCGTTCTAGATCTTGGCTGCGTTTGAATCCTCAAACCCTGGTCATCTCAATTATAGTGTTCTATCCATCGTTGTTCCCGGTTTCATAGCTTTTGTCGGCGAGGTTCGTCCTACTGTCAATGCACAAAGTGTCAAACGCTACTTGCATTTCGCACGACTTGATGTCGACCATGTTCTTCGTGATAGCAAGGAAGTGATTTCTGGTAAGTTACAACAGATTGTCTCCGGATGAGAGCAAGGGCAAGTCCGTCTGACGCACGTCCACGTGCTAATCTTCGGCTAAGTGTCAGAACTAGAATAGACCATTTGTCACTTCCGGAAGGTCCCATTATAGGGCTTTGGGCAAGCGATTCGAGGAAGCACTAAATGGATTAATAAAAGGGCGTTGGGCTGATTATGGGAATGGAGAGACCGAGATAAGCCCACGTGCAGAGCGAGGCCTAATC